>CM069905.1:130801937-131401937 GCA_036172215.1 Camellia granthamiana
GGCCAACATCAAATGGACCACCATGACTGTCTCTAAACAAGGTACACGAGCAAAAGGAAATCCAACGTTAATGAATGTAGTTGGAGACCCGTTGGGACAACCCGTTAAGATGAGCTGGGCTAAGGAGGTGGGTTAGGTGAAGTTATTTGGTGAGCTTGGGGCATGACAACCTGTTGTTTTAGATGTATTGTAATTTGTGAAAAAAAGTAAGGCTCTGTTTGTTTGTATTTTCAAATTAGCTTTCAACAGGTGAACTCGCACTTCACGTTTGGATAGGACCACTCAAAATACAATTCCGCGTGTGAATTCAAATTGTAGTTTGAAAACCTGTTTGGCAGTTTGTATCTCTACTTTCAACGCTTCTGCATTCTTTCTCTTTTGATCTGAAAAGCTTCCATGTCCTTCTATGTCTTCTCCATCGTCCTCTGAAATATTCCATCGTCTCTGAAATATTCACGTGAACCTCATCTCTGTATCAAACATCAATTACTTCATATTGATCACGGGTAGGCTTCTCTGTATCAAACATCACTACTTCAGATTCATCAGTACTTTAGATTCATCACTGGTATTTCAGATTCATCACGGGTGGGCTTCACAGAGAAGACTGATTTTATAAATAATGATCCACCCAACCCGCTCTGTACTGGTATCATCCTTCACAAATCGACTGACTTACGATTTGTGCGTTGCGGAAGATTCTTATTACGGGCAACCAAACAACGACGACTGCGAGGTAAAATAACTCACAAATTTATTTACATATTTTGTTTAAACAGAAATGATTTGAAAAATTCATCCCCTAATTTTATTTTATTTTTCTTTCAGGTCAAATTATGAAATTTATTGTCGAATCCGACGAAAAAAGAGTGCCACATTAAGTCAGTATACAGATTCCATCACCGACGATAATTATTCAATTCCATTAATCTGGTAAATATATCATTCAACTCTGATGTGCAAATGATTTTAGACGAGTCGAAATCAGTTCTCAAATCTTTTTGAGAAGTGTAGGCGACTATTTTTTTATTTTACAATGTTTTTCTATTTTCCTGAACTATTTCACCCTTTTGCCAAGAAGAATAGCAGTAAGCTAGTAAATCAATCTGAATCTGTTATGTATAAATAATTTTTGAGAAGTTAAAATCAGTTCCCAAATGGTTTCTCAGAATTTGTAGAAGCGTATTTCTCATTCAAATCGGTTGGTGTTTTCAATTCTGAACTGTTTGAACCTTTGCACGAAAAGAACTTGTGAACAACTTGAGTCGGCAAGTACCTGGACACCCGGCTGGTCGTCCCCGGGGTCATCCGGCCGGTCGACTTACCCGTCCCCATTTTGTTTTCCTTCACCCTTCTTTTACTGGTTTTTTGAATGGTTTTCCTTACATCTTTTTTACTGGTTTTGTTCCTACCATTCAAAGATAATGTTACCTGATTTTTTTATTAGTTGTTGGTTATATTTCTGGTATTTAAATTCAAGTAATCTGTTACACTATTTTTTTCTCTTAAAATAATATCATCTGCTTTTTTTTTTTTATCTGTGTTATCTTTGAAACCATTTTGCTCTGTTATGCTCTGTTTGTCTTGTATATCTACCCCAGACTAGTTTAAATCTAATTTGTATGTTTATAGATGGATGAAAATAATTCCGATGACAACCAAGAAACAAAAATGTGGACGCCAGAATTGAAACAAAATTAATAAATATGTTGAGAGATGAGGTTAGAAAAAATCAAACAACTAGCCGTACTACTTCGTGGACAATTAGGCATTGAAATCATTATGCAAATCAGTTGCACAATATGTATGGATTTCGGTATATAACAACGCAGGTGCGCCAAAAATATCAGCGATTGAAAGCTGATTATCAGACATTTAAGCGACTCTAGGCACAGACTGGTCTGGGATGGGACCCAATTGTAGGCACTGTTGTTGCACTTGATGAATTTTGGGATAAGGTTTTTTCATTAATCTGTACTATTAAATAATTTTAATTTAAAGATTTCATGATACATACAGTGCTTAATTCTTTATTTGTATTTGTTGTAGGCCAACAGAATGTGAAGAAGTTTAGGACAAAAGGATTTGAATATTTTCAAGAAATGGCAGAAATTGTTGTGCCACAGGGGCCTTATCTCGTGCATCCACACAAGGAGCCCTTGATTCAGAAGAAGAAGATGACATGTTAAATAAATTTTAGAACCCTGATGTTGGTGGGAGTAATGCTGGTGGGAGTAATGCTGCTGAGGCAATTCCTGTTGACTTATTCGGGGATGAGTACATGGATCCAGCAAAAGGCAAAAGTCACAAGAGGGGGCCCTACAACCAGCCAGACTGACAGTGGTCGTTCCAAAAAGTCACGGTCAAGTGGGTTTGATGAGTGTGTGCGCAGCTTTCACATCCTATGTACAAGCAAAAACAGGACATTCACGTGCTCGAGAAAATGTGACAGAGGCTTGTAAGTGCAGGTGGTGATGATTACTCCCTTGATGCATGTCAAGATGCATTACTAGAGCTTGGGGGATATACCACCAGTGCAGTACATTAGGGCACTGACACTGTTCAAGGACAAGGAATGGCGAAGGTTTTTTATGCGCACTCCTAGCCATTTGCGGCCTAGCCATAATCCTCGCTTTGCAGTGAAGTCAGAAGTTCTGTTTTGCTTGTGTTATCAAATCTCCCCGTCTGAACTGTTTAATGATTTCATTATTCCTTACTTGGTTTTCATTTTTTTTTCCTTCCATGGTATCCTCTTTCCTTTCTATCTTCATATGTTTTTTTTTTTTGGTTGAACTCTTAAGTAATTTCTGTTTTCTTATCTATTATGTTGTGTTATTACAATATGAGCACGTATTAAATAAATTTTGTCCTTCTATGAATTTTAGTGTACACTGAAAAATAACTACGGCCGACTATTCATATACTTCCTTTTTAATTCTATTTCACCATTAAATGGTATGTGTTACAGCATGAATAACATATTTTATAATTATGCTTTTACTGTGATGTAGACAAAACCATATGTCATCCGACAGAGAAAATAATTCAATGGAGATCTCATCAGAGGAGGATGAGGTTATTGATGATTTTATGGATTTTTTTGATGATTGCTTGCATGCATGACCAAATCAACGTGTCAAGTACTCGCCGACCGCAACGAACGTGTCCATTCAAAGGTGATGATTACATCTTCGGCCTATTAACTGGCCATCCAGAAACAATGATGAACATTATGCGAATGGATGCACAAACATTCATTTTATTGAAAGGACACTTTACTCCACAATGGCTTTATCGATATTGAGCATATGCATATAAGTGTCGAGAAATCGCTTGGAATTTTTTTTATACACTTTTGCACAAAATGATCGCCATCGACTATTGGCAGATAGATTTCAGCACTCCACGGAAACAATTTGTCGGCATATAAAAATTATTATGCGGGCATTGTGCAAGCTTGCATCAACGGTTATCAGGCCACGTAACCAAGATGACATACCGGCAAAAATTTTAAATGACAGGAGGTTTTTTCCCTGGTTCAAGGTATGAACAATATGACTGTCCTGTAAGTTGTACATATCAATAACGTAAGTGAAATAAATATTATTTTCTTTTTAATTATAAAAGTAATATCCAAGTTTGTTTTGCTTTTAATGTCAAACAAATATCTATCAATTAGGATTGTGTCAGTGCTATTGATGGCACATTGGTCGATGCATGGGTCCCTGCTTCAAGACAAAATACATTCCGCGGTCGGAAATCAACGGTATCACAAAACGTACTCGCAGCTTGCGACTTCAATATGTTGTTCACATTTATTAATTCTGGATGGGAAGGTAGCGCTCACGACAACGCTATTTTGATTGACTCTATTACACGAGCTGATCTACAGTTCCCACACCCACCCAATGGTGACTGTCCGCAAATAACATACGGTACATTTTTTTTTTTTTTTGCGCATATCAATTGACAGAATTGTATATTCATTATTTACACGTAGGTAAGTACTATTTAGTTGATGCTGGTTTCACAAACATGCCTGGATTTCTTGCCCCATTTCGGTCTCAACGATATCACTTGCAAGAGTTTCGTGGCCGTCATTATTCAAGACCAAAGGAATTGTTTAACCATCGACATTCGTCATTACGCAATGTCATAGAAAGAACATTTGGTGTTATGAAGAAGCGCTTCCCAATATTGCGGTCCATGCCAAATTACAAGTCTACAAGACAAGGGCCTCTCGTGATTGCATGTTGTGTAGTGCACAATTGGATCCGTTTGCATGCAGCTATGGACCCATTATTTATGGAAGCTGATAATGAAATGGCCGCAGAAGCAGAAGCAGAAGCAGACGGCCTTGTTGGAAACCAAGCTGACTATGTTGACATGTCACAACATGGGTTAACGTATCAATCGAACGTTCGGGATGCAATTGCTACTGCTATGTGGCAAAATCATGTTGGCCACAGATAGAAAAGGGATGTCAACAAGGCAACTCAATATCGTACTGAGTAATGGTTTTAAATGTGTAATTATTTTATTAATTTCAGTCATTATGTAATGTGTAATAAGCAATTTTATAATATTATTAACTTAAATGTCTTCGTATTGGGTAGTGGTGGGTGGCGTTGGGTGGCAGGTGGGTGGTGGGTGGTGAGTGGTGGTGGGTGGTAGGTGGTGGTGGGTGGTGGCAGGTGGGTGGATGGTGGGTGGTAGTGACAGGTGAGTGGTGGGTGGGTGGTGGATGGCAAGTGGGTGGTGGTGGGTCTTGGGTGGTCGGTGGGTGGTGGGTGAAGTAATGTAATAAAGGTTTCATAATGACTGAAATTAATAAAATAATTACAATTTATTATTTTCAATTTTGTGAAAAAATATTTGTACATGACATATTCGTGTTTTTGACTTTTTGTTAAATTGTAAATAATTTGAAAGTTTTGTTATTAATTCGGTTTATCAATTTAATTTTTTTTTCTTTTTACACCTTATTTTTTTTTAATTTTTGTTCATATTAACTTCTTTTTTTTTTCCTTTTCATTAAAAAAAAAGAATGTTTATTATTTATTTGTAACTTGTTTTATTTCATTTTAGAACATTAATTTAATTTTTGTATTAATTGATACAGACAAATTATTTTTGAATTGTTTAATTTTTATTCATTTCATTGAAATGAAGGATTTGTTAGACATTTGTTAAGTTCTATTTATTAATTTTTGTACAAATAATTTTTCCAATGCGAAATCTTTTCGTACATATTATCATAACATTGTAACTTGTTTTAAAATGCTTTTAAAAAAAAAAACACTTGTTATTCATGACATGAATACAGAAGTTTAAAACAAATTAACAAAATAAAAGAAGCACAACAAAATAAGAAAGCAAATAACCAAAAAAAAAATTGAAAAAAAAAACATGTAGCCATTACATATGTTTCACTATTTTAACTGATTTTTGAACAAGTTAAGCATCATTATCAAGTGGTGCTGGAGGTGGAGGGTAATAGTGATGGTACAGCTGAGTGACTCGATGGTCAATCTGATTAATGCGGTTCCTTGTCACTTCATCATGTCTCCCTGAGTCTATACGAAACTCGCTAAATTGTTGAATTAGTGAGTTTTGAGCAGCGGCAAATTCATCGAATCGAGTACCCAATGTATTGAGCTGATTAGCCATTTGTTGTTCCCATTGTACGCGTTGATTGTACCGTTCTTGTTCCACGGCTAAATAAATCAGTCCAGTAATGGGGTTGTTCATTTGGTGGCATGGTATTGTCATTGGGTTCTTCATCATCGGGTATTGGTTCATTTTCAATATTAATAGAGCCCATCAACATGTCAGCACCACCACCTCGGGTTAGTATGTACTCAGAAATTGGTGAAGTGATTCTGACATATTCTTCCCCTTCAAGGTTGACATCATGCGCTTTGAAAATTGTGGTTAACAAAGCTCCAAAAGGTAGTGACCGGCCAGACAGAGTATCGAGTTTCACAAGCATCATTTCTTTGAGTAATATGAAGCATAAATCTAATTTTTGTCCAGTTTCAAAACAATATAACAAATAAACATTAAAACATGAAACAGGATCATAATGGCCTTTTTTTGGAGTGGCATTTTCAACTATCCATCGATGAAGAATACGAAGGTCGGGTTTTAAATGTCTGGCTAGTAAATTAGTGCCGCTGAATCGGTTGTTACAAATTGTGGTATAAATCTGAGTGACATCACCAAACATTTGTTCTAAGGCAGACTCATTTTGAAAATAGCATTGTAAATCTCCTGTTTCAACTCCAATAATTTGTGCGAAAGCACAGAGACTGAGTGTGATTATTTTCCCTTTCACATAGGAGGTCAGACTGAACGGTTCATTTTGTTGGTCACCAGCTGTCAAGTAAACATAAAATAATCGTACAATACGGGGATATACCTTATTTGGTAAATTAGTTAAAGGTAGTCATCCCATTGTATCTAATTTACCAACTAAGAGCGGGTCATATTGAGAAGGTAGTCTTACATTTCTCCCCGTAACAATTGGTCGATGAATAAAATGTGAATAGGCTTGTTCATGATGATACGTTAAAAAATCATTATTTAAATTGTCATGATGTTGTTGCTGTGGTTGATGTTGTACAGGGTTTGAGGATTCACCACGTTCGGGTCTGGTTCGTTTTGTTCTTGGCATGATAGCTGCAACAGTGAAAGAAAAATTTATAAAAAATATATATTAAAACATGAGTTAAGAAAAATGTATGGAAAATATATCGAAAATAGTATGATGTACAAAAATGTATAGAAAATATATCAAAAATAATATAATGTTAGTGTAAAAAAATGGAACAGATATGAAAAACAGATATGAAAAACAAGAACAGATCGGCAGCTACAAAACTGATCGGCATTGGGATGGAATGACCGCCCGGTTGTCCTTGTCGGCCACACTCTTCTTCTTCGAAAGCTACTGCTCTTAATACCATTTGAAGCTAGTCTGAATAAAATATGAGATGCGAAGGTAATACGAAACTAACCTGTAATTGAAATCTTCCTTCAGCAGGATCAAAGGAATTTAATTAATGTTCTTGATGGAGCTGAAATGGTGAAGATGGTGTGGTTAAAGGAATGAGAAATCAGATTTTATAGGAAGGTTGAGGTTCAGAAGATTCAGCTTGTTTTTTAATTTTTTTTTTTTATATTTTTATTTTTTATCTATTATTTTTTTATAATATTAATAATGTTTTAATAATAGTGCATGTGAACACTGATATACATAGCTATGATGTACATCGTGTCCCTTTTCCTTTGGCTCAGTATATAGGTAGTAAGTTGATGAAATTACTAAATTACCCTTTATATTTTGTTCACTTCCCATTTAAATGGAGAGGGACAAAATAGTAATTTTACAGGTCAATTCATCCCAATTATATGAGCGTGCTGCCATTGGAAGTACAATAATGGTCCTTCAATAATGCATGGTCTGGTTTTTACTCCTTTACTAGTAAATTAATAACGTGTAATAAATGAGAAAAAAAATTGATAATATTTTGTAAGGTTTATGGTATGATTTATATTTTAATCTATTAAACTTAGTGTATTTATGTTAATTTTTATTAATATGTATTTTCAAAAGTTGTTGACCTTAACAAAATTTTAAAAAATAAATAAAAAATGTATTGTACAAGATGTTTGTACAGGCGTAAAAAATGAATTGATAGAAAAATTAATTGATACAAAATAATTGACATAGATTTATTTTAAAATGAAAAAAAAATTTGAAAAAAAATTTATTCAACAAAAATTACTGAAAAAAAATTAATTAAAAAAAAATCAATTTTTAATTTCAGTATTTTAAAAATAGTTTGGTTATTACTGTTGATAAAAAATACGGATATCGATATAAGAGTTGTATGTTTGATTATAAATTATTGATTGAATTAAATTTTGAAAACTATTTTGAAAACACATTACCAAATAAATTTTCTTATTTCACATGTCACATCAAACTTTCAAAACATAATTCAAAATACATTTTCAAAACACATTTCAACACTCTTTTTAAAAACCATAACCAAACAAATTTTCTACACTCAAATCATAATTCCACAACACATAAACTCAAAATACAACTCATACTCTCAAATCACATTCACAAAACTCTACCAAACACTACCTAAATTTTACAATTTTGTATTGTGATTGGAGATTGTTTGTGATTGGTCAAAAACATAATTACGTGGTCCTGGGACCACAAAATAATTTTTGAGAAATGTTTTTTAGCTCTAAAAATTTGAGCACTAATGCCCCTAAATTTCCATTTTTGGTAATTTTGTTTTTTTTTTTTTTTTTTTGACTTAACAGTTTTTCTGTTTTGCCTTTTTGGAAATTTCGGGGCATTAGTGCCCAAAATTTCGAGCCCCTAATCAGTTTTGATAATTTTTTGTGGATGATAGGTAACATCACGTCTGTCGGTGTAAGGTGGTGTTAACTGTGAGAGTTGGTTAAAATACGAGAAACATTACACTTATAATTTAAATATTTAAATTTATCTTTTATGATATTATTATAGAGTTAGGTTTTATATAATTAAGTTTACAACAAATTAAAAATTAACATGAAATTTGTTTGTGAATAAAATTAAAAAGGTTTTTAAGGGTTTTGATTTTTTTTTTTTTTTTTTTCAAATAAATTCAGAAAAGCTCGGAATCAAAAATTTTATCAAAAATTTTACAGTGAAAAGTGATGTACAGCTCATATTCACCTTTTGTATATTTGGATCAAACCTAAATAAATCTTAATTGGGTTGGTTTGGAATGTGGATTAGTTTTTTAGTTTTTTGACTTTTTAGTTGTTATAAATTTTTTGATTTTTTTGACTTTTGTGAGAGAAAACATGAAATAATTATAGTTTAAATGTAACATTTTATTTTATTGACTTTTTAATAAATTTTGTCTTTTTGTAACTATTTTAGTCCAAATGTGATATGCCAAATGAGCATTTGTTTTTTAAAATAATTTCTAGAAAAAATTCTGAAGTCCTATCACTGCTGTAAAAATTTTGTTAGAAGTGGTTAAATTAGGTAGCAGAGCAATGGAATCTGTTATTGTTGGAGGGAAAAGTATGGTGATTTGTAGAGGGAAATGTTTTTAGGGCCGTGAGGAATCCCCCGAATTGGGGGCCTCGAATCCCCCGAAATGCCATATTAAGTAAAAAAAAAAAAAAAAAAAAAGAAAACAAAAAAAAGAAAAAAGAAAGCAGTTTCCAAAATTGAAAATTAGGGGGATTAGGGGGAGTATTTTTAGGGAGATTTTTCATTTTCCATGTTTTTATAGCTTTTTATCAAGTTCTCTCAAGAAAAAATCACAAAAAAATTATCAAATAAGTCAATTTTTTTTTTTTAAAACGTCAAAAGTCAAAAAGATAACTTTTTATTAATTTTTCAAAATGATACTAAGGGTTTGTTTGGGATCTATTAAAAAAGATAAAAAGTCAAAAAATTATTCAAAAAGTTAAAAAATTATCATTATTCACCAAAAAAATATTAAAAAATTAATTTTCCACCCACTTCTTTCAACTCAGCAATGATGTATGCTGGAGCTGGGCAGCGTGTGTTGAGAATAATTGCACAGTTTTGATGTAATTTTTACACATTGTTATTCGGTCTATGAGGGCCCATCACAGATCTCGTTTTGATAATCTGAATCGTTCAATATGTAGAACTCATCGAGTACTATATGTCTATAAAATATCACATTGATCGGATATCGATAACTATATGATCAAATCAGTTTTGTATAAAAAATAGATGGTGTTATAATTAATGATTAAAAAAACAAATATGATCAGATAGCTATCAATATCCGATCAACGTGATTTTTTACAGACATATAGTACTCAACGAGTTCTACACATTGAACGGTTCAGATTATCAAAATGGGACTCGTGATGACCGCCACGAACCGAACAAAACTGTCCAGTACAGTACCCCGAAAAGTAGCCAATAATTTATGGTCATCAAAGGCGGTTTGTACGGCTATACCCCCACATATTTCTAACCTTTTCCTACATACTTCTTTATACAATTTTTTAATACATATTTTTTCATAAAAAGTGAAAAAGTTAACCCAAACATCCATATTTTTTTCCTCAATTTTTTTTTCTAAAAAACAAAAAGTGCACTTATTTAGGACACCCCAAACAACCCCTAATATGAAATGTATATGCAAGTTAACTGTAACCAAGTTATTTAGGGATTTTTTGTCACGACCCACTCCCCGTATTCAAGGGTTAAGTATCGTTGTAGCCAGTAACTGAGGTTACCTCCAGCCAATCCTTAAATAAATTAATAAACACGAGCGGAAATAATATTTAAGTGAAGGTACCAAAATAATCATTGGAGTTTCTATTTTTATTATAAAATTTATTGACCAAAAAGGTCGATAGTTACATACAAAAAATATCATAAAAGTGTTATGTGTGTCTATTCCGCAACCCGACTTTCCAAAAGCTATTTCTGAATTGCATTGTTTTCTGAAAATTGGTAAACAGCTAATAACACATGGCAGAGTGAGAAATATCATACCAAGAGTATAAGGGACACAAAATAATCATGGATAGTTATGTAACTAAAATATTTAAGATAAAGTCTGAACAAATAATCATTAAAGTAGCAACACTGAAATTATGTAAATAAATAACCATAACCACGGTACCGAACAGAACGGAATAGAGGTCACAGGAGTGACAGTCAGAACAGAGATACAGATTCAAGAGGTGGCTCGTACAAATTATAGAGGTGGCTCCCACAATAGTGTAGCACTTATCTCCGCACAGCACTTTGCTCTACACAGAACAGAGGTTAATAGATCTATGACAATACAGGGCCATAAAGTGGTCAAAGAGAGGTCAACGGTTATTTAAGTCCCCCAAGACGTGTGACTCCTGTGGTGATCCTTACAAAACATAATTGTTTATAAGGTTATAGTCAAATATTTTTTTAAATTTAAACAAACATATCCATGAGTTTCATTTTAACAAATAGAGTTCAGAAATTAACCCACGTAACTGAAATATTTATAAAATTTAATATAACTAATAAAATACAACTTGTATAAAATAAATTATGGTAAGTCAAAACATACGTAAAATATATTATGGTGCCTCAAGGTATAATATAACTCACCTTAAAAGTAATATACCTTACTCTTTCTTTCCACTACCAAAGACTCTTTCAACTTCTATTATTTTCTTTCATTTTTCTTTCTTTCTCTCTGCTTTTCCTTTCTTTCTCCCTTCTTTTCCTTTCTTTTTCCTGAGTTGATATAAAAGCTTCATTCGGCCAACACGTGGGCAGGCGCGGATCTTTTCATAGATTCGATTAGATTTATATTTATCTTTAATAAATATTTAAGATAATTATATTTTGGCCTAATTTTTTAATATAATTATATAAATAAATTAATTTCTAATTAAATTATACTCTATCGTATATCAGCAGAAAATTAATTATTTATTTTACTACCACACCCATTATTATTATTATTATTATTATTATTATTATTATTATTATTATTAATTAATTAATTAATTAATTTAATAATATATTATCACATACAACCATAATACTAGTATAAAATTTAAGGAACAACTTAAATTTTCGGATTGTTACAATCTTCCTTCCTTTTAAAAATTTCGTCCTCGAAATTTGTCATAGGTGTAAGCTATCCGCTGCACACTCTAATAAATATATATTAGATGATTAATCAGATAGGAAATATTGCTTAAAACAAAAAACTTTATCAAAAACTACTTACTGTCTAATTGTCAAAAATTATTTTGGGCCAAAATGAGAAACAATCGGTAATTTTAAAAACTTTGTTATTGGTTTTATTTCTGAAAAAAAATAAAAAAAAATAAAATGAGAACACAATCAAACAAGTGACTGGAAGTGAAATGACAAAATCATATGCAGGGGTTGAAGGAATTTGAGATGAACTCCGATTTCTTTTATCCGTGAACTTTCCACTGACGAAAAATAGTATAAAATTAGTATCTTTATAATTTGAATCCAGTTTTAAAAAAAATCAATTTTTTTTTTAATACTGAACTGGAAATTCTATGTATTTAATTATATTATAATTTTGGTGGGTGCTTGAGCCTGGCACCTTCTGTTTCTTTTCCTTCTTTTACTATAACAAATATAAATTATATCTAATATCCTTCAAAATTAGACACACGCAAAATATATATATATATATATAAAATCATATAAAATTATAATATAATTAAATCGATTAACAAAATATAATATTTAAGGACTAATTACCCGCTATTCTACTTCTTAAATGTGCGTGTGTGCTATGCTCCAATGATGATTTATCTATTTTTTTTATAAACCATTGCTCTAATACCATTTGTCACGACCCGCTCCCCGTACCCAAGGGTTAAGCATTGTGATGCCCAGTAACTGAAGTTACCTCCGGCCAATCCTTAAACAAATTAATAAACGCGAGCAGAAATAATATTTAAGTGAGGGTACCAAAATAATCATTGGAGCTTCTATTTTTATTACAAAATTTATTGACCAAAAATGCCAATATTTACATATAAAAAAATCATAAAAGTGCTGTGTGTGTCTATTCCGCAACCCGACTTTCCAAAAGCTATATCTGAATTGCATTATTTCTTGAAAATTGGTAAACAACTATAAGCACATGGCAGAGTGAGAAATATTATATGAAGAGTATAAGGAACACAAAATAGCCATGGATAGTTATGTGACTAAAATATTTAAGATAACTTAATCTGAACAAATAATCATTTAAGTAGCAATACTGAGATTATGTAAATAAATAACCATAACCACGGTACCGAACAAAACGAAACAGAGGTCACAGGAGTGATAGTCAGAACAGAGATATGGATTCAAGAGGTGGCTCGTACGGATTATAAAAGTAGCTCCCACAATAATGTAACACTTATCTCCGCACAACATTTTGCTCTGCACAGAATAGAGGTCAATAGATCCATAACAATAGAGGGTCACAAAGTGGTCAAACAAAGGCCAATGGTTATTTAAGTCCCCCAAGGCGTGGGACTCCCGTGGTGGTACTTACAAAACATAATTGTTTATAAGGTTATAGTCAAATATTTTTTAAAATTTAAACAAACATATCCATGAGTTTCATTTTAACAAATAGAGTTCAGAAATTAATCCACGTAACTGAAATATTTATAAAAATTAATATAACTAATAAAATACAACTTGTATAAAATAAATTATGGTAAGTCAAAACATACGTAAAATATATTATGGTGTTTCAAGGTATAATATAACTCACCTTAAAAGTAACACCTTACTCTTTCTTTCCACCACCAAAGACCCTTTCGACTTCCATTATTTTCTTTCCCTTTTCTTCTTTTCATTCCCTTCCTTTCTCTCTTGATGGCCAGTAACCGAGGTTACCTCCGGCCAATCCTTAAACAAATTAATAAACGCGAGCGAAAATAATATTTAAGTGAGGGTACCAAAATAATCATCGGAACTTCTATTTTTATTACAAAATGTATTGACCAAAAATACCGATATTTACATATAAAAAATATCATAAAAGTGTTGTGTGTATCTATTCCACAACCCAACTTTCCAAAAGCTATTTTTGAATTGTATTGTTTCCTGAAAATTGGTAAACAACTATAAGCACATGGCATAGTGAGAAATATTATACCAAGAGTATAAGGGACACAAAATAACCATGAATAATTATGTAATAACTAAAATAATTAAGATAACTTAGTCTGAACAAATAATGATTTAAGTAGAAAACTGAGATTATGTAAATAAATAACCATAACCACGGTACCGAACAAAATTGAACATAAGTTACAAGACTGACAATCAGAACAGAGATACAGATTCAAGAGGTGGCTCGTACGGATTATAGAGGTGGCTCTCACAATAGTGTAGCACTTATCTCAGCACAGCACTTTGCTTCGCACAGAACAGAGGTCAATAGATTCATGACAACAGAGGGCTACAAAGTGATCAAACAGAAGCCAATGGTTATTTAAATCCTCCAATGCGTGGGACTCCCGTGGTGGTACTTACAAAACATAATTGTTTATAAGATCATAGTCAAATATTCTTTAAAATATAAACATACATATCCATGAATTTCATTTTAACAGAGAGAGTTCAGAAATTAATCCACGTAATTGAAATATTAATAAAACATAACTTGTATTAATATAACTTATATAAAATAAATATGGTAAGTCAAAACATATGTAAAATATATTATGGTAACTCAAGGTATAATATAACTCACCTTAAAAGTAATACCTTACTCTTTCTTTCTACTATCAAAGACCCTCTCGATTTTCATTATTTTCTTTTCCTTTTCTTCCTTTCTTTCCCTTCATTTCTCTCTCTTTTTTCCTTTCTTTTTCCTGAGTTGATTAACTTCTCCCTCTGGTAAAAGCTTCATTCGGCCAACACGTGGCCAGTCGCGAATCTATTCACAGACTCGATTAGATTTATACTTATCTTTAATAAATATTTAAAATAATTATATTTTGACCTAATTTTTTTAATATAATTATATAAATAAATTAATCCCTAATTAAATTACAATCTATCGTATACTAGCAGAAAATTAATTATTTATTTTACTATTACACCCATTATTATTATTATTATTTATTTGATAATATATTATCACAAACAACCATAATACTAAAATTTAAGGGACAATTTAAATTTTTGGGTTGTTATAATTTTTTAGAAATAATTCTATATGTACCAATTAGTGTATCAATTAATGATGTGACATAATTTAAGATGTTTTTGATATTTATAATTTGTATAATAAGTGGAGTCAATAATAATGTCATAACTAGTATTGATACATTAATTAGTATATCAATTAGTACATATAACACCACCGATATTTTAATAGAAAGCTTAACTCATATGTTAGTGTTAGACGTGTCAGTTTTTTTTTTTCAAATGTATTTTTCTAAATATTATAATATTTTAAATAATAAGTTTAGTGAATCTCTCCAATTTATCAAAAAATTTACCACTGCCTTGATAACCTAAATAACTTGAGTACTACTTATATCTTATTTCATTACTATTATTTTTTTGGTTAAAAAGCACTACTTATTTCAATTATTAACATGCTTGACACATTTGATCAAAAAAAAAATGTGTGACACATGATTCGTGTCCGTCCCCACTGGTTGGTGTTGTGTAGAGCATTGTCCTTCTATATAAGCTCTGCAAAGTGTAGCTCTTTTTAATGTCATAAAAACATGCTAATGACACCAACGAGAGAGATGAGTTCTCAGGCAAAACAACAAACGCATAACCCATGTCCTCCTCATGCGGTGTGCATACCATACCCAGCACAAGGCCACATCAGCCCAATGCTGAAACTAGCAAAGCTCCTCCACCACAAGGGCTTCCACATCACCTTCATCAACACCGAATTCAACCACCGCCGCCTCCTCAAATCCCAGGGTCACCACTCCATCTCCGGCACCCCCTCCTTCCGCTTCGAAACCATCCCCGATGGCCTCCCTCCCTCCGAGTTCGATGCCACTCAGGACATCCCGGCACTCTGCCACTCCATTTTGCACAACTTTTTAAATCCCTTCAGAGTCCTACTCGCCAAACTCAACCCTCCGGTGACTTGCATAGTTTCAGATGTTGGAATGGGGTTCACTGTGAAAGTGGCTGAAGAACTGGGCATACCTGATGTTTTTTTCAACACTGCAAGTGCTAGTGGCTTCATGGGCTACATGCAATACCCCAAACTCATGGAAAATGGTCTTACTCCACTCGAAGGTACTTACTTTTTTTAATTTTTAATTTCTTATAAATACATAAATTTCTCACCTAGGTCTTTGTCTCTAGTGTAAGAAATTTATTTCTGTATATAGTGTTGTGCATAAAGTTATGTATATCATTTTTTTATTATATTTATTTTATTGCTAATAAATACTTTTTTGAAAATAAAACAATTTCATGCAAACAAGATTTACTCTTTGAAACAAATTTAATCCCAAAAATATACTATTTCATCATTAAATATTTAATTTTGTCACTACAAAAATAGCAATAGCACTTTTAATAATTAAAATATTTCATCTCTAAATTTTTAACTCTAAAACATATTTGGGAATGCCCAAATAAGCAAACTCTTCTTTTGAATTTTTTTTAAAAATCTTTAATGACCTTTTTTAAATAAAAAAAAAAATTGTATCAAATTTTTTTTACTTTTTCAGATTGTCATGTGTCGAATTTAAAAAGCAATTTTTAAAAAAAAATTAAAAATTGAAAAAGCCAAAATAAATCGAAAAAGTCCAATATCTTTTGCTTAATTTTTCTCGTGATTTTTTTTTTTTGAAAATTTTAATTTTTTGTAAAATTTTTCAGTTGATCTCGTCGAAATGAATCTAAAAGTCTAATTTGTCTAAAAAATTTAATTTGTCTAATTTAATTTAATTTAATTTGTCTAATTTGTCTAAAAGTCTAAAAGTCTAATTTGTCTAAAAAGAAAATTTGTAAAATCTTTTTAAACTCTTTTTAAAAAAATCACTAAAAATGAAAATAAATCAACAAAAAACTTGCCTAAAAAGCAAACAAAAATACTAATTTGTTGTAATGTAACTTGCATATGGTACGTGGCTATCAATTTTATGAATAGTATTTTTCCAATTATAAATCAGTTTGTTTGGTTGTGAAACTTATAATTCACTTTTCAAAAAATTAAAATTTTTTGTTTTTCGTACTTTTTGTTTTTACCGATTTTTTTTTAATATTTTAAACGATTTTTTTTTAAAATTTTTAGATACACCTACCATCAATACACTTAAAAAGTATAATATTAGTAAAAAAATCTTTAGAAAATTCACTAAATATCAAAAATATAAAAAAGCACAAAAATTCAGTACATTTTCCGTATTCATTTGTATTTATGGATTTTTTAAAATATTTTTTATAAATATTTTAATATTTAGATATATCTAAGTAAAGTGCATTTAAAAAAGCAAAAAAAATTGTTTTAAATTTTAAAAATATTCACTAAAAATAAAAAAAATACGAAAAATAAAAAACTTAATTTTTAAAAAATTAAAATCAAATACACTGAGTGTTTTTTTTTCTTGAAAGTCCAGATACAAGTTATTTAACCAATGGTTATCTAGACACTGTGATAGACTGGATACCAGGCATGAATGGCATACGATTGAAGGATCTCCCAAGTTTCATTCGAACCACCGAACCAAGCGACATTATGATCGATTTCATTTTGGACGTAGCTCACAATGCTCACAAAGCTTCAGCCATCATTTTCAACACCTTCGACGCCTTGGAGCATGATGTTTTGGAAGGACTATCTACAATGCTCCCACCCATATACACCCTTGGTCCTCTTCAGTCACTCCTCAACCAAATCCCACAAAATCACTTAAACACCATTGGATCAAGCCTCTGGAAAGAACAACATGACTGTCTTCCATGGCTTGATTCAAAAGAACCCGACTCTGTCGTTTACGTAAACTTTGGCAGCATAACTGTGATGACATCGCAACAGTTGATTGAATTCGCTTGGGGACTTGTTAATAGCAAGAAAACATTCTTGTGGGTAATTAGACCTGATTTGGTTGTTGGTGACTCGGCAATTCTTCCACCTGATTTTGTGAATGAGACTAAAGAAAGGGGTCTATTGGCTAGTTGGTGTCCTCAAGAACAAGTCCTGAATCACCCATCAGTTGGAGGGTTCTTGACACACTGTGGATGGAATTCAACTCTTGAAAGTATTTGCAGTGGAGTCCCTATGTTGTGTTGGCCTTTTTTTGCAGAGCAACAGACAAACTGTTGGCTCTGTTGCAAAGAGTGGGGTATAGGGATGGAGATGAACAGTGATGTAAAGAGAGAGGAGGTTGAGAGCTTGATTACAGAGTTGATGGGTGGAGGAGAGAAAGGGAAGGAGATGAAGAGAAAAGTGATGGAGTGGAAGAAGTTGGGTGAAGAGGCCACAGCTTCTTCTGTTGGACCATCTTACTTGGATTTTGAGAAAGTGGTTAACTGTGTGCTCAAGTCTTCAAAGTAGTATTCAGCCAAAAAAAAATGTCTTCAATGTAGTTCGTGATGGAGATAAACAAACTTTTTTGTTAAAAAAATTTGATTTTTGATTTTTTGTTCTTTGTTATGTCATATTATCATGTGAAATAATTTATTTATTGGAGGATCGGGGAATAATTTGAATGCAATAATTGATTAATCAATATATATTTATAAAAATCATTTTGCTCGTACATATGAGGTAAGAAAAACTGGAAAATTAGCTTTGAAACTAGAATTTCAAATTAATTTGCTAAATGCAATATTAATAGTTGACATTCTTGAACGTGTGTTTGGGAAGCAAGATTCAGGCTAAATTAGTTACTACAGGACAAAACAGGCTTAATTAGCCAAATGAAAACAAAAACTTGAGTTCTGTTTGGCAACAATCAATGCCCAGCTAAATTTACGAAACTACCCCACATGATTTGCAGGGGCATGCCTCAGCACATGAAAAGTAAAAAAAAAAAGAAACTTTTCCCAAAAAAAACCTTTTCCTAGGGGAAAAAAACTTAAAATACAGTTGAAAAAAAAAATTAAAAACATTTTTTTGTTTTTTGTTAAAATATTTTATAAAAATAAATTCAAACTCTATTTATAAAAATATTTTTAAATATTTTAATTTTTTTGTTATGTATTTGGTTATGATTTGAGTGTAGAGTTGTGAAAGTAGTATGGAGTTTCGAGTTATGTGTTTGGTTATGAGTTTTAAAAATAATTTATTAATTGAGTTTTATTTTATGTGTTTGGTTACGATTTGAGTGTAGAGTTGTTTTTAAATTTAAAATATTAACATTTTAAATTATTTCAATTATTTGAATATTTAAATTATTAAATTTTTTTTGTTAAAATAATTTTTTTAATATTTAAATTATTTAAATTTTTTGAATATTTATTTTAAATTTTTGCTTATTAAATTTTTTAGATTATTTACATTATTTAAATATTTAAAATAAAATTAAAATTAAAATTAAAATAAATATTTAAAATTAAATTAAAATTAATTATTTAAAATACACAGGACAATAAAATAAAACCTCACTTTTTATCATTTCACAGAAAATGAAAAAAAAAATTAAAATAAAAATAAAAATAAAAAACACATGAAAAAACCATTTGCAAAAAAAAAACTTAAAATAAATAAATTATTTTAAAAAAAATACGCCTCATTCAAAAATATTTAAAAATATTTAAAAAATTACAAAAACGTAAATTCCAAAAAAAAAAAAAAGAACGACAAAAATACGCCTCATCCAAAAAGAAGAAAAAAAAAAAAAAAACAGAAATTACCATGTGCCATGTAATTTACAAATAAATAAAACACATGAAAATCCATTTTTGAAATATAAAAACAAATTAATGTGCACAAATTAAAGAATGACAAAAACGTAAATTAAAAAAAAAATAACGAGAAAAATACGCCTCATTCAAAAATATTTAAAAAAAAAAACATAAAAACATAAATTACCAT
The DNA here is from genome assembly GCA_036172215.1 of Camellia granthamiana. Lineage (NCBI taxonomy): Eukaryota > Viridiplantae > Streptophyta > Magnoliopsida > Ericales > Theaceae > Camellia > Camellia granthamiana. The sequence goes on from CM069905.1 coordinate 130,821,524, forward strand.
TCGCGACGGAATTTAGAAATAAATAAAACACATGAAAACTCATTTTTGAAAAATAAAAAAAAGTTATTGTATACAAATAAAAATAAAAAAGAAAAATAACGTAAATTGAAGAACAAGAACTAATTAATGTATAAAAAAAGAAAAATGACAAAAACATAAAAAAAAAAGGCCAAATCCAAACCTAACAGAGAGAAAAAAAAAAAAATCAAATCAATTGTGGTCCACGCCATCAACTGACGTGGAGGAGCAGAATAATTCCTTCACATGTATTAATTATGTGAAGGGCAGTTTGGTAATTTATTATGAAGACACATCACCAAAAAGTTAAAAAGCTAAAAAAGTCAAAAAAAAATTTCCTAAATCAAATTTTTTAATCCCAAATTAAAATACTTAAAAAAATCAAAAAGTCAAAAAATCAACTAACTTTCCGAATGGAGGCGGAATAAGGAAGCAGAGTCTGATTGCAACTGAGTTACAAATTTCCAGGAAGTTGTTATTGCTCCAGGTTTTTTTTTTTTTTTTTTTTTTAAAAAAAAAAAAAATTATCATTCTCATAAATTTAGCCAATAATCGGGACTAGTAAACAGATCAAAGAAATAAAAAATAATCAACGTTGTGTCTATTGCGTTAGAAAAATGGTTTTACAACTATAAAATAGCAATCTTTCGCAACAAAACCGCATAACAAGATTTGATCATTTTCTATAACCACCCTCGTCAACCAAATTAAACACCCATCTCATGCAGGCAACAATTTATGTCACTAATAACAAAGCTTGAACCCGATTTGATTTCATTTCCTTTGTTTTGTGGCCGGCGGTGGGGAAACAAATTTTGGTGGTCCAAGAGCACCATTTGACATGCCTCTCACCAATCATCATACTCCCTGCTATTTTCATATAATTCAATATAAAATTATGAATTCCACATCTTTCATCAATCGTAACACTCTTGAAGCATTACATGGCCATGTTGCTTAACTACCAAATAACTACTTGGTAGCAGGCCATGTTGTTCTTATGTTTAAGGAGCAGTGCCAAACATTTCTCAAAGAGTCTGGCATCTTTCATGTTGAGATCTAACTTGAGAGAGTATTTGGATTTAGTAGACTCATTGTGAGCCAAATTTCAGTTATCTGAACCGTTCGCTTTTTATGACTTGTTGAGAAGAATATTTATGTAAAAAATCAAGATGATTGTTGAAAAATCTAGAAACCCTAGATGTTGATTTGTGATTATGTACTAATTTTAAGCAGAATATAACAATTCCAATTAAACAATCAAAGACAAATCAATTGTTGGCTTCATATTTTATACAAGCCAATCACAATTCAACACGTGGCAGAATAAGGGTAATATAGGAAGACTATTCAAGTCTTCGATCCTGATCGTACACGTGGCAGTTAGTATGGGTTCTCACGTGATCTGAGTAGCATTGGATCAATAAAGAGGCGCAATGTGACGTGGCTTCAACGGTTACTCAGATTCAAATTCAAATATAGGAGGGAAACCTAACTGCAAGTGATGGCGTAGTGGAACTACTTATAAGGCAGCATGATCAACGATCATGGAGGAGCAGTTCGACGGTTTGAAGTGCAGTTCGATGATCATTCTTGAGAAGTATAAATAGCGGGAAAGACCTTAGAAAAACCCCCAGACTCAGATCATACAAACCAGTCTTACTTTACATATTTTCTTTCCCAGTTTTACATTTCCTGTTCTTTAAATTCCTGCTCTTTACATTCTTGCACTTTAAATTCCTACACTGCACTTCATTCATAGGAGTAGTTTCAAGTAGATTGTTGCTGTAAACCTCTACGAGGCTGAGTTCGGATCATTGTAAGTTTTCATTCTAATGAAATACTTCAATTGCTCTTCATTTAACTGTTATTTTGTTTAATTTCTCCTAAGTCAAGCCACCAGTAAAAGTCCTCTTCATTGAGGCTGAAAGAACTAAAACACAATCGTCTGATAATTGGTTGACAATTAACATTTCTGTAAGGACTGATTGATCCTTGCTGGCACGCTCGCATTTACAAAAATACCCTTCGAAAGCCAAAAAGCCAACATATATTTTTGGCACGCCCACTGGGACTAATTGAAATAGCTAGACGAAGAAGACAAGGAGAAAATGAACGCTTGGAAGAAGGCGTAGAAGGAGAGGTAGAAATACCTAATCCAGAAGATAATGTGGTAACACATCTTGTGGAAACACCCATATTATCAGAACCTATGTTCGAACAGACCAGTACTTCAGGACTAGAACCACATGTTCATAGTATTGGACGAAACCAAGGAATTGGACCATCCACTGTTCCATCTACTCATCCAATAAATCCATGTAATGGCCTAGTAGATGCCATGGGACAGCAATTAATGAACACAATGGAAAGGTGGGCAACATCCTTTTTGGATCGAATGAATAACCACCAACCAACAAACACAAGACACATCGAGGAAGTTTTAAATGTCCCTCAACAAAGATTGGCTAGAGATAAACAGCCTATGCAAGTTAATGGACATTCTAATGGTCAAACTAGTAATCAGAACTATGAAAGACCATCACCTCAGTCTTGGTATGAACCCATTTTGAGGCCTATAGCAGGTCAAAATGCCTCAGTACCCAACAATGAAGCCATACAAATTGGTGGATCTGGCCCAATACAAGAAACTGGCATAAGAATGGTCACAAATCCCATGTTCGAAGCCATACCTGGTACAAGGGGGTTTACTAATCCCTTATTCGAATTCATACTCGGCGGGTTGGAAGGTTGGCCTGCAAATGGAAGGGACACAACACCTGTTCCAGCACCTTTCGCAGGTCCTTTCGCCAGACAGGTTCAAAGGGGTTACCCACACCCCCAACAACAACCTGCACCATAGGGACAACCAGTCCCAAATGTACCACCTTATGGACCAAGAAGACCACAAGCACAAGTTTGTCCACCAAATCCTGTGTTTGTCTCTCCAGTAGTGGTTCAGCAGGTACAAAATATGGTCCCTAGGGACCAAATTGCTGATATTGTTAGGGAGATGTGTGGACCGATGGCTCGGGGGGTCCAGACTCCTGTATACAGAAAACCATACCCAGAATGGACAAATAGGGTACATGAATACCCAAGGGGGTTCAGGATACCAGATTTTATCCTTTTCTATGGGAGCGGAAACCAATCAACAGTAGAGCATATTGCTAGGTTTGCTGCTTAATGCGGTGAATTTACTAATCATGACTATATAAAACTAAGATTATTCCCAAGTTCTCTAACTGGGGGAGCATTTGTATGGTACATCAACCTTACACCTGGCTCCATTTAAAATTGGCAACAAATGAAAGAGGCATTTCATGCCCAATTCTTTCAATCGGAGCCAGAGGTTTCCATAGTAGACTTGGCAAGATTGAGTCAAAGGCCTGAAGAAAAGGCTACTTAGTTTATTGCTAGATTTAAAAGGGCTCGAAATAAATGTAGAGTCATTTTGCCAGAGCCAGAATTCATAAGATTGGCTCAAAATGGCTTAGAATTCAGGCTTCGAAAGAAGTTTGACTCAACTGAATTCAGAGGTGGAACTAACCTATAAGGTGTCTAGGTATGAAGCATTACTAGAGGAGGAACAAGATCGAAATAATGCATCGTACAAGACATATTATAAAGATCCTAATTATGAGATCGATGCAGCAGAGATTGTGGGCAAAGAACCTGTGATCTGTGAGGCATTAATTCATAAGGATACAACAATTGACCAGCAGTTTAAAAAGAAAAACCTTCACATAAAGTACTCTTTCGATTTAACAAAAGCAGATGACATTTTTGATCATTTGCTTGCGGCCAACTTCCTTAAGTTACCTAAAGGAGTAAAATTGCCATCTCCAGATGAACTTAAGGGAAAAGTATATTGTAAATGGCATAACTCTTGGTCTCACTCGACTAAAAACTGCATTGTTTTTCGAGACAAGATCCAAGAACAAATTCGGAAAGGAAGTTTGAAGTCCCCAGCCAAAACAGAAAAGGCCATGGGGATCGACAGTAATCCATTTCCAGAAGTTGGAGAGGTGGCAGCCAATGTCATTACGTCAGACTTCCAGAACTTGTCCTTGACAAAATTGGAAGAAGTCAATGTGCAGATGCATGTTGCTAACCAGGCCACCATAAAAAAGGACACCAGAAATTTGCCAGTTATTGGACAAGGTTTCTCACACCAGAGGGAACACTCTGTTGAAGAATCACTTGATGATGATTCCTTAGAGGCAGCAGTAATGCAAAGGATGTGTCCCAAGTGCAGACTGAGTTATAAATGGTTGAAGGGGCTTCCAATTGATGGGAAGCAATACTACAGGGATGTTCAGAGACGCCCTAAACCAACCAATGCTTACAACAAAAGGCCGTATCCGGCTAGTGTTAGGTAGCAGCCATTGGTAGTTGAACCAGCAGTCGATAGAATGCATGCTAAAGGCAAGAGGCCCTTGTATAAGTCTAGGCTACCCAACTACTACAGAATAGAGAGCAGTCATTCTGAAATAAGACTGGAGAAGAGTTCAGGTTATGGGATCAAAGCCAGAGATTGGCCTCCTAGACCAACCTCACGCAGGACAGAAAGTGGTCACCTTCATCAAAGGCCTAAATCAGGCTCGAAACATGAGGTCAGGACCAAGCAAGTGCCTTCGCAGCCAGCTCCGAAGATGGTTTCGAAGGTAGAAAGAAGCAGTTCAACATCTGAATCAGTAAGTTCGTGGGTACCTGGAGTCCCAGATTGGTTCGTGATGCAGAACAAACCTAGGGAAGTGCCCACTCAGAGAGATGTTAGAAATCAAGGAAGGATGGTTAAACCTCCTTTGGTGGCTCCGAACAATTGGGTATTGCTTAAACACCCAAAGACGAAGGAGCTAGATATGGTCCCAGTGATTTCGAGATCACAAAGGAGAAAGATTCAGCGCAGGTACACTCAGTACCAGAAAGATATGAAAGAAAATGGAGAGAGCTCTTCATTGGTCCAGACAGAAGGAAAGGAGACTCCAAAGTCAGACCACACTCCAAAGACAACTCTACAAAGCAAGGTGGGTTGCAGCAGGGAACAGTTGGCTAAGGTTCATTCTGAACTAAAAGCTAGAGAGGAATCTAGCTTGGTAGGATTGGAGAAAGCTCTGATGGATAGTGATAGCGAGATAGAAGAAGAAATTGGCATAAGCCAAAAGAAAGAAATGGTGGAGGAAGAAATGTTTGAAACCTTCATGGTTGAGCAAACATTTTTGGTTGAAAAACCAGTTGAGAAGGTCCTTCGAAGGAATCAGTTAACAACAAAGTGCCAGAGTACAGCATGGAGGATGCTGCTGAAGTAACTGAACAAGGTGGCCAAGAAGGGAAGCAGGTACAGCCAGCCATCCAATTTGGCCCATTTCCTCTAGTATCAGTCAATATGGTACACATACTGCCTCATGAGTTCCAGGCGGGAGATGAGGACCAAGATGGCCAAGACATTGATCCTATTCCTGTCTCTAGTGAAGACTCACAAGTGAGTATGGTACAGGATGATTCTGGAATGGCTACCCCAATGGAAACTGAATATGAGAGTGAAAAAGAGGTGAGCATAAACCTCTCGTATCCTTTTGAGTATCCCTTGAATTCTATGACACAACATGTCAAGCCTTTGTACATCAAGGCTTTCTTCGATAGGATACAATTGAACCGAGTCCTGATAGATAATGGGGCAGCAGTGAATTTACTACCGAAATCTTCTTTGAAGAAACTAGGGAAAAAGAATCCTAGGTTAATCCCAACCAGCACAAACATCGCTGGCTTTGCTGGAGACAAACAGATGGCTCAGAGAATTCTACCCATCAACCTGAGTGTGGGAACCAGGGATTGCATGACAGCATTCTTCGTAATCGACAGTAATGCTAAATATAATGCTTTACTTGGGAGAGATTGGATTCACACTAACAAATGTGTGCCTTCCTCTTTGCATCAGAAAATTATGATGGCCTTAGGCAATGGGGAGACAGAGGAAATTGATGCAGATTATCAACCTTTCATAGCCTGTGCAGACTTCGCAGAGGCCAAACTGTATATTGAGGGAGTGACACCATTCAGGATGGCTCAGCCTAAGTGACGGCTGATGAGGAAGTGACACACCTGAAGCACTTAGTCCAGGAGAGTGCTGATGAGGAGGTTGTCGTTAAGGATGACAATGATGCCTGGTTATAGGCAAAGAAATGAAACACAAGAAGCCAAGTCTTTGGCTCTAATTAAATTCTCAACATTGGATGTAAACTCAATAGTCCAGAAAGTATAGGAGCAAGAGAGAGAAGCCATGATAATTGGCTGCAAGCAGGAGCAGCAACAGGTCAAAGTTTTGACCCTTGATAAATACTGTGCATTGGACATTGAAACAAAAGTCTAGGAGATACAGGAAGAGGAAGCCTTGTGGACAGACTTCGTCTATGAGGAGGAGGGCAAAGATGTTGAATTAAAGAACCTGGGAACAGAACAAAGCAGGGAGATTGCTTCGAAGATAGAAGAAATCAAAGAAGAAGCTTCAGTAAGTTCTCAGACACAAGACCTGTTAGAAGAAGTAAATTTAGGGAAAGATTCTATACAGCAGCCCACCTACATAAGTGCTTGTCTGAATGTTCTGGACAGGGACCAGTTGTTGGTTGTTCTAAAGAAATATAAAGATTGCTTTGCATGGTCTTATAATGAACTACTAGGATTGGATAGGTCATTAGTGGAACATAGGCTTCCTATGAAACTTAACTTCAAGCCATACAAGCAAAAACCAAGAAGAATGAGTCCAGAAGTAATTCAGAAAGTCAATGAGGAGATTCTTAGACTACTCAAAGCAGGCTTTATTAGGACAGCCAGGTATGTGGAATGGCTATCTAATATTGTGCCTGTGGTTAAGAAGAACGGTAAAATGAGGGTATGCATTGATTTTAGAAACTTGAATTTAGCAACTCCAAAAGATGAGTACCCTATGCCTATAGTGGATCTGTTGGTAGACAGTTCAGTAGGGTATCAAGTTTTATCAATGATGGATGGGCATTCTGGTTATAACCAGATCTGCATTGCAGAGGAGGATGTCCACAAGACAACATTCAGATGTCCTGGAAATATTGGCACTTTCGAATGGGTTAAAATGCCATTTGGCCTGAAGAATGCTGGGGCTACATATCAGAGGGCTATGAACACTCTCTTTCATGACCTCATTGGAGGGTATTTAGAGTGTTATATTGATGACATTGTAGTTAAATCCCAATCCATGGAGGAGCATTTGTTTCACTTAGAAGCAGCCTTTGAAAGAATGAGAAAGTTCAAATTGAAGCTCAATCCTCTTAAGTGTGCTTTTGGCGTATCATCTGGAAACTTCTTGGGCTATGTGGTACACAAGAAAGGAATACAGATTGACCAGAATAAAGCCAAAGCCATCATTGAAGCCAGACCTCCATTAAGCAAGAAAGAATTACAAAGGTTCCTTGGACAGGTTAACTTTCTTCGAAGGTTCATTTCTAACACTGCAGGGAAAACTAAAGTATTTTCTTCCTTGTTAAGGCTGAAAGATGAAAAGGAATTTGTGTGGACAGCAGAGTATCAAATTGCTTTCGAAGGTATCAAAGTCTACTTAGCCAACCCTCCAGTGCTGATGCCACCAAAGGGTGATAAGCCCTTGAAATTGTATATAGCTGCAGCAGAAGATTCATTGGGAGCTTTTTTGGCCCAAGATAATGAAGAAGGCAAGGAGCAAGCTGTTTATTACCTTGATAGGTTTTTAAATTCTTGTGAATGTAAATATTCAGCTGTTGAAAAGCTGTGTCTTGCTTTGTATTTTGCTGCAATGAAATTAAGATACTATCTTTTACCTACAACTGTCTTGGTAATTGCAACCACAGATTTGGTTAAGTACATGTTATCTAGACCTATGTTGAGGGGAAGAATTGGCAAGTGGATACTAGCCTTATCAAAATTTCATTTAGAATATGTCCCTCAAAGGGCAGTAAAAGGGCAAGTTTTAGCCAATTTTCTGGCAGACCATCCATCTCAAACAGAGAGCCAAGAGATAATGGAACTTAGTATAGCTAGTGTTGAGCCATGGCAGATGTGGTTCGATGGGTCGAAAGCCAATGACTTAACTGGAATTGGTATTGTGATTAGGTCTCCACAAGGGGTAGAGACCACATATGGTTTCAGAGTGGATGAAGCTACCTGTTCTAATAACCAAGCTGAATATGAAGCCTTAATAGTGGAACTAGAAATTCTTATTGGATTACAAGTTCATGCAGTTGACATATTTGGAGATTCTCAATTGGTGATTAACCAAGTGAAAGGGATTTTCAAGTGTCAAAGCATAAGCATTTTACCATACTATGTTGTTGCATTACATCTGCTTTCTCAATTTCAAATAGCAAATGTAACTCATGTTCCAAGATTCTTGAATAATAGAGCTAATGATGTGGCTCAGAAAGTTTCGAACTTCAAGAGAAGGGATAATGTCCAAAGGGACATAAGCTAAACAACATATCAGAAATTGATATCACCTTTGAATAAAAGGAATGTGGTCTTGGAAGTCAATCATAATGACTTACAAGAACAAGATTGGAGGCATCCAATAATGCAGTACTTGGCTGGTCCATCTTCGAAGGCCAACAGGAAAATTAAATTGCAGTCTATGCAATATATGATATATGGTAATGTTCTCTACAAAAGGAGGGGAGATGGCTTATTGCTGGAATGTTTAGGCCCAAAAGAAGCATTAACAGCTATGGCTGAGGTTCATGAAGGCATCTGTGGTGCTCATCAGCCTGGTGTGAAGATGAGATGGTTGCTTCAAAGGCATTCCTACTATTGGCCAACTATCCTTAAAGACTGCATAGAGTATGCAAAGGGTTGCCAGGCATGCCAAAAGCATGGCACAATAAGGCATGTGCCCATAACTGACCTACATGCAGTAGTGAAACCTTGGCCATTCAGAGGATGGGCTATGGATATGATGGGGAAAATACACCCACCTTCTTCGAAGCATCATTGTTTCATTCTAGTAGCCACTGATTACTTCACTAAGTGGATCGAAGCTAAGCCATACAAGGCTGTAGACCAGACTGAGATTGTTGGATTTATTAAGGATCTAATCCAGAGATTTGGCATCCCACAAACTATAACTGTGGATAATGAGACTGTGTTCGATGGGAAGATGGTGAAGTCCTTTGTGGCAGAATTTGGAATTAGTCTCGTTAATTCCACCCCATATTATGCACAAGCCAATGGTCAAGCTGAATCATCCAATAAGTCCTTGAAAAAAGGAATACAAAAGGTTGTGGAGGATAATCCCAGGGATTGGCATAAATTATTATTGGATGTGTTGTGGGCTTACAGAACTTCCTCAAGGTCAAGCACAGGACTTACTCCTTATGCCTTAGTGTATGGACATGATGCAGTGTTACTTGTGGAAATTAATGTTAAATCTTTGAGGGTAAGATGCCAGGACCAGCTAAATCCTGAGCAATACCATCAGAGTATGTGCTTGGAATTAGAAGGCATAGATGAAGCCAGAATTCTAGCATTAAACAGTATTCTCTTGCAAAAGAAGAAAGCAGCCAAAAATTACAATAAGAAGGTCAAATACATTGGCTTTGATGAAGGTGATTTGGTATGGAAGACAATACTCTCGATAGGAATTAAATGCCATAAGTTTGGTAAATGGTCACCCAATTGGGAAGGACCATATCAAATTCATAGAGTCCTGCCTTTTGGGGCATACCATTTGAGAAATTTGAATGGATACATACATCCCAAAAAGATCAATGGCAGATATTTGAAGCCTTATTTTCCAACTATTTGGGAAACACAAGGAGTAGAATAAATGTCAAGCAAAAGAACACAAGACTACTCAGATGATAGACAAGGATTTGTTTTTCATAAAGAGTTAAGTACATTTTGCCACAAATTGGCCAAAAAATCATTACAATGTCTTAATTGTTCTTTTACAACAGATTTCCTATTGCTAAGTGATGAAAATAGTTGAATAGCTGCAGCCATTTCTTTTTTCCGATCGGCCAGTCCTTGGTTGGTGATTTGCAGTTTGGTATCAGTTTGGACTAAGGCCTGGTTCACTGCAGATAGCTCCTCTTCAAGTTGAGCTTTCTTCTCCAGCAGCTGAACTCGAAAGTGAGAGGCAGAGGAGTGTTGTTCCTTGAGCTCTGAGACTTCAGTATGTATTTGGGAAACAAAACTCTGGTCTCTAGTCAATTTCTCCTCTGCAGCTTTGGCAGCTTGGCAGATATTGATGTAGAAGTCGATAGTAGCTGCTGCCTGGGATAAGTGACTTGAGACATCCATGCCTGACTGTTCGGTAACTTTGCAGCACTAGAGGAACCTGTCTTTTATTATAGGCCTTTGCAAAGCGTCGAAGGGGAGCCTCGAAAAGGAGATTAACAGTTCCAGGCAGATGTCTAAGCCCATCAGAGGTGCAGAAGGCTTGCTGCTGGAGGAAGGAGAGCTTTTAAGAATTTGTAGCAAGGAGTCAGCCAAAACTAATGGCTCAGCTTCAAAATTGGTTATTGGAGAGGTAGAGGGCACATCGAAGAGACTGGCTAGCTTGGCTTCGAAGATGTCTACCTCATCCGTAGACATGAGTGCTGCAGAGAAAGTTGTGGTGGAAGGCATAAAGGACTGCATAGAGATAGGAGAAATGGATGGAGCATCTTTGGCAGTCTCTATGGTCTTAGCCACCAATGAATCAAGTGAAGAGGGGCTGGAAGTAGGCAAAGGTAATGAACCATGAGTTGGAGAACTACCAGCACCCTCAATCGGGAAATCAGATACCTTTGAAAAAGAGGTAATGGTTGAAATTTCCTTAGAAGGAGAAGGAAGAGCAGTGCCCGAATAAGAAGAAACTTGAGACAGGTCGAAGGTTAGATAGGGAAGATATGGAGTCAGACCAAAAGAAAGAGTTACAGGAATGCTAGGACTCAAAGGGGGTACATGGAATGTGGGCCTAGGAAGTGGAAGTATTATCTGAATGGCTTTCACATTTTGCATCTGATCAACCTCAACTGAAATTGAGGGAGTCCTCATTGGAAGTATAGCCTCAGTAGTTGTTGCTGCAAAAAGGAAGAAACATAAGGTCAAGCTTCAATGTCAAAATTTGATAAGGAAAAACAGTAGAAGCATGAAAGAAATTACTTGTTTCAGAGATGTTGGCAGTAATGGGAGAGCTACGAAGGGAGTAATGCTCGGCAGTTTGTTGCCTTCTTATAGTTTCCCTTTGTAATGCATCAGCAGCAGTAGCTTCATTTCTTAGAAATTGTTGCTGCCGTTTATTCTCAGCCCTCTCAAAGACAATCATTGCTTTGGAATGTTCTTGTTCTACTGCCAAGGATCTTCAATCAAGTTAGTAGCAGGAACAGTCACTTTCTTTCTCTTCCTTCTTGGCAATGATACTACTGGCTCATTCTCAACCTCTCTCTCTTCAATTTGGGGATCAAGTTCTTCAGAAGTAAGCTCCTTTTCCATTACTTTGTCAACTGTCTCGGAATTAGGATCTTCGACCAAATCAGAAGAGGGGGCAGCCACCCTTGTTCTCTTTTTTCTTTGTAATGGTGTTTCTTGCTCTTGCACAATCTCTCTCTCTTCATTCTGAGATTCAGATTCTTTAGGAGTGAGTACTAGTTTTCTTTTCCTTTTCTGCTGTTGTCTGGCCTTGAGAGCAGCTAGAGTTTCAGCTCTTTTAGGAGATTTTTCTTGTGGAGACCCTGCACCAAAATATGTAAATATAGAGGAGACAAACAAAAGAGTTGAAGGAAAGAGGAGCTTAGAAATGCTTACCCTTCTTCGAAGCAGCTCTGGTAACTCTAGCTGGAGGAGGTGAGGCTGCAAGAGAAGTTGTGGTAGCTGCAGGAAAAGGAGGAATGTTCTCAACTGTTGCTGATTTAGTCTTCGAAGGCACTCCTAATCCTATCAGTAAATCATGAGGGTGTACAGATAGGCGCACTTCTATGTTGACTGACCACCAGTTCTGGAATCTTTGCAAGACTAAGCCAGAAGGAAGAAAGGGGATAAATTTGAATTCACTCAATTCCTTCAGCAGTTTGAATGTTGTCGCCTCTAGTTTTGATTTGGATATTCTTAAGTCTCTAGCCGTGAGGTGGACATTCGAGAGACTGCAAAGTGGAACAGGTATCCCTTGAGTGAGCCCAAATTGTCTAGCAAATTGAGAAGGGCAGTACACCTCAGATATGCATTTATAAGCTTGAGGGTTTAAAGTGCCAATAAACAACTCCCTCGGTAGCAAAATTGAAGCCCATATATCTTCGTGTGGTGAGGTGGAGCACTCCTTATCAGCCAAAAAGGTTTGCAGCCAAACAGGACCTTTGGCGGCATCAAAAGGACAAAAGAAGGTGGCAGATGGAGAAATAGGGAGTTGGTGAAAGAAAGTAAGGTAATAAGCAAAGGAGACAGGATAGAGAACAATCCTGGCATACTTTTCCCCATAAGTACTAGGATCCTGAACAAGGAATCTTAGACATTTGGGGTGCAAGTCAGTGAAATAGGCGAAAAGCTAGAGTTGGAGCACCTAGAGGGGACCTCCTTGGTTAACATCAAGAGGTTTTTTGCAAAATTGGGAGCAAGCTCTGTAGATATGACCTAAAAGATAAGGAGCAAGAGCTATGCGTTTTTTCAAGACAAGTGCCTTCGCAAGAGGAGCGAACTCAGGCATAATCCTCTAAGATGAGGTGCAAAAGAGAAATTTGCACAACCAGTACAAAATGAAGGAAAATAGTTCTCTGTCTCTCACGAGGCCTTCCCTTTTATTTTCAGCCTTTACGAAGTCGCTGTAAGAGAAGTTTAGGGTTGGAAGGGAAAATTTGACAGGGAGGTCTGGGTAATTGGGAGTAAAAGGAGAGCCAAGGGGTGAAAGCCCTAAGAGATGGCAAATATCAAGAATGGTGGGGGCCATCATACCGCACCGAAATTGGAAGAAATTAAAAGCCATATTCCAAAAGCATAAAGCAGCAGGAATCAAAAAGCGGTCCTCAGGAATGAGGAACCTGGAAAGATGAAGAGCATCGAGGATACGGAGCTCCTGCAGGTCATCTTCTCTCGCAGGCACAACTCTGTCATACCATTCTTCCCATTCAGTCCTCAATGTCGGCCAGCAACGATGAGGCCGAGTCATCCTCTAATTCCCCCAATCAAGCCCTCTTTCATAAAGAAGAAAATGGTCCTCCAAACGAGGGTATAGATCCGGAAGTTGAGCAGGAGCTTCCCGGAAAATAGGACCTAGGACGTACTCCTGTTTGTTACTGTGACGAGGAATGAAGAGACGTCCATCTATGGTGCTTGACTCACCAAATGTTAGCTTGGCGATTTCTTCGTCGATACATTTTTTCAGAGCCATAGTTGGGCTGATACGGTCGCCCGCAAGTACTTTTAGAGATGAAGGATCCATTGGCAGCAAGGGAGCTGAGAGAAGTGAAAAATCAGTGGAAAGAAAGGTTTGTGTGTTGAGCGAGCAAATGATTTCAGAACACGAAATAAAAGGGTTTTAAAAGCCTTTGTGTTTGGGGAATATATAAACGCTTGGTTCGTTAAGCACTAAAAGTACGAATACGAAGAGTTTCCTTCAAATATTGATAGTATTTGGAGGGAAAAACACAGCCCAGAAGCTGAGGCTAGCTTCGAAGTAGAATATTTGGCTTCGAAGCCAGGTTTTGGTGCCAAAAGCCAAAAAACAACGGCTTCGAAACAAAGAAGTCGGCTTCGAAGCACATTTCCGTACTTATAAATGTAAGAATACTCAAGTATTTGATTTATTTCGAAGGAGATTAAAAGACTTATCTTAGGTTTCTTAGTGAAAGTAATGTCCTTCGAAGTGAAACTTGAGACTCTGTGAGGATGGGAATTGGTGTTCAAAACATAACACACCAGTTTTTGGTGCCGAAAGTCCAATAACAACAGCTTCGAAACCAAGAAGCCGGCTTTGAAGCATATTCCCTATCCAATGGATGCAAGAATGCCAAGTGTTCGTTTACTTCAAAGGGATTAAAGACCTGTTTTAGGTTTCTCATTAAAAGTGATGTTCTTCGAAGTAAAACTAGAAATCCTTTAGGAATGGAAATTGGCATTCGAAACATCAAAACCAATAATTGGTTTATATATATGTTCGGGAAAAGTTGTCTTTTCAAGTCAAAAACAGTGCAGCCCTCAAAAGGAGCTTCCATATTTTTGAAAGTATGGACTGTTGTTCAAGACAAAAAGAGCAATTTAAAACTGATTGATCGTACTAAGTCATTGACCATATGTTGGTTATTATTGAAACAAGTTTTGAAGAGTAAGGTTGTTAAATTCGAAGCATGGATCCTGAATGGAAAACATCAAAACTATCAACTGCATTCCATAAATTGGAAAAGTTCATGGTCATTTTGGTTAATATTCATTTAAAACGATTGAATCTAGGTTCGAAGGAAAAGATTGTTCAATTTAAGGCTCTGAAATTGCTTTTGAAGACAAATGGAGACAAGATCAAACCATAAAGAGAAGTCTTAATGGTATTAAAGCAAAAACAGTTACATCGAATGGCCATTTTTGGGTACAAACTCAAGCTCATAAAAATAGGGAATGGAATAAATAACAAGATCATGAAATTTAGTCCAACAATGATCAATGAATTTCTGTTCTTTCTTTATTCTGTCCTCTATTTCTTCCAACATTGGCTGCATGAGTTGATGTGCTCTCACTTCGTAAAAGAGCTCTTCAGCCTTTATTTTGAAAGCTGTTTCTCTCAATCCTTGTTCCAATTCGTCTATATCCAAATCATCCCAGTATGCAGAATCTTTATTCTTGAAATCATCGAACTCTTCAATAAAGTTTTCTGCTTCATATTGGGTATGAATTCGGAGGGACGAAAGTTGATCTAAAGATTGTGTGGTGTTCACAGAGGTCCGATGCCAGTGAAGAAGCAATGGAAGTTGATCCAAAAACATGTGAAGCTCTGCTTGGGCCAGGGGATTGAGGACATGACCCTGAGTTAGAATATCACAAGCCCATCGAAAGTTCTTAAGAGGGATTTCGTCCTCAAGAACATTGAAGGGCAAGTGAGAAAAAGCCGCAAGCAGAAGTTGAGCTTGTTTTCGCTCGGCCAGAGTAGGGGAAGGTGGAGGTTTGTAAGGTGGAAAGACCTTATCCGCAGAGAGGGCAAGCCTCAGTTTCTCTATCCAGCAAGGATTTAGCGGAAGAGAAGGTGTGGATGCTTCTATTTCAGGAGGTGGAGCAAGGGCAGAAGGAACAAGGGCATTAATATAATCGAGCCAGACAGAAGAGTAAATCTTCGCCTTCTGAGCTAAGAATGATAGATTGTATCCTTGTGTCTCTTTTGGGCATTGGGCAACATGCACTGTCTTTGTATGCATGGAAGATGTATACCATGCCACAAGCAGATTTTCCTCGAAACTACGTCGATGGTCAATGGGCACGTAGGGGTAGACCACTAAACTTCGAGCGTAGGAAGGAAACTCTAAAGGGTCAGTGAACTCAACAAAATGATGGTTGATTCGTTCCCTCAAATCACAGGTCTCAGGTGTTGACCAGCTTGTCCAGTCAGAAACTCCAAAAGATGAAGAAGTTGCAGCTTTATCCCATGCAGAGGTTTGTGAAAAAGAGTTTCTCAAGTCCATATTTGCAACTTTTTGAATCAAAGATTTGTGAGTAGTTTGTTCGAAGCACAAGGGTGAGTCAGAGGAAGAACTTCTTGTATCTATATTCGCAAGTTTCTGAATCGAAAGATTAAGGGCAATATGTTCGTAATCCAAAGGTCGATAATTTGCAAAGGCATCCATGACCTGAATATGGAAAGGTGGATAAAGGTGGCTAATTAATGCATGAAAATTCTTTCGAGGAGGAACGGCATCATCATATGACTCTTCGTGTGCTCGATCAGTGGAGGAGAAAGTTGATTCGGCCATAGAAGAAGTATCAGTCTGTGCGAGTGCTAAGGTATTGGGGTGTTCAAAAGATTGAAAGGGAATTAATGCAAATGATCATCAATAAATGACGGTTGCGTTTCCAGAATATAGACCCCATGCACGTTCTAAAAAACGCGGGAAAAAGGGCTTTGATCCACTAATATCACCAAGTATTGGGTATATTAGTGTGGGGGGTAATGTTGGCTTCATATTTTGTACAAGCCAATCACAATTCAACATGTGGCAGAATAAGGGTAATATAGGAAGACTATTCAAGTCTTCGATCCTGATCGTACACGTGGCAGTTAGTATTGGTTCTCATGTGATCTGAGTAGTATTGGATCAATAAAGAGGTGCAAGGTGACGTGGCTTCAACGGTTACTCAGATTCAAATTCAAATATAGAAGGGAAGCCTAACTGCAAGTGATGGCGTAGTGGAACTACTTATAAGGTAGCATGATCAACGATCATGGAGGAGCAGTTCGACGGTTTGAAGTGCAGTTCGATGGTCATTCTTGAGAAGTATAAATAGCGGGGAAGACCTCAGAAAAACCCCCGGACTCAGATCATACAAACCAGTCTTACTTTACATATTTTCTTTCCCAGTTTTACATTTCCTGTTCTTTAAATTCCTGCTCTTTACATTCCTGCACTTTAAATTCCTGCACTGCACTTCATTCATAGGAGTAGTTTCAAGTAGATTGTTGCTGTAAACCTCTACGAGGCTGAGTTTGGATCATTGTAAGTTTTCATTCTAATGAAATACTTCAATTGCTCTTCATTTAACTGTTATTTTGTTTAATTTCTCCTAAGTCAAGCCACCAGTAAAAGTCCTCTTCATTGAGGCTGAAAGAACTAAAACACAATCGTCTGATAATTGGTTGACAATTAACATTTCTGTAAGGACTGATTGATCCTTGCTGGCACGCTCGCATTTACAAAAATACCCTTTGAAAGCCAAAAAGCCAACATCAGCACAACGATTTTACATGGAAAAACCACAATTGGACATCTCCAACTGTGATTAAAAAACCACGCGCAACAGCCACAAAAACAATCCACTAAGAAGATTTAAAGGAATTACACAGGTATACTCTCAATTACCGAGCGAATCCACGCCTAATTGAACCAACCTCTATGTGCCTCTTCCAACCCCGTCTTCACCTCGGAATTGTCTTTACAATGAGCCACTCAAGAATCCATCGAAGCTTCAGGCTCGAATTCTTCAGAATTCACCGAAGAACAACTCTCTCTTTTGTATAACAAACAAAACCTTTGATGTACTCTCTTTTAAACCATGAGTTGAATACTCAATAAAAACATCAAAGAAAACCTAACAAAATATCTCCAGATATAAACCTTAAGATCCAAAAAGAAGATCTGGAGAAATACCTTAGAGTTGGGAGAAAACCAACTATTTATAGAAAACCAAAGTAATCCTAGTTTTGGAAGAAAACCAACTCCTATAGAAATCTGGATTTTGAAGCTCGCTCGAGCAAGAACCTTAACTTTCGTGATTTCTACTAGTGCCTTGGCTCGGGCGACGAATTCTTGGCTCGAGCGAGCACACCACTCTTTCAGGTTTTTGTATGGACGCAATCCTTAGCTCGAGCGAGAACTCCTTGGCTCGAGCGAACTTCGCTCGAGCGAGCATTTCTTGGCTCGAGCGAACATGGGCAGATATGCAATTTTGAATGCAATTTTGCAATTTGCTTCGGCCGCGAGCTGACTGGGCAGCTCGACCCCCGTCATAATCAGCGAAGTGGCAATCTTGAAAGTATTAACATCACAAACTTCTCTGAACGGCACAATTTGGGTTGGATTCGCACCTAATAAACTCCTAGCCTTACTGAAATAAAAGTGCAAAAATAAATACAACTGAAAAGAGTTTTGTCAAACGGGATTGCCAATAATAAAAACCTAACAATTGTATTTCGATAACTATATATGTTTGAATCACATTTGACTTAAATAAATGGATGGTAAATATAATTTCAAGAATAACTGTCCAATTTTAAAGACAAATGTGATTCAAACGTATAGCTACCGAAATTCAATTACCTTAATTTTTTACATAAATATTTTTTTTAACGATTTTAAAAAGTGAACCGTTTGAATCATCAAGATTTAGCTCACAATGGGCCTACTAATGCCAAATACTCTCTTAAGTTGGATTCTCAACATGTGAGAAGCCAAATATATATTTTAAGAGTTACCTTGTAATCTTAATAAATATACTAACATTTATTAAGATGTAATAAAATTATTGTAAGTTCTACAATTTTAATATAATTAGACAAATTCTCATAAATGTTAAATTTGTGTTGTAAAATCAGCCATGCTATTAACGTACCATTCGAAGGCTAACAAATTTCATGGAATACATTTTTTTTAATTATCAAATTTATCATTTTATTTAACATTATATTAAATTTATGATAAACTAATGAAAATTCTATTAACTACGTACATGGTGTTGGGTCTTACACATGACGGAGTCCATCATAATTTCAATAATTGTCAAAATTATGGATAATTTATTATGTGTTTCTATTTTTACCATATCTAAGAGCACGTTCAATTACCTCAATAACATTTAAATTTTATTATTTTAGTTTTAAAATTAGATTATTAAATTATCTCAACAAAAAAACACAACGTCATCATACGAAATGAAACGCAATTGATTGTATTGGAATTTTTTGAGTTATAATAGGCATAAAAGATTGTCACCTAATAGTGTTGAACGGCGAGATTGAGAATTATTTGATTGGTAAAACTTTCAAAAAATTCAATGGTAGAATTGGTCAATTCATAGTACAATTATGTCAACATTTTACACAGTGGTTGTTCAACCTCGAAGGCGTGCGCTTTGCAAAAAAAACAAAGCGTCAAAAATGTTACAATTTACAAACAAATCAATATGCCAGAGGGTTTGAAATTGAGAGGAAGCCGCCGTTGGGCATGAGATTTTTTCGAGGTCCAAATTAATTTAGTTATTAAAAGATAAAATAAATTATAAAATATTATATTTAAATTACAATTATTTAATTTTTTGTCTTATAAAATTTTTAAAAAAAAATCAAAAAGCTCAAATTGAAATGAATTTTTTAAATCCAAATTAAAATAGTCAAAAAATTAAAAAGTTAAAATACCAACTCATTTTCCAAAACCGTGATGAGATTGTCTTGGCTTTTTCAATTGAACATCACTTCAATCATGTTGGGACATTTTTGTTGGCTTTTGCAATCGTTGATCATGATGAGTGAGTGTTAACGAAGGCATTAAACTTTGAAAGCAATTCGTTGGACATCACTTCAATCGTTGATCATGATGTGTTGAGTGTTGGACTAGGGCATTAAGCTTTGAAAGCAAGTCGTTGGACTCTGTTTTCCAATTCGTATTGCAAAAAGAAAGCCCCAAGGTAAACGAAAGGTGCATCAAAACAGGCAAACAAAAGGTTTTGGGGGAAGTAAATTCCACAAGATCAAAAGAAAAATCTCCCAGCGCTGTAATCATAACCCCAGCAGCAGTCAAACTACCGAAAGAATTACCTGAAATAAGATAGAGATGCAAACAGCCATATTAATTTAAAAAATAATAAAATAAAATAAAATAGAAAAAGAGGAAAATTATCTACTTACGTTGTGTTTGATTGAGAAATTTGGAGAGGAATTTTGAAAAGAAAAAGGAAAAGATGTGTGAAACTAGGTGAAAATATACCTACATTTCACCTATCTTTTCTATTTCTCTTTCTAAATCTCTCCTCAAATTTTCCAACCAGACACTACATTAAGTTGTGAGGTGAAACTTTTTATAATTGGCAACAAATTCACAGAAGTCAATTTTGGGTCAGCTCAGCTACTGATTTACAAGCTCAAAGTACAAACCTTGAGTCCATGAGAGACCACTTTTGAGAACCAACAATGGCACTCCTCACCATTGCTAAGAGGCTCCAAAAAACACATCTCAAACACTCATTCCCCTCTCTCCTTCACTCATCACTTACTCAACCACCACTTCGATCTTCATCCTCTTCACATCAAACACACCACTTCTCTCAGACATTTTATCAAAATGTCTTTACCATGTTGTGAAATTCCCTTTCAAAGTAGTCATTGCAAAGTGTGCCAGTTACAAGATCCCATTATTCAAATAAAAGCTAGAAAATTAAAATTTCAATTAGAAGATAATTAGAGCCACTATTGCCACTGCTACAACTAAGGGTAGGTGATATCCAAGACTCTCTGAATCCATTTGACGGATTTAATCTGAAATTTACGTCGTGTTTGGTTGAAAGATTTAGGAAGGGATTTAAAAAAGGAAAGGGAAAGAGAAAATGTAGGTAAAATATAAATAAAATATATTTACATTTCACCTAATTGCATACACTTTTTTCTTGTCCCTTTTCAAATCCCTTATCAAATCTCTTGACCTAACATAGTTAAGGATTTGAAATTGAGAGTAAAGAGATGAGATTGTTTTGGCTTTTTCAATTGAACCTTCTTGTTAAATTCTTCATTTGAATGTTCTTTTTCATGAATCTTTCAAACAGATCATTAATATAAAAAAATTAGAGCATTTGTACACAATTCTAATTTACAAACTTATACTCAATTACTAACTAAAATTCTCTAAATCTTTAATGTTGTATTTAGTTAGGAGATTTAGAGAGAGATTTAGAAAAGAAAAAAAAAATGTGTGAAACTAGGTGAAATGTAGATATATTTTATTCATATTTTATCTACCTTTTCCTTTTCTATTTCCAAATGAATAATGCTATATGCACTAATTAGTGTACCAATTGATGATGTGACATAATTTAAGAGGTTTTAGTATTTGTAATGTGATTAATGAGTGGGGTCAACAATAATGTCACAATTAGTATTGGTACACTAGTTAGTACACTAATTGGTACATGTAGCACTATCATTTCCAAATCCCTTCTCAAATTTTTCAACCAAACATAACATAAGTCTCATTAAATTTTTAATAGTCGAAATTACTCTTCAAACAATGATTGTTCATAATTTATGATTATCTAGAACGGAACATGATGCTTTGATATTTATTTTGATTTCCAAAACTTTCAATTGGAAAACCTAAAAAAAATTATGTGCAATGTTTTTTTTTTTTTTTTTTAAATTTTAAAAATGAATTATTTGTTTTGTGCAAAACTAAAAATTTTGTGTCTAAAGGAGCATAATGATAGAACATTGATGTGCAAAACTGAAAAAAAAATTTAAAAATAAAAAAACTGATAATGTTCTTAGTTTTAAAACTGAAAAAAGCTGATAATGTTCTCTATTTTATTGGATAGTTGAATCAAACCAATAAGTAGAAGGGCAAAAACGTTTAATCTCATACTCTGTTTTTTTATCAATTAATGAAATAATTATCTGGAACATTATTATGAAAAATTGATAATATTTTTAGTTTTAAAAATTAAGAAAATCTAATGACATTATCAATTTTACTAAATAGAACTTATTGGTTTTAAAAATTTTAGATAAAACCTGAGCTATCATAAAATTTGTAAATAGGACTTTTAGGTAATTAACTCAAAAAAAATTAGATTAGATGAATCATCCTAAATACATGGTGTCGATTAAAAAAAATGTAAATTAAATCAATTTAGACTAAACTTTAAGATTTAGTTTGATTTTCTAAATACATGATTGTGTCTTGATTTTTAGATAGGTCAACTGTACTTCATGATTTAATCCTTAGTTTTATAATTATAAATTTGGTTTTGAAATGAACATAACCATTTAGATTTCTATATATATATATATATATAATTTGTTATCTAATCATTTTTATGATTGTTATTCTAAATTTCATTAAACTGTAGGTAACAATTTGATTCTTAACTTACTCCCAGTGAATAATTTTTTTTCAAAAAAATTAAAAAATAAATAATTTGAACCAAGAATGTATTCTTTTGGTTTAGTTTTTGAAATAAGATTTGAGTTTTGAGTTGTGTTTTGAAAGATAAGTTTTTGAAATAAGTTTTGAAAAAAGAAAACTTATTTAGTTATGAGTTTTGAGTTGTATTTTAAAATTGTTTTGAATTTATTTATTTTTAAATATTTAAACATTTTCTTAATTTTATTGTTTTAGGATAAATATTTTTCATTGTAACTATTTATTTATTTTTTTAATGTGTGCTATATTTACTACATTTGTTTTTCATTTCTTCACAATTTTTGTATTGGTTAAGTATAATTTTGATTAGTTAATACAAATCTAAAATATAACAAATTATTTTGCAAATACTTAAAGCCAACTTAAAATTCTACATTAGTGTATCGAATTCAAATCGCAATGGTTATGACCATTTGGACATTGGTAAAAATACCGAACGCAATTCGCTTTCGTTTGTGCCATCCACTCTCGCATGAACCCAGCCCCACAAGCACAAAATATTTTGAATATTTAAAAATTTTATTTCTTTATTTTAAATATTTTATTTAATTTTTTAAATATTTTTATATTTTTGTAAATTTTAAAAAAGTTTGAATCGTCCATATATATCTAAATCATAACAAATTATTTGGCCAACACTTAAAAAAAACAACAAAATATTTTTTCAAAAAAATAAAAAATATTTTTTTTTCAAAATAAAAAAATATTTTTTCAAAGAGAATATAATAATTTTAAAGAGCAAAATAAAATATTGTTTTTTTTAAAAAAAAAAAAAGAGTTTTGAAAAGTTGTTTGGTTATGAGTTTTATTGAGAAGAGTTTTTGACATTTTATTTAGTTATGAGTTTTGAAATTTTTTTATCCTAATCATAATTTGAAAATCAAACCAAATGCTACCTAAGTTTTTTATTTTTATTTTTTATTGAACCATGAATGTAAGTTGTATAGTCAAAAAGTCTAACAACACAAAAAAACAAAATAATAATAATAATAAAAAATATTGGGGAAATTGTGAATTAGTTAGAAGACCAAAAACTAATTACAAAATGGTGGAAAAGTTTATAATTTTTATCGTTGATTTAAAATTTATTTGAAAATATGGGCTGAATTGTAATTTCCCCAATATATATATATATATATATTTATTTACACAATCCAACACAAATATGAGATAAATTTAAAAAAAAAAAAAAAAATGCAGGTAGAATTAACATAAGAGTGAGCATGTGTGAGATTTTTTAATGAGTACTATTGGGCCCATCATTATTAAGTGTGTAACAAATCAAAAGTTGATAAATATCCTGTCACATTATTGTGTGTAGAATTTTGAATACTTTTTAAAAATTTCAAACATTTTACTTTTTTAATGGTCCCATAATAGTCTTATTATTATTATTATTATTATTATTGTCCATAATAGTCCTCAATTTTATTTTATTTTATTTATTTTTGGGATAAGAGGAAATTACAAGAAGCAAAAAAAGATGAAACAAGAAAATTAAGACTTATTTTGAAAAATAAATGAAAAGTTGATTTTTTTAATTTTTTTTTGACTATTTTTAAAAACGTACAATAAAATAAAGAAATAATATAACCTAAAAAAACTAAAAGATCAAAAAAAAAAAAAAAAGAAAAAAAAAAAGGAAAGTTTTTATTGTATCACCAAAATAGTTCTAAGAGCATCTCTAGTGATTTGCCATTGGAGTTGTCATTGCTATAATATAGCAGTTGTGTTGAAAAATGATGCTCTAATGGTTGAATATGACAGTTGTCAAATTTAACAAATGCCAAAACTTATGTCAAATTTTTTCACAAGGTTTGGCAGCTGCCATTTGTGCCAACTCAGCTAAAACCAACAATTTCCCTCCCTCCCTCCAAGCCAAAACCAACTGTTTCACAATTTTTATTTGTTTACATCAAAATTCACCAAATTTTTTTTTTTCAATAATTGTTTTTTTAATTTACCCAAAATCATCAAAGTTTTTCAGAATCAGCAATTTCATAACTTCAAATCAGCAATTTCACAATATGAACAAAACTGAATCAGCAATTTCATGACAGTTTTTCAGCAATTTCATGACAATTTTTTACAGAATCAGCAATTTTAGCAGATTTCATAAGTACCTGGGTTTGCCATTTGTTGTTCATATTCCAATAGATTTCAACAATCATCTTCTTCGTCTTCATCTTCTTTGTGACCATCTTCATCTTTCTCCATTGTTTGTGAGGGCTAGATACCATTACCATCTCTGCTCTGTCTTCTCCTTTGCCTAGAGTTCAAAACTGAGAGAGAGAGAGAGAGAGAGAGAGAGAGAGATTGGCGATGAGTCACAACGTTGAAGGAAGCGGTGAAGAGATCGCCGACGGTGCGAGCAGATCTAGTTTTGGTAGTTCAAAGTAGATCTGGTGGTCCTTGGTTCAGAATTCATGATCGTTTCTTCGATCTTGTCCGACGTC
Organism: Camellia granthamiana; assembly: GCA_036172215.1. Lineage (NCBI taxonomy): Eukaryota > Viridiplantae > Streptophyta > Magnoliopsida > Ericales > Theaceae > Camellia > Camellia granthamiana. Next base: position 130,845,852 of record CM069905.1, read on the forward strand.
GCCGATCCATTCTAGGAGGGAGAGAGAGAGAGAGAGAGAGTAGACGACAGAGATTTGTGATGGCGAAGAGAAGAAAGAGAAGTTCTCATCGTGGGAAGGAGTTGGTACCATCGCAGATCGAAAAGAAAGAGAAGATAGATAGGGTTTGTAAAAGAAGAGATATAGAGAGAGAAGAAAGATAGAGTGATTGTTTGGAAATGACCGGAAGATGAAAGAGAGAGGAAGATGATTCTAGAAACATTTCTCAACTATTGGATTATATAAAGATCCAATGGTGAGGGTATTGTCTTGGAATGTGTAACATGAGCCTAACGGCTCTATTTCAATATTGAATTAAAAAAACGACTATAAATTCCAAACAAACAACACACCAACGACTATAAATTAAACGGTTAAAAAAAAGGCCATGTTTTTATAAGCAAAAATATCTTCAATTATATTTTTCTTTTTTCTTTTTCACACAATCAGTATGGAAAGTTTATAAAAAACAAAGAGAGGAAAATCATTCACCACTAAAAAAAAATCACTAAAAAACTTATATTAAAATAATACTTACAAATTTAGAGGGAAAGTAAGTTGAAATTTGCAAAACATGTGTACTATTGAAATGTCAATGCTATAATTTAACAAATTATTACTATTTATTATAAAATTATAATAATAATATTATTATTATAGTGAATACCATTGGAGATCGTCGAAGCAACCTACACGAAGCAGCTGCTCAACAAACCGCAATCCCACCACATAATAGTCAAGCCCAAGTATTGGATGTTTCGGTTGACTAAGTCAACCACCGATAATCCCATCCATACATTACATCATTGCCTACGAAGAATTATTTTGGATATAGCTTATAAAAAGAGATCTGAATAAGTTAATAATTTGATTTTTTTTTTAAATATTGCAAAAAGAGATCAAAAATTCGATAAAAGTCAAAAAATTATTTCATATTTTATGTGACGTTGCTCTAAATCAATCAAAGTCATTTATTTGTGTGAATCCTCCGTATACATGATTTGGACTATGTCAATGCCTTTTTACACCCACTTCTGATTTAAAAAATCAGTCTAATTTTTAGACTAATAAATAAGTTTTGATTGGTAGTTTGAATTTCAACTTATTTTAAATGACTCAAATTTTGGCTTGCCGATTGACCAGTTGGTTATTCGAAAAAAAAGACTAAGGTGATAATTATAGTAGACAAGTATTACACCGATCATCCAAATAATCTATCGACAAACGCAAATTCAGATTATTCAAACAAGTTTCAATTGAAGCTACTAATAATTATTAAAAATAATAATACCTTAATATAAATTCTGCAGAAGAGCTCTTTTTATGATGAGCAAGTTTTGACATTGATATACGGAGGAGAGAGATGAGTTCCCAGGCAAAACAAAAAACACCGAACCCGAACCCATGCACTCCTCATGCGGTGTGCATGCCATACCCAGCACAAGGCCACATCAACCCAATGCTAAAACTAGCAAAGCTACTCCACCACAAGGGCTTCCACATCACCTTCGTCAACACCGAATTCAACCACCGCCGCCTCCTCAAATCCCAGGGCCCCAACTCCCTCTCCGGCACCGCCTCCTTCCGCTTCGAAACCATCCCCGACGGCCTCCCTCCCTCCGAGGCCGACGCCACTCAGGACATCCCGGCACTCTGTCACTCTATTATGCACAACTTTATTGATCCCTTCAGAGTCTTACTCGACAAACTCAACGACGAGGCTGCTGCATCGTCGGAGGTACCTCCGGTGACATGCGTAGTTTCTGATGGGGCGATGAGCAGCTTTACTCTGAAAGTGGCTGAAGAAGTGGGCATACCTGCTGTTATTTTCTTCCCTACTAGTGCTACTGGCTTAATGGGCCATGTTGCATTTCCCAAACTCATCGAAAAGGGTCTTGCTCCACTCAAAGGTTCGTGTGCTGAAATTTGTTTTTATTATAGAATTTTTTTATATGGAATTATGAGTTTTGTCCACAATTTTTGGTTATGGCTTATTGGCCCTGTTTGATTCTTGGAGATAGAAGTTTGAATTGGAGATTATTGGCCCTGTTCGGATACTCTGTCCCGGATCCCAGTCCCATTTCTCTGTCCCATTACTGTGATGTTAACACGTGTCCATCAATAAAATCTATTAGCACACCGTTAACACTCTGTAGCCCCTATCTCCTTTTCTTCTTCGCAAGAGTCCATCAACAGCCACATCAACTTATTATCATTTTCATCGGCATGGTGATGTCCTGCAATGACTACACTACATAATAGGCTTTCATTCTTTAGAAATATAATCGTCACAATCATTAACATCACACCAGATTAGTTCCCATCATGACAACAAGAACCCAAAATTTCCAATTATAATCGGAACATTTAAGAAATAAATTTAATGTAATTTTAGTTTTCTAAATTCAGTTTTTCAAAAATTGAATTTTTTGTTTTTTGTATTTTTTTGTTTTTAGTGAATATTTTTAAAATTTTAAGCATTTTTTCTACTTTTTTAGATGTACGTTACTTAGATGTATTTAAAAAGTAAAATATTTGTGAAAAAAATATTTCAAAGAATTAATAAATACAGAAAAATACAAAAAATATATTCAATTTTCGTATTTTTTTTACTTATATTTTTGGTATTTAGAGAATTTTTTTAAAGATTTTTTTTTTACGAAAATTATACTTTTTAAATGTGTTTATGTTAGGTGTGTCTAAAAATTAAAAAAATTGCTTAAAATATTAAAAAAAATCAATAAAAACAAAAAAAATACATAAAATAGAATTTTCTGAAAAGTATTTTTAGAAAATCCAAACCAACCAAAGTGATTCTAGTCTTCTTTTTTATTTTTTATTTTTTTATTTTTTTTAAATTATTTTTTTTATTTTTGGTGTAAATAAACATCGGAGTGAAGAAGAAGAGAAAATTTTGATTGGGTTGGGTTATGCAAAATAACAGAGTAGCTCTGCAATTTATTACTCAATATATATATATATATATATAGAAAAAGGAAGAAGATAGTGGGTTGCCGTTTGAGTCGACAAATATAAATAGATCTTGTGGAAGCAGCCGCTGTGCAGCAAGTAGATCTCGTCAACTTGTATACACCAAGGGCTCATTTGAATGGGCAGATTAGTGTAGGATAGAATTATTATTAATTCATACAGCTTACATTTCATTGTTTGGTTGTAAATTTTATTATTTGAATTAGATTCTAACGATCATTCTATCCGATAAAAATGATTTTTAATCTTACAACTAATAACGCAAAACATACCCATAATTAAGATTATATGTTTTTATATCTATTGCAAAACAAGCATGAATAAGAGAAAATTATATATCTCACTCATTTAGCTAGATAACCAATCCTATATTAATCCCATAAATTATTAATCTCCTCACTATTAAACCTGCAAATCAAACAGGCCCAAGTGTATTGTAGCATGAGTATTCGTTTATGCATAGTATTTTCCTAACTGTAATCTTTTTCTTCAAAGTGCAGATGAAAGTTATTTAACCAACGGTTACCTAGACACTGTGATAGACTGGATACCAGGCATGAAAGGCATACGATTGAAGGATCTCCCAAGCTTCATTCGAGCCACTGAATTGAATGTCATGATTCATTTCGTTTTGGAAGCAATTGACAAAGCCCGCGAAGCTTCGGCCATCATTTTCAATACCTTCGACGCTTTAGAACATGACGTTTTAGAAGCATTGTCAACAATGTACCCACCCATATACCCCATTGGCCCTTTTCAGTTTCTCCTCGACCAATTCCCACAAAATCACTTGAATTCCATTGGATCAAGCCTATGGAAAGAAGAAACAGAGTGCCTTTCATGGCTTGACTCGAAACAACCCAATTCAGTTATTTACATCAACTTTGGCAGCATCACTGTTATGACACCCCTACAATTGATTGAATTCGCCTGGGGACTCGCTAATAGCAACCAAACATTCTTATGGGTCATTAGGCCTGATCTGGTCGTTGGTGACTCGGCGATTCTTCTACCGGATTTTGTGAGTGAGACTAAAGAAAGGAGTCTATTAGCAAGTTGGTGCCCTCAAGAACAAGTCCTCAATCATCCATCAGTCGGAGGTTTCTTGACACACTGTGGATGGAATTCGACTCTTGAAAGTATTTGCAGTGGGGTCCCTATGTTGTGTTGGCCATTTTTTGCCGAGCAACAGACAAATTGTTGGTCATGTTGCAACCAATGGGGTGTAGGCAGGGAGATAAATAGTGATGTTAAGAGAGAGGAAGTTGAGAGAATGGTGAGAGAGTTGATGGGTGGAGAGAGAGGGAAAGAGATGAGGAGAAAGGTCATGGAGTGGAAGAAGTTGGGTGAAGAGGCCACAGCTTGTTCTGTTGGGTCATCTTACTTGAATTTTGAGAAATTGGTCGGGGGTGTGCTCATGTCTACTGGTTCAAACCAGAGTAGTTAGTATGTGTGCCAATTTTCATCTTACAGGCAATTTCCGAAACAAGTTGTTTCTTTTTATTTTTATTTTTATTTTTTATTTATTGTTTGCAATAATCATGTGCAAGTATGTCAATGCTAGGGTGTTTGGGGAAGGGCCTGTACTTTGTTTCGACATTGGATCTCATAATTGTATTGTGTGTTTTTTTAATAAAGAAGTTGTTCTTCATGTTGAAGTTTTTTTTGTAATTTGTATTTTCTGTTTTTGTCATTAAATAATGATATACATAATTGTAATTTTTTCTTTAATCCAAATAAGCTTTCGTCTAACCCAAATGAGTAATGTTAAGGATTATTAAAAAAAATTAGGAAATGTTTCAATAAGATTTTTCATCATTTGATTAATGTGTAGTGTTTTATTGTATATGTAATCAAATAATAGAGAATCTTCATGAAAGATTTCATGACATTTTTTTTTTTTATGATTCTTAACATTATTCAACCCAAATTGCCGAAACCTCTTTCTTGCCCGAAATTAATTATAACTTAACACATGATTCAGTGAATTTTACCTTTTAATTATAACCATCTATCCATGTCAATGCTATAATTTCCATGTAACTTTCAGGTCATCATATTGAAGTTGGGATCTATACATGATGGATAAGTGATAATATGTTATTAATAGATTTGTATTGCAGTTAGAATAATAAATATTTTATATCCTTAGACAATTTAATGAAATCTCAAATTTCATTTTGATCCATTGATTTCAACTCATCATTCATGACATCATTTTATTTCGTAGAATCAATACTTTCTATGACTGGTGACAATAAAACCGAGTCTTTACTTATCCCAATATTATAATAAAATTGCTATAGATATACCACATAATCATTCGAAATGACAAATCTCTTTACTTTATGAGATTTTCTTAGTATTATTTTTTGTGATTCTTCTACAACTTTTCATTGGTGATAATTACGTTATGGAGTAATTGATTATTTATTTGTTATTCCAAAACATTAAGTTGTTTAACAACTATAGGAACAACAATTTCCTTCAAATTATGGGTAATGATACTTGTATCCAAACTTATTGAATAATCATATTTTATGATTTATCACTCGCATTGATTTCACCATTTTTGTTAAATTTGATATTATCGATTTTTGCAATTTTTGTACTATGTCCAAGATAGTAAAACTAATACCCTTTGAATTTTCAAAATAATCAACAAAATAACCACTAATTATTCTAAAATCTAATTTCTTTTTATGTGGATCAATAATTCTAATTTTTTAAACAATCCCAAACATGCAGGTGTCTTAAGTTCGGTTTCCTTCCTGTTCACTGTTCAAAGTGAGTGTTTGGAATTGTTTTACTAGGAACCAGATTCTATATAAAAATAATAAATCATAACGACATACATCCACAATATTATGGGTATTTAGAAATTATTTAATAGACTCTTAGTCATATTCATTAGAGTATAATAATGATTCTCAACTATATCATTCTGCTGAGGCATTATACCTTTTATAGAGTTTAGCAAATAGACTTGTGCTTTGCACTATCTTTATGTTTTTTTTTTTCACATTTTTGTTTAATTGCATTTCTTTCTTAATAATGTACACATCAATGGTGTCCATTTACTAGAGATCTGTTATGCAATAAATAAACAAAATCATAAAGTAAAAATTCAATTATAAAAGTGATAAAATAACTTTACTTACCAGACATAAAGTGTCAAAAGGGCACATTAATGTCAATTTGGGTATATGCAGAAGTCATGTATATCTTGTGACACTTTACTTAGTGTGATTGAATTGCTTTTCCTTAATGCAACCCACACTCCTATTAAAAGTAATAAAATTTAAATTCAAAAGAATCTCATCTTTACTAGGCTTAATAAAAAAAAAAATTTCAAAAAAAAAGAAAAAAAAAAAATAGTGCAGTCTTTTTTGCCACATGTTTGAAGAGTTTTCATTTATCAAGCTATATTTAGAACCAACATAATGATGCAAGATAAATTAAATTTTTGAGAAATCATTTACTTTTAATTTATACAAAAGATCATAAACAATGCCCAAATTAACAAAAGAGGTATTTTCAATAAATTAAACTTTTATTCTAAATTTTGAAAATAACCATCAAGGTTAATTAAGTTTGGACAAATCAATAAATAATTTTCAAAATTAGAATCAATATAAAAATTTGAAATAAAGTCTAAATAATGATCAATGTCCAAAAATAAACAACAAGTCCCAATAATTTCAGTTGAGATTTTAACATAATTGGTTTGAAAATAATCTTGCATCGAAAACAAACTCATTCACAAATATTCTTAAATTCTTTAATTGAGCAGTCAAGTTAGATAATTCAATGACATGCTCATACATCTCATGCATACCATCAAAGTTTATGTTGGTAAGCTTAACCACAAGAGTCCTAGCAAAAAAACCTTATAAGCAGTTCGAAAACATTCTTTCACACTATTTAGCATTATCAATTTAAGGAAGTTAAAACTTAATGTTTGCTATACTCATTCGCATAAAAACATAAACTTTATTTGTTCGATCCTATTATATTTTGGAAAAGTCTTTTCTTTCTTTTATATTGCTTGAATAATAGCAGTAAATTTCTCAAATAGTAACACTAAGTCAAAATTTAGAACATCGAGATAAAACTGAACTTGTTCTATTCATTTTGAGAAATCTTTTTCATTTAAAATTGAAACAAATAAGGTATAAAAATATAGCGAAATAAAACATTAATCAATAATTCATGCTTACTACATTAATGCTAAGAGTAATCAATAATTGACTATTAGTCAAGATAAACACATATTTAAACAATCACAAATAGTATCACTGTGATCTACCTTTGGGATAATCTAATAGCATACTATTTAACAATTATGGTGATTCCCTTTCACCAATAGGACTAGTTGATAAAATATTCATAATTAAGTAGGTTTATTACCTTTGGGTATTCATTCCAATATCAACTATGAATACCCATCAACTGTCGTATTCCAATTCAATAATTACTTAGAAGTGGTGCACCTTTGGACCAATCTAATATCTTTGTAATTAAAGAATTGCGATTTACAAAGTCATTATTTTTTAATACTTGAGAAGGATATTAAATTTCAATTATTTGATTTGATATCTATGTGTCATTTCGATTGGGTCATTTTGGCAACTATCAATCGTATCCTAATTTAGATTTCAAATCAAAATAAAAACTTTATGTAAACATTTTTGAATAAATAATAATTTATTCACAATTATTCATCATCATAATCATAATGCACATTACTAAATCATAAGAATAATATTAACACAATTCATATTCTATGTCACATAAGAATATATATTTTTGTTCCTCATCAAACCACTTATAAAAATCAAGTGGTAATAACATCATACTGGAATAATTTTTTAGAGGTTACAGTTAGATCTATAAATAGCAATATGCTTGGAACTATAAAGATCACAATAAAATTTTAATATATTTTCTCATACTAAAATTTAATAACACTTTAATGTGCTTCACAGTAAAATTTGGTAATATAAAACTTGGCAAAACATGAATAATTATCACCATCATGATTAGTAAACATACAAGTTAACAATTCTTTGCTACCATGCCATATCCTAAAATTTATAAGCATATATAACAAATAAATTTTATACGTAAAATAAGAGTGCATCTGTTGAGACTTTGAAAATATACATGCTCAGCATATTAATATAAAATTTAATTCTGATCATCTCACACTACTACTGGTCTATTGCTTAGATGATCATAAATCATGGCAAAGGAATTTATAATACAATTTTAGTAACGAAAATTCTAGCAATAATTTATATATGCAAGACACATGTAAGTATGGTGTTATGCATATAACAACCTTCATAATCCAAAATTGTGAACTATCATTGTGTGGGGGGAAAATATCCGATACCGCCCGTACTCCTCCCGTCCAAGCTCTGCTTCGATTTGATTAACCTGCGAACATAACGGCGGTGAGCTACCCGGCGGTGTGTTGCCAGAAAACCCCTTTGACGGTCAAGTTAGTACACACTCAGAGAGAGAGAGAGAGAGAGAGAGAGAGAGAGAGAGAGAGAGAGGAACAAACTCAGTGCTAAAGTTTCTCTCACCAATTGATGTTCCATCCCTAGCATATGGGGCGCAGTCATGCTTATATACCTTCTGCGCTTGCCTCTGCATCCATTCGCCGTCTGACGCGTGGACCTGCTCTCCTATCCCAGTTCCCTATGTGTCAGCGCAAATTCAGCTAAACACCACATAATCAAACCGCCAAACGGCGTTGGCGCAAACGGGCAACTCGGTAGTGTTGACCTAGCCGAGCTCCATCATGACCGAGCTTAATAGTCATCCACTATGACAGAGCTTCCGTTGGGTTGGGCAGGTCTGCGGCAGATCCCACTTGCTGAGCTAAACGAGCAAACAATAGCAGCCGGGTTGGCAGAGGATTATCTCGGCCAAATTTAGTCTGGACTTCAACCGAGCAAACTTCCTCCCGGAACGGCCTAGCCCAGCTCGGCCCAAACACGCTCGGACCACCTTTAGCCCAGCCAAAACCGCGGCCCAAGGCCAGATTATGAAATCTCCCTCTTAATCATGATTTTCACAAATAATAACATAATGCGGAAAATAAATAACATACCTGAATCAGTTATGCGAAACCTTCGAGTGATCCAGAATTGATTGAACGTAAACCTAATATCAATATTAGTGAAAAAAAAAGTTTCTCTCTCTTAACCTTCTTTAGAATACATTGAATTCATAATTGATTTGATGGGTAGTCTGAATATCCTTTTATAGGTAGAGAAGGGACCAGTTTCCTTATTCAACAATGATTCCACTTTTTCATCAAAGTAGGATACTTGGAAAACACTCTTCTTTATTTACCAATTAATGTAGCAAAAATATGGAATCATAATTCTACCAAATCTCTAATTTATATAACCATATCATGTGGTTAACATAATGACTAAATAATTAATTTAGCCTTACACTTTGGACCAAGAAAATTTGAAATTGGACTTCTCAACCGATCGCCCTATTTGAAAAGATCAATAAATACACAATAATATGAAAATGTTTTGAGTTTTTTTATTTTTGGTTCTTACTGACCGAATTTTTCTTTTAAAAAAATTTACAAATATTATACTTTTTAAATTTATTTATATTAGGTGTATGTAAAAATTAAAAAAAAAATTATTTAAAATATTAAAAAAATTTAATAAAACAAAAAAATATAAAAAATAAAAAACTAAATTTTTAGAAAAGAGAAATAAAGCAAACAACTAAAAAACTACTTTTAACCTCGGCTCCAAAAGAGGCCAACGTCAAATAGACCCACCATGACTGTCTCTAAACAAGGTATACGAGCAAAAGGAAATCCAACGTTAATGAATGCGATTGGAGACCCATTGGGACAACCCGTTGAGATGAGCTGGGCTGAGGAGGTGGATTAGGTTAAGTTATTTAGTGAGCTTGGGGCATGACAACGTGTTGTTTTAGATGTATTGTAATTTGTGAAAAAAATAAATTTTACAATTTTGTATTGTGATTGGAGATAGTTTGCAATTGGTCAAAAGCATAATTTTTTTGTGGATGATAGGTAACATCACGTCTATTGGTGCAAGGTGGTGTTCAATGTGAGAGTTGGTTAAAATACGGGAAATATTAGACACTTATAATTTAAATATTTAAATTTATCTTTTATGATATTATTATAGAGTTCGGTTTTATATAATTAAGTTTACAACAAATTAAAAATTAACATGTAATTTGTTTGTGAATAAAATTAAAAAGGTTTTTTAAGGGTTTTGATTTTTTTTTTTCTAAAAATAAATTCAAAGAAACTCGGAATCAAAAATTTTGTTAAGAATTTTACAGTGAAAAGTGTTGTACAGCTCATATTCACCATTTGTATATTAGGATCAAACCTAAATGAGTCAAACCTAAATGAGCCTTAATTGAATTCGTTCGGGATGTGGGTTGATTTTTTGACTTTTTGATTTTTTAGTTTAGTCTGGGGCTAAACAGCTTCGTTTGAGATAGACTTTTTGACTTTTTTGACTTTTGTAAGAGAAAATATGAAATGATTATGGTTTGGATATGACATTTTATCTTATTGACTTTTTAATATATTTTGTCTTTTTATGACTATTTTAGCCCAAATGTAATATGCCAAATGAGCATTTATTTTTTAAAATAATTTCTAGACAAAATTCTAAGTCCTATCACTGTTGTAAAAATTTTGTTAGACTATCTCCAATGTTGCATCAAATTGTGCATTAGATTTGAAATTTGATAAAAAAGTCATTTTTTCTCCTTCCAATGGTTTCACCAAACTGATATTAAATTGAGAATTAAGCAAAAATTTCACGAAACTGAGGACAGCGTGAGATTTTACCATTTCACTATGCATTTTACTGTGTGTTTACGTTGAAAGTGGTTCCACCGGTCAACCAGCCAGACGTTCGACCGGATGACCCACCGGTTGTCCCTGCATACAAAAAAATTACATAACAGTGCTTCAGTGCAGCTTTTCATTTTCTCAAACTTGACTCCATTTCTTAACACAAAGAAATCAAACAACACCTTCACGCAACGGCTAGTTGGGGTCCACCATTCTTGTGTCCCCCCCCCTTAATCTCTGCCAACCATGTCCTTTCTGCCCTTCACTTTTCCTAGGAAAATGGCACACCATTGGACCAAAGAAGAAGAAACCAACACCATTGATGATTTTTCACCATTGTTGGTGTGCCATGATGGTGATCAACACTCAGTTTTTTCTTCTTGGGTCAACATTGATCAAACTGAGTGTTGTTTGATAATTGATCAAAGGAATTGCAGAACCAAAGAAGAAGAAGAAACCAAAGAGATAAAGGGGACAAAAAAAAATTCAGTGCTTGGCTGGTCGACCGGTCGGTCGTCTTGCCGAATGTCCCTGGTTTTTGATGCAAATTACAGTGCACCGTTGGAAGAACTTATATCAAATTGAGGAAATCGTTATTTTTTTACTCAAATTTGATGAAAAAAAAAAAAGTGAACCATTGGAAATGCTCTTAGAAGTGGTTAAATTAGACAGCAGAGCATTGGAATCTGTTGTTGTTGGAGGGAAAAGTATGTTGATTTGAAGGGAGGCATAAATAAGAGATTAAATATGAAAGGGTTATGAAGGTTAACTGTAACCAAGTTATTTAGAAATTTTTTAATGGAGAGCTTAACTCATATGCTAAGGGTGTGTTTGGTAACGTTTACGTTTTCAGTTTATATTTACAAAAATTTTATAAACTGATTTTTGTTTATTGTTAGAAAAGCATAAACTACAAACGCGTTTGATAATTGACAAAATGTTTAAAAAAATTTAAAAATATAAAAAAGAGTGAAAAATGGCAAGTGGTGGCAAGTGGCGGCGGAAGACGGTAGTGGAAAGTGGTGACGGTGGGTGGTGGGTAGCTGGTGGTGATGGGTGGTGGCAGGTGGGTGGTGGTGGTGGTGGTGGTGGTGGGTGGGTGGGTGGGTGACGGTGGCGGGTGGTGGTGGTGGTGGTGGTGGGTAGTGGTGGCAGGTGGGTGGCGGCAGGTGGGTGGCGGATGGCGGTTGGCAAGTGGTGGTGGCGGATAGGTGGCGGGTGGTGGTGATGGGTGGGTGGGTGACGGTGGCGGGTGGTGGGTGGTAGCGAGTGGGTGGTGGTGGCGGGTGGTGGTGGCAGGTGGGTGACGGATGGCGGGTGGGTGGTGATGGTGGGTGGGTGGGTGACGGTGGCGGGTGGTAGCGAGTGGGTGGTGGTAGTGGTGATGGTGGTGGTGGTGGCGGGTGGTGGGTGGCGGATGGCGAATGGTGGTGGGTGGTGGCAGGTAGTAGTGGTGGTGGTGGTGGGTGGGTGATGGTGGCGGGTGGTAGGTGGTAGCGAGTGGGTGGTGGTGGTGGTGGTGGGTCGTGGGTGGTGGTGGCAGGTGGGTGGCGGGTGGGTGGTGGGTGATGGTGGTGGTGGCGGGTGGTGGGTGGTGGTGGCAGCTGGATAGTAGGTGGCTGGTGGTGGATGGCGGGTGGCAGATGGATGGTAAGTGGGAGTGGCAAGTAGGTGGCGGGTGGTGGTGGCGGGTCGTGAGTGGATGGCAGGTGGCTGGTGGGTGGTGGTGGCGAGTGGTGGTGGGTGGTGGCTGGTGGTGGCGGGTGGTGGTGGCAGGTGGCTGGTGAGTGGTGGTGGCAGGTGGTGGTGGGGGGTGGCTGGTGGGTAGTGATGGCGGAAGACGATGGTGGAAAATAGTGGCGGGTGGTGGCTAGTGTTGGGTGGTAAAAAAAAAAACTGAAAACTCAAAATGAAAACACATTTTTTGTGTTTTCATTTTTTAGCCAAATTTATAAACTGAGACCACTGATTTATAAATCAAAAATTTTACCAAACAAGTTTTTATTTGAGTTTTTTAAATTTTTGTAAATATAAACAAAAAACTGAAAACGTAAGTGTTACCAAACGGCACCTAAGTGTTAGTCGTGTCAGTTTCTTTTTTTCTTTTTTTTCTTTTTTAAATGTATTTTTCTAAATATATAATATTATTGATTGTTTTATTTTGTGGGCCAATTCACCCGGGAGAGGGGTTAGGGCAGAGCGCCAGCTCATTGGATTGGAATTTATTGCGTGATATTAGGTGCAATGCAATGGACATATTGTTTTACTTTACATAAATGTTATTTAATTAAAATAATAAGTTTAGTAAATCTCTCCAATTTATCAAAAAATTTGCTAACTGATAACCTAAATAACTTGAGTACTACGTATTTCTTTTTTCTTCTTTTTCTGGTAAAAAGTACTACTTATTTTTATTACTAACATCTGTGACACATTTGATCAAAAAAAAAAAAAAAAAAGAAGCTAAATTACAAATACATTCTTGAAATTTGCTTGAAATACGAATCGTTCCCTGTAGTTTAAAAAATTACAAATACTTCCATGTCAGAATTTTTTATTTAACAAAATTAATTAAAAAAATAAAATTTCTAACTGTTTACCTATACAATAATAAAATTATATGAATTATTAATTGAAATAAAATTTTAACATTATTAAAAACTGTTAATTAATTTGATGATTTATTAATAAAAAGATCTATTTGTTATAAAATTAGAAACCTTAGGAGACATAATGTAATTTTTAAAACCACATGAGCTAATTTGTAATTTAAGTAATTTTTAAAACTTTAGGAGACATAATGTAATTTTTAAAACCACATGAGCTAATTTGTAATTTAAGTAATTTTTAAAACTTTAGGAGACATAATGTAATTTTTAAAACCACATGAGGTAATTTGTAATTTAAGTAAACTTTAGGGGGTGTGTTTGTAATTTATCTCTAGTGTAAGAAATTTATTTCTATATAGTGTTGTGCATAAAGTTATGTATATCATTTTTTATTATATTTATTTTATTGCTAATAAATACATTTTTGGAAATAAAATAATTTCATGCAAACAAGATTTACTCTTTGAAACAAATTTAATCCCAAAAATATACTAATTCATCATTAAATATTGCAATAACACTTTTTAATAATTAAAATATTTCATCTCTAAATTTTTAACTCTAAAACATATTTGGGAACGACCAAAAAGCAAAGTCTTCTTTTGAAATTTTTTTTTTTTAATCATTAATGACCTTTTTTAAATAAAAAAAAATAGTATCAATTTCTTTTATACTTTTTCAGTTTGTCATGTGTCGAATTTAAAATGTAATTTTTTTTAAAAAAAATTTAAAAATTGAAAAATCCAAAATAAATCAAAAAGTCCAATATCTTTTACTTAAATTTTTGTCCTTTTTTTGTTTTGAAAATTTTAATTTTTTTTTAAATTTTTTTTCACTCGATCTCGTTGATAAGAATTTAAAAGTCTAAATATTTTTTTTTTAAAAAAATCACTAAAAATGAAAATAAATCAACAAAACACTTGCCTCAAAAGCAAACTACAAATACTAATTTGTTGTGATGTAACTTGCATATGGTATGTAGCTATCAATTTTATGAGTAGTATTTTTCCGACTATAAATGGTTTGAGGAATGATAGAGACCCCATTTTTTAAGGACTCTCACAACTCTTATAGTGATCCACATCATTCATGATGTGAACCCTACACATATATGAGTAGGCTCCACACATCATAAATGATGTGAATCACTATGGGGTTGTGAGGCCCTCCAAAAAGGGGTCTCACTCATTTTCCAAATGTTTTTTCTTGAAAGTCCAGATACAAGTTATTTAACCAATGGTTATCTAGACACTGTGATAGACTGGATACCAGGCATGAATGGCATACGATTGAGGGACCTCCCAAGTTTCGTTCGAACCACCGAACCAAACGGCATTATGATCGATTTCATATTTTGGACGTAGCTCACAATGCTCACAAAGCTTCTGCCATCATTTTCAACACCTTCGACGCCTTGGAGCATGATGTTTTGGAAGGACTATCTACAATGCTCCCACCCATATACACCCTCGGTCCTTTTCAGTCACTCCTCAACCAAATCCCACAAAATCACTTAAACTCCATTGGATCAAGCTGTTGGATTTATAATACCAAAACTATCGGGAAAATATAATTAAAAATAATGCAAACGCTTTTTGGGCAAAACCAAAAACTAAAATAAATCAACATAATAATGTGATAAAACATATAGTACATAAAAAGATAAAACCTGATCGAGTCGAGTGTGTGACACTCTTTCCTTAAGACAGATTCGTCCTCCCACCGGTGCTTAGGATTCAATGGACGTCTATCTCCCAGGATACAACGATCAATGTCTTGCACTAGCAGCACTACTATTGCAAGCCTAGCGAACTTTGCTGTGCATGAACTCTCTTTATAGGAAAATTAGAATCAGAAAATATGAAGAATAAATGCAAAGTGAAGAAGAATGGCAATTCAACCATCCAAAATGAAGTGAGGGACATGGAATAAAAAGACTTCTATGTGACTCTTCAAAAAGGTTGTGATCCTTCAAAAGGACACATCCTTTCATCTCAAGAGACAGAACCATTGGAGTAAATTTAAATTCAAATCCAAATTCAAATTTTCCAACAATCCCCCACATGAATGAAATTTACGAAAAGGACATGCAACAATATGCAGACAAAAAGAGAGTACATTATGGAAATATCCTGCATCGGGATAGGTAGCTTTCGGCTTTGAACCTTCCCTAGTGAAAGCCTATCGGACTTACTAGCTAATCAGTGGACGTGATGCCTTGAACTGTTCAGCCGTTTGTGTAAGCCAAGACAATAGAATTCACACAGAATATCTTTAAACACAACTTAGTTCTCACGGTTGTGCCCGTTTTGGCCTTGGGCAAGTCCTGATGTTTCTTGAGTGCTTTAGAGAATTTAGCCTTATCAATTCTCATAGAAGCGGCCCCTTCACACTCATATAGGTGATCCTTATTTCGAGTCTCTTAAATACTCCTCTTGAAAGATACCCCTCTAGGATTTCCAAGATATAAGTAATCATTAAAAGCATAGCTTACCCTAAGTTCCCTGCATACAACACATGTTGCAGATATCACTCTCATCATAGGAATGGATATGAGTTAGACTCCTTTAGTGATTTCTGGCGAGCCACACATAACTTAGTTGTCCCTTTGAACTTAGTTCTTGGGATCTCCAGTCATCTAAGTAGGGTTACCATTATGATGACTCTGATGTAATAGGCTTTAATCACATTCCTCTCGATGAACTTTCCCTTATTTGCTTTCTGGTCAAACTTTTGTTTAGCGGCCGCTATTTTTCCGTTTGACCTACTTCTCAGTTATATATCATTGAGTAGTTCATGGATCCACTATATTATCCTTAGACAATATGTACAACTGAAAGCAAATGTCTTACGGTATTAAGTATTTGATTATATCGAGACTTACCGTTACTCTATGTCACTCCCATTTTTAAATTTAAATAATAAATATAGAGTTGTTCCTTAGGAGTCAATAAAAGCATTTTTGCTTCTACTCCAACTTTGTCCTATAGAAAGAATTAAGATTCTTTGTGGACTTACAATCGGAACCATTACTTTGGTAAAATCCTCCAAGCACCCCCACATTTTAAGCATTCCAAGAAAACTTAATTTCTCTTGCTGGTGTATAATTATACACAAATATTAATACACCCCCACAATTCTGAGATAAATCAGAATATATCATTAATTGGCGTACTTGAACTATATAACAAGATGTAAACTGTTTTGTGAATATAATCACAATACTAATTTGTCTAAAAACAATTAGACTTCATAACTTGCTTTTGCAGTACAAAGAAGAAATGACTAAAACCGGTTGTGGCCACAACACTTTGTCAAATAACATTTCTTTAGCCATGATTAATTTCTTTTTGTTTACTGCAACCCTTAATTCCAATCTCAACATGGAATATAAATATCACTGTATAAATACATTTACATCTTATTTGTCTTATCCAGTATTGGTGACTACGTCGACAATTACCAAAATGTCTTTCACCCATGAAATATTTTAACTTATAATATTTCATTACGGAATTATCAGTCACCACACCAATTTTAGTCTTTATTTCAAAGAATAATTAGAATTCTTCTTATGTCAAAACACATAAGTTCACATTTTTATCAATACTTTGATAAATAATTGACATTTATTTATAAAACACCGCATACCAAAATGATATTAATGATCATAAAATGATTGTCAACTCTACAACATATGTAGACATGGACAAGATTAATAAGTCAATCATAATCATAATTTTTAATCTCATTAATCTCTCTTCCCCCACATTTGTGATAATACATAAATTAGCACAAACAACATGATTCATTTCCAGACAAGTGACACAATCACAAATAATAACTCATAAATATATATATATATATGGGACAATATTATCTCTTTTAATTCAAAAGATAAACTCCTATATTAAGAACATGATTCATGGTTAAACCAAGTCTACCACACAAGTGAAATAAAGACTGAAGACATCCTTATCTCACAAAATTCAAAGTTACTTTAAAAATAACTTTCAATTGATTATTAACAAATAATAATCAACACAAAAGATTCCTCAATCTATTTTCAATTAAATGGAACAACACCATTATTGAAAATATCATGTTTAAAAATTTCAGTGTTAAAGATTGCTTATTTAATATTTCAAAAGAAATCCATTGGTAGTAGCTCCACCACAATTTAATTAAAAGTTCACAAACTTTTAAATAAACTCTAATTAAATCCCATATATAGCACTGAAACTAAATCAGTAAAAAAAATAACACATATCACACAATATTTAAAAATAAAATAAAATATGGCAACATGATGTCATAAAATTCATTCCAAATTAACACACCCTCAGGTAAGTGACGTCAATAAACCATGCAAACATAAATTAGAAATTCGAATTTAATAACAATTAGAAAATTTACCAAGTATATAATAAATATACTCTATATTTTCTCAAATTTCAAGAGATCACAAACCAAAAATAACATCTTGATTTTTATAATTAAAATCAAAACTTGAAACCAGGCATATAAATTTGAAACCTTATACCCAATGACTTAAATCTAATATATAGATTTAACCACTTCAAACCAGGCATATAAAAACAATATATTGTTTAGGTCTTTATATAATAAAATTGGACCCATTTCTTTTATATCCATAACAATTTTCCATACACAGAGCAATATAAACAAGCAAGGCCATTTATAAGCCCATTACATGGAGTAATGATTAGCCCAAGTCCAAAAACAAAAAAATTTGTGAAAAGATGCCAACAATTCCATTATACATCATTTGATATACGTTGATAGCATGCCAACAATATATAAAGCAGTTTATACATCTATATTGCATTCAGTTATATGGAACACATCTTTAAACTTTGTGTAATGATCTACCCACGAATTACACAAAAATTACTGAATATGAAACAAACAACCAGAGTTACCTCATGCAAATGATCTAGTTTTTCAACAGAAAAGTTAATTTTAAACTTTACCTTTTGGACTTGCAAAGTACGGTCTTGGTCATTATGTTCTACTAATGATCAATGATGCATTATGAAAAGTAATACAAACACATGGAAGATGGACATTATTAATTTTGTTTTTGTTTTTTTTTTTTTTTTTTTCCATACGGCCTAAGCACATGAAAATCTCCATCGGAAAAAAGCCCAGAAAGAATCTAATAATTATTACAAGGCAAAGAAATTTATAACTGCCCCCAAAAGTTTATTTCATTGAATAAACTGAAGATAACAGTGTCATAACATGTAAAGAAAAAGAAAGCAATTTTCAGTAACAATAAAACTTCTGATTTATTGGAACCAAAGAAATTGAATATAACACCATGCAAATAACTGCTACATATGACTAATATCATATAAATTTTGATTTGTAATAAAATAAAGAATATAAATAATTCATTCGAAACTGTGTAACTTTTTACACGCATATATTTTATGCATGACCCAAAATAAGTAAACTTCTACAGCAATCATTATATATGGACTTCTTGAATCTTTCAATAAATATTTATTTATTTCCACCTTCTTCGAGTATATCGTCTTAAAATTATTTGTGCAAATTTAGTTAATGAGATGGAAGCCAATCACCAAAACTTCTTATCAAAAACCAAAACTTGGTCAAATTCAATGAGTTCAGATATTATACTTACTGTTTATCCCTCTTCTCCATTCTGCCTTCAGTTGCACAGACAGAAGCACCAGTTGATCAATTAGAACATGGTATGGAAGAAAACAATATTGACAGTGAGTTGCATATAGTATCCTTAAGGTCCCAGAGTATGGCATATAAAAAACTGAGAAAACAAATAGGAAGCACCCTCAAAGCAAAATTGTGATGGAAGTCTTTCCAGAAACTCTAAATATGCCACCAAGAAACCTTAAATTTTGGACCCTAACTCTCTGCCGAAGTCCACTAACGAATCACCCAACTTAAAGTTCCAAACAGTTTGGGTCGAACCATTACGTAAATGACACGTCACCTTTGTACGAAACATTATCATGCCGATTGGTTTCTCCATTTCTAACGATGGATTCAAAGGCATCACAGGCCAAACAATGCATTGCTCTCATTAAGTACATTGACCCGTCATAAACAACCCGAAAAATTAATCGATGAAAAACTTCACCCTTCTTATGTGTTTGGCCTGTTCAATCAGAACATGAAAGAGACATGTTGCGGACACTGTCTTTAAGGTGATAAATCCCCCACTCAAAAAGAGTTTGCTTTATGAGAGAACACAACCCTCGGTCCGAATTTTCAGAATTTTCAAATTTCTGAAAACATATCTTTCAACTTGAAAGGTGCCTTTATAATTTGAATATTTATAAGTAACTGCCTACAAACTGAATCAAACATCAGACATCTTAGGAAGTTAATTGTTTTCTGCCAACTTCGGCTCCGAATCAGAATAACTAACCAAAACCAGCCATTAAAATCACAAAGAAATTTAGAACAAGCAAAAAGGTATCCTTGTTGGTTGTCTTCCAAAAAACTCATCCTACACATTGCTTTTCCAAATAAAAAAAAAAATCTGTATCACAAATTTATTTTCAAATTAAAGAAAACATGGTGGTGCAGACTAAACAATGTACATCTACATCCTTTAAATCATGCATCAAATTCCTACAATTTATTGGGACCAGAAAAACCACACACGAGAACATCAAATTTTTAGCAAAAGTTCACCAGTAAAGTTAATTGCATTTATACATCCATGTGCACAATCCTGGCCTTCATGAACAAATTACAAAAACACATAATTATATTTTTCCCAAAAACTATAAACAGGATACGGAATTTGTCTTAAGATTGTTGGATTTATAGTACCAAAACTATCGGGAAAATATAATTAAAAATAATGCAAACGCTTTTTGGGCAAAACCAAAAACTAAAATAAATCAACATAATAACGTGATAAAACATATAGTACATAAAAAGATAAAACCTGATCGAGTCGAGTGTGTGACACTCTTTCCTTAAGACAGATTCGTCCTCCCACCGGTGCTTAGGATTCAATGGACGTCTATCTCCTAGGATACAACGATCAATGTCTTGCACTAGCAGCACTACTATTGCAAGCCTAGCGAACTTTGCTGTGCATGAACTCTCTTTATAGGAAAATTAGACTCAGAAAATATGAAGAATAAATGCAAAGTGAAGAAGAATGGCAATTCAACCATCCAAAATGAAGTGAGGGACATGGAATAAAAAGACTTCTATGTGACTCTTCAAAAAGGTTGTGATCCTTCAAAAGGACACATCCTTTCATCTCAAGAGACACAACCATTGGAGTAAATTTAAATTCAAATCCAAATTCAAATTTTCCAACACAAGCCTCTGGAAAGAACAACATGACTGTCTTCCATGGATTGATTCAAAGGAACCCAACTCTATCGTTTACCTGTACTTTGGCAGCATAACTGTGATGACACCCCAACAGTTGATTGAATTCGCTTGGGGGCTTGTTAATAGCAAGAAAACATTCTTGTGGGTAATTAAGAAAGGGGTCTATTGGCTAGTTGGTGTCCTCAAGAACAAGTCCTGAGTCACCCATCAGTTGGAGGGTTCTTGACACACTGGATGGAATTCAACTCTTGAAAGTATTTTCAGTGGAGTCCCTATGTTGTGTTGGCCTTTTTTTGCAGAGCAACAGACAAACTGTTGGCTCTGTTGCAAAGAGTGGGGTATAGGGATGGAGATAAACAGTGATGTAAAGAGAGAGGAGGTTGAGAGCTTGATTACAGAGTTGATAGGTGGAGGAGAGAAAGGGAAGGAGACGAAGAGAACAGTGATGGAGTGGAGGAAGTTGGGTGAAGAGGCCACAGCTTCTTCTGTTGGATTTTGAGAAAGTGGTTAACTGTGTGCTTTCAAATTAGTATTCACCCCAAAAAAAAATGTCTTCAATGTAGTTCGTGATGGAGATAAACAAACTTTTTTGTTAAAAAAATTTGATTTTTGATTTTTGGTTCTTTGTTATTTCATATTATCATGTGAAATAATTTAATTATTGGAGGATCGGGGAAGAATTTGAACGCAATAATTGATTAATCAATATATATTTATAAAAATCATTCATGCAGATGAGGTAAGAAAAACTGAAAACGGCTAGTTTTAAAACTAGAATTTTAAATTAATTTGCTAAATGCAATATTAATCGTAGACATTCTTGAAATCTCCAGGTAAAAAAATAAAATAAAAATTCATTCTCATAAATTTAGCCAATAATCGGGGCTAGTAAACAGATCAAAGAAATAAAAAATAATCAACGTTGTGTCTTGTGTTAGAAAAATGGTTTTACAACTATTAAATAGCAATCGTTCAAAAAAACCACATAACAAGATTTGATCATTTTCTATAACCACCCTCGTCAACCAAATTAAACACCCATCTCATGCAGGCAACATTTTCTATCACTAATAACAAAGCTTGAACCCTATTTGATTTCATTTCCTTTGTTTTGTGGCCGGTGGTGGGGAAACAAATTTTGGTGGTCCAAGAGCACCATTTGACATGCCTCTCACCAATCACCAATCATCACACTTCCTGCTATTTTCTCATAATTCAATATAAAATCGTAGGTTTCACTTTTTTTTATCAATCGTAATACTCTTGAAGCATTACGTGGCCATACTGCTTAACCACCAAATAACTACTTGGCAGTAGGCCATGTTGTTCTTGTTTAAGGGGCAGTGCCAAACATTTCTCAAAGGGTTTGATTTCTTTCATATTGGGACTAACTTGAGAGAGTATTTGGGTTAGTAGACTCATTGTGAGCCAAATCTCGATTATCTGAACTGTTCGCTTTTTATGACTTGTTGAGAAGAATATTATGTAAAAAATCAAGATAATTGTATTTTGATAATTATATGTTTGAATCACATTTGACTTAAATAAATGGACGGTAAATATAATTTAAAGAATAACCGTCCAATTTTAAAGACAAATGTGATCAAGCATATAGCTACCAAAATTTAATTATCTTAATTTTTTACATAAATATTCTTTTCAATGAGTTTTAAAAAGTGAACAGTTCGGATCACTGAGATTTAGCTCACAATGGACTTATTAATGCCAAATGCTCTCTCAAGTTGGATTTTCAACATGAGAGAAGCCAATTCCTTTCTGAATAAAATATATATTTTAAGAGTTACCTTGTAGTCTTAATAAATATACTAACATTTGTTAAGATTTAATAAAATTATTATAAGTTCTACAATTTTAATATAATTAGACAGATTCTCTCGTGGATGTTAAATTTGTATTGCAAAATCACCCATGCTGTTACCATTCAAAAGCTAACAAAATTTATGATTTTATGGAATTTTTTTTTATATCAAATTTATCATTTTATTTAACATTATATTAAATTTGTGATAAACTAATGAAAATTCTATTAACTACATACATGGGGTTGGGTCTTACACATTGCGGAGTCCATCATTTCAATAATTGTCAAAATTATGGATAATTTATTATGTGTTTCGATTTTTACCATATCTAAGAGCATGTTCAATTACCTCAATAATATTTTAATTTTATTATTTTAATTTTAAAATTAGATTATTAAATTATCTCGCAAAAAACATAACATCTTCATACGAAGTGAAACGCAATTGATTGAATTGGAATTTTTTGAGTTATAATAAGCATAAAAGATTGTCACGTAATGTTGTCCTCTGAAGTGTTGAATGGCGAGATTGAGAATTATTTGATTGGTAAAACTTTGAAAAAAATCAATGTTAGAATTGGTCAATTCATAGTACAATTATGTCGACATTTTACCCAATGGTTGTTCAAGCTGGAAGGCTTGCGCTTTGGAAAAAAACAAAGCGTCAAAAATGTTACAATTTACAAACAAACCAATATGCCAAAGGGTTTGAAATTGAGAGGAAGCCGCCGTTGGGCATGAGATTTTTTCGGGGTTGGTATTAATTTAATTACAAAAAAATAAAATAAATTATAAAATGTTCTATTTAAATTATAATTATTTAATTTTTTATCTTATAAAAATTTTTAAAAAAAAATCAGAAAGCTTAAATCAAAACGAATTTTTTAATTTTAAATTAAAATAATTAAAAAATTAAAATGTCAATCCATTTTTCAAACGAACGGTGACGAGATTGTCTTGGCTTTTTCAATTGAACATCACTTCAATCATGTTGGGACATTTTTGTTGGGAAAACTGGTGATCCGGACCGGATTTGACTGGTTGGACCGGGAATTTTTTTCTTTTTTTTATTTTCTTTTTCCGTTTTTTTTTTACTTTCTTTCTTATATATATATATTATAAATATATTTTAAAATTTTGACTAAAAATTCTTACTTCAAGAGTCTCCTTTCATAAGGAAGAGTCTCATTGGAAGTTAGAAAAGATTATGAAAGTCTATTCTTATTTATAGGAAAATATTTTTCAAAAAGAACCTATAAAATTCTATGTGGGATTTAATCAAATTATTTGAAACATATTGATTGGAGGGAGAGTTGAAAATTTCATTTCCCTCCACAATTAAACCTAACATTCAATCAATTTATTTGGAGGGAATGTTTAAAATTTTTAATTTCTTTAAAACAAGTGACATTTTTTTTTATCATTTATGACTTTATTAAATATTATTAGTAAATATTATAGAACAATTTTTATTTTTATTTGACTATTTATATATATTTTTATTTATTTATATTTTTTAATTATATAATATTAATTATAACATCACGGTTCGACCGCTTTGACCCGACGGTTGAACCAGTGACCCGTCCACCCGATCCATTTTCCGGTTCGCTCACCGGTCCGATTTTCAAAACATTGTCTTGAAGCATTACGTGGTCGTACCGCTTAACCACCAAATAACTACTCGGTAGTAGGCCATGTTGTTCTTGTTTAAGGGGCAGTGCCAAACATTTCTCAAAAGGTTTGACTTCTTTTATATTGGGATCTAACTTGAGAGAGTATTTGGGTTTAGTAGACTCATTGTGAGTCAAATCTCGGTTATCTAAACCGTTCGCTTTTTATGACTTGTTGAGAAGAATATTTATGTAAAAAATCAAGATATTTGTATTTCGATAACTATATATTTGAATCATATTTGACTTAATTAAATGGAGGGTAAATATATTTTCAAAAATAACAGTCCAATTTTAAAGACAAATATGATTTAAACATATAGTTACTAAAATTCAATAATCTTAATTTTTTACATAAATATTCTTTTCAATGAGTTTTAAAAAGTGAACAGTTCGAATCACCGAGGTTTAGCTCACAATGGGCCTACTAATGTCAAATACTCTCTCAAGTTGAATTCTCAACATAGGAGAAGCCAATTCCTTTCTGAAAAATAATATATATTTTAAGAGTTACCTTCTAATCTTAATAAATATACTAGCATTTATTAAGATTTAATAAAATTATTGTAAGTTCTACAATTTTAATATAATTAGATAGATTCTCGTAAATAGTGGTGGAGGCACATTAGGGCAGGGGGTCACGTGTCCCCTGGGTTTTGAGAATTTTTTTAAAAAAAAAACATGAAGAAGGTATTTTAAATAAAAAAAATTATAAAAATATTATTTAAAATAAAATGTCAATGACATTTTAAAATTATGAGAATAATGATGATTATTTTGATTGAAAATAAAGAGAATATGATAAATCATATTATTATTTATGAAAATTTCAATATAATGGTGATGCCTATCATTATTGAATTGCAAACATAATTAATTTCAATGAAGATATGAAATTTATTAGATTATTAGTTATATTTGACATGTAGAGTTTATCCTTCATGTGTTTCTTTCCATTCATAACTAAAATGACCACTATATAAATTATAATCAAGCAACACATATTCAATTATAAAAAATAAAAAAAATAAAAAAATTACAATAGGTCATAATTAATAAGAGAATGAGTCATAACTAACTGTTACTTGATATATAGTCATAACCAAAATGACAACCACAAGAAATTATAACTAAATTATATCTAACACTTTAATATGTTATAACTACAGACCACAAAGATCATAATTGCGACATATGATAGGCACTTTTTTTGCAGTATGTTTTATAGAATTTCTCTACTAAAATATATCATTTCTATCTTAACTTATCTTCTTTTTTAAATTTTCAATCCACCTATAAAATAGCTACTCCCCAATATTTGTATAAAATTTAATCTCAAATCTTTTAATTTAAAATTCACATTTATTCAAATGAACTCTTAATATTTAAGTTTAGTAACATATCATTGTTGTTTATTATGAAAAAAAAAATTAATGTTATCATTAATTTGTACCCCTTCTCCATTGAATTTCTGATTACACCAATGCTCGCAAATGTTAAATTTGTATTGCATAATCACCCATGCTGTTAACATACCGTTTGAAAGCTAACAAAATTTATGATTTCATGGATTTTTATTTATTTATTTATCAAAGTTATCATTTTATTTAACATTATATTAAATTTATGATAAACTAATGAAAATTCTATTAACTATGTACATGGTGTCGGGTCTTACACATTGTGGAGTCCACCATCATTTCAATAATTGTCAAAATTTTGGATAATTTATTATGTGTTCCTATTTTTACCATATCTAAGAGCATGTTCAATTATTCCAATAATATTTAGATTTTATTATTTTAATTTTAAAATTAGATTATTAAATTATCTCAACAAAAAACATAAACATCTTCATACGAAATGAAACGCAATTGATTGAATTGGAATTTTTTGAGTTATAATAGGCATAAAAGATTGTCACGTAATGTTGTCCTCTAAAGTGTTGAATGGCGAGATTGAGGATTAATTGATGGGTAAAACTTTGAAAAATTCAATCAAGCTGGAAGGCGTGCGCTTTGGAAAAAACAAAGCGTCACAAAATGTTGCAATTTACAAACAAATCAATATGCCAAAGGGTTTGAAATTGAGAGGAAGCCGTCGTTGGGCATGAGATTTTTTCGAGGTTGCCATTAATTTAGTTAAAAAAATAAAATAAATTATAAAATATTATATTTAAGTTATAATTATTTAATTTTTTGTCTTATAAAAATGAAAAAAAGTCAAAAAAAATTTAAATTAAAATAAAATTTTTAACTCTAAATTAAAATAATTAAAAAATTAAAATTTCAATCCATATTGGCCTTTTCAATTGAACATCACTTCAATCCTGATGGGACATCTTTGTTGGCTTTTTCAATCGTTGATCATTGATGAGTGAGTGTTAGACTAGGGCATTAAGCTTTGAAAGCAATTCGTTGGACATCACTTCAATCGTTGATCATAATGAGTGAGTGTTGGACTAGGGCATTAAGCTTTGAAAGCAAATTCGTTGGACTCTGTTTTCCAATTCGTACTGCAAAAGGAAAGCCCCAGGGTAAACAAAAGATGCATCAAAACAGGTAAACAAAAGGTTTTGGGGGAAGTAAAGGCCATGCTATATCCAACAAGGTCAAAAGAAAAATCTCCCAGCGTTGCAATCATAATCCCAGCAGCAGTCAATACTACCGAAAGAATTACCTGAAGGCCTTGTTCGGTAAAATTGTGAGAAAGTACTTATAGCTTATACCTTAATCGCTTATACCTTATAATTATGAACATAACCTGATTTCTGACTTATAAATTAAGTTTATCCTGCCCCACTCAAATAATAAGTTGATTTCTGACTTACAAAAAGCTATAAGCTGTATTGTTAAGCTAAATCAAACGCATCAAAATAGCTTAAATTAAGCTAAAAGCTAAAATAAGCTGAAATTAAGCTGTACCAAACAGGGCCAGAGATGCAAACAGCCATAGTAATTTAAAGAATAATAAAATAGAATAGAATAGAATAGAAAAACAGAAAAATTATCTACTTAAATGTGTGAGGTGAAACTTTTTATAATCGGGAATTGTGTGTGTTGTTTTCTAACCACATTGTCAAACAGATACTCAGCTGGAGAACACTAGCAGAATAGATTGCACCTGAACGACCTATCACAGAAAGGAAAAGACTTCGGCAATGGTTCGTCCACCCGGGGGCACTCCGATGATCAAGTCAGTAATCTCTCAAATCTAGCAAAAGTATTTTACTCACTATTCAGATACAAAAGTGCAGTGACCCTCTTCTACTCTAGGTCCCATAATACTGCAGGTCTCATTTACTATAGAAACAGCAAAAAGACTACTATCTGCTCCCTCAGGCTCTGCCTTCATTCTGTCATTACCATTTGCAGCTTGTGACGCATCCTTTTCATAGGCCACCCCATCTCCTTGTTGCATCATATCATTCACAACTTCCTCTCTTCCTCTGTTACAGTTTGAAATTTGATCACCGCCGGTGATGCCGTTAACAGAAACATCCCTCTCTTTGCTGCTATGACCTGGGACATAGACCAAGTTAGGACCAAGCTCTTCACTCACTCTGATTGAGTGTATATGACCTCTACATTCAAGGTTAATTACACTGTTAATCATCTCCATATGTGACGTAAGAATCCTGATTTTACCAAATGTCATGGACGACATATTGAGGGTGCTCTTATTAATGTTCATGACCTTACCCCAGATCTCCCAAATCTTGATGAAGTTAGCCATATTCCAAAGAGTGGGTGGCAAACCATAGCAGTTCAGGCCCACGTATCTCTCTTGCTCAATCTTCAGTCCCCTCCGCCATTCCACCATCAATTCACACCATTTGTGGATTCAATCTTTAAGGTTCTTCACGCCTCTGTTTCTGCCCTCTGGTGAAGAAAACACCAAGTATGCAACTCTCCCACCACCATCCTTCAATTACACATCAGACATACCTCTGGTATGCTGCTCCTTTTTAAGATTAGAGCATTAATAGTGAGACCAGGGTTTTACTATCACACTATCATACAACTATCCATTTCCAAACTCCTTAGCAATCACCGAGATAGATTTCCCCCTTGTCACTTTACCCCCCGTCACAACTTCTACATAAGACATCCCTTTTGTGCTGGGTACGTCCACTCTCATCCATCTTTTTCCTATTTCCACTGGTGGTAGATGTTGAAAATCAGCTTGTGGTTTGACTTTGCTTAAATTCTTTGTGAAATCAACTCGCTTGACCTTCAAAGCTCTTTCATCACACTAGGTATCGTGGGCTTTTTGGATTGCAATTTCAGCTGCTACTGGACAGTCATACCGAACAAAGCCGAACTTGGTTCTTGTTAAATGCCTCATCTTGATGGGTATGTAAACACCTGTGACTACCCCAAAGTTTGTGAACAGATCGTATAATCCTTTTGGATGCATTGAGTCCGGTAAATTGTCAACAAAAACATTGTGAACTTCACCCATTGAGTTTGATCTGCTACCAGTATGTCTTCTCCAGAAGACTAGTCTCCATTGTCCCAATTTTACCCAGCAATGCTCCATGGGAGTACTCAAAACGTAATATGTAGGACAAACTTATTTGATAAGTTGGATATATATATATACATATGATGGTTAGGTGATAATATGTTGGAGATACCATATAGTTCTAATGAATTTTTTTCTTCCCGACATGGTACTTTATGTAATATTGATGTTAAACACAATTTATGTAATTTGGGAAAATTGTAAATCAGTTGAAAGACTTAAATTTTTTTACAAAGTGATGGAAAAGTTCATAATTTCAATTATTAAAGTTGATAAAGTTTATCATTGATTTGAAATTTATTATGTAAATATAGGCTGAATTGTAATTTCTCCAATAATAAGGGTGAAGTACGCATTAATGTTTACATTGACATTGTGAATATACATGTTTGAAGTTTCAGATTGTAAGGGATCTGTACTTATGTTAGATGGATTTGATGATATTTTGTTTATATTTTATACGTTACTACTTTTGAATTAATTTTATATTATGGATGCTTTGCATAAGTGGTTTAAATTTATTTATTTATTTATTTTTGTATGTTTAGAAATGATGCACAAGAAAAGTTAGTTTGGGTTTGGATTATTTTTTATAGGTTTATGAACTAAATAGGGAAATTATAAAAAAAAATATAAATAATGATTTTTTTGTGACAAGTTTTCAGTTATTAATTTACTTTTGGTGACAATTTGTTTTGGTTGCTAAAAATCTATGTGAAATAGGACATAAATTTTTAGCAACCAAAAACTTGATTGGTTGTCAAAAGATTTGATATTCAACAACCAATTTGCTTCAACGTTGAAAGATATGTTGGTGACGCGTTTATATGTCGCTAAAACCTAACACGAGCATCTGTTTAAGGTTACTTTTAGCTACTAAATGTTAATTTATGGCAATGAAATTTTTGACATTTAGCGACTAAAATATTTGGTCACTAATTCTTTCATAAGGCGACCACAGTTTATTTGGTCGCTGAATCATTTATAGACATGGATTCAGTGATCTTTTTTTTTTTTTTTTTTTCTTTTTTTTTTTTTTTTGCGTCATTGATAATTTTAACGACGAAAATTATACTTTTGGTGATTAACATGAATGCCGCTAATTTTTTTTCCTGTGGTGTGGAAACAAGTGGGACCACTGTAACAAAAAGCCTTATCATAGTTTCAAAATTTCATATTTAATTTCTTGATTTTATTAATTTTAAACAATTAAACAAAATTCTATTAGGTAATTATTTCATGATTTATGGCTTTCAAAAAAGAGAATATACTAATCTATTTTAAAATTCAATTAAAAAAAGAACACTTTTATGGTAAATCCCATAATTTACAATTTTAATTTCCTATTATTCCATATTTATGTATACTATACATTATGTACCTATACATTATATACCTATAGATATAGTATAGATGTAATCATTCAAAAAAAAATTAATAAAAAAAACAAAAAACTAAAGCACGCATGATTAATTCAAAAATCATAACAACCATAGCAACTATACTAGCCAAATATTTCAATCTCTTCTTCACTGCAATAAGACATCAATCTATTTGTTTTATCAAATATTTTGATACAACTTTTAAATACTATTGTTTGGTTTCTGATTTCAATTTTTAAAAATTTGAGTTTTTTATTTAAGTAAGTGCAGAGGGTTTTTGAATTTATGTAATAAGGGAAAATATAAAATGTAAAATTCAAATATAAAATGACTTAAACAGGAAAATTCAAATGAAATGTAAAATTAAAAATAAATGAAAAAAAAAACCCATCTCCCGTATTCAAAAAATAAAAAATAAAAAATAAAAAAATCTCAGCCATTCAAACAAAATGTAAAATTAAAAATAAAAAAAGAACATTCTCCCTTATTCAAAAATAAATAAATAAATAAATCAAATCAGAGATCGGTATAGATGATTTATTGTCTTCGGGTCCATGAAAATCTACAGAGAACTTCTCCACCTTATGGTCACTCATCATCCTATTTCACAACAATCAAAACCCAACTATTAAAATAATAATAATAATGTATGTGTCTTAGATTCACACACTGTGTAATATGTGTTTTAGTTTTTAGTATTTTTTTAATATTTTAAACAACTTTTTAATTTTTAGATGTACCTAATAGAGATGTACCTAAC
The DNA here is from genome assembly GCA_036172215.1 of Camellia granthamiana. Classification (NCBI taxonomy): domain Eukaryota; kingdom Viridiplantae; phylum Streptophyta; class Magnoliopsida; order Ericales; family Theaceae; genus Camellia; species Camellia granthamiana. The sequence goes on from CM069905.1 coordinate 130,876,890, forward strand.
AAGTAAAATATTTGTAAAAAAATAAATTAATTAAAAACTCAATAAATATACAAGAATATGAAAATGTACTGAACTTTCATATTTTTTTTAATATTTTTGATATTTAGTGAACTTTTTAAATATTTTTTTCACAAATATTATACTTTTTAATTATATTTATATTAAGTGTATCTAAAAAGTAAAAAATTGCTTAAAATATTTTTAAAAATTATAAAAAAATATTAAAAAAATTCAATTTTTAGAAAATTGATTCCAAAAATTAGACCCAAACAAGGTTCATTTTTTTTTTAGTACAGATGTTAACCCATGAGATATTACAATATTTTTACGATTGTAGCATTTGAGAGTTTTAATTTACATATATATATATGTTGTTAGATATATTCAGAGAAAGCTGATAATACATGCTTTTAAAAAAAAAATACATGCTTTAATTGTAATTGCTCCAATTTTGATTTTAAGTGATCCTTTTTTATTATTTTCAAATTTCACTACTTTAAGCAAAACTTATGATGATGGTCAATTAAGTTGACAACATGCAAGTTTTGCTTCTTTTTCTTTTTTTTTTAAAAAAATTGTGGTTTTTTTTTTTTTTTTTTTTTCAATGTAGAACTACAAATCATTTGAAATTTTCTATGAAAGTCCTTGAATTTTTCATGGAAGTCATTGAATGTAAAGTTACAAATCATTTGAAATTTTCCATGGAAGTCATTTAGATCATCGTCTATGCATGTGAGATCATGTTTTTGCTTAAGTTGGCATTACTTCAGTATATTATTTGTTATCCCAGATAGGCAACCCAAGAGGGGGGGTGAATTGGGTTATTAAAAAATTTCACAGTATTAAAATTAACACAATATTCAAAATTTGAATAAATAAAACAAACAGAATAATAATTATCAATATAAATGTAAGAGAGATAGAGAGAGAGAAAATCAAACACCGCGATTTATAGTGGTTCGGCACGCTGGCCTACGTCCACTCCCCAAGGAACCTCCTTGAGAATTTCTTTACTATCAATTGGATAAATACACCACCAAGCTTGTGGATTTGGCACAGGACTTACTCTTATCTATTGAGCCTCACTCAACAATAAAAGCCTCACTCTTACAGAATCTCTCTAAAAAATAAGGAATAAGAATAAGGGTAATTTAAACCCTCTTTTACAACAATTCTCTCACAAAGAGTAGATATGAAAGTGTAAGAACAAATGCTAGATTTAGATCTGAAAGTGAAAGAGCAGAATACTCAGAATTTTGGAGCTCACAGAAAATTTTTCTCTTCAAGTTCTTGATTTCTTCTCCACATCCAACACTTCTATTTATACACAAAAATATACCCGTTGGACGCTCCTTGCTGACGTCATGGCTTACATAAGCGCGCTCCTGACGTCATCGCTTACATAAGCACGCTCCTGATGTCATGGCTTTCATAAGCAGGCTCTTGATGTCATCGCTTACATAAGCACACTATTTTAAATAGTCAGCAAATGATAAAAATAAGACTGATTTTTTCTTTTTGTTTTTTCAAACATGGACCCACCATTTTTGTAGACAATTTAATACAACTTTCAAACAAATAATTTTCTCCATCTTAATATATATATATGCATATATATATAGCTCCATCTTTTTCTACTTGTTTGATTATAATATGATATAATCAATGTAGTGTAGTGTGATATGATATAATCAATGTAATGTAAAAAATTTAATAGCGCACGTGATGTATTCTGCATATAACGTTATATATGTTCTGATCAATTATTTGCATACACAGAAAAATATCTTTAAATAATATTTATGATGGATCTGAAAATATATGCTCTCTTTAAAATATTGTACAAGTTGTAGAGATTTTAAACTAAATATATTCTATCACTCCATATTAATTTTGTCAAAACAAGACAACCCATAAATATCAAATTTGTCAAAATAATACAACCAATCAATCATTTTTATCAAAATTATATAACTAATCGATTTGTCAAAAGATGAATAGTAATTAACGCTATTTGTCAAAAAGTGAATAGTAAATCTTTTGAAAATATTTTTATTTAAATAATATTTTTTAAAAAGATAATATTTTGTGTCAAATAATATGTATATTAAATAATAGTTTAGACATCATCAAAATTAAATAATATGATTAACAATCTCCCCCTTTTTGATGATGGCAATATTTGTATGGATTTGACACAAAATAATATTGACACAATATTTGATAACCCTACAACATATAATTTTCAAAAGTAATCATATTTTTTCTCCCCCTTTGACATCATCAAAATAAAGATGAAGATAAGAAATAAACACATTTGATACAATAATCTGAGCGGCCAAAAATAAAATAATGGGCCGTCTGTCTTGTCGGAATCATTGTGGGGATTTTGTAGCATCTCAAGCGCAGGAAATATGGACAAACCAAAGATTTGAGCAGATAGATCAGATATGCATCGAGTAATGGAGCAATGGAGTGTATAAAAAGTGACACAGATTAGAGGCAAAGATACAAAATCATCAAGTGTTTTGAGAGAAAAATTTGTTTTAGCTTCTTTTGTAATCATGTCATTCCTTACCTTGTCGATCAATGAGTCAGACCTGCATGAAGTGCCTGTAATGCAGGCGAATGAGAGAGTACCAGTGACACAGGCACATGCTATGCCTGTAATTGAGGGTTCTAGTGTTATTGGCAATCGAAATGATTTCGATGCTATTAATAACACTATGGCTCTTAGTACACAGGCCATGACTGCAGTTTCCAATATGGCGTGACGATTACAAGCAAGAGTACAAGAAAATCAGCAATGGAGAGATGAGGTGTGCTTGTTAAAACAACAAGTAGTTAATATGGCTAAGGAGAAGAAGGAGCTAAAAAGGAAAAATGCACAGTTGGAGAATGCAGTGCATTATTATGCAACGGTGATAATGCCAAGACTCACAGAAATCGAAAATAGAGAGAGACATGTAAAAGAGGCTCATGAAAAATTGTTGAGAGAAGTGAAAAAGAAAAAATCCGTGAAGCCTTCTGAAAATTTACATGTAATCGAGTAATATTTTCTTTTTCTGAAATAAAATTTCGAGCATTTCTTCCTTATTTATTTATTTATTTATTTGATTTTTGTTATAAATTTTTTTTTTTTTTTTTAAATTCTGTGTTTAAAAAAAAATTATAGTATTTGTTGGTGCAGATAAGGAGTATGGCAGAAAAAAAATGTATATATACTCCCCCTAAAATTATGCACAGAATATACACACGCCCCTTTTTTTTTTTTTTTTTTTTTTTTTAATGATTGTTAATCTCAAAATATATGAGTCTCCCCCTGAATTAATGCACTAGAAATTACATAAAATTGAAGAAATAAATTACCAATCTATGACACCAAAGGCCCTTAAGATCTGGCCATAAACAACTACACCAAGTGCACTAGCATAAAAGGAGAAAATAAAAATAAAAACAAATACTTCAATCAAGGTAGAAGCATCCAATATTAAATCCAAGAGAATTTGGAGCACATATAACAAGTAAAAAAATACAACACAGTGCAACAATAATTTTATCATGTTGATCGGTGAGGACCTTGATGCTCGGAAGAAATGGAGAAGAGTGGGTAGATCGGTGGCGAATTTTTGTAGATCGGCAATGGATCTTGATGGATCAGTCACGGATCTTGGTGGATTGGTGATGGAACTTGATGGATCGGATGGTGATGCAGAAATTTTTTGGTAAAACAGTGATGGGGTTTCGGAAGATTTGTGAGGGATTTGGGTGGATGGTGATAGTGATGAAAGTGATTTTGTGGATGGTAGAGATGATTGTAGATGATGGTGATTATGGAGATGAAGTCGACTGAGGAAGAAGGAGAGAGTGAGAGGCCGAGAGAAAGAGAAAGTAAAGGAGAGAGTGGGTGAGAAGATAGAGACGGAAAGGGAGAGAGAAATTATATATATAAATATATGTATATTATTATTGTTATTATTTTTTATAATAATTATTATTACAATATTTATTTTATTTAATTATTTAAAAAATATATATATTTTTTAATATAAACATTATATTGGAGTATTCATCATACCAAGTTCTGTTCTAATATAACAAAATTGTTCTTCATTTAGAGGCTTGGTAAATATGTCAGCTAATTGACAATTTGTAGGCACAAATTCGAGTTCAATGTCACCTTTGAGTACATGATCTCTTAAAAAATGATGCCTTATTTCAATGTGTTTAGTGCGTGAGTGCTGAATAGGATTTTTTGAAAGGTTAATGGCACTTGTGTTGTCACATTTTATAGGAATTTTATCATAGTGAAGTCCAAAATCTTGAAGTTGTTGTTTCATCCAAAGTAATTGTGCACAACACCCAGCGGCGGCAATGTATTCTGCTTCAGCAGTTGATAGAGCCACTGAATTTTGTTTTTTGCAAAACCAAGAAGTGAGTGAGTGTCCAAGAAAATGACAAGTGCCACTAGTGCTTTTTCGGTCAAGTCTACATCCCGCAAAGTCGGCATCTGAGTAACCAAAAAGTTCAAAGGTGGTTCCCTTAGGATACCATAATCCCAAATTTTGAGTGCCAACAAGATATCTGAAAATACGTTTGACTGCGGTGATGTGTGACTCTTTCGGTGCGGATTGAAAACGTGCACACATACAAACACTAAACATTATGTCGGGCCTACTTGCAGTAAGATAGAGTAAAGAACCAATCATACCTCGATATTTCTTTTCATCTACAGGTTTACCTTGCTCATCTTTGTCAATTTTTATCGATGTGCTCATTGGAGTTGCTGCAGGCTTTGATGAGTCCATTTCAAACCTTTTGAGTAGATCCTTGATATATTTTGTTTGATTTAAATGGATCCCATCATTAGTTTGTTTAATTTGTAAACCAAGGAAGTAATTTAACTCCCCCATCATACTCATTTCAAATTCACCCTGCATATCTTTAGCAAACTCTTTGCACAAATTTTCATTAGTAGCACCAAAAATGATATCATCAACATAAATTTGAACAATTAGCATATCTTCTTTTTTGATTTTTATAAAAAGTGTTGTATCAATTTTTCCTCTACAAAAACCTTTGTCAAGTAGAAAATTACTCAATCTTTCATACCATGCTCTTGGAGCTTGTTTTAAGCCATATAAAGCTTTTGAAAGTTTGAAAACATGATCCGGTTGTTTATGATTTTCAAAACCGGGAGGTTGTTCAACATAGACTTCCTCCGAAATGTACCCATTTAAAAAAGCACTTTTAACATCCATTTGATATAATTTAAAATCTTTAAAACACGCAAAAGCAAGTAACATTCTGATAGCTTCAAGTCTAGCAACTGGTGCAAAAGTTTCATCAAAATCAATTCCCTCTTCTTGATTATAGCCTTGAGCAACTAATCTTGCTTTATTTCTAGTAACAACTCCAGATTCGTCCATTTTATTTCGAAAAACCCATTTTGTACCAATAACGGGATGATCCTTAGGTCGAGGGGTCAAAAACCAAACTTCGTTTCTTTCAAATTGATTTAATTCTTCTTGCATTGCTAAAATCCAATTTTCATCATTTTCAGCTTCTAAAAATGATTTTGGTTCAATTTGTGAAACAAATGCTAAGTTACCACAAATATTTCTAATAGAGGAACGGGTTTTTATACCTTCTGCCGCATCTCCTATGATGAGGTCTTTAGGGTGGCCATGAGCATACTTCCATTCTTTTGGAAGATTTGAGTCACTTTCTGGAAGAGCATATATTTCTTGAAGTTTTTCCATTGTCATTTCTTCTTCATGTTCACGTAATGGATTTTCTTCATTTTCCTTTTTGTAAATGCTCTCCATGCTTGGTTGATTTTCTACAATATCATTACTTACAAGATTCTTGGAAATAATGTCGTTAGATTCGTCAAAAACAACATGCACAGATTCTTCAACAAGTAGAGTTCTTTTATTAAATACTCTATAAGCTTTACTAGACATAGAATAACCAAGAAATATAGCTTCATCCGATTTAGCATCAAATTTTCCTAAGTTATCTTTATTATTATTTAATACAAAGCATTTACAACCAAAAGCAAGCAAGTGACTAATATTAGGTTTTCTTCCTTTCCAAAGTTCATAAGTGGTTTTCTTAAGAATAGGTCTAATCATGGCACGGTTTATAACATAGCATGCAGTGTTAACAGCTTCCGCCCAAAAATATTTAGGCAAATTATTTTCGCAAAGCATAGTACGAGCCATTTCTTCAAGAGTTCTATTTTTTCTTTCAACTACACCATTTTGTTGAGGAGTCCTAGGGGCTGAGAAATTATGATCTATTCCTAAGTCATCACAAAACATAATAAAATCATCATTTTCAAATTCTCTACCATGGTCACTTCTAATACTACAAATATTAAGATTTTTCTCATTTTGAATTCTTTTACAAAGTTTTGAGAAATTATAAAAAGCTTCATTTTTGTGTGCTAAAAATAATACCCATGTATATCTAGTATAATCATCAACACAAACAAGGGCATAAGATTTTCCTCCTAAACTTAATGTTCTAGATGGTCCGAATAGATCAATATGCAAGAGTTGAAGTGGTCTAGTAGTTGAAACAATATTTTTGGATTTAAAAGAAATTCTAGTTTGTTTTCCAAATTGACATGCATCACAAAGTTTATCTTTTGCAAAAACAATTTTTGGTAAACCTATGACTAACTCATTTTTTGAAAGTTTGGAAATTAAATCAAAATGAGCATGTCCTAATCTTCTATGCCAAAGCCAACCATTTTCATTTATAGCAGATAAACATTTAATATTAGAATGAGAAGATAAATCATGCAAATCAAAGACATATACATTCTCATGTCTATAACCTACAAATAAAGTTTTGTTTTCAAGGGTGTTTTCAATAGTGCAATGAGTTTTCTCAAAAATAACTCTATAACCTTTATCACATAATTGACTAATACTAAGCAAGTTATGTTTTAAACCTTCAACAAATAAAACATTTTCAATAATAGGAGAGGGATTTTTACCAATACTTCCTACACCAATGATTTTACCTTTGCTATTGTCGCCAAAAGTCACATATCCGCCATCTTTTGGTTGGAGTGTGGCGAACATAGCTTTATTTCCAGTCATGTGCCTCGAACATGCACTGTCGAGATACCATCTATCGTTACTGGATTTTGTCTTGAAACACACCTACAAAAATTTGATTTCTCTATTGGTACCCATTTTTTCTTGGGTCCATAAAAGTTAGAATTTGACACTCTTGAGATATCCTTAGGGACCCACATCTTTTTTATTTTAGCAAAAGGATTTCTTTTAATAGGACATGAAGGTGAAATATGACCTTTTGTTCCACAAAAATGACATGTGAGATGAGAGTGATTAGAAGATGCATATACAAAGCCATTTTTGGCAGTTTTTATTTTTGAAAAAGGTTTATATCCAATTCCGGCTCTACCAAAAGTACGGTTTTGATTTTTAAGAATTTTATCTAAAGTCTCTCTACCTTGAGTGAACTTTGAAAGAGTAGTTTTCAAGTCTTCAATATTTTCTTTCAAAATAATTTGCTCATTTTTTAAAGACTCGTTTTCTTTTTGCAATACAACTAAATGTTTTTCAGAAATTGAAGACTCTTTTTGAGTTAAAATCTCATTTTCCCTTTTTATTTTCATGGCTTCATTTTCTAAAACATTTATCTTGGAAGTCAATGATTCATTTTCTTTTGATAAACTTGAAATTACTTTCTTTTGACAATTATTTTTCAAACTAAGTTTCTTAAATTCAGCATGTAATTCATCAAAAGCTAATTGTAATTCATCAAATGTAAAGGGTTCGTCATTTACCTCATTTTCATTTCCAAGTGCCATTAAACATAGGTTAGCAACCTCGTTTTTGCAAACTTCGGTTTCTGTGTCGCTTTCATCACTATCTTCTCCCCATGCTGCAATCATAGCTTTCTTCTTGTCCTTCTTGAATTTTTTCTTAAGTTCTGGACATTCTGATTTGTAGTGTCCAGGTTTATTACATTCATAGCAGGTTACTTCAGATTTTTTGTGATTTTCTCCTCTTTGAAAATCCCTGTTGTTGAAGTCTTTTTTGAAAAAATTTCGTACGCCTTGTTTCTTTCTCACAAACCTTTGAAACTTTCTAGTGATGAATGCCATTTCCTCATCCTCATCTGAATCATCTTCCTCTTGATGTTTCGAAGTGGATTTGAAGGCTATTCCTTTCTTCTTGTTGTTGTCCTCCTCTTCTTTTCCTTCTTGCATTATGAGCTCATGAGTTAAGAGAGATCCCATTAACTCATCTAGACTTAGCTTTGATAAGTCCTTGGCTTCGGTAATGGCAATGACTTTTGTCTCCCAACTTTTTGGCAATGACCTAAGCACTTTTCTTACAATTTCAGCATTAGTATATATTTTGCCAAGAGAAGTTAAACCATTAATAATATCAGTAAAACGAGTAAACATTTGAGGAATAGTTTCATCAGGCTTCATTTTAAAAAGTTCATAATTATGGACTAGCAAACTGACTCTAGATTCTTTAACTTGTTCGGTTCCCTCATGAGTCACTATAAGCTTGTCCCAAATTTCTTTTGCGGTTTTACAAGTGGAAATTCTATTGAACTCGTTGGCATCTAAGGCGCAGTACAACATGTTTGTAGCTTTGACATTAATTTGGGCCATTTTAGTATCTGATTCATCCCACTCATCTTCAGGTTTTGGTACCCTACGTCCATCTACAGTTTTGGTAGGAATTTTTGGACCATTGCAAATAATTTTCCAACATTCATAATCATTAGATTGAATATGTATGGTCATCCTAGTTTTCCAATAACTAAAATTTGTGCCGCTAAATAGAGGTGGCCTATTAGATGCTTGTCCCTCGGGTAAAGAATAACTAGGAGTTGCCATGATCTACTCTAAGACGGTTAAGTCACAGAAACTAGAGTCTAGGCTCTGATACCAATTGTTATCCCAGATAGGCAACCCAAGAGGGGGGGTGAATTGGGTTATTAAAAAATTTCACAGTATTAAAATTAACACAATATTCAAAATTTGAATAAATAAAACAAACAGAATAATAATTATCAATATAAATGTAAGAGAGATAGAGAGAGAGAAAATCAAACACCGCGATTTATAGTGGTTCGGCACGCTGGCCTACGTCCACTCCCCAAGGAACCTCCTTGAGAATTTCTTTACTATCAATTGGATAAATACACCACCAAGCTTGTGGATTTGGCACAGGACTTACTCTTATCTATTGAGCCTCACTCAACAATAAAAGCCTCACTCTTACAGAATCTCTCTAAAAAATAAGGAATAAGAATAAGGGTAATTTAAACCCTCTTTTACAACAATTCTCTCACAAAGAGTAGATATGAAAGTGTAAGAACAAATGCTAGATTTAGATCTGAAAGTGAAAGAGCAGAATACTCAGAATTTTGGAGCTCACAGAAAATTTTTCTCTTCAAGTTCTTGATTTCTTCTCCACATCCAACACTTCTATTTATACACAAAAATATACCCGTTGGACGCTCCTTGCTGACGTCATGGCTTACATAAGCGCGCTCCTGACGTCATCGCTTACATAAGCACGCTCCTGATGTCATGGCTTTCATAAGCAGGCTCTTGATGTCATCGCTTACATAAGCACACTATTTTAAATAGTCAGCAAATGATAAAAATAAGACTGATTTTTTCTTTTTGTTTTTTCAAACATGGACCCACCATTTTTGTAGACAATTTAATACAACTTTCAAACAAATAATTTTCTCCATCTTAATATATATATATGCATATATATATAGCTCCATCTTTTTCTACTTGTTTGATTATAATATGATATAATCAATGTAGTGTAGTGTGATATGATATAATCAATGTAATGTAAAAAATTTAATAGCGCACGTGATGTATTCTGCATATAACGTTATATATGTTCTGATCAATTATTTGCATACACAGAAAAATATCTTTAAATAATATTTATGATGGATCTGAAAATATATGCTCTCTTTAAAATATTGTACAAGTTGTAGAGATTTTAAACTAAATATATTCTATCACTCCATATTAATTTTGTCAAAACAAGACAACCCATAAATATCAAATTTGTCAAAATAATACAACCAATCAATCATTTTTATCAAAATTATATAACTAATCGATTTGTCAAAAGATGAATAGTAATTAACGCTATTTGTCAAAAAGTGAATAGTAAATCTTTTGAAAATATTTTTATTTAAATAATATTTTTTAAAAAGATAATATTTTGTGTCAAATAATATGTATATTAAATAATAGTTTAGACATCATCAAAATTAAATAATATGATTAACATTATTTATCATATTATTATGAATCATGAATATCTAATCATATTACTTTTTAGTTTTGACAATACCCGTTATTTCAATAATTTTTTGATAATTGCCTTTTTCTTCTTTTTTTTTCTTTTTTTTTTCACTTTTTAAAATTGCTTGCGATCTTTGAACATTTTTCTTGCAATTTGTTTGACATATGTATTGATTAGTTAGCCATCATACATACTAGTCCTATTATAGGTGCATGATTATGACTATTATAATTTTTTATTTATTTTAATATTTTTTTGTGGCACAAGCAAATTTGATACTCATATCATCCACTCATTATTTTTTCAAATCTCTAATTAATATAAAGGACTCACAAATGTATGCATGGATGTTGATTCAATATGTATATACTTCGTTTTTATCAATAAAGTTACTTTTTCATTTAAAAAAAGAAAAATCACTTGCTTTAAATCTCTAACTAATATCAAGGGCTCACAAATGGTATGTAACCTCACAAAATCATAGAGACAATTCAAATGACTTACCCAACCTAAATATTGTAAATTTGATTTTTATATACATTAGATAGAGATAGGAAAATATAACCAAGATATACTATGTTTTTCGAATTATTTAATTTAGAAACAAATATGATTTTTTAAATTGACTTTAAGATGTTATTGATTCAAGTCATGGAATGATGTTAATTTCATATTCTTAGCCAAGCTCAAAAATTTTTCTTAATGAATTTTCTTCATGTTTTCTTATACAATTAAAAAATCCATTCCAAAACACAATAACTTTTTCTTTTTCTTCTTTTTATCTCTTAAAATAGTCAAAAAGCCATTTAAAATGCTAATTTCAAACAACCACTTAACCTTCGTTTGGAATGTGGGTTGGCTTTTTGATTTTTTGACTATTTTAGCCTGAGGCTAAAAAATCTCGTTTGGAATAGGTTTTTTTTACTTTTGTAAGAGAAAAAATAAAATGATTGTGGTGTGAATGTAATATTTTATCTTATTAGGCTAAAAAGTCTATTTTGTCTTTTTGTGACTATTTTAGCCCAAACCCTATATGCCAAATGAAGCCTTAGTTAAAATATTTGAAATTTACTTATCTATCTTTTTAAATTATTTTTAATTAATTAAGAAATAAATTTATCCATTATTATTTAATCATGTGCATAGAACCGATTGTATGCTAATTTGTTTTAAACTGAACAAATTGTTTGTTGATTGCCATATATATATATATATTATGTATGATAGTATTCAATTCATAAGTCGCAACATGAAAGGGAGGTGAAAAAGGTATTTCAAAATTGTGGAGGGAGTGATGGACTATGGAGTGGTAGACATGGATGCGAGGTGATGGTGAGCAGTGGTGGGGCTTTGGGTTGAGAAGAAAAGAAGAGCAGGTTAGCATTTGAAGGACAAAATTGGCATTTACAAATCTTTTTTTGGATGCGGTTAACGATTTCTAACAGTTGATTAAGTGAAGGATTAAGGTGTCATGTCAATTTCTAAAGTGAAGGTAGTCTCATTTCAAAAATACAAGGGTGTCAGTGCTATTTCAATAGGAGGTAGTCTCATTTCAAAAAGAAAAATGATTTGGACCTTTAAAAAAACACCTCTAATGCACCTCTAATTTGTCTTTTTCTTCTCCTATTTTTGTCTTTTACTTCACATTTTTTTTTTTTTTTAATTCCCGAACAGCTCATTAGAGCTGTACGGCAGGACCTCTAATTAGAGGTCTGCAGCAGGATTGTTTCAAAAAATACAAGGGTGTCAGTGCTATTTCAAAGATATAGAAGGCTATAAGTGTAATATACCTTATATTTAAATAGAAATCCTGACTAGGAAACATTTTGGGAAAATATTATAAATGGTCTCTTTTTAGTGCCCGCAGAATTTTTTAGTTCTCTCATTATTTTGACTGGTTTGTGTTTTTTTTTTGAACAGGTCACTGGTTTGTTTGTGTTTCGCATTTTCTTCTATATAAGCTCTGCAAAGTAGCTCTTTTCAATGTGTTAAAAGATTAATCATGCCAACAAGAGACATGAGTTCTTCTAAGGCACAGCAACAAACACACAACGCATGTCCTCCTCATGCGGTGTGCATACCATACCCAGCACAAGGCCACATCAACCCAATGCTAAAACTAGCAAAGCTACTCCATCACAAGGGCTTCCACATCACCTTCATCAACACCGAATTCAACCACCGCCGCCTCCTCAAATCCCAGGGCCCCCACTCCCTCTCCGGCACCTCCTCCTTCCGCTTCGAAACCATTCCCGACGGCCTCCCTCCCTCCGAGGCCAACGCCACGCAGGACATCCCGGCACTCTGTCACTCCATTTTGCACAACTTTATAGATCCTTTCAGAATCTTACTCGCCAAACTCAACCACGACGCTGCTGCTTCATCGGACGTACCTCCGGTGACATGCATAGTTTCAGATTTGACAATGAGCTTTACTCAGAAAGTGGCTGAAGAAGTGGGCATACCTGCTGTTTTATTCTTCCCTGCCAGTGCTACTGCCTTAATGGGCCTTGTGGCTTATCCCCAACTCATACAGAAGGGTCTTGCACCACTCAAAGGTGCGTACTGAAATTATCGATATATTAGTAGGATTTTATTATTTTCTATTTTTATAAAATTTTAGAGAAATGCTAGGTATCATGAAAAAACTTTCATGAAAATGATCATGAAAATTTTGTGACCCTTAGATTACATTTAGAATAAAGCATCACACACTAATCAAGGTAATCCAAAGATCATAACTCTTTCATGATCATTTTCATGAAATTTTTTCATGATTCCTAACATTTCTCAAAATTTTAATATAGAATGGTGTGTCTTGATATTGAGCTTTTATTTTAAAATTAAATGTCTATGAAAATAAGAGCAATACTGTAGAACTATTCAAGTTAAAAATTAAACTCTGAGGCCTCGTTTGGGGAATGGTTATTTTAGCTAAAAAGTCAAAAAGTTACTAAAAGTTGTCACATCACCTCTCTATTTTTCTGCACATCTTTTCGTAAAAAGTCGAAAAGTTACTAAAATAGTCTGTTCCTAAACGAGGCCTCACTTTTTAAATTGTGTAATGTTATAGTATATTAAAATATTTTTAAAAAAAGGTTCTTTTATATTATATTTAATAATTCATTAATTATTTTAGTTATACATCATTTGATCTAGAAAATTAATTAGCAAATTCGACTTATATATGATTTTTATACTAAAAAATACAAAAAGTTTAACATGTTAAAATACAAGCTGGTTGGACTTAAAAAAAAGAATCCAATTTTTGCCTTTCAAGCTTATCTCCTATTGGGTATTTTAATGTAATTTAATCAAGTAGTTACCGATATTCGATTAATATGATTTTTTACAAGAATAAAGTATTAGATGAGTCCTACACATTAACGAATCAGATCATTAATGTAGAGTTCGTGGCGAGCCCACAAAGACCCAACAATACACTCCAGTCTGATTTAAACTGCAAAGAAGCCTTCCCCTATCTATTGATACATCTATTCCTAGATTTATTGTTAAAATAGTGTTTGTTTATAAAACTATCATTAACACATTTTTTATGTGACATTTTTTTGTATAATGTTTGTGTACTAGTAGAGGATTTTTTGGGGGAAAATTACCACACAATGGTATTTCCAAAAAAAAATATTACAATTTCATGGTAAAAATTATAATTTTAATAATGAATATTTATAAAATTTATCATTTATTTATAATTATTTTTTTAATTTACACTGAATTGAAAGTTTCTCAATTTTTATTTTTTTTTTTGTAAATCCGTTTTTTAGAATAAATTATACCAACTCTCTTAAAATTTCAAAAATATATTAATTTTTAAAATTGTAATTACATTAACTTTCCATATATTTTATGTTTCCTTATTCTTAACAGTTTCATTTTTTTTTTTCTTTTTTGTTTTTGTTTTGATTTGGTTAATCAACAGCTAATAATTTCAATGTAAAACCATAACATCATCAAATTTTATTTTAAAATGTCAATATCTATCTTTAATTGAACTAACTTCCAACCAACTAGGCTTAGCTTAGTTGGCCACCATGCCTTCCTTAGGGCTTAGTCCCAAGGAGGTCATGGGTTCAATTCCCCTTAAGGGGGTTGAATTAAGGGAGTGCAAGCACTATGTGCTTTGCCAAGGGCGGGGAGCTTTGCTTCCATAGGTGCTAATCTAACAACTAACAACTAACATTTGCCGATCAAAAAAAAAAAAATTGAACTAACTTCCGAGTTCTCCCAGCCCACCTTAATCTCCAGGTACACCTACACGACCACCACCAGAAAATCAAAAATCAATGTAAAAAAAAATATATATATATATTTATTAAAAAATGTAATAAATTTTTTTTAAAAAAATATGATTTAAATATGTGATTATCAAAATCCATTAAATCATATTTATGTACATAACAATTAGTCAAAAAGACTAAAAATTAAACAATTTAAATTAATGAAATGGATTTGAGGTGGACCCATTATGGGACTCTCCAATCCAATTGGTGGGCTAGAGATTTTATTCATTATTTTATGTGGCATAATTACAGTGGTTAAATTTATTTTACACTTGTGGTTTGGAGGCTAAAGCATTTTAGAAAGTTCTCATGTAATTTTGGATTAAAGTATCACTATTAATTTTTTCATCCAAACTAATGGAAGGTGCATCATACACACTAATTTTTAAAGTAGATTTGTTTTTCCAAAAAAAAAAAAAAAAAATTGAAATTAATACAACAAAAATACGATTTCACCCACATTTTTTCCAAACTTAAAATTAAATTATTATGTTAATTAAAATAAAACAAAACAAAATATAATTAATGATTGATCTAAAATATAAAATATAATTAAGAATTGATTTAAAATATGATTAAATTAAATTTAAAAATAATTAAGAATTAAAAATTGATCTGAAATATCTTTAAATTAAAATTAGATTAACATGTTAGGAATTACAATAAATAACTAAAAATTTAGGATTAATTATGAAAATATAATTAAATTAAAATTAATTTTAAAATATAGGACTTAAAATAAATAATTAAGCATTTAAGATCAATTGTGACAAAAAATTTAATTAAATTAAAGTTAGAATAAAAAGTTAAGAATTACAATAAATAATTAACATTTATAATTAATTGTGATTTAATTGAATTAATATTGGATATTGTAAATTATGTGTTTGAAAGATGAGAGAGAAATAAAATAACAAATATATATGTAAGATTTGAGTGTATTACAATCATTTCATATCTATAGTTAATGGCTTTAACGGTTGCATTTTTGTTCAAAATCACATGGAGGTTTCAGACTATATTTAAACCAAATGGGGGTAAAGTGATTTGACCTCAAACCACAAAGAAGTAAAATGAATTTAATTCTAAATATTTTCATTCCTTTATTAAAAAAAAAAAAATGTAGGGTACAATTCATTTTACTTCTTTATAGTTTGAAGTAAAAGCATTTTACCCCGTGCGATTTAAATATAGTCAAAATTTCTATGTGGTTTTAAACCAAAGTGAAACTATTAACACTGTTAACTATAGATGCAAAATGATTATAATATCCTCAAATCATATTCTCTCTCTCTCTCTCTCTCTCTCTCTCTTACACAATTTATAATATATATCTAGCACTAATTCAATTAAATCACAATCATTACAGTTTTTTATTTATTTGTTATAATTCTTAACTTTTTATTCTAATTTTAATTTAATTATATTTTAGATCACAATTAATTCTAAATATTTAATTATTTTATATTTTAGATCAATCCTTAATTATTTTTTAATTTATTTTATTTTAATTAACATATTAATCTAATTTTAGGTATGGAGAAAATGAGGATAAAATTGTCTTTTTATTGTAATAATTTTACTTTATTTTTTCATAAAACTAATCCCACTTTCATAAATGATGTGTGTGATACATCTGCCATTAATTTGTATGGAAAATCTAATATGATACTTTAGCACAAAATCACATGTGAACTTTTTGATTATATTTAAACCATATGGCCCCGTTTGTTTGGAGAGTTAGAGAGGGAATTGAGATTGACATAGAGGGGAGGTTGGGATTGGCAGTGAAGTGGGACCCACTAATATTGTGTTTGTTTTGAGAGATAAGGAGGGGATTGATAGTGAGTTCCAGATTATGAATCCCCTTAGGGAGAGGATTTGGATGGGTCTCCAAAACTTTGTATTAGAAAAATAGTCCGTCGGATTAAATTTTTTTATTTTTTACATGTTGGGCTTTTTTTTTTGAACATTAATGTTTAATTTTTTGTATTTTTTTGTTAATTAAAAATTATTATCTTATTTTTTTTCCTGAAATTTTTTATTTATTTTTTATTTTTTACATGTTGGGCATTTTTTTTAAAACATTAATGTTTAATGTTTAATGTTTTTGTATTTTTTTTATTTATTTATTATTTTATATAAAAATAATTTAACAATCTTTCCACTAACAACTATCATAAAAAAAACACAATTTTACTTAATTCCCTCACTATCAATCATTTCACTAACAATCCCCTCATTATTAAACCCCTCATTATAAATTTTTTCTATTCTATCTCTGAAAATAAACGGAGCCTATGAGAGTAAAGTTCTGTAGCTCCAAACTACGAGAAAGTAAAATAAATTTAACTGAAAATTTTATAATATGCCTTTTAAAAAAAGGAACATTTTATATACATTTCATTAAATCTAAAAAATAAACTTAACCATTGATCATACTCAAAATTAGGTTGTAACTAACATCAATTTGAAACATCACGACTACTTGTCATATCCGACACCATATTGGATATAACTTCTAATAGTTTTGGGGCCCCACCAGAACAAAGCCTATAACAAAATATCACAATACTTCGTAATTAACATTATTTTAATTCGTACTTGTACATAGTATACACCAAATATATTGTAGCTTGACTATCCATTTATGTATTAATATTTTCCTAACTGTAATCTTTTTCTTCACAAATGCAGATGCAAGTTATTTAACAAATGGTTACCTAGACACTGTAATAGATTGGATACCAGGCATGAATGGCATACGATTGAAGGATCTCCCAACTTTCATTCGAGCCACTGAACTGAATGTCATGTTTCATTTCGTTTTGGAAGCAATTGACAAAGCACACGAAGCTTCGGCCATCATTTTCAATACCTTCGACGCTTTAGAACATGACGTTTTAGAAGCACTGTCAACAATGTACCCGCCCATATACCCCATTGGCCCTCTTCAGTTTCTCCTCGACCAATTCCCACAAAATCACTTGAATTCCATTGGATCAAGCCTATGGAAAGAAGAAACAGAGTGCCTTTCATGGCTTGACTCGAAACAACCCAATTCAGTCATTTACGTCAACTTTGGCAGCATCACTGTTATGACACCCCTACAATTGATTGAATTCGCCTGGGGACTCGCTAATAGCAACCAAACATTCTTATGGATCATTAGGCCTGATCTGGTTGTTGGTGACTCGGCGATTCTTCCACCGGATTTTGTGAGTGAGACTAAAGAAAGGAGTCTATTAGCAAGTTGGTGCCCTCAAGAACAAGTCCTCAATCATCCATCAATTGGAGGTTTCTTGACACACTGTGGGTGGAATTCGACTCTTGAGAGTATTTGCGGTGGGGTCCCTATGTTGTGTTGGCCATTCTTCGCGGATCAACAAACGAATTGTTGGTCTTGTTGCAGCCAATGGGGTGTAGGGATGGAGATAAACAGCGATGTTAAGAGAGAGGCAGTTGAGAGAATGGTGAGAGAGTTGATGGCTGGAGAGAGGGGGGAAGAGATGAAAAGAAAGGTCATGGAGTGGAAGAAGTTGGGTGAAGAGGCCACGACTTGTTCTATTGGGTCATCTTACTTGAATTTTGAGAACATGGTCAAGTTTGTGCTTATGTCTGCTGGTTCAAATCAAAGTAGTTAGTGTGTGTGCACATTTTCATCTTACAAGCAATTTCTGAAATAAGTTGTTTCTTTTTTCTTTCTTTTTTTAATTGTTTGGAATAATCTTGTACAAGTATTGTCTTGACAGGGGGTTAGGGATGGAATTGTATTTTGATTTCCGTTGTGTCTCAGAATTGAATTATTATGCTTTTTTAATAAAGAACACGTTCTTGTTGTAGTTTTTTTTTCTTAATTTTTTTTTCTATTTTTGTCATTAAATAATGCCATATACATAATTTTAGGTTATTCTTTAATCCAAATAAGCTTTCCTCCAATCAAGATTGCCGAACCCTCTTCCTGCCACCAAAAATGGAACTTGTGTTCTGTAATTTTATTTATTTTTTTTATATCTGACAGCACAAAATATCATAATTTTATTATCATTTGTGATATAATTTGATTAAGAGTCATTCTAACGAATGCTCCTATGATAAAAGAAAATATAAAAAAAAAAAAATGTAGATTCCTAGATAAATAGCAATAATTTACTTCTTTTTTTATTTTTATTTTTATTTTAGAGTGAAAGTTATAGCACATATGGACAAGACAATTGGCCAAGTGGTCAATGTAGATATCCATTGGGACATTAAGAATGTGAGAGTTTCAGTATTCGAGTGACTGCGACTCTTTCATTGACTGCTTGAATATAAAAAAAATAAAAAATGACTGCCATGAGGGAGATTTATTTAACCAGCAAGTGATTGTTTGGGGTTTGTTTATTTATTTATTTTTATTTTTTGATTTATTTTTGGCTTCAACAAAAAAAACTAAATTTAAAAAAAAAATTAGAATGAGAAAAAAAATTTAAAAAATAAAATTTTCCAAAAAAAAAAAAGAGTTTAAAATGGACAAAAATAAGTATATAAAAAAAAAGTAGGCTTTTTTTACTTGTTTTGACTTTTTCAATTTTTTTTTTTTTTTTGTAAAATTTTTCAAAATTACATTTTAGATTCATCTTCATAAGATAGATATATATATAAATTTTAATATAAATTTTTTAAAAAAAATCACTCCAGTAAAAAAAATTTAAGAAGTGACATTTTTCTTTATTTCCAAACTGACTCTAAAATGCTCGGACAAATTTTGTACTTTCTACCCATCGGGGGTGGTGGAGTGGAAATGCGTTGGCTTTTTACACAGGTGGACAGGACTCGATTTTTGAGGACACGACTAGCCAGGTATGAATTTGGTGAATGCTGACAGTATTATACTTTGCTCGTAACTTTGCCTCTTGTGCTGGGGGTTGTTTCATTCTCCGCTTTCTCCGATGGTGGGTCGCTTTTTTTGAGTTGAGTTAAATATAACCGTCAATCGATTATTCCAGAACCAAAACTCACAAATATTATGATATCTCTCCGGAACAACCTTTTTTAAAAAAATTATCCTTTTTAATCTTATTTGGATTTTCATCTGACAATTTCTCAATAATTAAGACATATAATACTATTAAAATATTATACATCATAAAAAAAAATTGTCGTTATTTTATATTGTTTTTTGCCGTATAAGTATTAAATATTAAAATGAATAATATTTTATCATCTACACAAATGATATAAAAAACTTTACAAAAAAAATTAGGAAAAATTAAATGTTAGTGATTTTTTTAAATTTAATTATAAATTTACAAAAAAAATTATATTTTTATTTTTTAACATTTATAAAAGTTATCATTAATATGAAAATATTTTTTTTACATATTCACTGAAAATGAAATTACCCAAAAATTTATATAACATGGCGTCCAGGGATGGAACTAGGGAAAAAATATGGAGGGAGGCCATGGGGAAAAAATATGGAGGGAGGCCATGGCCCCCTTCCTTCTGTGAAAGACACTGTTTCCATCAACAAAAATATCTCTTTCTTTTTCGACCTTACATTCTCTTTTTATTTTACGCAAAAAAAAACTTCGTAATCCAATACCAAATTAATTCCATAGTGTACGATTTATTTATTTATTTATGTTACACTTATTTATTTTGATAATTTATTTAATTATGTTTTAATTTATTTGAAAGAGAAAAATAGAATTAAAATTTATTTTGATGATTTATTTAAAAGAGAAAAATATAATCAAAATTTATTTTGTCCCATTATTTCTCACCTAAACCTTTATCCTAAATGTTGTTAGAATGTATTTAATATTTGATTAAATCAGGAGTTCAAACAGCCCAAAACAAATGTTCAAACAACCCAGCACAGCAACAGGCCAAAAAGTTCAAAAGGTTCAAGTGGAAGATATTCAAATTAGTAATGATGAAAGTACAACGGCTATAAACGGCTACAAAGGTTCAAAAGGTTCAAGTGGAAGATATTCAAATTTGTAATGATGGAGTGGAAGATATTCAAATTGGTAATGAGGAAGTACAACGATTATAAACGGCTATAAATTCAAATGACTACAACGGCTATAAACGGTTATAAATTCAAATGAATACAACGGCTATAAACGGCTATAATTTTCATTATATATACCAAAGCCTCTAATGTAAACAAGTGACAAAAAAATCTAAAATATTCTTTAATCTATAATCACTCACATCTATTCTCAGAAATTATACACTGAGCCTTATAGCTTTAAACTCATCTTTCTTGTGTGAGATTTACAGAAAAATCAAAGCTTCATTTTATATATCTATCTTTGAGAGATATTTATTATATGCTTTTTTTGAAAGTAAAAATACCATTTCATCTTGTAAAAGTGTTGCAAACACTATATTCTTGAAATCTTGAGAGTAATTGTGAATCACCTAAGATTTGCAAGGGTTTGGGCTTGTGAACTTGTTGGCTTTTTTGGCTTTCGAAGGGTGTTTTAGTAAATGCGAGCGTGCCAGCAAGGATCAATCAGTCCTTACAGAAATTATAATTGCCAACCAATTATCAGACGATTGTGTTGTAGTTCTTTCAGCCTCAATGAAGAGGACTTTTACTGGTGGCTTGACTTAGGAGAAATTAAGAAAATAACAGTTGATATAAAGAACAATCGAAGTATTTCATTAAAATGAACACTTACAATAGTCCAAACTCAGTCTCGAAGAGGTTTACAACAACAGTCTACTTGAATCTTACTTGAAACTACTCCTATGAATCGAAGTGCAGTGCGGGTATTTAAAGAACAGGTATTTAAAGTGCAAGTATTTAAATTGCAGGTATTTAAAGTACAGGAAATGTAAAACTGGAAAAGAAAATATGAAGTAAAGACTGGTTTGTATGATCTGAGTCTGGGGGTCTTTTCTGTGGGCTTCCCTGCTATTTATACTCGTCAAGGATGACCTTCGAACTGCACTTCGAACCGTCGAACTGCTCCTCCATGATCGCTAATCATGCTGCCTTAGAAGTAGTTCCACTATGCCACTACTTGCAGTTGAGCTTCCCTCATGTATTTGAATTTGAATATGGGTAACCGTTGAAGCCATGTCATCTTGCATCTCTTTACTAATCTAGTGCTACTCAGATCACGTGAGAACCAATATTCATCGCCACGTGTACGACTAGGATTGAAGACTTGGATTATCTTCCCAAAATACCCTTATTCTGCCACGTGTTGAATTGTAACTGGCTTTTACAAAATATGTAGCCAACATTACCCTCCGCACTAATATACCCAATACTTGGTGATATTAGTGGATCAAAAGCTTTTCCCGCGCTTTTAGAACGTGCATGGAATTCATCTTCAGGAAACACAACCGTCACCTATTTGGTGATCATTAGCATTAACTCTGCTTCAGTTTGTCGAACATCCCAATACCTTAGCATTCGAACAGACTATGGCCAAATCAACTTCCCTTTCTATTGATCAAGCATACGAAGAGCCATTGAGTAATGCTGCTTTCCCTCGAAAGAACCTCCACGCATTCATTAGCCACCTTCACCCGCCTTTCTATATTCAGGTCATGGGATCCTTTGCAAATTACCAACCTTTGGACTACGAATACATTGTCCTTAATCCTTCAATTCAGCAAATTACAGATACAAGTTCTTCCTCTGACTCCCCCTTGTACCTCGAACGCACTGCTCTCAAACCCTTTACTCGGCATATTGCAAACATGGACTTGGGAAACTCTTCTCCACAAACCTCTTCATGGGATAAAGCTGTAACTTCTTCATCCTCTAGGGCTTCTGGCTGGACAAGCTGGCCAACCCCTGAGACTTATGATTTAAGGGAACGAATCAACCACCACTTTGTTGAGTTCACTGACCCTTTGGAGTTTCCTTCCTACGCTCGAAGTTCAGTAGTCTACCCTTACGTGCCCATTGACCTTCGACGTAGTTTGGAGGAGAATCTGCTTGTGGCATGGTATACCTCTTCTATGCCTACAAAGATAATGCACCCTACCCAGAGCCTGGAAGAAGCACAAGGGTACAGCCCTTCATTTTTAGCCAAGAAGGCGAAGATTTGCTCTTCTGACTGGCTTGATTACATTAATGCCTTTGTTCCTTCCGTTCCCGTGCCATCTCCCATAATAGAAGCATCCACACCTTCTTCTCCATCCTCTGAAACAGAGGCATCCACTTCTACTCCTTCATCTTCTGAAGCAGAACCATCTACCCCTTCTTCTCCTTCAACTCTTTCCTGGACAGAGAAACTAAGGCTCGCCCTTCCTATGGACAAAATCTTTCCACCTGACAAACCTTCACCTTTCCCTACTCCAACTGAGCGGAAAGAAGCTCAACTTCTGCTTGCAACTTTCTCTCATTTGCCCTTCAATGTTCTTGAAAACGACATCCCTCTCAAGAACTTTCAATGGGCTTGTGATATTCTGACTAGGGGCCACGTCCTTAATCCCCTTGCCCAAGCAGAACTTCATATGTTCCTGGACCAACTTCCAGTGCTCCTCTACTGGCATCGAAATTCCCTGGTCACCATCCAATCTTTGGATCAACTTTCGTCTCTCCGAATTCATGCCCAGTATGAAGCAGAGAACTTTATTGAAGAGTTCGATGACTTCAAAAATAAAGATTCTGCGTATTGGGATGATTTGGTTATAGATGAGTTGGAACAAAAATTGAGGGAAGAAGCTTTCGAAATAAAGGCTGAGGAGCTCTACTATGAAGTAAGAGCACACCAACTTATGCAGCCAACATTAGAAGAGATAAAGGATATAATAAAGAAAGAACAAACATTCATTGATCACTGTTGGACCAAATTCCATGATCTTGTTATTTATTCTATTCCTTATTTTTATGAGCTTGAGTTCATACCCAGATAGGGTTATTCGATGTAATTGCTTTGGCTTTAATGTAAACAGAATTCTTCACTTGGCATTGTTTGATCCTGTTTCCATATTTTGAAGCCAATTCAAAGCTTCGAACTGAACAATCTCATCCTTCGAATATGGTTTCCATTGTTTTTAATGAAACACTAAAAGTAACCAACATGTCTTTTCCAATTTATGGAGTAAAGTTTGACAGTTTTGGCTGATATCATCTTAGAAACAGTGCTTCGAATTTAACAATCTTATCCTTCAAATATAGATCCAATCCATTTCCAATAAGGAGGTAAGGATGAATTCTCCAATTTATGGATTATGGTTATCAACTTTTGTTAATTCTTGTTCGGAATTGGTGCTTCGAACTTAACAATCTTACCCCTCAAAGCTAATGAGAACCAGCATATGGTCATGGTTAACATAGCCAACCAATTTTAATTTAACTCGTTTTGCTTCGAAGAGTAGTCCATACAGCAATATAAAACAGCCCTGAAAAGGCAATTTTCTGTGTGTATATATATAAACCAACTGTTGGTTTTGATGTTTTGAACACCAATTTCCATCCTTGAAGAACCCTAAGTTTTGCTTCGAAGGTCGTTACTTTCATTAATAAACCTCAAACAAGTCTTTAACCCCTTTGAAGTAGACCAATACTCGAGCATTCTTGCATCTTTAAGCGTGTAGTATGCTTCGAAGCCGGCTTCTGTATTTCGAAGCCGTTGTTATTTGATTTTTTGGCGCCAAAATATCATTTCGAAGCCAAATACCTTGCTTCGAAGCTGGCGTAAATATCTGGAATGTACCTTTTCCCTCCAAAACTATCAATATTAGAAGAGACTCTTCGTATTCGTACTTTTAGTACTTAACGACTTATGCAATATATTTCCAGACATAATAAGCTTTTCTTTTAAAACCCTCTTACTTCGTGTTTCTGAAATCACTTGCTCTTTTAACGTTCAAACCCTCATATCTTTCCCTTCTCTTTACTTCTCCCTTTCCTTTTCGAAAATCGTATCATCAATGGCCTCTTCTTCACCAGAAGTGCCAATCGTAGAACGTGTGAGCTCATCCGTAGCCTTGAAAAGGCTCATTGATGTAGAGTGTGAGAAATACAAGGCTGGGGGGAAAAGCGCCATTGACGGGCGTGTCTTTGTCCCTCGTCGTCATGAGCAACAAGACTACGTGCTTAGGCCAATCTTCAAAGAGATCCCTATAGAGCTCCCAGCTCTGTACCCTCGTCTGGAAAACCAATGTCTCCTTTATGAAGGTGGTCTTGATTGGAGGAACTGGAGAATCAATCGCCCCCACCGATGTTGGCCCACGATAAGACCGGAGTGGCAAGAGTGGTATGATCGGGTTATCCCTGGGAGGACACTGGACCTTCAAGAGCTCTGCCTTCTCGATGCTCTCCGACTATCTAGGGTAACTATCCCGGAAGACCCTTTCTTAGTCCCTGCTGCTTTATGCTTTTGGAACCCTATCTTTAATTTCTTTCAATTTAGATATGGGATGATGGCTCCTACTGTTCTTGATATTTGCCATCTACTAGGAGTATCCCCCATTGGTACCATTATTACACCAGACTTCCCTGATTCAACAGTCTCTTTCTCCCTCCCCTCGCTTAACTTATCTTACAGCGATTTTGTTAAAGCTGAAAATAAAAAAGAGGGCCCGGTAACTGACAGGAAATTCTTTTCCTTCTTGTTATACTGGCTTTGCAAATTCTTCTTCTGCACCTCTTCACAAAGAATTATGTCTAAATTTGCTCCACTTGCCAAAGCCTTTGTTTTGCAAAAAAGGGTAGCCTTAGCCCCATACATTCTAGGTCATGTATATAGAGTTTGTTCCCTTTTTGTGAGAAACCTTTAGATGCGAATCAAGGGGGGCCATTTTGGATCCTTCAGCTTTGGCTTTTTGCCTATTTCACTGAACTACAATCCAAATGCCTTAAATTTTCTGGGTTACATTCTCTCACCCATGGCATAAGACTAGCCAATGCTTCTCTCTATCCTTCCTCTTTTGCTTTTTATTTCTCTTTCTTCCATCAACTACTAGCCGCCCTTCCTATTCACCGCTTCCGTCCCTTCGAGACCAACATAGGTCCAACTTGGTTGAGTCACTTTTTAAGTGACAGGCTCTGTACTTTACCTATTCATAAAGATATATGGGCCTCCCTTCTGCTTCCTAGGGAGCTGTTTATTGGGACCACAAACCCCAGGGCTTATAAATGTATAGCTGAACCTTATTGTCCTGCTCAATTTGCTAGACAATTTGGTTTCACACAAGGGGTCCCAATACCTCTCTGCAGCAACACCAATCTGAGCCTTACCAAAAGAGATCTGAAGGTTAGGAAATCAAGACTGGAGGAGGCAACCTTCAAATTCATGGACGACTTGGCTGGGTTTGAGTATACTCCTTTCATTCCTGAAGGTACTGTATTGAAGAGATACCAAAACTGGTGGGGAAATAATATGGAACTTTATTTAGCCATTTCACCTCAAAACCTATTGGAGGTATTAGATGTATCCAAGCCCAAAGGAGTTGAAACTGTCCCTTCCTCTACTATGCCTCCTACAACTCAGTCCATTCCTGCTACCTCAACTCCTTCGAAAGCCACTCGGGCTGCTTCAGAGAAAGGTATACACTTTCAACTTCTCTTTTTTTCTTTTGAATCTTTTGTTTGTTTCTTTTATACTTATGTTCTTTGGTACAGGGTCCCCGCAAGAAGAATCTCCTAAGAAAGCTGAAACTTCAGCTATTCTAAAAAAGAAACAGCAACAGAAACAAAAAAGGAAGCTGATCCTCCTCTCTGAGGAATCTGAAACTTTGGGAGAAGAAGCAGTTGAACAAGAGCAGGAAGTGCCCTTACAAAGAACAAAGAAACAAAAGATGGCTGCCTCCCCTTCTGATCTCGAGGCAAACATTATAGTAATGGATAAAGAACTAACCTCTGAAAAATCTGAAACCCAAATTGAAGAGAGGGAGATCGAAAAGGAACCAGTAGTATCCCCACCGAAGAAGAAGAGGAGAAAAAAGATTACTGTCTCTCCTTCTGACTTTACTGAGGACTCTGATTCTGAAACAATTGCCCAAGCAATAGAGAGAAGAAGGAAGGTAACTGTTTCAACTACTGTCTTGGTTGAGGATCCCATTCACGAAGCAGCTACCAAGACAGTAGAGCAGGAACAACCCAAGGCAATAATTGTCTTTGAGAGGGCCGAAAAAAGACGGCATCAACAATTTCTGAGGGATGAAGCTGCTGCTACTGATGCATTACAAAGAGAAGCTGCACGAAGACACCAAACTATCGAGCATTATACCCTTCGCAGTTCTCCCATCAATGCCAACACTTCTGAAACAAGTAATTTCTTTCATATTTCTGCTGTTTTTTCCTTCGTCAGTTTCTAATACTGAATTTTGACAGTCCTTTGTATTTCTTCCTCTTGCAGCAACAGCAACTACATTCATCTTCCCAGCGAGGCCTCCCTCGATTTCAGTTGCAGTTGACCAGATGCAACATGTGAAAACTATCCAAGTCATGCTCCCACTCTCCAAGCCTATATTTGATATGCCTTCTTTGAGTCCAAGCATCCCCGCGTCTCTTCTCCTTGGCTTAGAGCCATATCTCCCTTTTTTGGCTCTTGACCGGCCTCAGTTTACTTCTTCTTCAAGCCTTGCTCTTCCTCCTTCCTTCTCAGAAATTCCAACTGCTACTCTATTCCCAATGGCAGTTGATTCTTTCACAGAGGGTGCTGTTAGTTCTCCGATTCATGGTTCATCACCTGTGCCTACTTCCAGCCCCTCTTCACTTGATTCCTTGGTGACTAAGACCATAGAGGCTGCCAAAGATGCTCCATCTATTTCTCCCATCCCCATGCAGCCCTCTGTGTCTTCCACCACAAAACTTTCCATGCCCTTCATGTCTAGGGATGAGGTAGACATCTTCGAAGGAAGACTTGCTAGTCTTTTCGACGTACCTTCTACCTCTCCAACATTTAGTGGTGAAGCTGAGCCATTAGTCTTGGCTGACTCCTTGCTGGAAATCTTTGAGAGTCCTCCTTCTTCTAGCAGCAAGCCTCCTGCACCTTCAGTGGACTTGGACACATGTCTGGAACTGCTGACTTCCTTTTCGAGGATCCCCTTCGAGGCTCTACAAAGGCCTATTATCAGGAATGGGTTTCTTCAGTGCTGTAATATTGCTGAGCAGTCCAGTATGAATGTCTCAAGTCACCTATCCCAGGCTGCAGCTACTATTGATTTCTATATCAACATTTGTCATGCTGCCAATACTGCCAATGAGAAATTGGCTAAGGATCAGCGTTTTGTTTCTCAAGTGCATACCGAAATATCAGATCTCAAGGAACAACACTCTTCTACCTCCCAGTTTCGAATTCAGCTGCTGGAGAAGAAAGCTCAACTTGAGGAGGATTTAGCTGCAGTAAACCAGGCCTTGGTTCGAACTGACACCAAATTGCAAATCACCAACCAAGAACTGGCTAAACGAAAAGAAGACATGGCTGCGGCTATTCACCTGTTTCCATCACTTAATAATATGAAATCAACTGTACAAAAACAATTGAAACATTGTAATGATTTTTGGGCCAATTTGTGGCACCATGTACTTGATTCTTTATGAAAAATCAAATTCTTATCTATTATTTGAGTATCTTGTGTTTTTGTACATAATGTTTATTTTATTCCTTGTGTTTCCCAAATGGTTGGAAAATAAGGCTTCAAATATCTGCCATTAATCTTTTTGGGATGCACATAGCCATTCAAATTTCTTAAATGGTATGCTCCAAAAGGCAGAACTCTATGAATTTGATATGGTCCTTCCCAGTTAGGTGACCATTTGCCAAACTTATGGCTTTTAATTCCTATTGGGAGTATTGTTTTCCATACCAAGTCACCTTCATCAAAGCCAATATGCTTGACTTTCTTATTATAATTCTTGGCTGCTTTCTTCTTTTGAAAAAGAATGCTATTTAATGCCAAAATTCTGGCTTCATCTATGCCTTCTAATTCCAAGCACATGCTTTGATGGTATTGCTCAGGATCTAACTGATCTTGACATCTTACCCTCAGAGATTTAACATTAATCTCCACAGGTAACACTGCATCATGCCCGTATACTAAAGCATAAGGGGTGACTCCGGTGCTTGACCTTGGGGAAGTTCTGTAAGCCCATAAAACATCCAACAATAGGTTATGCCAATCTCTAGGATTATCTTCCACCACTTTTTGTATTCCCTTTTTCAAGGACTTATTGGATGACTCAGCTTGACCATTGGTTTGTGCATAATAGGGTGTGGAATTAACAAGGCTAATTCCAAATTCTGCCACGAAGGACTTCACCATTCTCCCATCGAACACAGTCCCATTATCTACAGTAATGGTTTGTGGGATGCCAAATCTGTGGATCAAGTCTTTAATGAACCCAATGACTTCTGTTTGGTCCACAGCCTTATATGGCTTGGCTTCGACCCACTTAGTGAAGTAATCAGTAGCCACTAGAATAAAACAATGATGCTTCGAAGAAGGTGGGTGTATTTTTCCTATCATATCCATGACCCATCCTCTAAATGGCCAAGGTTTCACCACTGCATGTAGGTCAGTTATGGGCACATGCCTTATTGTGCCATGCCTTTGACATGCCTGGCAACCCTTTGCATATTCTATGCAGTCTTTAAGGATAGTTGGCCAATAGTAGGAATGCCTTCAAAGCAACCATCTCATCTTCACACCAGGTTGATGAGCACCACAAATGCCTTCATGAACCTCAGCCATAGCTGTTAATGCTTCTTTTGGGCCTAAACATTCCAGCAACAAGCCATCTCCCCCCCCCTTTTATAGAGAGCATTGCCATATATCATATATTGCATGGACTGTAATTTGATTCTCCTGCTGGCCTTCGAAGATGGACCAGCCAAATACTGCATTATTGGATGTCTCCAATCTTGTTCTTGTAAGTCATTATGATTGACTTCCAAGACCACATTCCTTTTATTCAAAGGTGGTATCAATTTTTGATATGTCGTTTGGCTTATGTCCCTTTGGGTATTATCCCTTATCTTGAAGTTCGAAGCTTTCTGAGCCACATCATTAGCTCTATTATTCAAGAATCTTGGAACATGAGTTACATTTGCTACTTGAAATTGGGAAAGCAGATGTAATGCAATAACATAATATGGCAGAATACTTATGCTTTGACACTTGAAAATCCCATTCACTTGGTTAACCACCAACTGAGAGTCTCCAAATATATCAACTGCATGTACTTATAATCCAATAAGGATCTCTAGTCCCACTATTAAGGCTTCATATTCAGCTTGGTTATTGGAACAATTGGCTTCATCCACTCTGAAACCATGTGTGGTTTCTACCCCTTGTGGAGATTTAATCACAACACTAATCCCAATTAAGCCATTGGCTTTCGATCCATCAAACCACATCTGCCATGGCTCAACACTAGCCATGCCAAGCTCCATTATCTCTTGGCTCTCTGTTTGAGATGGATGGTCTGCCAGAAAATTAGCTAACACTTGCCCCTTTACTGCCCTTTGAGGGACATATTCTAGATGAAATTCTGATAAGGCTAGTATCCACTTGCCAATTCTTCCCCTCAACATAGGTCTAGATAACATATACTTAACCAAATCTGTGGTTGCAATTACCAAGACAGTTGTAGGTAAAAGATAATATCTTAATTTCATTGCAGCAAAATACAAAGCAAGACACAGCTTTTCAACAGCTGAATATTTACATTCACAAGAATTTAAAAACCTACTAAGGTAGTAAATAGCTTGCTCCTTGCCTTCTTCATTGTCTTGGGCTAAAAAAGCTCCCAATGAATCTTCTGCTGCAGCTATGTACAACTTCAAGGGCTTGTTCCCTTTTGGTGGCATCAGCACTGGAGGGTTGGCCAAATAGGCTTTGATACCTTCGAAAGCAATTTGATGCTCTGCTGTCCACACAAATTCCTCTTCATCTTTCAGCCTTAACAAGGAAGAAAATACTTTAGTTTTCCCTGCAGTGTTAGAAATGAACCTTCGAAGAAAGTTGACCTGCCCAAGGAACCTTTGTAATTCTTTCTTACTTGATGGAGGCCTGGCTTCAATGATGGCCTTGGCTTTATTCTGATCAATCTGTATTCCTTTCTTGTGCACTACATAACCCAAGAAGTTTCCAGATGATACACCAAAAGCACACTTTAGAGGATTGAGCTTCAACTTAAACTTCCTCATTCTCTCAAAAGCTGCTTCTAAATGAAACAGATGCTCTTTCATGGACTGGGATTTCACTACAATGTCATCAATATAACACTCTAGATACCCTCCAATGAGATCATGAAAGATAGTGTTCATAGCCCTCTAATATGTAGCCCCAGCATTCTTCAGACCAAATGGCATTTTAACCCATTCGAAGGTGCCAATATTCCCAGGACATCTGAATGCTGTCTTGTGGATATCTTCCTCTGCAATGCATATTTGGTTATAACCAGAGTGTCCATCCATCATTGATAAAACTTGATGCCCTGCTGAACTGTCTACCAGCAGATCCACTATAGGCATAGGGTACTCATCTTTGGGAGTTGCTAGATTTAAGTTTCTAAAATCGATGCATACCCTCATCTTGCCATTCTTCTTAACTACAGGCACAATATTAGATAGCCATTCAACATACCTGGCTGTCCTAATAAAACCTGCCTTGAGTAGTCTAAGAATCTCTTCTTTGACCTTCTGAATTACTTCTGGACTCATTCTTCTTGGCTTCTGCTTGTATGGCTTGAAATTAGGCTTCATGGGGAGCCTATGTTCCACTAATGACCTATCCAATCCTGGTAGTTCATTGTAGGACCATGCAAAGCAATCTTTGTATTTCTTTAGAACAACCAACAACTGGTCTCTGTCCAGAACATTCAAACAAGCACTTATATAGGTGGGCTGTTGTATAGAACCTTCCCCTAAATTCACTTCCTCTAAGGGGTCTTGTGTCTGAGAACTTATTGAAGCTTCTTCTTTGGTTTCTTCTACCTTCGAAGCATCCTTCTTGATTTGTTCTGCTCCCAAGTTCTTTGGTTCAACATCTTTGCCCTCCTCCTCATAGACAAAATCTGTCCATAAGGCATCTTCTTCCTGTATCTCCTGGACTTTCGTTTCAATGTCCAATGCACAGTATTTACCAAGGGTCAAAATTATGACCTGTGGCTGCTTCTGATTGCAGCCAATTATCATGGCTTCTCTCTCTTGCTCCTGTACTTTCTGGACTATTGCTTTTACATCCAATGTTGAAAATTTAATCAAAGCCAAAGACTTGGCTTCTTGTTTTTCACCTCTTTGCCTATAACCAGGCATCATTGTCATTCTTCACGACAATCTCTTCATCAGCACTCTCTTGGACCAAGTGCTTTAGGTGTGTCACTTCCTCATTAGCCGTCACTTCGGCTGAGCCATCAGCTTTCCTCAGTATACTGAGTGGTGTTACTCCCTCAATATACAACTTGGCTTCTGCAAAGTCTGCACAGGCTATGAAGGGTTGAGGATCTGCATCAATTTCCTCTGTTTCTCCATTGCCCAAAGCCATCATGATCTTCTGATGCAAAGAGGAAGGCACACATTTGTTGGTGTGGATCCAATCTCTCCCAAGTAAGGCATTATATTTGGCATTGCTGTCGATGACGAAGAATGCTGTCATACAATCCCTGGTTCCCACACTCAAATTAATAGGCAGAATCCCTTGAGCCATCTGTTTATCTCCAGCAAAGCCAGCAATGGTTGTGCTAGTTGGGATCAACCTGGGATTCTTCTTCCCTAGTTTCTTCAAAGAAGATTTCGGTAATAAGTTTACCGCTACCCCATTGTCTACTAGGACTCGGTTCAGCTGTATCCCATCGAAGAAAGCCTTGATGTACAGAGGCTTAACATGTTGTGTCATGGAATTCGAGGGATATTCGAAAGGATATGAGAGGTTGATGCTCACCTCTTCCTCGCTTTCACATTCAGTTTCCATCGGAGTAGCCATTCCAGGATCATCCTGTACCATACTCACTTGTGACTCCTCACTAGAGACAGGAATTGGATCCATGTCTTGGTCACCCTGGTCCTCATTTCCAGCCTGGAATTCATGAGGCAATATGTGTACCATATTGACTGATACAGGGGCGAAATGAGCCAAATTGGATAACTAGCTGTACCTCCTTCCCCTCTTGGCTACCTTGCTCTATGTCTTCAGCAGTATCCTCCATGCTGCACTCTGGTATTTCATTGATAACTGATCCCTTCGAAGGATCCTTCTCAACTGGTTCTTCAGTCAGAAATGTTTGTTCAGCCATGAAGGCTTCGAACATTTCTTCTTCTGCCACTTCCTTTTTCTGGCTTACGCCAATCTCTTCTTCCGTTTCGCTATCACTTTCCATCAGGGCCTTCTCCAACCCTGCCAAACTAGACTTCTCTCTGGCTTTTAGTTCAGAATGAACCTGAGCCAACTGCTCTCTGCTACAAACCACTTTGCTTTGTAGAGTTGGTTTCGGAGTATGGTCTGACTTCGAAGTCTTCTTTACTTCTGTCTTGACCAATGAAGAACTCTCTCCACTTTCTTTCAGATCTTGCTGGTACTGGGTGTACCTGCGCTGAATCTTCCTCTTTGTGATCTGGAAATAACTAGAACCATATCTGGTTCCTTTGTCTTTGGGTGTTTCAACAATACCCAGTTGTTTGGAGTCACCCCCCAAAGGAGGCTTGACCATCCTGCCTTGGATTCCAACATCTCTTCGAGCAGGCAGTTCCCTAGGTTTGTTCTGCATTACAAACCAGTCTGGGACTCCAAGTACCCACGAACTTGCTGACTCAGATGTTGAACTGCCTTTTTCGACCTTCGAAGCCATCTTCGAAGCTAGCTGTGAAGGTATGTGCTTGGCTCTGACCTCATGCTTTGAGCCTGATTCAGACCTGTGATGAAGGTAGCCACTTTCTGTCCTGTGTGAGGCTGGTCTAGGAGGCCAATCCCTGGCCTTAATCCCATGAAATGAGCCTCTCTCCAGTCTTCTTTCAGAATGGCTACTCTCCATTCTGTAATAGTTGGGTGGCCTAGTTTCATGTAAGGGCCTCTTGCCTTTAGCATGCATTCTGTCCATTGTAGGCTCAACCACTGGTGGTCGCTGCCTGTCACTAGCCGGATACGGCCTTTTGTTATAAGCGTTGGTTGACTTAGGACGTCTCTGAACATCCCTGTAGTATTGCTTCCATCAATTGGAAGCCCTTTCAACCATTTGTAGCTTAGTCTGCATCTGGGACACATCCTCTGCATTACAGCTGCTTCCAAGGAATCATCATCCAGAACTTCTTCATCAGAGTGTTCCTTCTGATGTGTGAAACCTTGTCCAATAACTGGTGGGTTTCTAGTCTCCTTCTTGGCAGTTGTCTGGTTGGCAATATGCATTTGCACATTGACCTCTTCCAATTCCTGCAGAGACAGATTCTGAAAGTTTGGTACAACCACATTAGCCGCGCTTTCTCCAACTTCTGGAAACGGGTTACTGTCAATTCCCATGGCCTTTTCTGTTTTGGCTGGGAACTTCAAACTTCCTTTCCGAATTTGCTCTTGGATCCTGTCTCGAAAAACAATGCAGTTTTTAGTCGAGTGAGACCAAGAATTATGCCATTTACAGTATACTTTTCCTTTAAGTTCATCTGGAGATGGTAGTTTTACTCATTTTGGTAACTTAAGGAAATTAGCTACAAGCAAATGATCAAAAATGTCATCTGCTTTTGTTAGATCGAAAGAATACTTTCTGTGAAAGTCTTTCTTTTAAACTGCTGGTCGATAGTTGTATCCTTATGAATTAATGCTTCACAGATTACAGGTTCTTTGCCCACAATCTCTGCTGCATCGATCTCATAATTGGGATCTCTATAATACGTCTTATACGAAGCATTATTTCGATCCTGTTCCTCCTCTAGTAATGCTTCATATCGAGACACCTTATAGGTCAATTCGACCAAATCCCTGAATTCAGTTGAGTCAAACTTCTTTCGAAGCCTGAACTCTAAACCGTTTTGAGCCAATCTTACAAATTCTGGCTCTGGAAGGATGACTCTACATTTATTTCGAGCCCTTTTAAATCTGGCAATAAACTGAGTAGCCTTTTCTTCAAGCTTTTGACTCAATCTTGCCAAGTCTGCCATGGACACCTTTGGCTCCGATTGGAAGAATTGGGCATGAAATGCCTCTTCCATTTGTTGCCAACTTTGAATGGAGCCAGGTGTAAGGTTGATGTACCATACAAATGCTCCCCCAGTTAGGGAATTTGGAAATAATCTCAGTTTCATATAGTCATGATTAGTGAATTCACCGTATTGAGCAGCAAATCTAGCAATATGCTCTACTGTGGACTGATTTCCAGTTCCATAGAATAAGGTAAAATCTGGTATTCCGAATCCTCTTGGGTATTCATGTACCCTATCTACCCATTCTGGGTATGGTTTTCTGTATACAGGAGTCTGGACCCCCCGAGCCATCGGTCCACACATCTCCCTAACAATATCAACAATTTGGTCTCTAGGGACCATGTTTTGTGCCTGCTGAACCACTACTGGAGGAACAAACACAGGGTTTGGGGGACAAACTTGCGCCTGTGGTCCTCTTGGTCCATAAGGTGGTACATTTGGGACTGGTTGCCCCTGTGGTGCAGGTTGCTGTTGGGGGTATGGGTAACCCCTTTGAGCCTGTCCTGCGAAAGGACCTGTGAAAGGTGCTGGAACAGGTGTTGTGTCCCTTCCATTTGTGGGAAAACCTTCCAACCCCCCGAGTATAAATTCGAATAAGGGATTATTATACCCCCTAGTGCCAGGTATGGCTTCGAACATAGGATTTGCCACCATTCTTATGCCAGTTTCTTGTACTTGGCCAGATCCACCAACTTGTGTGGCTTCATTGTTGAGTACTGAGGCATTTTGGCCTACTATAGGCCTCGAAATGGGTTCATACCAAGACTGAGGCGATGGTCTTTCATAGTTCTGAGTACTAGTCTGACCATTAGAATGCCCATTAACTTGCATAGGCTGTTTTTCTCTAGCCAATCTTTGCTGAGGGACATTTAAAATTTCCTCTGTGTGTCTTGTATTTGTTGATTGGTGGTTATTCATTCGATCCAAAAAGGATGTTGCCCACCTTTCCATTGTGTTCATTAATTATTGTCCCATAGCATCTACTAAGCCATCCCATGGATTTGTTGGCTGAGTAGATGGAACGGTGGATGGTCCAATTCCTTGGTTTCGTCCAATATTATGAACATATGGTTCTTGTCCAGAAGTACTGGTCTGTTCGACCATAGGTTCTGATGACATGGGAGTTTCCACAGGATGTGTTACCACATTATCCTCTGGATTAGGCATTTCTACCTCTCCTTCTACGCCTTCTTCCAAACGTTCATTTTCTCCTTGTCGTCTTCTTCTAGCCATTTTAAATTAAGTCCCACTGGGCGTGCCAAAAATATATGTTGGCTTTTTTGGCTTTCGAAGGGTGTTTTAGTAAATGTGAGCGTGCCAGCAAGGATCAATCAGTCCTTACAGAAATTATAATTGCCAACCAATTATCAGACGATTGTGTTGTAGTTCTTTCAGCCTCAATGAAGAGGACTTTTACTGGTGGCTTGACTTAGGAGAAATTAAGAAAATAACAGTTGATATGAAGAACAATCGAAGTATTTCATTAAAATGAACACTTACAATAGTCCAAACCCAGCCTCGAAGAGGTTTACAGCAACAATCTACTTGAATCTTACTTGAAACTACTCCTATGAATCGAAGTGCAGTGCGGGTATTTAAAGAACAGGTATTTGAAGTGCAAGTATTTAAAGTGCAGGTATTTAAAGTACAGGAAATGTAAAACTGGAAAAGAAAATATGAAGTAAAGACTGGTTTGTATGATCTGAGTCTGGGGGTCTTTTCTGGGGGCTTCCCTGCTATTTATACTCGTCAAGGATGACCTTCGAACTGCACTTCGAACCGTCGAACTGCTCCTCCATGATCGCTGATCATGCTGCCTTAGAAGTAGTTCCACTATGCCACTACTTGCAGTTGAGCTTCCCTCCTGTATTTGAATTTGAATATGGGTAACCGTTGAAGCCATGTCATCTTGCATCTCTTTACTAATCTAGTGCTACTCAGATCACGTGAGAACCAATATTCATCGCCACGTGTACGACTAGGATTGAAGACTTGGATTATCTTCCCAAAATACCCTTATTCTGCCACGTGTCGAATTGTAACTGGCTTTTACAAAATATGTAGCCAACAGAACTTTGTGTAAAATCTGTAGAGGATTGCTCCACTTGTAAAGAGGTTGTTAGCACCTCTGTGAAGCTAGAAGATAGTGAAAAATTTCAAGTAAAGCTTGAGGAGTGGACGTAGGCCGAGTTGAAACCGAACCACTATAAATTTGTTTGCCTCTCTCTCCCTTATCTCTTTATTTTATTTTAAATTGCCATAGCTATATTTCACATTTTTACTGTGCTAAAATCATTAACTGACATAGTTGTTACGACACTTGTTTTAATTATTTTTATTTCATTAATTATATATATTTATTGTGCTAGTCATAATTTTTATTAGGGTATTATTAATTTTAATTGTAAAAACCTAATTCATCCCCTTTTTAAGTTGTCTTTTGGGTAACAATTTATTATGTGTATATATAACTAACATATCGTATTATATATACATGTTTACTAGTGTATATGATGAAATTTTTAATTGAAATTTGGTCCTTCCGGTAATGAAATCTTGATTTCCTCCCTGATGATGTCAACATTTTATATTGTAGAATTCATCGAATCGTCTTGTTAGGGCTTCTTAGTCTTATTACGGAATTTACCTCTGCAAATCAAACAGCTGTTCTTTTACAATTTTTTTAGCAAATTATTTAGGTAAAAAATTAAATAATTTAAACTACTGTTCATTATCAAAATATATTTAAAATAATGAAGTATTTATTTTTAAAGTTATATTTGTCTTTTATTTTTTTAATAACAAATGTATACATGTGATTGATGTTATTCGTTTAATTTAATTTTTTATAAGAATGATTTATTGAAATAATTTTATAAAATGAATAATGTAAATTATTGCAAGAAGTTCGTAATGATTAATTGAAATCAATAAATCAACACATACAAAATCAATCACAGATCTAACAATATAAAATGTAAATGACACAATCTGAATAAAACTATATTATTTTATCGTGAATTCCACCCTATGATGTGCATGTTCAAGGTTAATTATCTAATTAACTAATTCTAACACTTTAAATCAAGGGTAAATTACACTGACATCCCCTAAGATTTCTATTTAATATAAATTTTTTCCTCACATTTGAAAAATTACATTTTCCTCCCTGAGTTTTGTAATCTCATTACAAACTGCCCTTACATGCTAATATTATGCCCTAAAATTTTCTAAATGACTATCTTAACCTTTTTCCTACCATTTCTTCTTTCTATCACCATGACTACATTTTATAATTTTTTATTATTAAATTCTACCTGAACCTGTTCTTATTGACTAATGATATATAAACTTAAATTTTATATAAAATTTTCAAACACAATGATATACCTTAATAGTGACCTTTTACAATAAAATAAAACACCTATAAATATGATTTATATTTATAATAATATCACTATCATAATATTTTTATGATATTTTTTGTATAATTTTTTATATTTGAATATAATTTTTCATTTTTATTTCCACTATTATATCTAGATTAGATCAATTTAAACTAGATATATTTAAAAAGTATAAAATTTGTATAATTTTTTTTTAAAAAAAAATTCATCAAATACAGCAAAATAAGATAATGTATTGAATTTTTATATTTTTGTATTTGGTGAATTCAAAAAAAAAAATCACAAAATATTATGTTTCTTAATTATATCTAGATTAGGTGTATCTAAAAAATAAAAAATTCAATAAAAATAAAACACGAAAACAAAAAAAAAAAACTTAATTTTTTTATGTGAATTAAATTAAAGAAAATTATTGTTATTTCCCTTAAAATGATATGAACAAAATATTTCTATTATTTTATATGTATAAAGATTAAAAGATAAATATATTATTTTAGGGAGATTTATTAGAAAATCCATAAGTGTTTATATTCCAATACGTCCATAAGATATTTTTGTTTTTCAATAAGTTTTATTATTTGAACATTTGATCTACCAAATCCTAATTCTCATATTTAAAGTATTTTATGGATATTTTTACCCTTAGAAATATTTTTTGAACAATTATCAATTTGGTGATGTGAACATTCATATTTTACAATATGAATATTAACATTGATGTGTGAATGTTCATATTAATAGTGTGAGTATTCACATTAACATATTAACATTTACATTGGTGGTGTGAAAATTTGCATCGACGATATGAACATTCACATCACGGAACATTCATATTGTATACGTGAATATTATTTGGGATATTTTGATAACTATGCCACTCATAGGACTTATTGAAATATAAGAAAATAATATAAACTAAATAGAATTTAAGTAATTGAAAAGAGATTTATGAAAAAGTGTTTCATTATTTTAATCTAACAAAAAATATATATATATATAATTTTTCAAATATCAAAAAAAAAAAATTATGTTAAATAGAAACCTCGGTGATGACAGTCTAAATCAAACAACATGTTCCAGCTGGTAAGTCAAACAGCAGACAGTCCCGTCCTTGCATCCATCATCGCCTACGAAAATTAAGCGGTTAAAAACACTCTCCTAGGCCCCGTTTGTTTCCAGAGATAGAATGAAGGGGATTGATAGTGAGGGGATTAATAGTGAGGGGATTGTTAGTGAGGGTTGTTTGTTTTCAGAGATAGAATGGAGGGGATTGATAGTGAGGGGATTAATAGTGAGGGGATTGTTAGTGAGGGAGATTGTTAGTGAGGGGATTAGTAGTGAGGGGATTGATAGTGAGGGGATTAGTAGTGAGGAATTATTAAATTATTTTTATATAAAATAATAAAACAAATAAAAAAATATAAAAAATTAAAAATTATATTTAAAAAAAAATTTCCAATATATAAAAAATAAAAAAAATAAAAAAATTTCTAATCCCCTCACTATTTTTCTAATACCATCTCTACCTCCTCACTATGAATCCCCTCCCCAAGGGTATTAGTAATACCAAGGTATTAGTAATACCCTCCCCATCTCTCAAAACAAACAAGGTATTAGTAATACCAAGGTATTAGTTAGTCCCAAGGTATTAATAGTCCCAAGGCTACCTCTCAAAACAAACACCATATATACTAGTCCCAAGGCATTAGTAATCCTAATCCCCTTGCTATAACCCCAAACAAACGGGGCCCTAGTGTCTTCAAAGACTTGAAAATAAATACAAGTCGGAATAGCAGTAAACATAAATAAGCTTTCATTGTGATTGTATCCTGATTGTATTTGTGTGAGATATTTGATATATATATATATATATTTATATTTCTAACATTACTCTTAATGGGTGGTTGCACTCTTTCATTAAACAAAAAAAAGATCTTTTTATCTTTTTTTTGGATTAGCTCACCACAAGTCTTATTTTAATAATTTTATTTTTATTATATTATTTATATACAAAATTATGTAGATTTGATATTCAAAACCTAGTATCTATCTAAAAAAAATAAGAGACCAGTTTGTTTTTTAAAATATATCATTAATTTTTTTGATGATAAACGTAATAAATTAAATAAGTTACGAATAATAGATCAATTTAATTTTTTTGTGAGAATATCAAAAAAGTGGAGAGCGAAAAAATAAGTACAAAACAATGAAGGTACAAGTAATTTATACATTCAAATATACAAATAAATCTTATACTTTCTTTAGTTGGAAAAAAAAAAAAAAAAAAAAAAAAGGTCTCCCTCTCCACTTTTTTAAAATTCTTCCTAATTTTTTTTATAAATTATATATATAAAAAAAATTCTACAAATTAAACTATTCAAATTTTCAAAAAAAAAATTCATAATAAATTGCAATAGCGCAAACAATACCGTCCAAGTGAAACCACAAGAGCCCAATCATTTGTTTTATATGCCTGGTTATAGTAAGCTCCATATATATTTTGTTTTTTATTGGAAAAGAAAAATTTTATTATAAATATGAAATTAATGATACAAGATGGTGAAGTGCACCAAGAAAGAGGTTCAAAAAGTGGACAAACTTTTTTATTATTGCAATTTGTACCCACACAATCGATCGACCTCACAATTTTTATATTTGAAAATGAAAAACCATGGCAGAAAAAACAAACAAAATAAAAGCCAAGAAGACCCTGGCTAACCATTATACCTTCTCTGTGAGAAGTCTCGAATCGTGGGAAGCACCCACTAGCCATTCCATAGATAAGAGCATAACAACCATACCCCATTATACAGTACTAATTAGAGCATCTACATTAAACTCATTGTTATGCAAATAGAGAGAAGAGAAACTATATATTGAATTAAATAATGAAATACAAGAAAATTGTATTTATAAACGGGGAAAGCACCAATAAATCCCAAACTTGAGAATGTTAGCCCATTTAGTCCTGAATGTTTTTTGTTGGACTAATAGGTCCTATTTCTTTAAAAGCTTACAATAGGCCTTTTTATATCAAACATTATTCATCAAACATCAAACATTATTCAACATCACAACATCAAACATTATTCAACATCACCAACATTATTCAAACATTATTCAACATCACCAATATTATTCAAACATTTTTCAACATCACCAACATCAAACATTATTCAACATCACCAACATTATTCAAACATTTTTCAACATCACCAACGTCATCAAACATTATTCATCAAATATCAAACATTATTCAACGTCAGGATTATTTATCAAACATCAAACATTATTCATCAAACATCACATACAGATTTTCAACCATTAATCATTAAGATTATTCATTAAACATCAAACATTATTTGTCAAACATCAAACATCAGATTTTTTTTTTTAAAAAAAATGAAACTAAACATCACAACATTATCATTAAAACAACATCAAAATAACGATTAAACGATTTTTTTAATAACAATTAAACATCCAAATAAACGATTAAAAAAAATCAAACATCAACATAACTAATGGCAGATTCTGGGTAAGCTTCCTCGGAAGCCATCGTCGAAATCATCACACAACGATTCGAACAATGATGGGGCGGTTTAAACTCTCTCCAAAGTCGTCATTAATCGAATTCGAGACTCAGGTAATTTCGTAATGACCTTTACAAACCCTCCTCTATTTTCCTCAATTTGAATCTGATTAGGGTCGCGTGTGTTGATTTCTCTGTTCGATCTGTTTTTCATCGATTCGATTTGCTCTGGGCCGCCTTAATTGGTCTCAGGTTCTTCAAATTTTGTATCTTTTGTTTTACCCAGAAGAAAAAAATATTGGGTCATCAATGATAGGTATTGAAATGTGTTTAAATACTTTCACTTTGATATAGTTTGTTTATTAATCTGTGAAATGTTATTAGATCGGCTGTTTTTGCGGAAATTTGAACTGTTCAAGTTCTGATGGATTGGTTTGGTTTAGTAAAATTAGGGTTTTGAATCGAATGTTTGATGTTTTTTTATAATGTTTGATGTTTGTTGTTGTTGATGATGTTCATAATTTTGTTGACGATGTTTGTTGATGTTTGATGATGTTTTGTTAATGTTTGATGTTGTTAATGTGTTTGATGATATTTTGTTGATGTTTGATGTTTGTTGATTTTTTTTTTATGTTTGTTGACGTTTTAATGTTTGATGTTATTTTGATGATGATGTTCTAATATAAAAAAAGGACTAAATGGTTTATAAAAAAACACTTAGGACTAGATGGAGTAACATTTCCCAATATGGGACTTATGAGTAATTTTTCCATTTATAAACTGAGAAGAAACTTAGATAAGTATAAAAAAGAAGATAGAGATACATCAGAGATAAGTATAGAAAATGAGATGAGATACGTCTACAATACAGATAGATAAGTATTAAAATAATCATATATATCTAACACCCCCTCCCCCCTCAAACTTAAGGTAGTAAGTCAGATATCAACTTGAGTTTGGAGAGAAGATCAGAGAAGCATCCTGGAAAATAAGCTTTGGTGAAGAGGTCGGCGGTCTGATTAGTAGAGGTAACAAAGAGAAGACAAACATGACCACTAGTAACATGTTGTCGTATGAAGCGACAATCAATCTCAGTATGCTTGGTACGATCATGGAAGATATCGTTATGTGCAATCTGAATAGCACTTTGATTATCACAATAAAGATTTGTGGCAACAGAATGAGAAACACTCATGTCAGAAAGAAGCCAACGAAGCCACACAAGCTTCTAATTAGTGTCAACAAGAGCACGATACTCAACCTTGATACTAGAACGAGCAACAAGGGTTTGTTTCTTGCTACGCCAGGAAATGAGAAAGTTGCCCAAGAAGAAGCAGAATCCAATAGTGGAACGACAATCAGTGAGATCCCCTGCCCAATCGATATCAGAAAAGGCATGCAGCTGTAGAGAAGAGTGAGGGGAGTAGTGAAGACCATGAAATAGAATTCCTTTCAGATAGCGCAAAATGTGAACTAGAGTAGCATAGTGTGGAGAGCGAGAAGCAGTCATTAAATTGACTGACAATGTGAACAACATAAGCAATATCTAGACGAGTAACTGTGAGATAGACAAGACTGCCAACTAGCTGACGATATAAAGTGGCATCAGACAATAAAGGACCGTCAAGAGGTGTAAGACGAATTTGAGAATCAATTGAAATAGTGACAGTCTTGCAATCGGTAACGTTAGCACGAGCCAAGAGATTAGAAGTATACTTGGCCTGAGTAAGAAAATAACCAGAGGAATCTTGAGAAATTTCCAGGCCAAGAAAGTAGCTAAGCGAACCCAAATCTTTCATTTTAAACTAGCGATGGAGAAACTGTTTGAGACTAGAAATACCTACTGTGTCATCTCTAGTGATAATTGTTACCCAAAAGACAACCTAAGAGGGAGGTGAATTAGGTTTTAACAATTAAAAATTAATAATACCCTAATAAAAATTATGACTTGCACAATAGATAAATATAGTTAATGAAATAAAAATAATTAAAAATAAGTGTTCTAACAACTATGTCAGTTAATGATTTTAGCACAGTGAAAATGTGAAATATAGCTACAGCAATTTAAATAAAATAAAGAGATAAGAGAGAGAGAGGCAAACAAATTTATAGTAGTTCGGCTTCAACTCGGCCTGTGTCCACTCCTCAAGCTTCACTTGAGATTTTCCACTATACTCTAACTTCATGGGGGTGCTAGCAACCTCTTTACAAATGGAGCAATCCTCCACGGATTTTACACAGACTTTCTAAGTCAAGAACACTAAGTGTACTACACTCTTACAAGGTTGAAAAGAATGTGTTTTTGTTTTCACAGAAAACTACAAGAATTATCTCTCAAAGATAGATATAAAAATGAAACTCTGATTTTTCTGTAAATCTCACACAGGAAAGATAGGCTTAAAGTTATATGTCTCAGTGTATAATTTCTGAAAGAGGATGTAAACAAAAATTGAAGAACACTTCTCAGAGAATTTTTTAAAGAATAGATGTAAGTGATTATAGATTAAAGAATATTTTCTGGTTTTGTTTTTTGTAAATTGTTTACATTAGAAGCTTTGGTATATATAATGAAACTTATAGCCGTTGTATTAATTTTAATATCTTCCACTCCATCATTACAAATTTAAATATCTTCCACTCCATCATTACAAATTTGAATATCTTCCACTTGAACATTTTGAACTGCTGCTGTGCTGGGCTGTTTGAACCTCTGTTTTTGGATTGTTTGAACCTCTGTTTTGGGCTGTTTGAATTCCTGATTTAATCAAATATTAAATACATTCTAACAACATTTAGGATAAAGGTTTAGGTGAGAAATAATGAGACAAAATAAATTTTGATTATATTTTTCTCTTTCAAATAAATAAAAACATAATTAAATAAATCATTAAAATAAATGTTGATTCTATTTTTCTCTTCCAAATAAATTAAAACATAATTAAATAAATCATCAAAATAAATTGTGATTTTATTTTTCTCTTCCAAATAAATTAAAACATAATTAAACAAATCATCAAAATAAATAAGTCTAACAATAATCATATCATCCACATAGAGGAGAAGGAGAATAGTACTGCACTCCGTCTTACAGATAAACAAAACAGAATCATGGGCACTAGAAGAAAAACCAAAGTCACGAATAGTAGAGCTAAACTTGTCA
Organism: Camellia granthamiana; assembly: GCA_036172215.1. Taxonomy (NCBI): domain Eukaryota; kingdom Viridiplantae; phylum Streptophyta; class Magnoliopsida; order Ericales; family Theaceae; genus Camellia; species Camellia granthamiana. The sequence continues at coordinate 130,921,735 of CM069905.1, forward strand.
AACCAGGCACGCGGAGCTTGTTTCAAACCATACAAAGCACGGCAGAGTTTGCAAACCTTGTTTGATGGAACAGAAGAACCAGGAGGGGGTTGCTTATAAACTTCCTCAGTGAGATCACCATTGAGAAATGCATTCTTGACATCCATCTGATAAAGACTCCAGTAGCGAGTAGCAGCAACGGCAAGTAAGCTGCGAACTGAAGTAAGACGGGCAACAGGAGCAAATGTTTCCTCATAGTCAATCCCATATTCTTGACTAAATTCCCGGGCGACAAGGCGAGCTTTGTAACGCTCAATAGAACTATCAGAATGAGTTTTGATCTTGTAAACCCATTTGCAACTAACAGTACACTTTCCAGGAAGAAAATCAACCACATCCCAGGTATGAGTTTGATCGAAAGCCTGCAGTTCATCAGTCATAACTTGTCGCCAAAGAGGGTTAGAAGAAGCTTGTCAATAAGAAGTAGGTTCATGAGAGCAAAAGGCAGTGGAACCAACAATATAATCACGAAGAAGAACAGAAGGTTACCATACCCGTGTAGAATGACGCTCAGGTGGAGGAGGAACCTCAATGGGAGGTAGAGATGGAGGAACCTCCACCGGAGCTGGAGAAAGTGTAGGGCCATCAGCAGACATAGGATCCTCATTATGGACGATAGTCATAGGTGGCTGTGGGTGCATGGGGCTAGAATCTACATTAAAGTCATCAGAAAACAAATCTATAGAAATATTAGTGAAGACCGGTGAGTGGGTGGACTATGGTAGGTGAAACTTAGAAAGAGTAGAGAACATTTTGTGTTCCCAAAAGACTACATGACGGGAAATATGAAGACGCTTGGAGATAGGATCCCAATAACGATACCCTTTATGTTCTATACCATACCCTAGAAAACAACAAAGATGAGAACGAGGTTCTAGTTTAGTGTGTTCATGAGGCTGAAGTAGAACAAAACATGTAGAAAAAAAACTTTAAGAGTAGTATAAGCAGGAGGAAAACCATACAAGCGCTCGTAAGGAGAAGTGTTAGCTATGACAGAGGTAGGGACACGATTGATGGTGTGGATGGCAGTGAGAGTGGCCTCCCCCCAAAATTTCTCAGGACAAGAAGAAGAGATGAGAAGAGCCCGGGTAGTGTCTAGGATATGACGGTGCTTTCTTTCGGTTAGTCTATTTTGTTGGTAGGTGCCTACACAAGAACGATGAGAGAGAGTACTATGAGCTCGAAGAAAAGAAAGAAAATCATAATCCAAGTACTCTTTAGCATTATTAGAACAAAAAAGCTTAATAGTACGAGAAAACTGAGTGCGGACCATAGCAAAGAAATCATAGCAAATTTGTTTAAGTTCAGAGCAATTTTTGAGAAGAAAAGGCCAAGTATAATGAGAAAAATCATCAATAAAAATCACAAAATATCTGGACCTCCCTATAGTCGGTGTGGGGAAAAGTCCCCAAATATCTGAATGCACAAGATCAAAAAGAGCAATAGAAACAGAATTACTTTTATTAAAAGGTAAGACAAGTTGTTTAACAATTTGACAAGATACACAATCGACATCTTCAAGACAGACATGACCTAACTGACCACTAGAAACTAAAGTTTTCAAACGACTAAAAGAGACATGTCCTAATCGACAATGCCAAAGATAAAAAGAAGACATAGTAGATGCAGCAGCAGTAGAAGATGTAGCAGCAATAGTAGATGATTTATGTGGACTGCGAAGATGGATAAGCTCAAACAGACGTCCATGCTTACGGCCTATCCACAAGGATCTGTCTCGTCTGAGGGTCCTACACCAAACAACCATTACCAGAAAATGTAATATTTAGACCAAGTTCACATAACTGACCAACAGAGATAAGGTTTAATTGAAGAGCAGGAATATGGTAAGCATCAGAAAGAGACACGGTGGAAGTAGAGATTTGGCTAATGTGACTAATAGGCATATAAGAACCATCAACAGTGTGTATAGTAGGGGCAGAAGATAATGATGATAAAGAAGAAAATAAAGTGGAGTCAAAAGTCATGTGATTACAACATACGGAATCAAAATACATGAAAAGTTACCTGAGGTTACTGAAAGAGCAGTAGAGGGAGGAGTACCAGATTTGGCAAGCACTTGGTGAATAATAGACTCAACATCATCCATAGAGAAAGAAGGAGCAGAAGAACCCTCAGAGGCAACAGCAATAGAGCGAGAACCGTGGCCAGATTTGGACTGATACCCAGAACAAGAAACCCCTTTCTTGGATGAAGTAGTGGAGGGAGCTCGAGGACAATTGCTTTGGAGATGGCATGGCACAGTCTTGTAACAAGTCAAGCATTCGCGAACCTGGCAGTGAACAAGAGAATGATTGGCTAGCAGGCCGCGGTTGCGACAATAACTGCATATGAGTGGCTGTGAAAGATGAGGAACTCTGAGAAGATGGCATAGCAAGAACAGAATCCATGTCTTGAGATTTGAGAATCCCAAAACGAGTCTCCTCTGATAGGAGCTCAGTAATAGCTTGCTCTAAAGTAGGCAAGGGCAAATGATGGAGCAAAGAAGCATGCACGGGCTCAAAAGTGCTATGAAGAGCCATAAGAAACTGTAATAGTTGCTGATGATTCTGATAGGTAATAAATAAATGTGCATCATCAGAATGAACCCATAGGGGTTCAAAAGAGCGAGCTGGTCCCAAATAGACGGCATCTGGAATAAGAAGTCATTGAGAGATTGATTGGGTGCCTGGCGCATGTGATGAAAAGTTTGCAACAGTTGATACTGATAAGCATGTCCAGTGGTCTGATAACGTTCCTTCAAGAAATCCCAAATTGCTTTGGCAGGAGAGGCAAAGGAATCATCATCTTGAAAGAGTCCAAACTGAAGGTGAATGGAAGGAACTGAGGTAGCCTGGTGATAATTTGATAATTCTTACTTTCCCATTCGTTAAGACGGTCATCGAATACAGAGTCAGTCTCATCTTCCTTCTGGTTGGGTTTGAGAAGAGCACCAGTAATGATCCGCCAAAGGCGTTTGCCTTTGATGAAGCTAGAGAGAGCTTGGGCCCAACTAACATAATTGGACCCATCAAGGATAAAAGAAACAGATTGGATATTCTTAGTACGATCCATAATTGCCAAAACGGAGGTCACCAACAGAATCAGAAGGCTAGAAAACCTTAGGGACAGGTAGGGCTGATGTCAGCATTGTGGCTGTGTTGATGTCAACAAAGAGACAGTGGCTGAGTAGGGCTAACGTCAGCGGCTGAGGATGAAGGTAAACGGCTGAGGAAGCCGGGCGAAAGTCGAGGTAGGGGTACGCGTCTAGGAGAAGCAGAGCGGAAGCCGATGGGGATTCGGCTGATGCAGAAGCCGATGATGGCTGATGTAGAAGCTGACGAGCAAGCCAAGGTCAAATCGGCTGAGGCGAAAGGGAAGGGAAGCTGGCTGAGATGCTTAAGAAAGTGTGTTGAAAGTGGAAGCGACGTAAATCGACGCGCTACTCTTTGGGAGACGCGTGAGAGTGCACAAAAAGTCCAATAAAGGTGAATCTGGTGGCGTTGCCTCCATCGTGAAGAGACGAAGAGGTTAGTATAGGCCAAATATTGAAACATGAATGGACTAGATATGCAAAAACCAACAGAAACCGACAGACAAAAGTAATTTGTAGGAAAAAAAAAATGGGAGGAAAAAAAAAAGCTAAGAGAGAACCTTAGGCTCTGATACCATGTTATGAAAGTAGAGAGAGAAGAGAAACTGTATATTGAATTGAATAATGAAATACAAGACGCCTATATTTATAGGCTGAGAAGAAACCTAGATAAGTACACAAAAAAAAAAAAAGAAGAGATACATTAGAGATAAGTATAGAAAATGAGATGAGATACATCTACAATACAGATATAAAAGTATTAAAATAATCATATATATCTAACACTCATTAAATGTAGTTTTTGATTAAATATAGTTAGTAAGTCATAAAATTCTTACTCTATTAGTCTCAACAAATTATTTTTAAGCTAGTTTTTGGTTGAATTTGTTACAGTACCTTAACAAATTTGTTGAGGTACTATTCATTAGTTATTCAATAGTTTTTTTTTTTTTTTTTTTGGAGACAAAGTTAATCTATTTTTTATTATATTTTCTCACCCACCGAACGTCCTCCTGGATGTCCCTACAGAAAAGGAAGTTTTGTTGAATTTTGGCCTGACCTGTCGACTACCCCTCAGTTGGTTTGCCTCGTTCGGCTACTGCTCTCTGCTGCTACTTTGGTGCACTCAAAAAAATATATTTAAATTGAAAAAGATAAAAGAATAAAAAATAATATTTTCATGAAATAGAATTTTAGAATAGAGAGTTTGATGGAGTGTGTACATAAAAAAGAGATTAGCTAAAATACAAAAGTGAATTTTGGGTTATAATTTGGCTCAAAATTTGGTGAGGCTAATGTAGATGCTCTTAAAGGTCCTTTTGAGTCGGTTTTTTTTAGTTGGCAGATTTTACTATCCCAAAAGCTAGTCTTTTTGCGACGGCACAGAGTTAAATACCAAACTTTAGTGTCGACATCATTGGCCGGCACAAAAAAAATAATATTTTATAGCATTACTTGAGTCGGTTGAATTTATCGATGCAAAAGATGGACATTTTGTGTTGGCAACTGATGCCATGGTAACAAAAATATTTTTATACTCAAGATATATATATATATTTACTTGATTATATTTAATAAATATATTTGTTCATACATATACTTTTATATTAATATTGAGTGTGCATATACTATAAATAATATATATCTCATTTAAAATCAGAAAGAGGTATTGTGATGAAGTGGGCTAAGTGTGGTACATTGTGTTCAAGTTACTTGGATGAAGTGAGTTTGAATCTTAGGAGCCTCAATGAGGAAACCATGGGTTAGATTTTTTAAACCATTTAGGATTCGTTTGGGAAGTGGGTTGTCTTTTTGGCTATTTTAGCCTGGAGCTAAAAAGTCTCGTTTGGGATGGACTTTTTGGTTTTTTTGACTTTTGTGAGAGAAAAAATATAATGATTATGGGTTGGATGTGATTTTTTTTCTTATTGGGCTAAAAAACCTATTTTATTTTTTTGTGACTATTTTAGCCAAAAAGCCCCAAACTCACTCTTCCCAAATGAGCACTTAAGCACTTTGTGTCGGCAAAAGAACATTTAAGCACTTTTTGTGACGGCAACTTGCCTACTCAAAAACCTTTTGTGACCCTACCATTTTCGTCTCTCGAGTTGCCGTCACAATGTCGTCACAAAAACTTTTTGAATCGGCAAATATACTATTTGCGATGGCACGTTGCCGACTCAAAAACCCTCTTTTTTAGTAGTGATAATACCATTGAAAGAAAATAAAAGTAATTGTATTTATCTAGATCACGTCATTTCTTTATTTTTTTTTTCCATATTCTTTTATAAAAAAATATATTTATTTAAATCATCTAAAAAAAACTTTTAATTTTTCTTCCTACCCTCTGCCTTGGAGAATAATAGAACTAACTCTGAAGCTTTCCTCTCAGCCCAAACACTCCGCCAACTTTTCTTTTGTTCCCCCACTAGGCGGCCCATCAAAATTCAATTTGTTTGGGTAAAATTACGCTAAAAGTCCCTATAATTTAAGATTTATATCACTTTGATCTTTGATTTTTTAATTATGATATATTTAATTTTAAATTTTAAATTTTATTTCAAATAAGAACAATTGAAGATACGATTGCCAAATTTCAGGGCAAAGTTGTCAATTTGATAAAATATAAACTAATTTGACAAAAATAAATATCAAAAACACATTTTTGAATTTTTAAAAATAATTCCTATCCATCAAAGATAAAATTATATAAAATTGATAAATCTTTTAGACAATTATTTATTTTTTATCAAATTAATTTTTATTATGTATTTGAATGATGATCATGTAATGGGTGGTTGTTGACTTTTAATGTGTAATCGATATATTTAATATATGAAATGTTTTTAGTTTTGGATTTTTTGATTTAATAAATTGGTTTAATAATAATATCACAGTTGTTGCCATATTTGATTTTTGGAAAAATAACAGTTAATTTAATGAAAATAAAAGTAACCACCCATTACATAATCATCATCAAAACACATAATAAAAATTAATTTAGTAAAATAAATAAATAAATATTTAAATGTCTAATAAATTTATTAATTTTACATAATTTTATCTTTAGTGGGTAGGAATAATTTTAAAAAATTCAAAAATATTTTTTTGACATTTATTTTTATTAAATTAGTTTATATTTTATCAAATTAATGATTTTGCCCTTAAAATTAAGCAATGGTATCTTCAATTGTCCTTATTTGAAATAAGATTCAAAATTTAAGGTCAAATGTGTCACAATTCAAAAGTCAAAAACCAAAATGATACAAATCTTGAACTATCGTAATCGTTAGTGTAGTTTGCCTATTTGTTTATTATATAATATAGACCATGACGTCTCTCCAATCCTTCATCAAATTGAAGAAATGTTATTGGGTCTTGTGAGCCTATTTTTCGATTTCGTTTTGATAATTCGAATCATTCATGTTTTAAGATTCATTGATTACATCAATCTTACAAAATATAAAATCAACCGAATAACGACAACCTTGTATTTAGATAAGTTTTTTATGGAAAAAAAAAATAGATAGTGAGAAAATAAACAATTCATTCAAAATTGATTTGAATATGTGATTTCCGTTATCTGATTGACTTTATTTTTTTACAAGGATAATGTACTCGATGAATGTTAAAATATGATTAATTTGAATTATTAAAATAAAATCTAAAAGTAAGCCCATTAAAATAAACTGAACTGTCCAATCCAATTATAGATCAGAAACTGTCTAACCCCTATAAGAATAATGTTTGAGAATTCTAATGCAATTCTAATGATGTGGAGAGTGTTCATGTGAATGTGAGGCCCATACTCCGCTCTCTATCTCTCGGTATCTAGTCTCTCTCTTCTACCTCGGCAAAACTCTATTTAAAACTCTAATATTAGAGTTATATATTATTGTCCCTATAAATTACAAATACATCTCCGTAGCTTGGCTTAAAATATAATTTTACTCTATGTAGTTTTAAAAATTATATTTTATTTATTGAAATTTTTAATTTCATAACAAATAACTCTTTTATTAATAAATTATTAATTCAATTAACAGTTTTTAATAATAACATAAATTTATTTCAATTAATAATTCAAATAATTTTATTATTATATAGCAGAGTAGTTAGAAATTTTATTTTTTAAATTAATTTAGTTAAATAAAAAAAATCTAATAAAAGGGTATTTGTATTTTTTTAAACTGTAGGGGACAATCCGTATTGAGCAAACTGCAAGGAGTGTATTTTTAATTTATCCAAAAATATATTACTTTGAGATTTGAAAAAAAATTAATTATATATTTTTGTTATAATTATACTATTTTTTAAAATATAATTAAAATGATTGAAATAAATAAAGATAAAATAAATTTTAGTTGAAAATAAATAATAATGTTATTTTTTTATTAACACGACTATCAAATTATTGATTAAAAATAACGTAATTATTATTTGAATTAAAATCACAAAGTACATCAAGGTAATTATGTCAAAAATTTAGTACTAACTTATTTTTTCTAAACTTCATGAGAGATAATAAAAAAAATTAGTGATTGTAAGAAAATGAGAGTATAAAAGGCACCACATTATTTCTGGTAAATAATATTAAATTTTGGAAAAATTACTCATAAATCCTATTTTAGTAAATGTTATACTAATTAGTCCTGAATGTTTTTTTAATAAACCATTTAGTCCTGATTATTTTTGGTATAATATTGTTATTAAATTTATTATATATCATGTTTACTGTTTTGTCCATATTCTGTTTGTCATGGTGTTTGTTTATTAAGGATATACTGTAACATTCCTTTTTATTAGGAGGAAATTTCGTGGAAGGCGTGGACTCTTATGGGAGTGTAGGATGTTTCGGTTATGGTGTTATTGCTGAGAACGTTGTTTTTGGGTCTATGGTGGTTCGTTCATTGGTGTGTTGTTCGCGTGCTGCGGTTTGATTCGTTGGAGTTTTTTTCCCGATTGACGTTCGTCCAGGTACTGCTGTTGTTGGTATTTGTGTTATTATGTTTGCAATGGATTTTCTGATGGGGTTTGGGTGTGTTTTGTTGGAGTATTGTATGTACGATGTTTGTTTGTGGGTTTATGGTGTTTTATATGAATCATGATTATTGTTTCTCGCATTGCCGTTTCTGCGTTTTTGTATAGGGGTGTTTGGAATTTTTTTTGGGGATATTTGCGGGGGACTTGTTCTTTCGGCAGTGAATTGTTGATGACATGTGTAGATGGTGTGTTGGGTGGGGCTGTGTTATTGTAACTTCTCTTCATCATGAACAGTTCAGGTGGGTGTATTTTGGGGGAATTGGTGTTTCCCGTAATGTCTGATTTGATGTTGTTTTCTGGGTCGCATGTATGGGCGATGTTCCGACCGCGACTGTGTATGTGAGAGTTTGTTTGTGTCGATGTTAATATTGATGGAATAGGATTTTATTTAGCATATCCTGATGTAATGTTAAAACATACGATAGTTCAATTTGTTGCATCGAATACATTCCGATACGGAGCAGGAGTTATTGTTGTTGATAGTGAAGTGTGATGTATCTGTTACATTTGTCTATATGTGTACATATATATTTATTTTTGTACGTTTAAATACATTCACGGTTTGTGCTATTTTTCTTATTTGAAACCGAGTTTATGATGCCGGCATTTAGCTTCTTAATTTCCAAATGTTAATTTGGCAATTTGTTATGATCCCGGCATTTAGTTTCTTAATTTCCAAATGTTAATTAATCAATTTGTTAAGTTTATGGATGAGTTAGAAGTGTTGTTGTAGTGAAGAAGGTAGTTTGCTGGGTCGTGGTCTGTTATTGGGAATGGGTGGTGGTATGTTATTGTGAATGGGTGGTTAATTTTTTTTTGGTGTATTGTGTCTGTTATTGCAGGTTATTTCTGGCAGTTATGGAGTTTGCAGTGTTGTTGTTATGTACATTCGGTCAGACCAACGTAGTGTTCCGCATTAATCAAGCATTCACTTTCAAACAATTATTTGATGCCGTTTGCGACAAGTTTGATATCATGGTGCGGGAATTGGTGTATTTATTGTTTACTATTCCAGGATATAATAAGTTTAAGGTTGACTCTGACGATGATGTGCGAAACATGTTGTTGCTTGCAAAGTCTTTCGGGCTTGAACATATTGACGTGATAATTCAAGTTCGGGGTAATGGGTCTGCTACTCAATGTGGTCTTTCAGTGTCACATGATGATGGGGAGTGTGAGACCGTGGATATGCGGACAGCCGATATGGTAGACCGAACGGATTTGTTGGCGACATATTGTCCTCATCGAACGAAGACATATTTGTCTGCCGGGTGGGCATTCGGCATCATACATGTTGGCCAAATGTTTTTGGGTGGTGCACATGAATTCCGAACGGTTTTGTGCAAGTACGCAGTGGAATGTGGGTTTCAGTTCAAGTATGTCAAAAACGACGCTGTACGCGTAACTACTATATGCAAATTTGTAACGTCAACTGCGTGTGGGTGGTTGGTTCACGCACGGGTGTCTCCTTCGAATGGTATTATGTGTTTGAAGAGATTTATTAGTGTACAATCCTGTGGGGCTGTTGTGCGAACATACCGTAATCTGCGAACTGGGTCAGATTTGGTGTCCGATGTGATCGCAGGACGTGTGCGTGAACAACCATTGACACGACCAACGGATGTGGTGTTCGACATGAAGGATGATTATGGCCTGGATATTAGTTATCGGGTTGCATGGTTAGGGTTGGAAAAAGCAAGAAACGAAGTATTTGGCGACCATGCTATGTTGTTCAACCAACTTAGGTGGTATAGTGACGCTGTTATGGAAAACAACCCACAGAGCTACATTAATTTGGATTTCGATCAGCAAATTGGGAGGTTTGTCAGATATTTCATAGCTTTTCATGCATGTATCGACGGGTTCAATGGTTGCCGTCCACTTCTATTCTTGGATGGTACGTTTTTGAAGGAAAGGTTCAAGGGGACGTTGCTCGCCGCCACCGCCAAAGATGGAAACCAAGGTATGGATGACAATTTTGTAATGGTTATTTGTGCTCTCTGAATGACTATGTTACACATTCCTCTGTCACCATACCATGTGATTTACAGTTTGGAAATTGTATAATTTGATATTGCATTATATAACAACCACTTGGTTTGCATAGCATGGTACTGACATGATGTTATGCAGGTTTATTCCCCGTCGCATTTGCTATTGTCGATTCTGAAAACTCATCGAACTGGGAATGGTTCTTGCGTCATTTGGCCAAAGTTGTAGACGGAGCTACGAATTTAACTTTCGTGTCTGATCGTAATTTGGGTTTAATACAATCAATGCCCGTTGTCTTTCCCACGGCACACCATGCATTTTGTTTGTTACATCTTCAGATGAATCTTCGTGATCGGATGAAATATGTTAACGCTGATCAGAAAGTTGGTCTAATGCGAAAGTTGCGGGATTGTGCTTACGCACCTACAGTAACGTCATTCAACCATAAAATTGAAATTTTAAAACAATGCAGCCCAGTAGTGGTTGGTAATTTTTTGCAGGACCTGCATCCCCAACATTGGGCCAACGCATACTTTAGGTAATTTTTTTTTAAACATATTCATGTATCCCACTTGTCCGTGTAATACTTATTGAAGGGCATGTACATGACTAATTGTTTCCATCTCACAGGGGTCGCCGATACGGTGAGATGTGGTCTAACGCCGCAGAATCGTTCAACAATTGGATTCGGGAAGCTCGCCACCTCCCCATTACTCAATTGGTGGATGCAATAAGGGGGAAGATCATGGAAAAAATGTCAAAGTGTAAAGTAAAATCTAGCGTCTGGGTTGGAGAACTTTGTCCGAAAATGGAAAAGTGTTTGATGTCTGAGTTTAAAGATAGCAGGCACTGGATTGTTAGCCAATCGGATGACAATATTTTTGAGGTTCGGTCCCACCCATCAGTGTTAGTCAACATTGGCAATCGTTCATGTTCTTGTTTTCAATGGCAATTAAATGGGTTCCCATGTCCCCATGCGGTAGTTGCTTTTTGGAATAGTGATAAGAATGTGTACGATTACATTGAACCGTTTTATCACGTGGTGAAGTATAGGGAAGCATATGAAGGGTCAATTCACCCAATTCCCACCATGGCGAAACCCAAATTCACACCATCAGATTATCTCATTGCACCACGCGTTTACAAACATCCTCTTGGAAGGCCCAAGCGGAAAAGAATTCCATCAAACGGCGAAGTTGTTCAACACATTCGGTGTGGTCGCTGTGGCAAAATGGGCCATCATAACAGGAAAACATGCAAGGAAGCGATGTAGCATACTCCTTCTCAACTTTATCTTATATCAGAACGTTGATTAAATATTTGATTAACATTTTTAAATAATTATGTTACTTCTCGCAGAACTTTACCATTTAACTCTACAATAATCGAATTTCATGAAACGTTATATATTTTTACAATTCCGCTCAACTTGCTGTAATACTAGTGTACTGACTTCTTATAACAAGTTACAACACATTTCCTTCCGGCCCAGAAAACGCTGCTCAGAATGTGTAAGTTGGCAACAACAAAAAATTGAACATCAATGTCGTTTGTAGTTTTACGCAGATGTGAGGGGAGGGGGAGTTGACAGGGTGTACTACATAACTTTCACCTAACAAAAAAAATATTAGTGCTAAACGTTGAACATTTTCAATGCCACTTACAAAAAAAAAAAAAAAACACAGCAGCTCCACCCACTTTGGTTTTAATTAAGTGGCTTACGTTGATTATAACGTTTCACGCCAAAAAATCCTACACAACGGACATTTTGTACGAGTCTAACAATTACATCATCCGGGTTTGTTAAAAAAATTACCCTAAAAGTTGTCATTTTCCTAGCTAAATCTGTCATGAAATTATGTACTACCTTCATTTCACCACATCCATACAAAACAACGTATGTAATAATTGAAAAGATATTAACTCCTGACATTATTATTGGTAGATACCATTGAAAATTAGTCTATCATTACATTTACACGTCCAATGCAATGACATAGAATAAAAAAGATAATCAACATCCACAACAATATTACCACAACAATCCACAAAAGAGCCAACAAATTGCTCGTTCCCAAAATCTGAACGACATTAGATTCCAATAACATTCCTCCAGTATAGCCAACAAAACTATATGCACAAAACGTTTCAGCCCGAGCAAATGTGTAAAATAGCTAACGTCGTGACAGTTGTTCAAAAATACCAAGTCATAATGTACGTGTCAAAGCAAACAAACAAAATCTACGTAGCCTAATCCAAAATAATTGAACCAAAACAAACTAATCTGTCAACAACTATCAGCAAAAATATAAGCAACCATCAAAAAGAAAAACAAGAATCTATTTGCAATTTTCCACTATGTCTGGGATGATAGCGTTGTCATTTCCATCAACGTATTGTACTGCGAAGGCCTCTTCCTGAGTCGTTTAAGAACATCTTCACCGTTGCTACTCATAACTCTATTGGCGTTGTTTCTTCCATCGTGGTGCCAATATTGCGACCATGCATGTACTGCCTGATGATGTAGCAGACAAAGATTGCACAATCTGATCTGCAAACAGACAACCAACCATATAAACATCCCCGTGACTGTAACAAGTTTTTTTTTTTTTTTTAAGTTAAAAAAAAAAAATTAATAAAGAACCAACCCACTGTAACGACTTACGTCTCCGGGCTCTGTTGTGGGCAATCAATGACTGAAACAAGGGGTCTGTCAAAATCTGGCATTCTAACAGTACCGAGCACCAACCGTGACCAGACAAATTTTGTATAATATTCTTCCACCCACTGTTTCTACAATACCATATTTTAATATACGTCATCTATGCGGAATACAGATTTACATGAAACTAACTAAAATTCATACTCAATGTTTTCCTGTAAAGCATGCACATAGTCCGACATGTCACCAACTTGCGAGGAAAAATTAATACTTATGTTAAAAACTAATTTTACGTTACCAAACTTACCACTTTCAGTGATTCATTGTAATGTTCATCACGTATTCCTCGCCTTGGTTTTGAAGAATTATAATGTTTCCATGACCCGCTCACTGTGTCATGCACCATTACAGTCCAGTGGTTGGCATGATACACCGGGTAATGCGTGTATCTGTGTCCTTTTGCAGCTTTGATTTGCACATTCAAATATTTCCCCTGCGATAGTGCATTTGGATTCCTCATAAAATCCTGATTTATTATGCCAATCGCACCAACAAAATCAGGTATTCTCGAAAAAAATAAATGAACTAAACACTATGTGCAAATGTTGGAATGTACACGTCTACTTATGAGAAAGTATGATACATATACGTACCGAGCATACGCTGCTAAAAACATACGAACTGTCCCCAATGTCATCTCCGTAAATACCTTTTTCCTGCAATTCCATCAACATGGCTGCGTACGCATCAATGACCTACACCAATCAACCACAATGTCATTCGTGTCATACAAACATCTCAAACCAGAAACTCATGTCTGGACTATGTGTTGAATATAGAGTCCAGTGTGTTAACACTCTACTTACGTTCCCTTGAATAGAAGAACTCTGCACTAGATCACGGATATCACAGAACATAACTTGTATACTGCTTTCACCTCCATCCCATATTACAGCTCTGCAAAAAAAATGACATCATTACCAAATGTACAACGTTAGACACTTTGACACACACAGTTACATAGAAATGCAATCATATTCATATTGGTTACCCGTCGCCATCAAATGTGTAAACTCTTTTCAGAAGCATAATTTCATCTTCATCAAGTATGTTCCACACATCATGTTTGCTGCTCATTCCAAATCCTTGCCATGTTTTATTTCCAACTTCAACATCCTCAACGTCATATATTACTTCAAGACCAACATTTTCCTTATTACCCATCTTGCATTTCTGTTTGCCACGACCACCTAAATTGGGGTAATCGTAGTCACTTAATCGAAATTCACGTCGTACCTTGCTCTTAACTCTCCTAACCAACGATGGCATATCCGGGCTAGGTTTGATGTCTTCCAATCTGTCAGTCCTGTTCGTCGTAATGCTGTCAACGTTAACGAGGTTGTTCTTTTGTTCATTAACAACAACATTCCCAGCATCACTATCTTCCGATGACATATCCCAATTTCTATTTACCAACTGTCCATCAGCCAATTTACCAACCCACTCCATCTCTGTAACATCATCAGTCCTAGCAGGCTTGGTATTTGCATTTCTTCCACAATCATCCACCAAATGTTCACCACTACCAGTTACTGACACACTTTCAGACTTGTTACTTTTGCACGAATTATTTTCCCATGACACCTGTTGTTTGTTTTTCTCCTTAAATACTGACTGCGTTACTTCGTGAACCTCACACTCATCCACATGGTCTTCCAAAATTGTTATCCTTGCTTCTAGCTTTTGAAGTTGTGTCGTCAGCCTTAAAATTTCAGCATCTTTTGCAACAATTACACTATCGAAGCCGATGAATAGGTTGGTGGCATGTGCACCTACTAATCTCTCCATCGCCGCAACTTTAACATCTACATCGCACAAACGGGCAGACTTCACACAAACTTCCATCTCCAATTCATTAATTCTCTGCATAGCCTGTCGTAACTGTTCATTTGCGTCATTGGTGTCTTCACAAACGGAGCCCCCAGGTTGTGTGCTTGCCAGGTCCAGTAGATCAGGGAACAAAATCGGGCACGATCTGTCATCTGCCAAAAAATTACTATCCTCATTTCTCGTACCAAATGGCTTTGTATTGTGAGTTTCTTCATTCTTGTTGGCGGACGTCCATTCAACCTCACCACCATTGGGTGAATCTGGCTGCCAACAATTTAAACTCGGCTCAGCAACGTTCACAGCAGCATCAGGAGCATTAGCAGACAACCCATTCCATGTACTCACCGGCTCCACTACCAACACTTTTCCTCCTCTTTCCACACTGCCTTCTGCATCCACCGATTTCTCAACAAAATACCTTTCGATGACAGTCGCCGATAGTTTATCAGGATTAACCTGGATGGGAAAAAGAAAAATGGTAACAT
This sequence comes from Camellia granthamiana, assembly GCA_036172215.1. Lineage (NCBI taxonomy): Eukaryota > Viridiplantae > Streptophyta > Magnoliopsida > Ericales > Theaceae > Camellia > Camellia granthamiana. The sequence goes on from CM069905.1 coordinate 130,936,937, forward strand.
ATATTAAGTACAAACCAACTAAACGTATACCATACGCCAATAGTAAGTTGAATGTCATACCTCAAAAGAACCCTCCACCGATAATTCCACGTTTCTCAGTTTCCCAATTAAAGTACCCAGGTTCCACCGACAAAACCGTGGTGCAACATTTGGCCTATCTGGCTGTGTAATGTCTGTGTGCTCGCAAAGCAGAAACTACAATTAAAAACAATAGCAACTGGTCAATCACACCAAAACTGCTGTTACAAAATCACAATCTTAATAGTTTGCAAGCTTAATGTTTTTACTGGGTTTTAATTCAAAATCTTACCAGCAACGCTACGACACAGCCGGTTACCCGTTCTGGCCTGTTGTGCACGTCATTCAACGAAGAAACCAGTGACTTTCGGATTGTTGCAGTCCAATCATACAACCGTAAAGTCTCCAACTTATCGATAACCCTCACAAACGCCCAACCAATGGACTCACCTGTTGTTGCGAAAAATAATTTCGCACAAATGTACAGGCACATCAGTTTTGCAACATCTTCTTCGTCTCGCACAGTCCTCCCACGCATTGCCACTACAAGCGCTCCTTTGATTACCTTCGAAGAAATCCGGCTGACGTTAGGGCATCTCCTTTGTATAAAATCTGCGGTCCTTTACCGACATGCGACAAATCTAATTTCTCCCTCCCACATTGCAATCCAAATAATAAACGGATGTCACTATTGCGGATTGGCAGCCCTATTCCCCCGATGTAAAATTTCTCATCAATAGGGTTGTATGTCTGAATTACACGGCACACCGTCGCATCACATTTCTTATATGCAACCGGATCCAATTTATGCACTCGGATCGCGTCAATCATTAGCCAAAACGGGGTTTTCTGTAACTGTTTGACATGCCGAGCACTGAAATCAAATTCCAACACGGTTTTCATAACACCGGCAATGTTAGACCGGTACATTACCTTCTTCATGTCGACAAAAGCTCTTCTCACAGGACGTGTACCTGTCCTGCTTGTCTTGAATGGCAATTTTGACTGTTTCCTCGCAGCTAAACTGGTTGATGTCTGGACGGAAGATCGTGACTGTGGTGTTCTGCATTCTGCCTTACGTTTCGCACGCTGCCGGCTTCCACTGCCTGCACAACATTGACATTACTAAATTTGCACCATCAAAACAAACTGACTAACCATAACCATAAAACACAACGTTCACATACATAAATTAGTAGACCTAAACACATAGCACGCTTCAACAACTCCACATTAATCAAACCCGGAAAACCACAAACATCAACTGTATTAACGTAAAACATCATCCCTAATAAAATAAAATAAATACAATCAACTTGCAAATTAATTTTCAATTACCATTGACATAGTAACACTACAAGATTTATTAGTAACTTATTTCGTAACCCAACTGCCTATCAACTCATAGTTAACCCCACATTACCACGTTAGCACAACCCACATACATTACTTTGACACACCCCATTTTATTCTACAACCCAATCAAATGCAACTAACTTGGAAATTTACAATAAAATTGACACAACCTGTGGTCCATCACCAACACAGTAAACACACAACTTCCTACAACCATTATGGGAGTTAAATACTAACACAATGTTTCCCCAAACCAACACACTGGTCCACCGTTGACATTGACACTTCAACATTGACAAACTACCCAAATCACCAAATTCACCAAACAACTTCCAGTAAATTAAAATATACATGCAAACAACACCACAATGCCCATTGACTAATTATGAAACACCACCGAATCTGCTATCCACAATTCACTAGTAAACGATAAGTACTTCGACCCATGCAATGTTTGCCCAACACAACACAATGGTCCACTTACAACATTGCCTTTTCAACATCGGGCAAAACAAAACAAAAACAGGCCTTTCCAAACACCACTCCGACTAACTTAACATTGATATACACCCAAACGCAACCAAGAACAGGGCTCCACCACAAACATATAAAAACACACGAATAGGCCATCCCAGTACACAACTATGAAAGCAATGTTTACCCTAAAAGCTTTACATGGGTCCACGTACAACAACATCAAACTGAACGACAACACGCAAACATCATAAGACCATAACTTACATACCTGCCGCCATTTGATTCCGCGGCGATTACCGGCGCCAACGCTCTTTCTCTGTCGTACTATACGCCAACTACTGTTCTTGACGATGTTCAGACCCAACTCTGACGATCCCAACACCGAATTCCCACGATTTAGGTTTTCCACTACTAGGGTTTTACTCGGCAATCGAATGTTAAATTAGGAAATCATATCAACAACCCAAATCTTAACAAACACTCTCTGTAATCACAGATTTGAAATCGCTTCAACATCGGAATCACGGTCCCACTCTATAAATTACCTCCCATATTTACTCACACTAGACTGAACTTCCATTTCAATGTTGGGGTCTTCGGTAAATTCAACAACAAATAATGCCCGTTATTTACCCCTTATTGTTGGCCACGTATTCCACAAAGCATGGGCTTTAACGTCTTTAACATTAGAATGGGACCTATTAGTGTTACAAAATAAACACAGGACTAAATGGTGCAATATTTACCAATTTAGGATTTATTGGTGTTTTGCCCTTAAATTTTTAATCACAATTTATTTATTATTACGTGATGTTGTTTAGGCTTGTGGGCCCACTACGACATTTTAATGATCCAAATTGTTAATGTTGTCAAGAATTGCATGTATTTTATCCACACACAAAAATTAAGTCAATCGGTAATTGTAACTTGTTTAATTTATTACGTTTTTTATAATAAAAAAATGATTTATTTTTAAAAACATAATTACAGTCTATTTTATTTTTTGTAAAAAATATAATAAATTAAACAAGTTATAATTATCAGGTCGACCTAATTATTTTTGTTCATAAAATATATAACGTGTTCAACAAATTAAATAATTTAAATTATTAAAACGAGCCCGTAATGCACCCAAGGGCCCAAATAGCACCGTCTAGTCTGCCCCCATATTAATAGATGGGCGGCCCATTCTATTAATAAATGTGACACTTGTATTAGTAGATGTAAGTTGGTAAACAAAATATAGTTATTATATCATTATCTATACTATATATTAAGTAAAAGAGGGTTTTTAACCCCAAATCTTGTGGGAGCTCCAATCTCTCAATTTAAATTTCTTGATTTTTTGATTTTAAAAAAAAAAAAAACCTTAGCATTTATTAACTTCTCCCAACCCCCAAGTCTTACCCTCATGATAACACTTTAATGCATTAAGAACAAGCATAAAAAAAATTCTTTGAAATCCAACACATATGAATTCCTTGAAAAGTCCCAACACATATGATTATTATCCCTCATAATAACACTTTAATGCATTAAGAACAAACATAAAAAAAATTTCTTGAAAAGTCCAACACATCTATACTATATATTAAGCAAAAGGAGGTTTTTAACCCCCAAGACTTGTGGGAGCTCTAATATTCCAATCCTAATTTTCTAATTTTTTGATTTAAAAAAAAAAAAATCTCAGCATTTATTAATTTCTCCCAATCCCCATGTCTTTTGGGAGATTTGGTCAAAACCCCCTCATAATTAAATTTTAATGCATTAAAGACCAGCATAAACAAAATTCCTTGAAAATTTCAACACATCTATCTATCTATATTATATTATCTATATCTATATCTATACTATATATTAAGCAAAAGGGGATTTTTAACCCCCAAGGCCTGTGGGAGTTTCAATATCCTAATCTAAATTTTCTAAATTTTTTATTAAAAAAAAAACTCAGCATTTATTGATTTGATCAAAATTCCCTGATCAGCATTTATTAACTTTTTTCAATCCATATGTCTTTCCACATGCCTACATTTAGTGATACAATCCACTGATCAGCATTTAAAATTCCCTCATACAAATAATTATAGATACAATCCGTGTATAATTACTGCAGTACCCTTTTCAACTTCTCCTATACACTATGGTTAGTGATAAGATTGTTAAATTATTTTTGTAAAAAATCTTAAAAGCATAATCTATCTATACTATATATTAAGCAAAATGGGGTTTCTAAACCCCAAGACTTGTGGGAGCTCCAATATGTTAATCCTAATTTTCTAATTTTTTGTTTTTAAAAAAAAAAATTTAACCTCAGCATTTATTAACTTCTCTCAACCCACAAGATTTTTTAACTTCTCTCATAATTACTGCAGTACCTTTTCCAAAACAAATAATTTGTATATTAAAAAAATTTAAAACAAATATAAATATCTATATCTATCTATTTATTTATATCTATCTCTAACCTACAAATTTTGTGAGAATTCCAATATCCCAATCTAAATTTCTTGATTTTTTGATTTAAAAAAAAAATCTTAGCATTTATTAATTTCTCACACCCCCAAAGCTTTACCCTTATAATAACACTTTAATGCATTAAGAATAAATATAAAAAAAATTCCTTGAAAAGTCCAACACATATGAATTCATTGAAAAGTCCCAACACATATGATTATTATCCCTCATAAAAAAAAATCATTGAAAAGTACAACACATATGATTATTATCAAAATATTAATCTTTAATATAATATAAAAAACAAGACATTTAATTTATTGAAAGGTCCAACACATATGATTATTATCAAAATATTAAACTTTAATATAATATAAAAAGAAGACATTAAAAAAAAAAGATATTTAAAAATCACAATTCATATATATATATATATATCCCATTATCAGTATTTATTACATTTTTTCAATCCACGTGTCTTTCCATATGTTACATTTATTGATTTAGTCAAAATTCTCTAATCAACATTTAAAATCCCCTCATACAGATAATTATAGATACAACCCATGCATAGTTATTGCAGTACCCTTTTCAACTTCTCTCATACACTATGATTAGTGATAAAATTGTTAAATTATTTTTATAAAAAATCTTTAAAAACATAGTTTATATATTAAAAAAAAATCTAAAACAAATATAAATATTTATAATTATTCCGTACATAGCACGGGTGATAGGCTAGTATGATTATTATCAAAATATTAAACTTCAATATAATATAAAAAAGGAAAAAAAAAAGACATTTAAAAAAAAAAAGACATTTAAAAATCGCAATTCACATATATAGATAATTGTAAATATATTAAGGAAAAGGGGGTTTCTAAACCCCAAGTCTTGTGGGAGCTCCAATCTCTCAATTTTAATTTTCTAAATTTTTTATTTTTAAAAAAAAAATCTCAGCATTTATTGATTTGGTCAAAATTCCCTAATTAGTATTTATTAACTTTTTTCAATTCATATGCCTACATTTATTGATTTGGTCAAAATCCCTGATCAGCATTTAAAATCCCCTCATACAAATAATTATAGATACAGCCCATGCATAGTTAATGCAGTAACCTTTTTAATTTCTCCTGTACACTATGGTTAGCGATAAGATTGTTAAATTATTTTTATAAAAAATCTTTAAAAACATAATTTATATATTAAAAAAATATTAAAACAAATATAAATATCTATAATTATTCCGTGCATAGCACGGGTGATAAGCTAGTTACTTTTAAGGCAATGTTATAAATTTAAATTTACAAAACAAATTTATGATAGTTGATTAGTATAGCAAAGTAGGGGTTTTTTTTTTTTTTTTTTTTAATAAAGTTACTAAAAATTAGTTTTTGGTTATTGAAAAAATTTGGGTGGAGGTCGATATTTTGTGTTTATCTTCAATGAACTTGTTCTGAATTTTTTCAAACAAATTATTCTTTTCAAATCTTTCTAAAAATAAAAATTATTGAAAAAATGTGACTGTTTTTTAGTATTTGCCAAAACATGAGAGTCCTATTTAAAATGTAGGTTCCTTTTTTTTTTTCCCCAACTTAAATCATTCCAAACCAGCAGTCAAAAGTGTTTTTCATTAGGCTGTGTTTAGTGGGATGGGAGATGCTAATGCGCAGCTTTACGATGCCGTTTTAGGCAAAAAAAAAAAAAATTTAATTAATTTACTTCTTGGCTGCATTATTAAAAAAATAATAATAATAATTTGTTCCTTTGTTTTTTCTTTTTAAATCGTATTTCTAAGAAATTCCTTTACATTTTGGTTGTATATGTTACATTTTTTTTTAATAAATATGTAAAATTTTGGCAAAGTTATGATAATTTGTAATTTAGAAATAAAATTAGTATTTTGTGATAATGCCATACATTTTTTAATAATATTTTTTAACCATAAAATATTTATAATTACTACAAAATACCTAAAATGTTTATAGTACACACCATTTGAAGAGCGTAGAATTCCTTTTTTATAAAGTTTCAATTTCTTATATAATTTTATTTAGTTGAATAAGAAAGTATGTCAAATAAAATTTTAAGCTCAATATAATTCTTTTGCTTTCTATTTGAAATAAAAAATAGTATTTAATTTATTAAAAATTCATATTTCACATATTTTATACACTTTTACATATTTTAATATAATTTTTATGCATATACTAATGTTAACCACTGCCCAATGGCCCATGGTAAATATAGATGAAATTACTCATAAAAATTAGGCCTTGTTTGGGGAGTGATTTTTTTGACTAAAAAAAAATATATATATATAACTTTTTACAGTGTTCAAAAAGCAAAGTGAATAGAAATGAATTTGTGACTTTCTAAAATATTTTTGATTTTTTAAATAAAATAGTCACTTGCTAACTCAATTCCATTTCTATTTCAAAAACAAAAATGCTATCAACCCACCCTTATTAATTCATAATTTACCTCGAATGTGTTTGTATGGCGGAAATTAAATTGATGAGGTGTGGATAGTGGCGGAGCCAAAAAAATAAATCAGATGGGGCACTTCTTAATTACAATATTGAAAATATTTACAAAAATATTTCACATAAATTTTTACGATTGACTTCAGGAAAGATTAAAAAAAAAAATCAATGTGTTTAGTTTGTATTTTTTGAATTAATTTTTTTGAAAATTAAGTTTTTTATTTTTTATTTTTTATTTTATTTTATTTATTTTTAGTGAATATTTATAAAATTTTAAGCATTTTTTTTTTACTTTTTTAGATGCATGATGTATCTAAAAAAAATAAAATATTTGTGAAAAAATATTTTTAAAAAATTAATAAATACATAAAAATATGAAAAATGTACTTATTTTTTTGTATTTTTTTATATTTTTGGTATTTAGTGAATTTTTTAAAGATTTTTTTTCAAAAAAAATACTTTTTAAGTATATTTATGTTAGGTGTGTCTAAAAATTAAAAAAATTACTTAAAATATTAAAAAAAATTCAATAAAAACAAAAAAAAAATACGAAAAACAAAAGCGTATAATTTTTTGAAAAGTGTTTTTAGAAAATTCAAACCAAACAAAGTGAATGTGTTATTTGTAATTAGTGTGTCATGGACAACATTAAAAAAAGTCATGGATATAAAGTTTTAAAATAAATTATATAATGATAAAGTAATTTTTTATACAAAATATGCGTAAAAATTCAATATAATAGTCATTCCACGCAATCATTGACATGTGATATTATCAACCAATAATAAAAAAACACATGGAGGATGAACTCTGTATATTAAATGTAACTAACAATTCAATAAATTTTATATTTTCATTGAGATTAATTATGTTTGCATATCAATAATGATAAAGATCACCATTATATTGAAATTTTCATAAATAATAATATTGTAGTCTTTTTATTGTCAATCAAAATAATCATTACTGTTCTTATAATTTTAAAAATATCATTAACATTTCACCCTAAATAATATTTTTATATAAAATATTTTCTGCATGTTTGTAAAAAAAAAAAAAAATTCCAAAACTCAGGGTGGGCATGTGACCCCCCTGGGCCCTCATTTCCTCCGCCCCTGGGTGTGGGGTTCATAAGTAAAATGAATTTAAACCAATGATTCATTTTTCTAAGTAAATTCTAGATTGATAAGGATGTTTGTAGTGTTGTTTCAAAAACAAAAATCTATCTATTTTTTATTAAAAAAATGCTAAAAACAGTCATAAAGACCTTTGTTAGTATTGAAAAATTGTATAAAGAATGTGTCAAAAGTGAAAATGTAAAGAATTTCGTAGAAATACTATTTAAAAAGAAAAAAACAAAGGGACAAAATTTTTTACATAAATTTCTAAAGTAAGAGAAGGCAGTCTGATTTCAGAAAATAAAAGGGTGTCTGGTTATTTCAAAGATACAGAAGGGTTTTAAGTGTAAATTTAAATATAAATCCTGACAGGAAATATTTTTGAGTACCTAACACGTGCCTTGTTTTTATTGCCACGTGTACCACGTGTGTGAGACATCTCTATATTCACCGTGTTTCAATTTTTTAAAAATTAATTTTTTTATTTCTCGTATTTTTTTTTTGTTTTAAGTGAATATTTTAAAAAAAAAAATTTATTTTTTTTACTTTTTTAAATGTATCTTACTTATATATAACTAAAAGATAAAATATTTGTAAAAAATATTTTAAAAAATTAATAAATATACAAGAATATAAAAAATGTACTGAACTTTTGTATTTTTTTTTATATTTTTGATATTTAGTGAATTTTTAAAATATTTTTTTTATTATAAATATTATACTTTTTAAGTGTGTTTATGTTAAGGCCTCGTTTGGTAAGTGACTATTTTAGTTAAAAAGTAAAAAAGTAACTTTAAAAACTAAAAATCCTACAATTTTTACCCTACAACCCTATACACAGTGCCTTCACATGATGTGTGCCAGATTCAATGTAAAAAGTCCATTTTGCCCCTCGGTGATGCGTCGTTATTTCGTTTGTACCCTTGTTTTATGTCAAACATTGATGGGAATATTATCAGAGCCATTATACAGGGTCTACTATCCAGAGTTCAGTTATATCAAACACGCAAGATGAGGCCCCTTTGTTCAAGGCCACAAAGTGGTAGAAGCTCTGATTTGAAAAGAAAGATGAAGCAAGCGACGACGACAGTCCGCGAAGCCCAACAAAAAAGTAGTCCCGCCGTCGATGACCATCCCAACCGCAAGTATGCTCTTCTTCTCTCTCTATCTCTTTCTATCTATCTCTCACTCTCTTCAGCCTTTCTAGTTACTGTTTCTATATGTAACCATAAGACCTATGTTTTACGAATTTGTATATATATATATATGAACTCTCTCTATCTCTCTCTCTCTCTCTCATCACTTTTCAATTTGAATTTCTCAAACTTTGTTTGGGTAATTAAAATAAAAGTCCCCTAAAAACAAGAGAGGGTGGTTTTATGGTTTCCTTTAAACTTTAGCAATAATCGAGTTGGTTGTGGTGGGGGTGTGTCGATCTGATAAAGTACGCAGACGGTGGAATCATTTTACGTAAAAATCACCACGATGTGTTTGCAAGGCAAGAGTAATGGTAAACTGATGTGATGGACATGAGATAATAAATATGAAATGTTGTTAAACTTTTCTTTCCATACTACTGTTGTAAAAATCACCACGACATGTTTCCACATTCAAAGGCATTTTTTTTGTTTCCATACTACTGTGGAATGTTGTTAAACTTTTCTTGTTGTTCCTATCTTGTTTCTGTTCTGCGCTGCATGTATTTGTTTTGGTTTGTGATCTGCAATTCTTCTGTGCTACAGTCCATACCAAATGTCTGTTTCAAAAAATACAGTTCGTATGATTTTTTTTTTCTCCAAATATTGTAGTTCTTGTTTGCTGTCCAATAATGCGAGTGCTGTTTATTGGTATGCAATGAAGGTATAATGTTTTTGTAAAGGATATGCACTTGTTTGTTACTATCTCTTCTCTGTTTACAATCACTGTTTAACAAAATGGCTATATGGTGGGATTTAAATATTCTGTGAGGGGGGGGCTTGTTCGATATTCTTATCCAGTTTCGTATAATGCTCATCCTGTTTCATGGCACATGTTCGGATAATGTTATATCACAAAAAAGTTACCACAAGAAAATTATGTCCATAACAAAAATGTCACACCCATTGACCTATTCTTGTTCTGCTTGTCGTGTCCCGAAACAAGTCACGAAAGTTACCATGGCCTCGTTTATGTCAACTGCCACATCAACACAACCAGGCCGTATGTGTACTTGTGGTTACGACCACTGTGTTTTAAAGATTTCCCATTTTGCAAGAAACCCAGGTCATGCGTACTACCAATGCCCGATCGTCGAGTGGTGAGTACAAACACATTCACTTTTACATTTCCTTGTCAAACCCTCACTAATATATTTTTTAACCTCAGCCATGTGTCAGTTGGATTGGGTGATGTGACGAATATGGGTGCCAAAGGGCTGTTGAGAATGATAGAGACAATGTCGCTCATTTTGAGGCTTGTTTCATTCACATTGAACAAACTCTGCGTGTACTTACAGTAGTGACATATGTATTGTGCATCGTCGTCGTTATTTTGCTATTCCGAATGTGATATATGTAACCGTGTTGCGACCTTACCCTATTGTTATTAAAGTCATTATGTTTTGTGGCCCAAAAAAAATTCTGAAATTATGTTATGTTCGTAAACATGTAGTTATTATATCTTTCCGCAACTGTTTATTTTGTTTCAAATACTAATGTCATTAAATGAAGCTTTTGCGAACTGAAATTATGTTTTGTTTCAAATACCACATTTCTGACATAAAAGGTGTGTTCATAATATTTGTAATGCTTGTATTGATTGTATACATATTTTTACGTTGGTTCCCGTTCCACGACGTTATTCTAGTCGCATGGCGTCACATCGACTTGTGCCTTATACCCCTTCCGGCAAAGGGAAATGGCAACAACCCTATCATAAAGCAACTTAGGATGGGAAGTCGACACAGATATTCTTGGAACTGGTCTTTAAGGAAATTGACGGAGGAAACCAGCTGCACATGTCAATCACTCTAAAGGGGTACCGTTCGTTGTCTAAGACATTTGAGGCAGCAACTGGGAGGTTGCATGAGCCGAAACAACTTAAAAATAAGTACAATTTATCGAAGAGCGAATGACGTGCATGGTCTAAGCTAATGGATTGCCGGAAAGGCCCAACTGGAATTGGCTTTGGCCAAGTAATTGGGTTGTTCAATGCATCAGCCGATTGGTGGGCTAAAATGGACAAGGTAATGCTGTCCACTATGTCACGCCCTCAAAATTAAACCCATAATATATATTTCATTGACATGCAATATTAAAAGAAAACAATTCATTCTCTCATTCATCAGAGTATTACTAAATAAATGCATTACATGTAACATCAAATTAAATGCCCTACGGGCTTACATCTTTCCAAGCCAACACTTGGACACAAAAAATATGAGTTCTAACTCAAATACAAATAAAGCCCTAGGCTTGAATGTTTACATGTACTATCAAATAAAAACAAATAAATAAAGATAGTCTTCAAAATCCAAATCCTTCCAAGCTAAGTCCTTGGAGGTAGCTTATCACCTGGACCTGAAAATGATGTTCCCCATATAGGGTGAGCCACAGCCCAGTAGAAATATACTAAACCAACTATAAGTATTGAATAAAGCAATAGCATTCAATAGATGGTTAACTAAGATAATCAATTATATCATTATACAGTCTCATGACACTAATGTCTATGACACGTTTCACTTTCCAATATTATCAATATGGCTCAGAACCTGGCCAAACTTACAACAGTGAACTATATATCATATTCACATTCTTCCAATATCAACAAAACAAATGAGACTCAGGCTCATATCAAAACACTTCTTACTTCCCGTTTGATACACATTTTAGCGCTGTATCAATAACATGTAAAAACACTTCAATATCAATAAGCACACATAATAGTGATGCTAATGGAGTCCATCCCCTATCTCCTCCCAAACAAAATCCGGTTTAGAGGTCCATCCCCTATCTTCTCCTAAACCGTGGAGTACATCCCCTATCTCCTCCCACACAATATGCAAATGCAATGCTCAATCAATACACGTATTTTCTGTATTAATTCAATAGTCAAAATTAATGACTTAACCAATATGATTAGTTTCAGTTATCCCTAGTCCACATGCAATGTTTACAACAATCACGACTATCCTCCACCGATAGCCCAAAACAGTTATTTCTAGACTGGAAATAAATATATCAACCATTCAATAGGCGAGTAATTTAAATTATCCAACTACACCATTAAATCAATAAATTCCTCAATTCTCCTTAAATTAATTATACAAATTAATTTATTAAAACAACTAGAGTTTTTCCCAAAATTACCAAAATACTCCCAACATATCAAAATACTAAAACTTAGAATAAAACTTATAAGATGGAGTAGGAAATCCCTACCTCGAAGAAAATAACACAAATGGAGAAGACGGAGATGACGACCCAAACTCCAAAGTGCTCCAAATCCACAAACTCTCAGATTAAAACGAAGCTCTCAACTCACTCTATCTTTTTTAACAAAGGATCTAGGGTAGAAATACGCTCTAAGTAGATCAAACCTAAGAGAGAAGGTGAGTAGAGAAAGAGAGAACTCGGAACTAGGGTTTTAGGATAAAAAAGATGTAAAAAAAAACGTTTTAAAAACCGCTGCTGCGTATTTAAACTGGACAGGCTCGCTCGAGCAAAGACTTGGTCGCTCGAGCGACCAAACACAAGAAATACTCGCTCGAGCGAAGTAAAGCTCGCTTGAGCCAACAATACGATGCTTCAGGTCTGCAACCCAGAAGCACGCTCGAGCGACAGAATGCTCGCTCGAGCGAAGGACTCGACACTCGCTCGAGCGAAGGAAAGCTCGCTCGAGCCAAGAAACCCTGCTTTCAGGTCTATACTAGACGCAAAAGCTCGCTCGAGCGACCAACTCCTCGCTCGAGCGAAGACACAAAATTCTGGGCAGCAACATTTGGTTTCCAAACCCAACCAACCTGTAACAAACCTGCCCAACACATCCTATAACTCAAGAATTGGGAATGAAACATAAGTCCGGATACAACAACCAAAAAGAAAAGACTGGGGTCGCTATACACTAAATTTACATTTTGTTTTTCCTGTTCGTTATTACAAAACTAATATCTCATTTTCTGTATGTATACCATGCTTTCCTATATGCACACAACGTCGTATGTTTATAACTTTAAAGTTTTGGAATATTTCAGAGAAGACAATTATGACACAATTCTGACACCCGAAATGAAAATTAAAGGAAATTATGTAGAGGAAATTTCATCAAATTTTAATGGCTCTACCCAATTACTTGACTTTGCTAATAGGTAATTCACTTGGTTTTATTCGCGTTTCAGATTTTATTCACATGAAAACTTGGGACTTATAGGTGGTCATTAATCAAATAAAGGATGTTTAAGATTTTATTGCACCATACATTGAACTGATAGGATTGTGTTGCACAATTGTATCAGTTACAAAATTTTAATCTCGACTTGGAAAAAGATAAAAAAACTGGAGAAATAGAAAAATTAAAACCTGGTGCAGAAATGGCAAAAATTAATAAAAATAACTCGTAACAGCTTTCCAATCGATTTCTATTCCTTCTCTCTGCATCAGTCAAAATTCAGAATGCAATCCAAATTTACAACCAGCTAATATAAAAATCTTTAAAAAAAATAAAAACAAAAATAAAAAAGAAGAAGAAGAAGAAGAAGAAGAAGAAGAAGAAGAAGACATTAAAGACATACCCTTGGTGAAGCTTAAGAAGAAGAAGACATTAAAGATATTAAAGAAGATATCAATTGTGATCCCACCAATTGCTGCATTGTTCACCTGCAAGTTCAAAACTTGTTTGTAATTTAACAAAATTTAGGATTTGGATAGGTTAATTAAACTTCAGTAAATCTCTCCAACTGTTTCAATCTGATTTACAGATTGAAAGGAAATTAAAATAACAAAAAAGGCCAATACTTGTGCTTAAAATTCCATTAAAATCTTGAAATATTTCAATTCCAAAAAGAACCAGACATATAACAATATTATATAAATGGAAAATGCAGAGAGAGTAATTGCAACTCAATGGAATGCAAGTGAGAATTGTGTCTTAGGCACAACCTCATTTGCAAAATTTGATTTATTTTTTTGTCTGAACTTTTTTTAAAGGGTAAATTACTTTAACCTTACTTTAGGTTTTAATTTTGCCATTTCTGCACCATGTTTCATTGAATTTATTCCATGTCAATATGATCATGCTATTTACATTGCGTTCATTTACAGATTGACAAAGAATGTTGCAAGTTCAAAACCAAAACCTTGGAGCATTCGGATTTGATGGAGCGCGCCTTTACTGGCGCTGAAGTAATGGGTAAAAATGCATGGACGCCTGGTGAGACTCATAACCCGATGGAGTTAGAAGAAGAGTCTGACAGTCCAGAATTTTCCAGCGATAGCAATGAATTAGGAGCATCGAAAATGGCTAACATGATGAACTCTGCCAACATCAATGCCATAGGTAGTGGAAGCAAGCGGAAGCATTCATCGGCCAAAACATTGTAAAACAAGCGCATTACTGGGGCTACAGCGTTGGCAACCAGCATGGACGACTTGGTAAATTCCATGAAGACTCAGAGCAAGGAATTAACTATCAACCACGTTGTCGGCGGGCATAGTTACACTATAGCCAGGCTGTTGGATGGTTGTATGAAATACAGGGACTAGACCCCGCCGATCCACTTCTCCATTTCGGAGTCATGCTTATGGAGGTTCCGAACAATCGGGAGATGGTTATGAGTATTCCCACGGACCAAGGCATAATTGGGTGGCTACAAGTGAAGAAACAGGACAAAGAAAGGAATAGGGGTATCACTCTTGCGAGTTTGTTGCGCAATGAAGGACTTCGGTTTTAAATCTACATGGGAAACAACTCTAACGCCTCTATTTATTTTAAGTTCAATTGTTATTTTCTGCGTGTGAACCTTTTTTTTTTTTTTTATTGTCATTGTTGGTTTGATAATGGATTGGGTAGGGGACATGGCTGTGGACCCATTGTCCTTAACTTTTAGGTTGTAAAATCTATTTGTGGTTCTTATGTTTGTTATAGTAATTGCTACAGGGTTTAACAAATTGTGGTAATGCATTTTTTTTATCCCCAGTACCCATTTTTTAATGTTTTATGACCAGGTTGGGAATATAAAATTATAAAATTATGAAATTCCCATGTGGTTTTCTGTATACAATGTGGTTTTTTGTATATTAAAAATTATGAAATTAAAATATTAAAATTATGAAATTATTAAAATTATGAAATTCCCATGTGGTTTTCTGAGTAGTTTGTAATGTTTTGTTTATGACATTTTTTGTACAGCATCTCTGTTAGGGGTTTCAACATAAAATTTTATTATTTAGAAAATTTGCTTTAAATTCACATTTTTCATATGAATAAAATTTCATGCTACCAATATGTGCTTAATACTGCTATCTTTGTTTATAATGTTTTGTGCTAATCGTTGTTCGTATTATTGTTAGGTATGAACAACGAAGATGTCGACGTTGCACGGATGAATCAAATGTTAGAGGATATCACAGCGTTCGTAATACAGTGGCAGCATGAAATGAATTGTGCATATGTTGAAGCCTACAAAATTGCCACTGACTACTACAAGGCCCACGTCCTTAAAGTCCCATGCCGTACTTCCACCTTGACGGGGAGGGCATGGATTATGGAATTGTACAATGGTCACAGTGGCCGCTTCCAGTACAAATTGTGCATGCCCAAACATGTGTTCATTCGATTATGTACGACATTGGTAAACGACTTCTAGTTGCGTTTACCTGAGTGTCCGCAGGGCTTGCACGTCGAAGAGAGTGTTGCAATATTCATTCATGTACTTAAAAACTTGCCGAACCGGGAGTTACAAGAACGATTCCAACACTCCGGTGAAACTATTTCACGCCATTTTCATAATGTATTGAAAGCAATGAAAAAATTCACCATCGCTCACTGCAAGCCCCCTGCTAATTTCCAGACACACAGGGATCCCCATTTGCAGTCTCAACCACAGTTTTTGCTGTTCAGGGTGTGCAAAAATATTTTCGTAATGTTTGGAAAATGCTCGGTATGAACATGGTCGGTAATCTTATCATTGTATTTTTTTTTATTCATATATAGGATTGCTTAGTTGCATTGGATGAGACACATGTGCCAACATACATAAAGAAGTCAGAAACAGCCCCATATTTCAGTCGAAATGGGTGCCACACCTAGAATATTTTGGCGGTGTGTGATTTCAACATGTGCTTTGTGTTTGTCTCGTACGGGTGAAAGGGTAGCATGCATGATAGCCAGGTTTTAAGCAATGTAATCGAGAATCCACAATACAATTTTCCAACTGCAGTCGACGGTACATACGCCCGAATCCATATTCTTGTCAATACATAATTTAATTCTGGAGATACAATTGTTGTGAAATAAATGTACGTTATTATGCTTAATTTAAAATTTGTATTGTATGCAAAGTAAACATAGGTCATGAGTATTATGTATAAGAATTTATTCTTAATTAGGCTGTCATTGAATATATTTTGTTTGGTTTGTGAAAAACGAGTTGAACGTGATTCAGATAGATTGACTGGTATGAGCCCAAAATTATTATTGTGATCCATAAAGTTTGGGCCATGGTCATCTTAGTGTATATATTATTTTATATGTGGATATGTGATATGGAGGTGTAAGGCCTGTTTAAGTTACTTGGGTTCCTTAATGGGAGGGCCCAATAATTGTTTTATTTAGGCCCAGTTCCCTCTCCTATCCTTATTAGGGTTTGCATATATCTATATATATATATGTAGATCAAAGGGTTGTCAGCCCCATTGAAAAAACAACATAAAGATTAGGAGAAGGAGGGGAAGAGCTGGTGCTAAGGTTTTCCAATTGTGAATACCATCTTCTTTCAAGGAAGCAAAACTCAAGACAATAACGGAATTAAACGGTATGTATCTAAGCATATATTTTAGTAGTTACTTATATTCATAGTGTTTTGATTTCTAGTATATAGATCCTATAATCTTACATTATGTACCCACTTTTTTGCAAAAATCAACCAGCAAAAAAGTTATGTACTTTTCATTTCAAATGTTCACTTTTGCAAACACAAGTTCAGTTGCAAGCATATAACAAATATGACCAAATCTTCCAACATAAAACATATAAACAGAATTCTAATTCAAAATACCGTGTATATTTCTTTCATACGAATTGAAAACTTATTGCAATTTCTGTACCGTAATAGACTACATTGCATTGCCCATGCGTGTGGTAGTATACATGTAATTAACATGTACACTTTGACAGGTCACTATTATCTTGTGGATAGTGGATACAACAATAAGAAGGGCTTTCTAGCCCCATACAAAGGCAACCGATACCACCAACCGGAATTTCAAAGGCACAATCCACGGAACCGTGATGAGTTGTTCAACAGCGCGCACTCATCTTTGCGGGGTGTGATTGAGCGTACCTTTGGCACTTGGAAGGCGCGGTGGAGATTTCTTAAAGACATGACTTGGTTTGATTTTTGTAAAGTGCAGGTACCATTGGTTGCAGCGTCCATGGCTTTACATAATTTCATACACAGAAATAGTCAAAACGATGAGATTCACTACAAGAAAAAACACTTTTGGTGACCACCTATTTTTTTTGGTCGCAAATAGTCCACTTTCTGCGACCAAAATTTAACTTTTGGCGACCATAATTTTTTAGTCACGGAAAATCACCCTTTGGCAACCAAAAGAAAAAGTTGGTCACGGAAAGTATACTATTGGCGACCAAAGGCTTTTTTTGGTCGCGGAAGATCACATTTTGGCGACTAAAAAAAAAGTTGGTCACGGAAAGTATACCCTTTGGCGACCAAAAAAAAAGTTGGTCGCGGAAAGTATACTATTAGCGACCAAAAGGCTTTTTTGGTCGCGGAAGATTACCCTTTGGCGACCAAAAAGAAAAGTTGGTCGCGGAAAGTATACTATTGGCGACCAAAGGATTTTTTGGTCGCGGAAGGTCACCTTTTGGCGACCAAAAAGAAAAGTTGGTCGCGGAAAGTATACTATTGGCGACCAAAAGGCTTTTTTGGTCGCGGAAGATTACCGTTTGGCGACCAAAAAGAAAAGTTGGTCGCGAAAAGTTATGGCGGGATAAATTTTTTAAAAAACGATACTACTATAATTACATACTATTTTTTTGTTTAGGCATTAAAAGTTTTATAAAATAATAAATAACTCAATTTTTATGAACAAGAAGCATGTAATTGGCAGAGTGGATTGGGTGCATGGTGACTCTTTGGTCAAGAGTTCGAGTCCCAAGCAGCACAAAAGAATTACATTTTTTGGGTAAAAGGCGTTGACTTTTGGCGACCAACTTACCTTTGGTCGCTAAAAGTTTACTTTTGGGTAATATGAATTGGACTTTCCGCGACCAAAAAAGTTGGTCGCGAATGGTCACTTTTAGCGACCAAAGGCTTTTTTGGTCGCAGAAAACTATCTGTGACGAGGCTTTAGCGACCAACTCGCGACCAACATATTTTGGTCGCGAAAAGGTTTTAGCGACCAAATATGATACTTTTCGCGACCAAAATGTTGGTCACAGAAAGTGTTTTTTCTTGTAGTGATTGTTGCTGCTGTCACCAGTGTGGCCGAGTACAGTTACGCAGACATGGATGACTGGGACGATTTAGCTGCCCTTGACGATGTAATGATGCCTAGGAATGATGACATTGAGATGGCGCAGTTGCGGGCGCGTATCAAGGTGGAGTTGGTTGCAATTTGGCGAAATGCTCGTTAGGTGGAAATGTTATGTGATGCATGTCAATACTGTGTTGTGTTCAAATTAATTGGAGAAGACAATTTGTGTATATTGGTTACCAGTTATGTACAGGCATGTATGTCATTGTTTTTGTACAACTATGTACACACACCAATCTTTGTCACAAAATATATGACACAAAGCACGACAACTACACTGCATAGTTTAACATTTTTTGGTTTTTTTGAATTTTTTTTTTTTTTGGAGGGGGGGTTTATTTTTATTTTATTTTTCTAAAGATTCTTTTCACATATATATGTTTTCAAAGTTCTTATGTGAGGTGCATACTTAAAAAAATTGCTTACAAAATTAAAATAATGTGCAAACAAAAATACGAAATACTTTTTGCTCAGTGATTCATGAAAAACTGAACCAAACAAATTGAAAGCACAAATGACAATATAACATTTCCGTAAATTAATATATATTTTTTTAATTAGAATTTTTTTCGGAATATGAAATTCACGGACTCCAATAATTATTTCTTCATATATATGTTGTGGAACAAAATTGAGTTTTTCACACACTTTAATATTCATGTGTTCATGAGTAACAATTGATTTCTTCATATATATGTTGTGGAACAAAATTGAGTTTTTCACAGAATTTAATATTCATGTGTTCATGAGTTTTTAATGAAGATTTAAAAACAGTTTTGACATATATACAATTGTCAGGAGCTTGTAAAAATTGACTCATAATGAATTTTGCAAGTTTTTTAAATTTTTTTAAAAATAAATTCATTATGTTTCTCAAATTGTAACAAAACATTTTTGTCAATCAAATTTCAATCAGTGTGGTTAGTTTCAGCTTTTTGAATTCAATTTGTTGAAAAATGAGTTTTTTTATTTTTCGTATTTTTTTCTTTTTGGTAAATATTTTGTAAATTTTAAACATTTTATTTTTATTTTTTTAGATGCACAAGTAAAATATTTGTCAAAAACTATTTCAAAAAATTAAGTAATACACAAAAAATACGAATAATATACTAAATTTTCATATTATTTTTATATTTTTAGTATTTAGTGAATTTGTTAAAACATAATTTCAAGAAAATTATATTTTTTAAGTGTATTTATATTATGTGTGTCTAAAAATAAAAAAAAAATTGATTAAAATATTTAAAAAATTTAGTATAAAAAAAAATGAAAAATAACAAACTAAAATTTTTTGAATTTTTTTTTTAAAAATCTTAAACCAAGTAAAGTGAGTAATTTTTTTCCTATGCCTTTTTTGCAGAATTACACATTGGAAGAAGTCCAAATTCTATGGTTTTTTTCTATACAAATTAATTTAAGGGGCGTTTTGACAACATGTCAAAAAAGTCAATTTTTTGACTTTTTAATTTTTTTAGTAAAAATGTTAACTTTTTTACTCAATTTTTTTATCAAAAAAATCACTAAAAAAATCAAAAAATTAATTTTTTACCAACTTTCCAAAACATCACTAAATATTCACATCCAGCGAGTCCTTTATATGCCTGGAAAATACATAATACCCCAGTGAGGGTGCTGGGGTCTGTTTTAATTGGTCAAAAAACTATTTTTTTTCTTTTTCTTTTCCATTTCCATTGATAGCCCCCACGTAGAAGTGGGGTGCGGGGGTCCTTCCGAACAGGGAATCCGGAGCAGCGCCCTGACACCGTGTGAATGTTTCCTAGGCATGCTTGCTGCTTCCACTGCGGCATCACTTCACCTGACACCGTGTCAGGTGAAATCACATGCTCATGAATTGCATGGCAAATACTGGAAGGGCAATCCTGTCGTTATACAATTCTTCATTTTAATTATAGAGAAATTCCTGGTAGCTCGAAAACAAGGCTCGACTTTGGCTCGAGAGGGAGAGAAGAGAGGAGAAGGAGAAGGAGAAGGAGGGAGAGAAGAGAGGAAGAAGGAGGAGATCCGCCCAGCGCCGGTCGTCGCCCAGCCCGTCGCCACCGATCGCCCAGCCGTCGCCGCCGATCTCCCAGCCCGTCGCCCAGCTCCGATCGTCGCAGCAGCCTCCTCCTCCTCTTTCCTTCTTCCTCCTCCCTCCTCTGCCCCGCCTCCGCCTCCGCCTCCTTCTCCCCCTGTGAATATGCCCCCTCCAGTCCTCCTTCTCCTCCTCCTCCTCCTCCTCCCTCTCTTCTCCTTCTCTTCTTCACCCTTCATCTTCGACGACCTGTAACAGAAGAAGGAACAAAAAAAAAAATCGAGCCAAACTCGAGCCATACATTTCGAGCTACCAATCGCGGTTCTTAATTATATTCAGTGTGTTTGAATTTTGAATAATACTACGGGTTATAAAAAATATATCATAAAATTTATTATGAAAATTTTTCATTCCTTAATTAATATGCGATGTTTTATTATATAGATAATCTAAAGGTAGAGAATCTTTTATAATTATCTTTTTGATTTTTTTTTCATGATCCATAGCATTATTCTTGAATTTTTTAGATTAAATTTTTTAAAAATTAAATTTTTTGATTTTGGTATTTTTTTTTGTTTTTAGTGAATATTTTTAATATTTTAAACATTTTTTTTACTTTTTTAGATGCACCTTACTTAGATGTATTTAAAAAGTAAAAAAAGTATAAAAAAGTATTTTAAAAAATTAATAAATACATAAAAATATAAAAAAATATATGGAATTCTCGTATTTTTTTTTATATTTTTAGTATTTAGTAAATTTTTTAAAGGTTTTTTTGACAAATTTTTTACTTTTTAGATAAATTTATGTTAGGTATCTCTAAAAATAAAAAAAATACTTAAAATATTAAAAAAATTCAGTAAAAACAAAAAAAATAAAAAACAAGAAAGTAGAATTTTCTGAAAAGTGTTTTTGGAAAACTCTAACCAAGTAAAGTGATTATTTTTTTTTACGTTTTTTCGTAAAAAATTAAAAAATTCTTTTCAAACATATCAATTTTTTTATATTATATTTTAATCAAAAAATTATTAAAAAAATCTGTTTCTAAATGAAGCCTAAGTAAAAATTAAAAAAAAATTATTTAAAATATAAAAAAATCAATATAAATAAATAAATAAATATGAAAAATAAAAAAATAAGTAAATTTAAAAAAGTGAAACCAAACAATAGTCTTCACTAGTTTGTTTGTGTTTCGCATTTTCTTCTATATAAGCTCTGCAAAGTAGCTCTTTTCAATGTGTTAAAAGATTAATCATGCCGACAAGAGACATGAGTTCTTCAAGGCACAGCAACAAACACACAACCCATGTCCTCCTCATGCGGTGTGCATACCATACCCAGCACAAGGCCACATCAACCCAATGCTGAAACTAGCAAAGCTCCTCCACCACAAGGGCTTCCACATCACCTTCATCAACACCGAATTCAACCACCGCCGCCTCCTCAAATCCCAGGGCCCCCACTCCCTCTCCGGCACCCCCTCCTTCCACTTCCAAACCATTCCCGACGGCCTCCCTCCCTCCGACGCCGACGCCACTCAGGACATTCTGGCACTCAGTCACTCCATTTTGCACAACTTTATAGATCCCTTCAGAGTCTTACTGGCCAAACTCAACGACAACGCGGCTGCTTCATCGGAGGTACCTCCGGTGACATGCGTAGTTTCAGATTGAACGATGAGCTTTACTCTGAAAGTGGGTGAAGAATTGGGCATACCAGTTGTTTTTTTCTTCCCTACCAGTGCTACTGCCTTAATGGCCCATGTTGCATATCCCAAACTGATCGAAAAGGGTCTTGCTCCACTCAAAGGTTCGTCTACTGAAGTTTGTTTTCATTATAATAGAGTAGTTTTTTTTTCCTAATTCCATTCTATAATTATCTTTTAGGATAGATTATACCAACTCTTCTGAAATTAAAAAATATATATGTAACTTAAATAATTTTAATATATTTATAATCGCCTCCCTTATATATTTTTTTCATACTACAAATTAGGGGTGAGCAGCGGATATACCGATCCGTCAAAACCGACCGATCCGAACCGATCCGCCGCATTTTGGACGGATGCGTGATGACGAGCGGACGGTTGAGGATTGATTTTCTCCAATCCGCCAATTTGGCAGACGGATAGCGGATTTGAGATTTCTTTGACCGCAACCGAACCGCCAAACCGCCAAATCACGAGCACCTCTAGTAATTTATAAGACTTTGTATTTTCAGTTTATTTAAATATTATGTTTGTATTTTCATTTGAAAAAGAGTTTAAATATTCTGTTGAAAAAAAAGTTTTCAACTTGAATATATTTTTTGAATTGAAAAATATAAACGTATTATTTATCTATATTTTTTGGTTTTTAAATCTAGCTCTAAAAATAATAAATAGAAAATATGATATATGCTGGTTGGTTTTTGTTTTCAAAAACATATGTAGATATAATCTCTACTACTGCTCTGTATATGGTTTTGGTGGTTTGAATTGTTATTATATTTTAAGAATCACATATTGTAATACTTTATGTGAATGAATCATGCTGTGATTGTAATATGTAGATGAGGCATGCAGTGATTGTGATATTTTAAAGTTTCAAACTTTTTTTCTTTGAATAAGGCATACAGTGATTGTAATACTTTTTTAAGTCATTAACTGTAATACTTTCTTTTTCTTTTTCTCCTCTTTTTTTTGAGGAAGTGCACAAGTTGAATTATGTTAAAAATTTATAAAATTTTAAACTGCCAAACTGATTCGCATCCATCCGCCAAACCGCCAATTAGCTCAATCCACATCCGCCGGATTGGCGGACGCATGCGGATTGATTTTCTTCAATCCGCCAATCTGACTGACGGATGGAGGATTGGAGGTTCCGTGGCCGCAACCGACCCGCGCCCACCCCTACTACAAATGTAGTTCTTACTTGGAGTGGGCTCATGATGTCCCAAACTAGACTCTCCAATTCAATTAGCCCCCGTTTGCCTATCATTTTGGGACTAAAAAAAACATAAAATGACAAAATAAACTAAATAAGTTAATAAGGCAAAATATCACATCTAACTTATAGTTATTACATTTTTTCTTTCACAAAAGTCAAAAAAGTCAAAAAATAAAACCAAACGAGGCTAAAAAAGCCAAACTAAAAAAGTCTCAACACAAAAAAATTAACTATATTAACTAATACCAAACGAAGTTTTAGTAGATTGGACGAAAATATCGCCCTTTATTTTCCTCAATGTGGTATAATTACGGTGGTTAAATACTTTTAAGATTCATTCATTTATAAAAAATTTAGGAAGAATTACATATCAATGGCAAATACAAAAAATATATAAAAAATGTGATAAATATTAATAATTAAAATCATAATTTTTTCAATATATATATTTATATTCTCCACTAATGTGTAATTCCCCCAAGTAAAATTATATATACTTTTACTTTTAGATCCATTTTTTAAATCTAATGAGGTGTAATTGGGATAGTTAGTTAATAGTTAGAAAAGGGAGGAGGATTCCCTCTAGTCTAGATTTTGGATTGGGAATGTTGTTTGGATCCGTGAGGCTTACCACGTGTCCCATTTCAATGATCAGAACCGTTCATTTTGTCAGACACTTCATGTATTTTATCTTCACAAAAAATTGGGTCGATTTGATAATTATAACTTGTTCAATCTATTACGTTTCTCACTGAAAAATGTATGATTTATTTTAAAAAATATAATTGTTATCTATTTTTTTTAGTAAAAAATTGAACAAGTTAGAATTATTGAATTGACTTAG
The DNA here is from genome assembly GCA_036172215.1 of Camellia granthamiana. NCBI lineage: Eukaryota > Viridiplantae > Streptophyta > Magnoliopsida > Ericales > Theaceae > Camellia > Camellia granthamiana. The sequence continues at coordinate 130,961,403 of CM069905.1, forward strand.
TTTTTTATGTGGATGAAATACACAAAGTGTCCGACAAAATGAATAATTCAAATCATTGAATTGAGACCCATGATGGGCTCTACAGGTCCAAACACTGCCCTCAAGTCCAAAATATGGATTGAAGGGGATCCTCTTCCTTAGAAAGGATAGGAGAGAAAAGAATAACACATGACAATGATTGATTGATTAACCATTGGGTTTAAAAAAGTGAGTTGAACTTTTTAATTTAAATGACACTAATCTTCTCCCAAAAGTTTATTATACAAATTTAAAAAAAAAAGGTTCATTTGCATTTCATGAAATCTAAAAAAATGATTGATCATTGATCATAATCAAATTAGGTGGTAGTTTGATATATCACGAATATTTTGGTCATAACCAATATCATTATACATTATAATAAATAAGAGTTTTAGAAACTAAATATTTTTGTTTCTAAAAATGAAAATTTTGTTACAAAAAACATTTAGAGACCAATTTATATTATCATGAGGATAGTCGCTAAAAGATCGTTCCGAAAAGTCCAAAACAAGGCTTTTAGTGACAAAATTCTGAAAATTAATAAATAGACTTTTAAGGACAAAATAATTTGGTCTCAAAATAATTTATTTTTTAAGACAAAAAATTTGGTCCTAAAAGGATAATAATTTATCACTAATGTCTAATTTTTGTTGCTAAAAATAAAATAACGGCACTTTTCGTAACAAAAATATTTAGTCTCTAAAAAATAATTTTATCTCTAAATTTTAATCTCTAAAATCTTAATTTTTTATAGTGATAGAATATAACTTCTAATAGGTTTTCTTTGGCCCTACCAGAACATGTAACAAAGCATGACAGTACTCCGGCCTATTTTGAAAAATTAGTTAAAAGTCAGTTTATTGACTTTTTAATTTTTTTAATTAAATCACCTCTTTACTTTTTTTATATGTTTTTTTATAATAAAAAAAATTCATAAAAAATTAAAAAATCAATTTTTAACTTACTTTCTAAAATAGGCATTATAATTAACACTAATATAATTCTTAGCATGACTTTTTGCTTATATATAGTGTTATCCTAACTGCAATCTTTTTGTTCAAAGTGCAGATGCAAGTTACTTAACCAATGGTTACCTAGACACTGTGATAGACTGGATACCAGGCATGAATGGCATACGATTGAAGGATTTCCCAAGTTTCATTCGAGCCATTGACATCAAGGTTGATTTCGTTTTGAAGGTAATTGACAAAGCCCACAAAGGTTCCGCTATCATTTTCAATACCTTCGACGCTTTAGAACCCTATGTTTTAGAAGCACTTTCCACAATGTACCCACCCATTTACACCATTGGCCCTCTTCAGTTTCTCCTCGACCAATTCCCACAAAATCACTTGAATTCCATTGGATAAAGCCTATGGAAAGAAGAAATAGAGTGCTTATCATGGCTCGACTCGAAAGAACACAACTCTGTCATTTATGTCAACTTTGGCAGCATCACTGTAATGACACCCCAACATTTGATTGAATTCGCTTGGGGACTTGCTAATAGCAACCAAACATTCTTATGGGTCATTAGGCCTGATTTGGTTATTGGTGACTCGGCGATTCTTCTACCAGATTTTGTGAATGAGACTAAGGAAAGGAGTCTATTAGCAAGTTGGTGCCCTCAGAACAAGTCCTCAATCACCCATCAGTTGGAGGTTTCTTGACCCACTGTGGATGGAATTCGACTCTTGAGAGTATTTGCAATGGGATCCCTATCTTGTGTTGGCCATTTTTCGCAGATCAACCGACGAATTGTTGGTCTTGTTGCAGTCAATGGGCTGTAGGGATGGAGATAAACAGTGATGTTAAGAGAGAGGAAGTTGAGAGAATGTTGAGAGAGTTGATGGCTGGAGAGAGGGGAAAGGAGATGAAGAGAAAGGTCATGGAGTGGAAGAAGTTGAGTAAAGAGGCCGCAGCTTGTTCTGTTGGGTCATCTTACTTGAATTTTGAGAAATTGGTCAGGTCTGTGCTCATGTCTACTGGTTCAAATCAAACTAGTTAATGTGTGTGCACATTTTCATCTTACAAGCAATTTCCGAAGCAAGTTGTTTATTGTTTGGAATAATCATTTGCAAGTATTTCAATGCCAGGGGCTTTGGGGTAGGGCTTCTAATTTGATTTGTCATTGTGTCCCATAATTGTATATTGTGTTTTTTTAATAAATAGAAGTTGTTCTTCTTGTTGAAGTTTTTTTTTCAAAAAAATTATTTTCTATTTTGTCATTAAATAATGATGTACATAATTTTAATTTTTTCTTTAATACAAATAAGCTTTTCTTCGACCTGAATTACCGGAACCTCTTTCATACTCAAACATGAAGTAAAACTTTAGCATAATGGTGATACCACACGGTAATGCACAAGTGATATCACCAACTAATTGAAACCTAATACGTGATTTAATGAACTCCACTTTTTAATTATAACTATCCACCGTCATTATTATAACTTTTATATAGGTAAATGATAATATATTATTGATTTGTAATATCACATTATTATTATGAATTTTTTCTTTATGTGATATTGATGTCAACCACAATTTATGTAGTGGAAGGATAGGGGCACACAAAATAAATTATCTAATGTCGCAAACAAAAAAAATAGGATAATTACAAAAAAAATCTTTCAGGGATTGACCCGTAAGATAAAATAATTTTTTTATTTTATCAATTTGAAACTTAAATTTCTTATTTATTTTTAATTTAAATCATTTATCTAATTATATTAAATAAAATTGATGAAAAAATTGGTATTTTAGTCATTAAATTCAATAAAAAAATAATATTTTATATATTTTATATATATGTATATTAAGTTTAATAATTAAAATATTTATTTTCTATCGATTTTACTTAATAAAAGTAGAAGAATGATTTTAATTGAAAATAAATCAAAAGATTAGTTTTAAATTGATAAAATTAAAAATTTATGATTTATTTTATTGAAAAGCCCAAACCTTTAGATTTTTTTTTGTAATTATCCCAAAATAATATGTACAAAAAATAAAAAGGGAATCTACACTACAAAAAATTAAGTTTTTAGAGATCAAAATTCAGGTACAAAATTATTTTTTAGGAACCAAATAATTTTGTTGCAAAAAGTGTCATTATATTTTTAGCAACAAAAATTGGACATTAGTGATTAATTATTATCTTTTTGGGACCAAATTTTTTGTCTCAAAAAATAAATCATTTCCAGACCAAATTATTTTGTCCCTAAAAGTTTATTTATTAGAGACATTTTCAAAATTTTGTCGCTAAATGCCTTGTTTTTAATTTTTCGGGACGACCTTTTAGCGACTGTCCTCACGACGATGGAAATTAGTCCTTAAATGTCTTTTGTAACAAAATTTTCACTTTTAAAGATCAAAATATTTAATTTCTAAAACTCTTATATATCGTAATTCTAACATTTGGTCTAAAGTAGTACTACTCAAAATGCAATATGTAGGTCAAACTTATTTGATAGGGCTCATATATTATTATTATACCAAGTTTGATTTTGAACCATACATTTTATATTATTAAATTTTTTCTTTGCATATTTCACTTTACTCTAAATCTATCAATGCAAATTAAGGTCTTGTTTGGGTACTCCCAAATAATCTAAAAAGTCAAAAAGTTACTCAAAAAGTTAAAAAGTTAACACTATTCACCAAAAGTCAACAATTACGGCTGCACAACTTTCAATTCAAATTTTCCTCTAAAAACCAATTTTCACAATTTTTTATTACACATTTTTTCATAAAAAGTCAAAAAGTTAACCCAAACATCCATATTTTCAACCTCAATTTTTTAGTCAAAAAAGACAAAAAGTACACTTATTTAGTCTTCCCAAACTTGGCCTAAGACATCGAATTAAAAGTAGGACATTTATTTAGTAATAGTGTGACAACATTTAATGGTATGAGATTGTGGATTTAAATAGTCTTGAGTTGAATTTAATATCCTTTGATTTTTTTTTCCTCTACAATCTATATATATATATATCTATATAATAAGGAAGGAAAGTTTTTAAAAATATGTAAAATACATGTGAAATACATTTAGATTCAAAGGCTAAGATCAATTTTGATAAACATCAATGGTTCGGATGATGATTTATTCCCGCCCAAAACCCATGTGCTCTCTCCCTCTCCCACCTACCCATGTCTCCTCCCCCATTCCCTCTTTATCTCTCTCTCTCTCTCTCTATTCTTATTTCCTACCCTCCCTCTCCAACTCGGCCTCGATTTCTGCCTCCCCCCTCTCCCCCCTTCTCTCTCAATGTTTGCTGCTCGCAAGATAGGGTTCCGATTGAGAACTGGGTCACCGAGTTGGTTCCTCTGTTCCACGACCAACTTCACCACCACCACAGATTCTTTCTCTGTTCGACGCCGTCGTCTTCTCTTTCTCTCTCTGCTTCGAACCCCCTCCGGTACCTCTCTCTCTCTCTCTCTCTCTCTCTCTCTCTCTCTCTCTCTGCTGTGTCTGTTCTTTGTGGTTGTATCTGTTCTTTGTGGTTGTATCTGTTCTTTGTGGTTGGTACTTCAATTCATTGTGTATATACATATTTTTGGTATGCTTGTGGTTTGATTTGAAAATGGGTATGTCTTGGTACATTGGTTCTGCTCTTATTCTGCTCTAAGACTCCCCGCACATTTTATCTGCACATTTTATCTTCTCACTCAGTACAAGTATCGAATATTTTATCTTTCTCACTCAGTAAACAAAAGCATATATTTCAATACTCTGTTTTATCTTTCAAATGGTTGAATACAGATCAAACCATTTCATCAAATCTAAATCAAATCAAGGGATTTGTAAAAATGGTTAAAACAGGAGTATTTACCCATATATATTTTGAGTATTTACCCATATATATTTTTATAGATCCATATGACTGTTTACAGAGTATCTGAAATTTCCCCTATTAATTGATCCATTAATAGATCCATTTTACAGAGTATTTTAAAACAGAATATTTACCCATAAATCAACAGTCATATTTTAATGAAGTTTCAAAAAGAGTAATTATTGGATATGCGTTTCTTTCATTAAAAATGGTAAAAAACAGATCTTTAGGATATGTTTGGATTTTTTTTTACCCAAATATATTAAAAATATATGAAAACAGTATTTACCCATATATATTTTACCCATATATATTTTAAATGAAAACAGCATAGGTTTGAAATTTATAGGCAATACAGTCATATCTTTAGGATAGGTTTGAAATTCAAATGATCCGTATATATATGGGTATATACAAGGTTCTGAAAAGCGGTGCGGTCGCCGTAACGGTGGCGGTGGTGCGGTTGCGGTTGCGAGGTGTAAAGGCCGTAGTGTAACGGTTGCGGTAACCAGAATCGTGAATTTTTTTATTTTTCGCCCAATTTGAAAAAAACTTACCGATACGCATATTTTTTTTTCCATGATCATATTTATTGGGTTAAAAATAAATATTGATCAATTTTTGTAAATTTTAAAGTATGATTCAATATATTTTATATTTTTAAATCACTATAAACTGAGTTTTTTACATTTTATTTAATAATTAATGACTTTATATTATACAAAAAATCAATCACTAACTATTATATGTAAGATAAACAATGACAAAAGTAAGAGAATAAATAAGAGCCTAAATATATATATATACATATTTTAACCAAGCCAAATAGATAATGACTACACTTATTATTATTATTATTATTATTTTCAAACAATATATAGATAGACACACACAAACAAAATGGTTGAGTGATAGCAGCTGAATAGAATAGCATAGGTCTTACAACTTCAATTCAACAAATCAATAACATGTTCTTCATCTTCCTCTTCTCTCTCTATCTCTTGCTCATCCATTTTCTCTCTTTATCTTCCCTCTTCTCTCTATCCCTCTTCCCCCATTTTCAGTTTTTTTTTTTGTGTTTTTTCGAAAGAAACAGTTTGGAACCGTTAACGTAATGGTGCGTAACAGGCCGTTACGGCCGTTACGACCGCTACAGCAGCCGCTACGGCCGACACACCTGTGAATCTCAATTACACTGCAAAAGAGGCTGTAACGGGTGGCGGTAATCGCCAAAACCGTTACGTAACGGTTGCGGCCGCTTTTTAAAACCTTGGGTATATATGACTGTTTTCTATTTTTTTCCCCCTATTAATAGATCCATTTTACAGAGTATTTTAAAACAGAGTATTTACCCATAATCAACAGTCATATTTTTAATGAAATTTCAAAAAGAGTAATTATTGGATATGCGTTTCTTTCATTAAAAATGGTTAAAACAGATCTTTAGGATAGGTTTGGATTTTTTTAGAAAGATTTGATGAAATAAAAGAGAGTAAGGTTTGAGTGTTCCATATTAAATCAAGCTTTAAACCAAAATTTCTCTAAAATTTGATGAAAAAAAAAGACTAGGGTTGGAGATGCTCTTAGTATAGTGATCCTGCTCTTATTTGTATCTCAGTTAACCAAAATTGCCAAAATTGCTTTTTGTGTTTGTTTTTTACCATGTTTTCATGAATTAGTCAATACATGGATTTCAGATTTGGTTAGATTTCAGATTTGTGGGTATTTTGATAAATAAGTGTCCCACTAATTTTGTAAAGCCAAACCATTGTTTGGGTTTGCCATAACCAATGGCACAACATTCAAGATGCTCTAATGTGTCATACAGTATTGGTACAATGCATAATGACACAAAAGAAGTGGGATTATATGACAATTTGGTATAAAATTTTTGTGATTCTATCATTAATCAAATAGGAGAGATGGAGACAGGAGATCTAAACTTGGCTCTTCATATCCTTATGATATATATAAAGGTTCATACTTTAGTCATTGTTGGCCAAATTTCCAGAAAACTTCAAATTTACAACCCCTTTTTTGTCCCTGCCAACAGAAAGAATTGAATATCCTAACTTCACAACATGATACAATGTTATGAATTTTATTTTAGTGTTGTAACTTTGAGTTTGTTGGGTATTACTAATAATCATTATATATATGTATATATATTATTTTGTTGTTGACAGCTTCTAGGTTTACTAGGAAACTTAAAGGGCATAACATCAGATTTAGTGGCTTCTGAGTGTGTGCTCAAACTATTGCATGAGGGACAAATAGAGTTCATAAACAAGAGTGAGCCACAGCAGCTAACACAATTTGCAGCCCACTTCATTAGCAACACTGATCAAGCTCAATCTTGCAATTTCGCTACTTTTCTCCCTATCGAGGAGGACACTCCTCTCTAGGTATGTGTTGATAATACAAATAATAAAGTTACTCATCTCTCTATCCATGATTTAAGCTTCTAGATGAAATGATAGTTAAAATTTTATTATGATGTCTAACAACAGATAATAAATCCTATGATCAGCAATTTATCTGTGTACCCCTATGTTACTTACACCCATGTAATATGGCAAAATTAGAAATCAAGAAACAATGAAGAAAAACAATTTACTTGGTTCATCTTAAAGTCCATGTCCATGGGTGAAGAATGACAGAGAAATTTCACTATGAAAGTGTAAAATACAATGAGTTGCTCTTTGCAGAAACTTTCATGACCCAAAAAACAAGAACTAGAACCCAAAAATAACCACTGCACAGGCCACCAATGGGTTTTTAAACATAAATCAATTTGAATTCAAGACACCCAAAACATGTAGCATATCCATCTTTCCACATAGTGAAACACTTGCTATGTTCTGACTTCTAAGTTCTAACCAGTTGAGTGCATTAACTGCAATTTAGAAGTAAATGAATTGTCTATCATCAAGCAGTTCTAACATTTGGATATGAGCAATTCAAATGTACATTGCCACTTGATGTACGCATGAACATATGATTTACTAGGAAGTTATGTGACCATGGTGGTGATGGATCAAATAGCCAATTTAATATTGTCATTTCTCAGAGAGCATAGTGGATCAAGTATCTAGGAGTTTTTGCTAACATGGAAACCAGAGCAAATTAAGTCTATGATGCTGTAAGTACACAAATTATCGCATTTATTTACCACTATCTAAAGTTAATTAAGTACCATGTTTTCATGAATTAGTCAATACATGGATTTCAGATTTGGTTAGATTTCATATTTGTTTATTAGATGTTATAAATATGGTTAGATTTCTCAAGTTTACTGCTAATCGATGGATTTCAGATGGATTTCAGATTTGGTATTTATAGATGGATTTCATATTTCTCAAGTTATAAATATGGTATTTATAGATGGATTTCAGATTTGTGGGTATTTATAGATGTTATAAATATGGTTAAATATTTACAGAATCTGTTGGTTTCAGATTCTAAGAATTTTTTAAACTGAAATGGAGTACTTGGGTTTTTTAACTACTTTCATGTTGTTGCTCTGTAAAATATTCTCACTCATTATGAAAGACGTGAATATCACAAAGAGCTTAACATTCGCTATGATTTCAAGAGCAGGGTTATCTTTTCTTAAATAGATTTTTTACAAAGAATCTGGACATAGACACACATTCTCATATTCTTATAGATTTTTTATTTGTGAGTATATTTTTATTTTATTTGAGATAATGCAGAAGAATCTGGATTAGTTTTGGATATAGATTGTATAGATTTTATTTGAATATAGATTGTATAGATTTTTTATTTATATATAGATTTTTTACAAAGAATCTGGAGATAGATTTTTTATAAATTTTTTCCAAACATTACAAAGAATTGTATAGATTTTTTATATTATCTTTGTGAAGAAGAAATGGAGGCTACGAAAGTATGAATAAGATGGTAACTTGAAACTACCATCTATATCATCACCACCACCAGGTTTTTCTTTCTCACCTCCTTTTCCGTCTTCTTCTTCTTCTTCTTCTTCTTCTTCTGAGTCCTCTTCTTCCAAAAGGGGTCGTGGCAGACCACTTGATTCTGGTAACTGCCAGCTACTTACTTCTTTAGGTGAGTTCAAATCAAGCCTTTAAATCAACCTTTTCCCTTGAGATTGATAATTTAGTTGTGTACAACCTTTTCCTTTGTTGCAATTCAAGACTTCCTCCATCAAACACATTGAAAACAGTAAGTATGGTTTAACGTAATTTTTATTTTTTTTGAAGTACATTAGTTAGTGTGATTTGTAGGTTGTGGATGAAGTCTTAACGAGGCAGAAAGAGACTGAATGGTGAGCTTTTTGATAAGTGTATAGGTAGTGTTACTGTACATGGTTAAATTTGAATACAAGTGTTTATTCATTCTCTTCATGGGTTTTAGGTTCATTGAAGGAGACTTTGATGCGTATTTGGAAAGAATTCGAAAACCTTATGTATGGGGTGGAGAGCTTGAGTTGCTGATGGCATACCATCTTCTCAAGTGAGTTCTATTCACTGTTTAAGTGAAGCATTATGTTGTCCGTATGAAGCAATTTATGTGCAAAAAACAATATCATAGTGTTCATCAAAGTGTTTTTGCATATTGGCTCATATACAATGGTATTTGTCTTATTAGTTTGACAGAAGGGTTTATTTGCCTCATCAAAGTGTTTTTATATTAAATTTATAATCTATATAATAAGATTGAAGGGTTGGGATTACAATTATATTCTAATCCCAATATTATTTACACCGTGCCTTCAGGTACGGGTATACGCTAGTATATATATATATATATATTATATAAGGAAAATAGAGTTTTTAACCCAAAAGTCATGTGGGAGTTTCAAGTTCTCAATCTAAATTTTATAATTTTTTTTATTTTTAAAAATAAAAAAATATATATCTTCTATTGGCTATCTCTTATTCAAGCAAAAATAAATAAAAAAATAAAAATTAATATCCCTTAATTTATGACTTTCAAATGAAAAGTATATCAAATCTAAAAAAAAATGAAAAATATACTAATCCATTTCAAAATTTAAATTTGAGAGTCAATAACTATGAAAAGCAATCTATTAATTTAAATTTAAAATTGGCACAATATAAATTTAAAATTATGATGATCTATCCCATGATTTATAAGTTTTAAATACAAATTTAAAATTATCATAATTAGTTCATAATTTTTGTATTTATGAGCAATAAGAGTGACGTTGAGATTATTTATATATTTTACAAAAGAATACTTTTAAAAAGAGATATTGAGAGTTTCAAAACCTTACACAAAGTCTATTTACTATTATAATTGAAAAATATTGTCATCCTATTAAAACTTAAAGTTGCGATTTTTTTTAAAATTTTTTTGTTAATATATGTTATAGTATAATTGGTTTATAAATTAATTTTATATTCTTAAAATAAAATTTTAAATTTAGATTCTTCCTTAAATTATGTTACCAGAATAAGATAAATATTCATTCCTTAATTTATGCATCTTTTATTAAATTACAAAATAAAATTTTAAATTTAAATTCTTTTTTAAATGGCGAATTACACTAATGATCCCTATAATTTGGGGCTTGTGTCACTTTGGTCATTGATTTTTCAATTGTGACACATTTGACCATGATTTTTGAATCTTATTCCAAATAAGGACAATTGAAGATATCATTACTCATTTTCAAGGGCAAAGTCATCAATTTTTGATAAAATATAAACTAATTTGACAAAAATAAATATCAAAAAAATATTTTTGAATTTTTAAAAGTTATTTATACCCACTAAATATAACGATTCTAGTTTAAACCCGACTCGTTCATTATTTTGGATCTAGGATTTCTTGTCTTGATGGTTGTTCATATCTTCTTCCATCTTGTTCCTTGTTGAGTTTTGTTATTGGAATGTCTTTGTTGTGTTTGAAACAGGTTAGAAGTTAGTTTTTCAAAATTTTTGATGCTTAGATTTTGGTTTGTTCGCTCGAGTGACCTTTTTTGCACTTGAGCGAATTTTGAGAACTTCCAATACTTTTGCAAGTCTGCAAAATTACTGGGAGTATGGCATTCTTCACTCAAGCGGTGTTTCTTGGGCTCGAGCAGTCCTTCTTACGCTCGAGCAGTCTTTTGAAACTCTCAGTACTTTTGTAGGCCTGCAAAGTACTGGAAGGGTAGTGTTCTTTGCTCGAGCGATCTGCGTGTATATCAGTTCGTAACAGTCACATTTTAAGTCATTTTTTCATATCTCTCTCTATAAAACATTTTCAAACCCTAAATTTAGACCCTCTCTCTCTAGAACTCATCTTCTATCTCAAATACACCTCAATCTTGTGGTTTCTCAACCCTTATTCTTTAGAGAAAAAGATAGAGCTCACCTAGAGCTTCCATTTGATCCGAACAAAATTTGCTTTTGGCTTCATCAAGTTTCATCTCTTGTTTTTCTTTGTCCTTGTTTTTGAGGTAGGGAATTCTTCACACTTTAGTATGATTTTTAACTTAGTTATTTATCATTTAAAAGAAATCATGGGATTTGGGGATTTTGATAAAAATCTAGGGTTTTGGTGTTGAAATCAGAAGAGGGTTTTCAAATGGATCCTTGAAAATGATTGTGGATTTGTAAATGTAGTTGAGTTGTGATGAAATGATGGATTTTTACATTGTATATCACAACTCAACTACATTGCATGGTTTTTGGCAATATTTTATATCTCTTTTCCAAAAACCATGCAATGTAGTTGAGTTGTGGATTTGTAAATGTAGTTGAGTTGTGATGAAATGATGGATTTTTAACATGGTTTGTGGATTTATTTATTTTTCATTATAATAAAGTTAAAATACTAAAATATTATACTTAATATTGATTTTTATTTCTTATTTTCTATCTTATATAATATAATTCTCATTAAGGGGTTGTTTGAGAAGTGTCAAATTAGTATACTTTTTTAACTTTTTACAAAAAAAAATGTAAAATGTGGGTTGAGATTGAAGTGATATGGTTGAGAGGTGTTGTAACCCAAATAAAATAATGTGCTATTTTAGCACATGTCAAACAAACCCTAAGTATAAATTATTATTTGTAATATTATATTATATTATCTATAATTTTTAAAGATCTTTACATTTTACCCCCTGTGGTTTCGCGCATCTTTACATTTTACCCCCTGTGGTTTCGCGCATTTACACATTATCTCCCTGACTTTTATAAAAGTACTCATAAACCCCTTGTGGTTTGGAGTGATGTGCAAAAGTGACGGGATGTGACGGAATTAATGAAAAGACTAGAATACCCTTATTTTTTCTTCAATTTTCTTATGAATGTCATTTTACTACCATAACTTTCTCTCTCTTAAATTAGGCTACCCAACCACTCCCAATGGCATTACATTCACACAGCCACTATGAGGCACCATCTTCTCTACACAACCCTTCCCACCCAAGGCATATCCAATCCAGGACTGCTAATGACACCACCGATTGTGGTTCCTTTGTCTCTCTCTCTCTGCTCTTTCTCTCTTGCTCTCTTTCTCTTTCTCTCTTCATCTTTTTCATCATGATCTTCTTCTTCTTTAATAGTAGTCTCTTTTGACCATCCCTTATTCTTCCTTTCTTTCTCTTATCTGCTCCAAACTTTCCTCCTTAACTCCTCATTACATTTCTCTCTCTCTCTCTCTTTCTCTCTCTCTCTTTATACACACAGAGACATACCTCTCTGTGTATATGATTAGTGTTATCTATTTGATTATTGGGTGGGTTTGATCTCTTCGTAGTTCTGAATTTTTCATATTTGACAAAAACTAGAAGATGGGTAGCTATTTGTCTACCACCAAGGTGAGTGGCTCAAACAGGAACACCATCGCTGTAGCCGCAACTATTACCGTAACAGTCAACAGAAACCATAAAGAGAGCACCAAACCATCATCAACGACAACAACCATGACAACCTCAAATCAACATAAAACGCAAGAAAGACATTCTCAACAACAATACAAGAATTCTCATCAGATTAAGCCGAAGCGATTGAGCGTTGTTATTCCCTGTGGACAACGAACTGATTTTGGGTACGACAAAGATTTCGATAAGAGGTACACGATTGGGAAATTTTTGGGACATGGGCAATTTACTACCATAACTTTCTCTCTCTTAAATTCTCATTTTTCAACCCTTATCAATGGCAGACTAATTCTCATCATCTCATCGACTATCAACGACACCACAGACACCACCGACTATGGTTCCTCTCCTCATCACCGCCATCGATTGATTAAAACCTTCTCCCACCCATCCACCCTCTGTGTGTGTGTGTGTATACACATATATGAAATCTACCACAAGAGAAGATCAGCTCCGGTTGGTAATGGAGCGACCGGTTCACTACCGTAGCTGGGTTGAAGTAAGGAAATAGGTGAGACAAACCAGTTCCCATCACATTTGATTCAAATTTTACATGAGAGAGAGAGGGAGAGACAAAGAGAGAAAGAGAGAGAGAGAGAGAGAGAGAGAGAGAGAGAGAAAGAGAGAGAAGGAAGGGGCGGACTGGTTTTGTTTTTATATTGTTTGGTTATAATCTTTAGAGTAGGAAATATAGGTATAGAATGCTAAGAGATTGGACGAGTAAATTAGTCAATTCAAGCCCCAATTTTGACGCCAATCACTTAATCCTAGTGCAAATACGCTTCTCTGACACATTTGGCCCACAAGCTGTTAAGTCTAGTGGAAAACGTCACTTTTGCATATCACTCCAAACCACAGGGGGTTTATGAGTACATTTATAAAAGTCAGGAAGGTAATGTGTAAACGCGCGAAACAATAGGGAGGTAAAATCTGTTCAACAAACTCGTGACTCCTGATTTGCTCTGCCCTCGGTATGATACGGGGTGAGAACGAATTTTTGTAAATCTGTTCCAAATTTAACTCGTGACCATCTCTAGGCCTAAGGCATATCCAATTGTGGAAATTGCTGGGGCCTATACGTTATTAGTTGAAATCAATTGCTGAAAGTCGAATAACGCCTCTCAAAGGAATCCAGATTCAACAAACTTTACTATGGCTTTGGGAATAAATTATTTTAATAATTTTTTAAATATTTATAAAAAAATATATAAAAAAATAAAAAGAATAATATGACAATTTATAATAATTTTTTAACTTTTAGACTAAAATATTTAACCCCCAACCGAAACCTAGGTTTGCCTTCAATTTGCCTTCAGATCACATTCATTCTTGATAAGTAAACATTATTACCAATCCAAATGTGTGGATGATAAATTTCGATAAAAATTAAATTCATTATCTAAATATAGTCTTAAAAAATTAATATTTGTTGTATTTTCCACCAACGTGTAATTCTTTTAAGAAAAATGATATATAATTCTATTTTTTAAACCCACTTTCTAAACTTAATAATGTGAAGTGAGATGTAAAAAAGTCAAGCTCATAATTTTTAAAAAATTGTTATTATATTTGAATGAAAATTCATTATTAGGAGAAATTACTCATTGCCTCACAGTCACAGTCAACAATTACGTAGTGTCTCAATTTAAATGTGATCGATCGAAATGGCAAGATTACTAATTGGGGAACCAGTAAGAAGCCTTTGCTACTAAGTCCTCGTTTGGTATGAAGAATTTTAGGGTTTAAAGGTAATAAAATAGTTATAAAAAGACAAAATAGATTAAAAAGTCAATAAAATAAAGTGTCACATCCAAATCATGATCATTTTATTTTTTCTATTATAAAAATTAAAAAATTAAAAAATCATCTTAAATGAGACTTTTTAGCCCCAAATTAAAATAGTCAAAAAAATTAAAAAAATAAAAAAACTAACACATTCCAAACGAAACTTTAATAACACTAACAGTGGACGCTAATTTCCAATCTTCTACTACACCTTGTTGAAGCATCTTGACCAAAACTTGACAATCAATTTTAATGGTAACACACTTCAATCCTTTATCCACTGCCCAGCGAATAGCTTCCAGACATGCCTTTGCTTCCACCAACAATGGAGAATTTAAGCATACCCAGGCCTCCCCTTATGAGCAACTTTTCGATTGGTTTCATCCAAGCATACCCCGGCCACCCCTGCTTTGTTTGAAATAAACATGTACAAGTATTTCGTTGACCAGGGGTTGGGAATGGATTTGTGTCATCGTCATGAGAAGATAGGTTGGGGTGAGTTTGGATTAAAATAGTTATAAAAATATAAAATAAATTTTTTTAGTCCCAGGTTAAAAAATGTCATATTTAAATTATAATTATTTCATTTTTTGTTTTGACGAAAATTTAAAAAGTTAAAAAGTCAATCTTAAACGAGACTTTTTAACCCTAGGTTAAAAAAATTAAAAAAATTAAAAAGCCAACTCATATTACAAACGAACTTTAAATTAGTAAGCTTTTCATTTTATTTGTATTACTAAGGTGGGGATCGGGGGTGTAAATTTGGCCTGGCCCGGCCCGGCCCGACCCATGTCAGGTCTTGGGGGCTCACACCAAAATTCGGGTCAAAAATTAGGCCCAGACCTAGGCCTAGGCCTAGAGGGTATTTGAACCTTGGGCGGGTCGGCGGGCTTGGGCAGGATTTGAACATTTTTTTTCTATTTTTTTCACCAAATTTTTATTGTTTTCAGTAAAATTGACACTGGGTCTAGGGCAGGACGGGGCGGGCCTCAGGCCGGGTTTTGATTGGGCCTTGAGCGAGCCGATGGACTGAGCCACAGGCCAGCCCAGGCAGGCCAGACCCACAGGCGGGGCTTCAAAACGATGGCCCAGGATTCCAGGTTGAGCTCGGGCCCGGACTTAATCAGGTCATGTAGCGACCCTGATTTTTCGTAAGTCATTATTTATTATTATTATTATTATTACTTTATTTTATTTTTGGCTTTATTAATTGCGTAGTTACATGAGAATTTAATGTGGTATTTAATTAATTTAATGTGATAATTAATTATATATAATTAATCTGAATATTTATATATTTATATTTTTTATATATAAAAAAATGGTGTTTTATATATTGATATATATATATCATATTTATATATGTTATAATTATGTTGTATTATATAATAAAATACAATATAATAGTATATTAGGTTAGATGTGCCATTAGGAAGCAAAAAAGAGGGCGGTGCTGTGTATGGCCAGCCAGAGAGAGAGAGAGAGATTAATCAAACAAAGAGTGCATCTTGAGAAAGCAGAAAGAGAGATGATGGGGGGAAAAAGAGGAAAGGAGAAAAAATAAAAAGATTAGGGTTTTATTTTGGGGACTTCATTAATTGTTTAAGTGATTCTTTGATCTTCAAAAAAATATTGTGAGTACAAAACTTACTTCCTTTGATTTATGTTTAATTCATTGTTTTTATTTATTTATTTGAAGTTGGTTTGATTTTGTATTTACATGAAGATGATAGATTGATTTTAATTATTTTGATTAGTTGTGTATGTCAGGTTTAGAGTTTTTATATGTATTTATTTTATGGTTGTAATCACATTCATGGATATATGAAATTAAAATAAACTCAAAACTCATATATAAATTCCTTACACTCCACCATGACTCCATGGATTGTTGTTTTATTTGAGTGTTGGTGAGAAAGTGTGTATAAAAAAAAAAAAAGGTGAGGATTATAAGATTTATTTGAATGCCTTAGGCTTGGCATTGTTATGATTGTTCTCATGAGTAGATGAGAGATTGTGTATACATATATTGTTACCTTGTTCTTAGAAGTAGACGAGTGTTTTGATTTACGCTCGTACGTATATGCTAACCGTCTGCGGAGTGTGGGTCAAACTCGAGACGATATCCCCGTGCAAGTTTGGCTTCGGAGCGGTGTCAGGTATACGGGAGGCACATGAGATATATGTGTAGGTCGGAAGTGGAGGCCGAAGTGGTGGAGTTAAGGTACAAAGAATTAAATATGAGTTTATTGTTATAGTGTGTATTTTATTGATTTGTACATCTTGAAAAATAGTAAACGACCTCGATAAATTATGAAATTTGAGCAAAGGTATGTATACGTGATTCTAGACACCTTTTGTGTTTTAACTTTTTATTAAAAAAGATCGATTAGAACTCATAATCAGATGATCTTGGTTACAATAGTTTTTATTCATTTTAGTAGTGCAGACTTTAGATGCTGTTTTAACTCACGAAACGAGCTCGTTTTTATTAGTTTCATGTAAACTGAAGTAAAATATTATTATACACACTTTTTGTGTTTTGAACTTTTTTGAAAAAAATCATCTTAGGGCAGTTTCTTTTCGTTTTCAGCTTCAGATTTTTCGGTAGAATTTTGTCTAAGTTCTTCTATCAAGTTTTTCTCTCAACTTGTTAAGTTTCTATTTAATTTGTTCGCGAAGCCTTTTAGGAAATTTTATTCTGTACAACTTTTGTTCTTTGAGTTTTGGTTAATTCGAATTATTTAAGTATAAAACGGTACATTTTTATACTTCTTCAGCAAGTTACTTATGATTAAACTATACTAACTTTATTTTTACTTTTTTTTTGCAGAATGGTGGGTCTTACTAACTTTTTGTGCAGGGCTGACCCACCATATTTTATTTTTATTTTGTTTATTTTATACTCAATTTATATTTAGTTGTGTACGGGTAAAAAACAAAATGCCACCTTATCTCGAGAAACTAACCCTGCATCTCGATGTGGGTGGCACTACTAGAAAAGTGATTTTTTGCGACTAATTTTTTGCGACGGATTATTTTACTATCGCAAAAAATAATATTTGCAACCGCAAGTTCATAATTTTTTCTTTTACTATTTATTTTGCATTTTTCTTATTCCTATGCCCCAACCTTTTTCACTGTGACTTTCCCAACAATTCACAAACAGAGATCTCTGTCACTTTCGCTCGCTATGGTCGCTCTCTCTCTTTCTCTCTCTCTCTCTCTCTCTCTCTAAGATTGTGATGAGAAGCAACAGACAACAATACCGGAGCTACTAGGGTTTGATGATCAGAAATAGTAGAGATCATCTGCATTCAGACCTCGAGATGCCTGCCTCGATTCTGTCATCTTCACCGTCGAATCCAACTTCAACCTCTTCTCCACAGCTCACTTTTGAGATTAAACAAGGAAATGGCGTTATGAACTCTCTCGACCTCTCAATCTTGTTCTCTATCTCTCTTTGTCTCTCTCAATCTTGCTTTCTCTCTCTGTTTCTCAATCTCCTGCTTTCTCTTTATGGTTCTTTTGAAATTTATATTTTTCATTCATTGTCACTCAGATTGCCCCTTGGATTGTCCAAAATGATCTCTCTAGGGAAACACAAAATCAAAATTTTTAAGTATTTCTTTCAATTAATCTCTGGTATGTTTTTTTTTTCCTCTCTTTATATATTCTTTGTATTTTGCAACAATTTATGCATATATATTTATTGAAATTGAAATTATTAATTTTCTGTGCATAATGGAGTTTGATCCGTTGGTGATTTAAGTACGATTCTGTGTTTTCTACACTAATGTGTTACAAATACTACTCATATACTTTAATTTAATTTTGTTCAATTTTAATGAAATAAGAAATTCTTAGCCTACTTGAGATCGTTCTGGTAGATGCTTGGTTCACATTATTTATTTATTTATTTATTTATTTATTTTTGCTGGGAATTTGGAGCAACATTATTTGGATTTTTTTATTTTAATTTAATTTTGTTTACATGTTTGTTGCTTTTATGTTATACTTCCAATTTTATTATGTCTCTCTTTTCTTTTACATTTTTGTTCTTTTTGTTTATAATAGTAAAGTTCAATTGTGTTTCTGTTTGGTGGTGATGAGATAAGTTGAAGCTCTGTTTGTTTGGATTGCAATTAATTTTGAAATTCCATAGCAGAGAGGATGTAATTGAGGTTCCAATTGTGTTCATGAATAACATGTCAATATGTCATGAATTTTGCAGGAAACATTTTTGTGTGTTGTTTTTTTCTTAGTATCAACCAGTTTAGTTGGAATATTTGGGAAAATTATTATTCCCTTGGCAATAAATTGAGCCTTCAATGTACTTAACTAAAAAATAAATATATACTGAGCCTTTGGGTATTTTTGAATGAGGCAATCAAATTGATACAATATGCTCTCATTATATTTGAAAATGTTAATTTAATATGGGCGGCTCAAGTTCCATTTGGCATCAGGCGCTTTCGTTATATCATGTCATTAGTTTCTACTGAGTTCCCTTTCATTCCTATTTAATTGTTGTGCTAATACTTGCTTGATTGTGGAGACATTTTAATTTGAGTGAAGTACTTCCTAGGGAAATGTTTTCTTAGAAAATTATTGAATAGTGGGTTCTATTGGTTATGGTTTAGGGGAGTGATGTCAATCTATAGTGGTTTAATGGCTGATAAATGTTTATGAACTTCTTTTGTAATATGGAATGGTGACTTTTCAAATGTTTGATCTTCATTCAATGGAAATTTGCTATTGCTGCAAGTCTATTGGCAACTATGCTCTCATCTTTGTCTTTATGCTCTCATCTTTGTCTTTCTCCCACTCATTTCCATTATGGTTTGATGATAGAGGTATGTTCTTTTGCTATGGGCTATTTTGGAAAGATGGTTATAATCAGCTTTTTTGTGAGATGGGTTATAATCTGGGAAGTGGATTATAACCCACTTCCCAAAATGGGCCTATGTTACTTGGGTTATGTGTGAAATAAATTTTGAACCTACATAAATTTGGTTAATTTATGTGATAAATCAATAAATGGTGGTTTGATTCACTAGTAATTGACAGGGTTCTGAATTAGCATTGCAAGTTATTCGATCTACTAGTGGATTTTTCAGTTGTATGGACCCCTTTTGATTGCTTGGACATTCATTATGAGCTCCTGTGCTTGGAGGGATGCCATAGCCTCCAGGTTTGCAGTCCTCTGTTGGTTCTCTTGTGATATACTTATCAGGATAATGATGCTAAAATGTCACAGTAATTAAAAATTATGGCATGTGCTTTGATCAGTTTTCTAGGAGAATGACTTCAAGCCAGACCTTGACTGTACTGTTGTGACTTGACGCTTGTTTTTATATCAAATATATCCTTGTTTTTATAGTTTGATTTGAATTTCTGGTGTGTTATGTTTGTTTTTGTATTGTTGTTTGTTATCTTGTTTGTGCTTGTTAAGACAAACACAAACACGTCTGTGTGTAATGAAAACCAATATAGGAGTGAAACCAATCATTCAATTGATTATCATTATCTTGTCTTCATCACCATAATCTGTCTCATCTTCTTACTATCCTTGCCATTTTTCTTCTCTTAAACACGTCTTATTTTCTTGCTTCCCTGATCATAATTGTTGTACTTGTCCTCTTCTTAAACTTCATTGCTGATTAGTTGTGTAAAATTGTAGGGTTAGCGGGGGCCACTGCTGATGTGCACTGCTATGATTTATTGACAAACAAATGGCCTAGGTAAGCCCAGACCAGTAACCTCTTATCAGCTAGCAACAATACTTTTGAGGTTATGCTTTTTTTATTTGCTTGTTATGTAGTTCTGTTATGCTTTAATGAGCTTTCTTTTGCAGGATTACATCCTTTGAAAAACCTCCCACTTCAAGGGCAGCACATGTGGCAATTGCTGTGGGTACTATGGTAGTTATTTAGGTTGGAGGACATATTGACAATTCAACAGTTTATCCTTTTTAGTGCTTTGGCTACTTTTTCTTCTTTCATTTAGTCAGTAAATAGTAACTGCTCCCTATTATCTTTCAATCCAACATAGAGTGGAATTGGTCTAACTGGTTTGTCTGCTGAGGACCTCTATGTTCTTAATCTCACACAACAACGACCACGATGGCATAGGTTAGATTCCCCAAAATTGTCCTTGTCCATTTATTTATAAAAGCACTTTTACATACATGTAAGGATGTACAATTATGTATTTTTGTCATACATCTATTGAAGCAACGTTAATATCCCTTTAGGGTTGTAGTCCAAGCTCCTGGACCAGGGCCACGTTATGGGCATGTTATGGCTCTGGTGGGGGCAAAGATATCTGATGGCAATTGGTGGGAATGATGGTGAGTCGCTTGATATCTGCTTTATTTTGTGTGCTCGAGTGTGTTTTCCATTTTCTGGTGTTAAGCAATAATTTGATGTATGATTCTAGGAAAGCGTCCTTTGGCTGATGTATGGGCCTTGGACACGACTGCCAAGCCATATGAATGGCGAAAATTAGAACCGAAAGGGGAAGGTCCACCTCCATGCATGTAAATTTCTCTTGCTTAGACCAGTAGCCATTTATTTAAAAAAAAATTAGTTGATCAATCATTTGTTCCTCTTGCTTTGATTATCTATGTAACAGCAAGTGCACGTTCTGATGGCCTTCTTCTGCTTTGTGGAGGGAGGGATGCTAACAGTGTAGTAAGATATATTTTTTGCATGAACAATAGTTTCAATTGGTTGATATATTATAAGCCATGTACTTGAGCTAGCTTATCTGTAAGTAGTTTATTTTTCTAAGGACAATTGATGATTTTCTTTGTATTTTATATGTTTTCTCCCCTAAAGTTGGTTGTTGGTTTCCTTCCTTGGGGAGCCTACAGTTGTACTTGTTGAACAATCTGCCTTTTCCTGTCTTCTGGCTTGTTTTTAAGGAGTAAAACTTATTGTTTACTATTTTTCATTTTTGTTTGTCAACGAGTGGTCAATTTGGCAATGTTCCATATCTACTTTGATGGTGTCTAGTCATTGAACGTTTAAGAGCTTCCATTATGGGTGGCACTCTTTACTTTCATGATTTTCATCAAAAGTTTAAAAGGTGTTATTGAGGTTGCCTTAAGCAAGGCTTAGGAAAAACGCATCAAAGTTTTGATTTTTGGGTAACACTTCCCAAAGACTTGCGTATCAGAGTCTAAGACATGCCTTAAGTGCTTTTTTTTTTTTTTTTACACTTTTTGCATATAAGCATATGGGGAGTATGCAAATGGCGAGCTTGTTTTGGTTGCTGTTAAATTTAGTCTAATACATGGTTTAAACATCAAAAAGAAGAATCTCTTCTTTTTTTTTTTTTTTTTTTTTTGGGTGTTAAGTTTTGTTCTCTTTCTTATATGATTACTTAAATTTTTATTATGACGCTGTCTAATTCATGCGTATATATTTAGTTGTGTGTGTGTGTAGAGGTTTATGCTAGCATGTTTGTCTTGAATACTGTTGTATCTGCTATGAATATTATTGTACAATTTTGTCTATATGATTCATTCTCCCTATCAAGGTCAAGATACACCTATTCCATTGTAATACATGTTTGACTCATTACATCCTCTCTTAATGATTTTTTTTTTTCAGCCACTGGCCAGTGCATATGGACTTACAAAACATAGAGATAGTCGGTGGGAATGGGCAATTGCTCCTAGTGTCTCATTATCTCCTAGATATCAACATGCAGTGACAAGTTTTTCTTTTAAACTCCCAACCAAAAGAAAAAAAGAAAGAAAAAGACCCCACTGTTAATTGACATTTCCCCTCTCCCATTCGGTATCTAGAAACCAGTCATTGAGATGTGCTATGCTCTTGTAGGTTTTTGTAAATGCAAGGCTCCATGTGTCTGGTGGTGGACGCATGGTGGAGGACTCATCAAGTGTTGCAAGTATTTTCCTTTATTTTCTTTTTCCCTGTAATCCAGCAAATGTGTTGAAATTGTTGGTGTACAAAATCTACACTTGAGTCTTTTTCTCAGATTTGTCATGTTTCTGTGTGTAGTTCTGGATACTGCGGCAGAAGTCTGGTGTGATACAAAGTCTATTGTTACTTTCTTCAGACTTATTCATCTACAGATTTTGCTGGGTTCAGGTTCAATATTAAGATTTGATAATAGTAGTATAATATAATATTTGAATTGTTACTCGTTCATAGTTTGGTATATATTTTTGCAGATTTTGTTGAGGGAATAGTTGATACGATCGAGCGGGTGATGTTGGGAGCCAAAGATTATGTTGCTCTTTTTTTTTGAAGACTTGAATTTTTTGTACAGTGTATTTAATGATGGTTAATGGATAATGTCTATTATAAATTTAATTAATTTGTTAATTTTGTTATTTTTCATTAATAAAAAATTGTTTGGTGCTTGTAATTGATTTTTTTGTTGTAGCACACCCATCTATGATTTTTTTTTAATAAATAATTATTTGCTATAGTAAAACAATGGTCGCTAAAAGTGTTTTTTATTTTTTAATTTTTTTTGCGATGGCAAAATAGCTATCGCAAAAAGTAGTTTAGGCAGTCGCAAATAATTTGCGACCGTTGTTTTACCGTCGCAAAAAGTATTTGCCACCCCCACATTTGTGTCCCCCATTTGCGGTCGCATAGGCCGTCGTAAAAAATCTGTTGCAACTGTATTTTTATTATTTGCAACGGCTTGTGACGGTCGCAAAAAGTATTTTTTTTAGTAGTGTGGAACTACTTGTCTTGTCCCGTAACAAGAATTAAATATACTTTTGTTTGTGTCTGGTGGACATGTGGGTGTTAAATCTTGTACTCATACCAGTATATTTGTATACTGACTTGTTTTATCTCTTAACATCTCGGGTGCGTTCTGTTTGAGTGCAGCCGAGCTTCCGTTGCAGGATTAGTTAGGACTACGGGTGTTAGGTATACGGGAGGCACATGGGATATATGTGTAGGCCGGAAGTGAAGGGCCGAAATAGTGGAGTTAAGGTACAAATAATTAAATATGAGTTTATTGGTATAGTGTGAATTGTATTAATTTGTACATCTTGAAAAATAGTAAACGACCTTGATAAATTATGAAATTTGGGCAGAGACATATATACGTAATTCTAGACAACTTTTGTATTTTAACTTTGTACTAAAAAGATCGATTAGAACTTGTAATCGGATGATCTTGGTTATAGTAGTTTTTATTCATTTTAGCAATGCAGATTTTAGAGGCTGTTTTAACTCACGAAACAAGTTCATTTTTATTGATTTCGCGTAAACTGAAATAAAATATTATTCTGAACATTTTTCATGTTTTGAACTTTTTTTAAAAAAAATCATCTTAGGGCAGTTTCTTTTTGTTTTCAGTTCTAGATTTTTTTCGATCGAATTTTATTTAGGTTCTTCTATTAAGTTTTTCTTCCAACCTATTCAGTTTCTACTAAATTCGTCTACGCTACTTTTTAAAAAATTTGATTCTGTACAACTTTTATTCTTTGAGTTTTGGTTGATTCGAATGAATTAAGGGTGAAACAATGCGTTTTTATACTGCTTCAGCAATTTACTTATGATTAAATTATACTAACTCTATTTTTTTTGCAGAATGGTGGGTCTTGCTAACTTTTTATGCAGGGCTGACCCACCATAATTTTTTTATGTTTATTTTTTTTTAATTTTATACTCAATTCATATTTAGTTGTGTACAAGTAAGAAATTAAATGTCACCGTATCTCGAAAAGCTACCCCTTCGTCTTAGTGCGAGTGAAACTACTTGCCTTGTCCCATAACAAGAATTAAATGTACTTTTATTTGTGTCTGGTGGACACGTGGGTGTCAAATATTTGTACTCATACCAGTATACTTGTATACTGACCCGTTTTGTTTCTTGACAACTCGGGTGCGTTTTATTTGAGCGCAACCGAGCTTTCTTTGCAGGATTAGTTGGGACTACGTTGGTGAGGAGAAATAACTATAGTTGTTGGACATGTCATTTGGACTTCTTTTGTTTTCTTGAGTTTAGTGTTGATATTAGTTTATGTATTTATTATTTTTTTTTATGACCTTGATATTTTGATAATTTGACATGGTTTGTAACTTTACATCATTTAAATTATTTTGACTATTTATTGTTACTTTAATATTGGAGGTATTTGTTAGTTATGAAATTATGGTGGATTGTTTGGTTGGCGTTTTGTTAATTTTTTTTTTATCCCTTATAATCTTTTAGAGATAAAAATTTACTTAAATCTTATGGAGACGAGAACATTTAAATTTTATTTCACTCTTAAATTCGAATAATAAAATATTAATTGAAATTTAATTTTCATTTAATATTTAATCATACAAATTTTAAGACGTAACAGCTCGGACCCATTCCAGACCGCCGATCATTTTTACATTCCTAGTGAGAAGGTGTATAATCCAACCAACTCATTATCTGACAGCTAATATTACGAAAGTTAAATGTTTAATATCAAAAATGCTTTAGAGCTCTAATAGCTCTAATGGGAAGGTGGGACCCACTCTGATGTGATGTTTGTGCCTTACTTTGTGTTTTTTTTTTTTTTTTGGCTTGGACACATCACTAGAGCTCAAATTAGAGCTCTAGATTTAGAACTCTCTAACATTTCCCGTTTAATATATTGTGGTTGCTTGTCAAAACTCAAAAAAAAAAAAAAAAAAAAAAAACAAACAAACAAACAAACGTAGTTTGATTTGACTCAGTAGACAGGAGCACAGACATGACTACTTTTTCAAAAGTCTATGTAGAAGTGTTTTGAAAAGTTGATTAAAAATTAAATTTTTGATTGTTTTAATTTTTTTTTTGTGGGTAAAAAAATATAAGAGGTGATGTGACTTAAAATGGGTTACAAATCAAAACTTGGCTTTTAACTAACTTCCCAAAGTGCCCCTTAAAATGTGTTTTGAAAATATGGTTAAAAGTTAATTTTTTTGACTCTTTTTTTTTTTTGAACTTTTTTGACTTTTTATGATTTTCATTTGGAAAGTGGTCAGATTTTTGATTTTTGACTATTTTAACTTGAGGTTAAAAAATTTAATTAAAAAAATATTTTTAATTTTTTTAATTTTCTTTATAAAAAAAATATAATAATTATGAATTAAATGTTTGAAATGATCTCTGACCCAATAGAACTAGGTGTAGCCTCTGCACACAACTTCTTCCACTCTATGACTTTTCTCTTTTATCTCTTTCCCTCTCTTTCCACCTAGCAACTCTCTCAACATCCTCTCAACTTCCTCTCTCTTGAGATCCGTTTGTTTTGAGAGATGGAGGACAAATTGAGATTGGGATGAAATTGAGATTCACTAATGTTATATTTATTTTGGAAAATGAAGAGATGATTCATAATTCTCTCCAGATTAGGATGAGTTTTAGGGAAGGGATTAAGAGAGAGGCTTGAGACTTTGACTCGGAACCTTAGGTATGAGAGGAGAAGGTCAATAATGAGCACCCCCGCTCACTCGATCAAAAGATCGGCCTCTACTAAACCATGATATGAATTTTATTTTCTTTATATGTTTATGTTCTGATTATTTTAGTAAATCCTAAAATTTATTATGTGAAGCATACAAGTATAGACTAGTTTGCTCAAATTGGAACAATTCAACTTCATGTTTGTTTTTCGAAAAGGGTTTGAATTTGCCACTTGACAAAGTGGGCTTAAAGTTTGTGAATTTGCTACTGTAAAGTGGGCTTAAAACGTACATTCTTTGAATCATTCTAATATTACAAAATAGTTTACCAGACTATTTTTTTTATTTTTTTATTTTATTTTATTTTTTACATGTTGAGAATTTTTTTTTTAAATATTAATATTTAATTTTTTTTATTTTTTATTAAGTAAAAATCATTATTTATTTGTTTTATTTTATTTTATTTTATTTTTTATTTTTTACATATTGGGTATTTTTTTAAACATTAATATTTAATTATTTATTTATTTTATTATTTTATATTTATTTTATATAAAAATAATATAACAATCCTTATATTAATAATTATCATCAAAACAAACCCAATTTTATCTAATCCCATGTTTATAAATGCATCCATTCTAAACAATTGGCTTTAACATCACTGTTTATCTCGATCATTGCTACCAATCAGTTATATTTTGATCTGTGACCGTGTCTCAGAATTGTAATTGTGTGTTTTTAATAAAAAGGTTGTCAGATAAAAAACAACTTTACATTTTGTATTATGGCCAATTTTGACAAATAAGAAAAAAATTAATTTATTAACTTATTTAAATCATATTATTTATATATATATTTTTAAAAATTAATAAAATTTCGTTTATCAACTTTATATTTTAGTCAACAAAAAATTCTACCAAATATCTCACATAAGTTTGAGACCCACATTGTGTGGATCCCACACCACGTGAGATATTTAGTAAAATTTTTATAGAATTTTTGAGATCTCTAATACTATTCTTTAATTAAAAAATCAAAGGGCTTGTTTGGTTTGTTTTTGGGAGAGTTATTTTTGAAAAATTTTTTAGAGAGAGAGAGTTTAGAAATTTTTTTGGTTTGTTTGGTTGTATATTTTGGGAGAGTTATTTTTTTGAGAGTTTGGGATGATTTGATATTTTGGGAGAATTTGAGTAGATGTGTGTGAGAGAAAAAGTGATTGAGAAGGAGAGAGGAGAGAGAAAAAGTGATTGATTGATGTGTAAGACAGAGAAAGTGATTTTGAAAATTTTTTGAGAAAAACTCAAACCAAACAATTTTTGAGAAATTTTTTTCTAAAACTCATCTTCCAAATACAAACCAAACATACCCAAAAAGTCCGTATTAGTTATTTTGAAAAGATGGTTAAAAGTTAGTTTTTTTTTTATAACTTTTTTTGGCTTTTTTTAAAAAACGTGTAAATAAAATGAGAGATAATGTGACTCAAAATGAGTTAAAAGTTGAAAGATGGCTTTTAACCATCTTCTCAAAATAGCCCTATAAATTATCGCATAATTTTCTCTACTTTTTTGTATATCTTTTTGTAAAAAACTAAAAACAAAAATATTAAAATAATCTATTCTTAAACGAGATTAATAATTAAAAAAAATACTTCTCAAAATAAAGGTTCGTTTGGAAAATGGGTTAGTTTTTTATTTTTTAACTTTTTGATTATTTTAGACTGAGACTAAAAAGTCTCGTTTAGAAATTTTTTTTTTTAAAACCTTTTATAAGAAAAAAATTTAATAATTATGAATTAAATGTAATATTTTATCTTATTATATTAAAAAATATATTTTATTTTTTTAAGACTAAAACAATTCCAAACCCAACCCAACCCAACCCAACCCAACCCAACCTTTCTTCCTAAACGAAGGCTAGGTCTATGTACGCGTGATTATAATAAACTCTTCACACTTTTGACAAGTGAAAGGGACAGTTCTATAATCATTTATAAAAAGTACATAAAATAAAAAATTACGCTAGGGACACATAATTTATCAATTTTTTTAATAAATCTTACATATGATTGGGAGACCACACATATGTAAATTTGTGTGAATCTCACACCATATAAAAGGTTTAGTAAAAATTTTAATAGATTATTTGAGGTCAATAACATTTTTCATAAATAAATTACACTCTCGACTCTTCCCAAAAAAAAAATAAAATTAATTTCATATTTTTATATTAACAAAGCTTATCCTTAAACCCCTGCATACAACACATGTTGCAGATATCACTCTCACCATAGGAATGGGTAGAGATTTTTAATCACTTGGTGATTTTTAGCGAGCCACACATAACTTACTTGTCCCTTTGAACTTAGTTCTTGGGATCTCCAGTCATATAAGTAGGGTTACCATTATGATGACTCTTATGTAATAGACTTTAATCTCATCCCCTTCGATGAACTATACATTTGCTCTTTTGTCAAACCATTTATTAACGGATCCGCAATATTCTCTTTAGATTTTATATAATCTATTAAGACTATTCCATTTGAGAGCAATTGCCTTACGATATTATGTCAACGACGAATATGTCGTGACTTACCATTATACATATGATTCTGTGCCTTGCCTATTGCAGATTGACTATTATAATGAATGCAAATAGCTGGCACAGGTTTTGGCCACATTGGAATGTCTTCTAAGAAGTGACGAAGCCATTTTGCTTCTTCTCCTGCTTTGTCTAAAGCAATGAACTCAGATTCCATTGTGGATCGTGCGATGCATGTTGTTTCGTGGATTTCCAAGAAACAACAGCGCCTCCCAGAGTAAAGACAGATCCACTAGTGGATTTTGAATCTTTGGTATTCGATATCCAATTGGCATCACAATAACCTTCGAGTACTGCTGGATATCGAGTAAAGTTCAAACCATGATCACGGGTAAATCTTAGATATCTAAGAACCCAAATGATCGCTTTTCAATAGTCTTCTCCGGGGTTACTAGTGTATTTATTCAATTTACTGACTGCATAAGCTATGTTAGGACGAGTATAATTCATTAGGTACATTAAGCTTCCAATGATTTGGGAGTATTTTAACTGAGACACCGTATCACCTTTATTTTTTGATAAATAAAAACTGATATCTACAGGTGTTCTAGCTACATCCATATTATCCTTGATAAATTTACCAAGAATTTTCTCAATATAATGAGATTGAGATAATGCATACCCATCAGATGTTTTAATAATTTTCATTCCTAATATGACATCTGCGACCCCCATATCTTTCATATCAAATCTTTTATTCAGTATTTGCTTAGTTGATTTGATCATATTTTGACTACTTCCAATGATAAGGAATGGTGGGTTGATATGGGGCAACTTGTCACATTTGTGCAGACAAGAAGATGTTCACTACCTACAATGAGGCTGCAAATGGTGAACAACTTTTCATGGGAAATTCTTCTACTTCTACTGTGGCTGGACAAAGAAATGTGATGTTGAAGATGACATCAGGGAAGGAACTGACCCTCAACAACGTACTGCATGTACCAGACATCCAGAAGAATTTGGTTTTTGGTTATTTGTTAAGTAAAAATGGTTTTAGGCTTGTTTTTTAGTTTGATAAATTTGTATTAACAAAGAGTGGTATTTATGTTGGTAAGGGATACATGAGTGATGGTCTCTTCAAATTGGTTTTATATAGGCTTATTTTGGACCAACTTTGACCCCAAAATTGAGTGGGCCCCAAACGTCTTTTGGAGTGGGTCCAAAGAGATGGCATGTTTCTTGCCACATGGTAAGTCACACGGTGAAAACAGTTCGTCAAAACCATTTATGAGTGAATAGGAAGTTGACGTCGTTTTCGGGTTCGTGGGATGGACGATTAAAGAAGTAAATGTGGGTTTCTTTGAAATGGGCTGTCTCACATTGAAACTTTAAGAGAGCTTATGTATGTTTATAAGCACTTGGTGTACTAACTTGGGTTGGGCCCCAAGGGGCACCCCAAGGTTGTAGAAGGAAGGAGTTCTGGACAAATAGAACCTTGGCTAAAACCACCACACACGCGTGTGCGCCGCCGTTCGTCTGTCCAGTCGAGCCGTGCCGGGCATGGATGTGGGTCGGGTTGGTTCTAGCATTAATTTTTTGGACAAAATTTATTTGAATTTTTCTAAAAAATTCTTACAAGGAATTATTTGTATTTCAAATTAAATTTGAATTCAAATTTTGTGTCCAAAAATTATGCCTTTCAATTCCACTAATTTTCAACTGTTAAACAGGTTTTTAAACTGTCGAACAGATTCAAAACTGTCCAAAACAGTTTTCTTCAAATCTATTGAATTTCGGACAGATTCTGTTATTTCAAACAGATTTAAATCTGTCCAGGTAGATTTGAATACGGTAAACAGGTTCAAAATATTCTAATAGATCGGAATAAATTTCCAGTAGTTTTGGGCAGTTTTTTAATTGCTACAATTACCATATCTGTTCAGTTTCAAATCTGTATCTATTGGCAGACTTTACACCTGTTCGGATTTTTCTGGACAGATCTGTTAGCCACCTTTTGCCTATAAATACAGGCATTTTCCAGCAGTCTTTGGGTACTGAAAAATTCATTTTTTGATGTCTTATTTTTTGCACTATTGCATATATTCTTCATATTAGTTTTTAGGAATTTTTATAGAGAGTATAGAACACAAGGTTCTAGTTCGTCGGACAAATTTGTTTGAAGTACTACTACAAATTTGTGAAAATCATTGCATCTTGGGAGATAGACGCTACTTAACCATAAGCACCGTAGCGGGGCGAATCTGTCTACTTGATCTTTTATTATTCATTCAGTTCGGTAAAATAATTTCGGTACATTATTTATTTTATTTGTTTGATTTAGTTTCAATTTATTTATTGTACACAGAAGGTTATTATGTGTCAAAATAGTCCAGACCTTCCTTTTGTCTGTAACCTTTTACTACAAGTCTTGCTTTATACTTGTCTATTGAATCATCTGCTTTCATTTTTCTCTTGAATATCCACTTATATCCAAAATGTTTAGAACCAGTGGAAGATCCACCAATTCCTAAGTATGACTTTGCATAATGGATTAAATTTCATTATTAACAGCCTCTTTCCACAAAGGTGCTTCAGGACCTGTCATTGCTTCTTTAAAGCTTTGAGGTTTATTGTCTAACAGGTATGTCAGAAAATTTGGACCAAAGGATTTTGATGTTCTTGTTCTCTTACTTCGTTTTGGTTCATCATCAGGTAAATCTTGTTGGTTGAGACCATTACTAGTCTCTTGTGTTTGATTATCATTAGTCTCTTGACTTTGTGTACAATCATAAGTTCTTTTTTGTAAACTTAATTCCTGTCATTTTTTGTAAGGAAAGATATGTTCAAAAAACACAGCATTTCTTGACTCTATAATAGTGTTCACATTTATATAAGGTATTTCTGATTTATATGTCAGAAACCGATATGCACTACTATTCTGAGCATAACCAATAAACACACAATAAACTGTTTTTGGTCCTATCTTAGTCTTTTTAGGAACATGAACTTCTACCTTTGCCAAACACCCTCACACTTTTAAGTATTTATAGGAAGGTGGTCGACCTTTCCATAATTCATAAGGAGTGCTGTTAGTTTTCTTGTGGGGTATTCTGTTAAGAACATAATTAGCAGTTATATTGCTTCCCCCCACAAGTTCTGCGACAAGCCTGAACTTAGTAACATGACATTCATCATTTCTTTAAGAGTTCTATTATTTCTTTCAGCAATTCCATTTTGCTGTGAAGAATAGGGTGCTGTAGTTTGGTGAATAATGCCATGTTGTGCACAAAATTTATTTAATGGTGCATTATATTCACCACCCCTATCACTTCTTACCATTTTAATGGTTTTAGTAAGTTGATTTTCAACTTCAGTTTTGTAGAGTTTAAACATTTCTAAGGCTTCATCTTTATTTCTAAGCAAGTATACATAACAATATCTTGTGCAATCATCGATAAATGTTATGAAATACTTTTTGCCTCCTCTAGTTTGAATAAATTTAAGATCACATACATCAGTATGAATTAATTCTAGAGGTTCGGTTTTTCTTTCAACCGATTTAAATAGAGCCTTGGTTAGTTTCACTTCTACACAAATTTCATATTTGTGATTAAGATCAATTTCAAACTTTGATATATAATCCAAACCAATTAATCTATGCAAAGCATCAAAATTCACACGTCCTAATCTACCAGGCCATAAATTCGACTCAAGAATATAAGCAAAAGATGTGTTCTTCTTATTAATAACAACTTTTGGAACAACCGTCATTACATTCAATTTGAAGAGACCATCACTCATGTATCCCTTACCAACATATATACTACTCTTTGTTAATATAAATTTATCAGACTAAAAAACAAGCCTAAAACCATTTTTACTTAACAAAGAACCAGAAACTAAATTCTTTTGGATGTCTGGTGCATACAGTAGGTTGTTGAGGGTCAGTTTCTTCCCTAATGTCATCTTTAAGATCACCTTTCCTTGTCCAGCTACAATAGAAGTAGAAGAATTTCCCATGAAAAGTTTTTCACCATTTGCAGCCTCATTGTAGGTAGTGAACATTTTCTTGTCCGCACAAATGTGACGAGTTGCCCTAGTGTCAACCCACCATTCCTTGGAATTTCCAACCAAATTAGCCTCAGACACCACAATAGAGAGATTGATGTCATTTACCTTATCAGAGATGTAATCTAATTCTGTCACATTGGCTTGATTGGTGGTTTTCTTACTTGTACTTCCGCAATCCTTCTTAGGGCGGCGGCAGTCAGAAGCTCGATATCCAGTCTTGCCACAATTATAGCATTTTCCTTTGAACTTCTTGTTGCTATTGTTGTCGCCTTGTTTAGGACCATCTCTAGTAAACTTCCTCTTTTTGTTATGTGGTTTGTGTACTTGTTCAACTACATTAGCCTTAGACTCAATGGGATTTTTCTCATTCCTTTTTTCAGCCTTTCGGTTATCTTCCTCAATTCTCAATCTTACAATTAATTCATCGATAGTCATCTCCTTGCATTTATATTTTAAATAATTTTTGAAATCTTTCCAAGTTTGTGGTAACTTTTCCACTAAAGCAGCGACTTGGAAAGACTCGCTAAAAGACATACCTTCAGAATGAATATCATACAAAATTATTTGAAATTAATGGTAGACTCCCAAACGGTAATTTCTTAAGTTCAAAATTTTCAAATAATTAATGGTAGACTCCCAAACGGTATTTTCTCCGCCGTTCGACCGACTTGTGTCGGCCGCGGGTGTGGGTCGGGTCGGTTCTAACATTAATTTTTTGGACAAAATTTGTCTAAATTTTTCTAAAAATTCTTGCAGGAAATTATTTGTATTTCAAATTAAATTTGAATTCAAATTTTGTGTCCAAAAAATTGTGCCTCTTTCCGATCAATTCCATAACAGATTAAACAGTCCAAACAGGTCTTAAATCTGTTGCACCCGGCTAGATAAAATTTCGGGCAGATTCAAATTTAAAACTGCCCAGACAGTTTCAACAGTTTCTAGACAGATTCAGTTATCTATCCAGTTTGAATCCAGCACCTGTTCACTTCAAATTTCTGCCTGTTCGGGCAGTTTGAAAGGTCACCTTGTTGCCTATAAATTCAGATTCATTTCCAGCATTTGGGAGATTCGAAATTCTTCAATTTCCTTCTAGTTTTTCTCTCTTGTATGATATAATCTTCATATTATTTTAGAAAAAATTCAAAGAGTAAGAACACAGGTTTTTGTTCGCCGTACAAATTGTTTGGAGTGCTACTACAATTTGTGAAGATCATTGTATCTTGGGAGATAGATGCCTTTTATCCGTAAGTACCGTAACAGGGCGAATCTGTCTTAAGGACAGAGTGTCACACACTCGACTTTATCTTTAAATATTTATTCGGTTCGGTAAAATAAATTCGATACGTAATTTACTTTATTTGTTTGATTTATTTCAATTTATTTATTTTACACAGAAGATTGTTCCAACAATCTTGAGACATATTCGAATTATTCTGTTTATACAGAATTTTTCATTTGTTTCCTTTCTTCTTTCTTCTTCTTACAAAAATTATTTTATGTGATTTTACAAAATAATATTCTGGTTGGAAAACAAATAGTAGTAATATACTGTCTATTTTCTTTGACAATTAGTAGTAATATACTCATGTCATTAACAATTCTGAATATTTATTTGAGGAATTTTGTCGAAAATTAATTTTGATTTTCAGAAATTATTTCTGAGTGTTCATTAATTAAAATTATGTTTCAGTATTTTAATTATTGAAGTGCTATAGAAATTTAATTTTTTGTGTGGAATTAATTTGGTTAAATAAAATTTTATTTTATTTTCAAATTAATTGAAAATAAAAGTTACAATTCTTGTTTATTTTATTTTACAGAATTTAATTCTGTGGTTTTGGTTTAAATTTTCTGTGTAGTATAAAATTCTAATTATAATTTTGTTTTATAATTTAGAATTCATGGCTACTAAAACTAGTCAAACTAATGCTCAAACAAGTACTAGTATAGTGGCTGTAATTACGCCTACCCTTCATCCTGTTGTGATGTGCCAGTTAATCACGATGAGAAGCCAGAGAAGTTCTCAAGAATTGATTTTAAAAGATGACAATAGAAAATGTTGTTCTATCTTGCAACTCTAAACCTGGCATGCTTTCTCCGTGAGGATGCTGCTATTCTGAAAGAGGATGAAACTAACCGGCAAGTGGTTATCGTGGTCAATACTTGGAAACATGCTGATTTCCTTTGCCGGAACTACATCTTGAACGGACTTGACAAAACATTATACAAGTCTACAGTCCTATCAAAACAGCAAATGAAATGAACTTTGGGAGTCTTTGGAGAAAAAGTACAAAACAGAAGATGCTGGCTCAAAGAAATTTGTGATTGGCAAATTCCTGGACTTTGTAATGGTTGATTCTAAGACTGTGATTAGCCAAGTTCAAGATCTCCAACTTATTCTGCATGACATTCACGCAAAAGGCATGTCACTCAGTGAATCCTTCCAAGTTGCATCCTCAATTGAGAAATTACCACAAGACTGGAAGGAATTCAAGAACTACCTCAAATACAAGCGCAAAGAAATGTCTTTAGAAGAATTGATTGCTCGTTTGAGGATTGAGGAGGACAACCGCAATTCAGAGAAGTGGGCTGGAAAGCATCCAATGGAGTCAAAGGCAAATGTGGTAGAATATGTTCCAAAAGCCAAGAAACGGAAGTTTTCTAGAGAAAGTTCCTCACAAGGCTCTAAAGGAGGGGAAACTAAAAAGTACAAGTTTAATGGCAAGTGTTACATCTATGACAAAAAGGGACATCGGGCTAAAGATTGTTGTAGCAAAGGCAAAAACAAAAACAAAAGAAGAATAAGCAAGAAGCCTGCTCAAGCCCATATGACCGAAGTGGACAATATTTCCAATGGTGTTGATGATATAAATCTTTCTGCAGTTTTTTCCAAGGCAAATCTTGTCAAAAATCCTAAAGAATGGTGGGTGGACACTGGTGCTACTCGCTACATCTGTGCCGACAAAAAGATGTTCATATCTTATTCTACAGTGGACAACCCGTGAACAACTTTTTATGATGTGATCTTAGGTATAGATTGGCTGGCTGCCAACCACGCCTCTATTGATTGTAAAGCCAAAAAGGTCTCCCTCAGGTTACCAAACCAACCTGAGCTTGTCTTTGATGGGATTGGAGTTTCCAACCCTCATTGTATTATATCTTCCATGACAGCCCAACGACTTCTAAAAAGGGTTATTGTAGTTATATCTGTTATGTGATCGATACACAAAAAGAGGCCCCCACCGTGGATGCAATCCCCGTGGTTCGAGAATTCCCGGATGTCTTTCTTGAAGATCTACCTGGTATCCTAGTTGATCAGGAAATCGAATTCACCATTGAAACCCAACCTGGCACACAACCAATATCAAAAGCTCCTTATTGCATGTCGATGACAGAATTGAAAGAGCTGAAGACTTAACTCCAGGAACTCCTACACTGTAACGACCCTCGTACTGCTTACCGAATAACTACCGAATTATATACTGATTATTGTTAACTGGACCGCTAATGACTGATAATTGAATTAACTGAAGTACTGAATGGACTGATTGAAATCGAAACTGAAATTGAATAAGTTTGCCTATTGAATTGCATGTTTTATCTGTCGATTTATGTGATTTATCTGGTTGAGTTATGTGTTTAAACTGTTAATTGAAGGCCTTATCGGCGGCCGATTTAGGAATCGTTTAGTGTTTTGGAATCAGTAGAATATTTGTGATTTAATGATATATTTATCTAAAAATGGATTAGGAATGATTAAATCAGTTTAAAACAAGTTAATTGCCAAGTTTGGCTTAATTGCCAAGTTTGGCTTAATTACCAAATTGCCACTTATAGTGGGCCATTGTTTAATCTTATTACTTGAGCCATATGCACTTAGAATCAACAATTGCTCAGCCCTTTTCTTCATCATAGCCGACCAAGAGAAGAGAGTTAGAGAGAGAGTAAGAGAATTGGCTTGGTCTTGTAAATTTAACTTGAATCTTGAAGAATTGGAGCATAAGTTGGCAAAATTAAACTCCTAGACTTGCATTTGAAGAACCTAGGTGAGAAATCTATCCTCCTAATTGTGTATTACACTTGTTCATACATGTCTCATATCAAATTTAGTGGGTTAAGTCATGAAATTGTTCAAATATGTTGAATTGGAGCTCCATTGTTGCATGCATGGCCATTTTGGTGTATTTTGAAGTTAAATTCTTGGAGAATTATACATGCATGCTCATGTTTATATTATAGTCCATGTTTTCATTTCATTTGCCAACTATTGAGCTCACTAGAGCAAGATTTAAAGATTGAATTTGGTTTGAAACTCATGCATTGCATGTTTACATATTGTTTTTGAAAATGGATTTGAATTTGTATTTAATTGACTCACCTTTGGGGCTTGAATTCTCAAATTGGCTTTTGAAACTTGTTATACATGGTATTATATTGTGTTTTCCAGAATTTGGGCCTTAAAGGGTCGAGTTTTGATGGTTGAATACTTGGTTTGAGCTTGGAAGGCAAATCTGGAAATTCCAGATTTGGCTTCTTCGCTCGAGCGAAGGATTCCTCGCTCGAGCGAGCCCTTTGATTTTGCAATCTCGCTCGAGCGAGCATCGAGCGACCATCGCGCGTAAAATTCCAGCAACCAGTACTTTTACTGTTCATGCAGATCGCTTGAGCGAAGGATTTCACGCTCGAGCGAAGGCTTTGATTTTGGAAGCTCGCTCGAGCGAAGGAAGGCTCGCTCGAGCGAGGCTCTTATTTTCAGCAACTTTTGAAAAATGCCTTCCAAGTGTATTTTTGCATCCTCATCCCATCCTAGGCATTCTTAGGCCTAGTTTAAGGCATCTTAATGAGGATTTAGACATAGAACCACACCGAGGAAATTTAGGGATTTAATTATCATCCTTCCAACTGTAAACTTAGTGTGTGTTCTCTATTTGTTACTGTTTAGGGTTGGCTCTCGGGGACGCGCTCTAGCTGCTATTAGCCCAATCTCTGTGAGTAACAGATGTGTAAAGATATGTTCAAAATGGTTATCTTTTGAATACTGAACTAAACTGTTTACTGAACTGATATTGTTTATTGAATGAATGTATGTCCTGTATTGTGAACTGTACTGTGGCATCCTTAGCACTTATTGTTTACTGTTATTGTTACAGAGCTCTGTAGGTTCCCTTGTGGAACCATACCGTTTACTGATTGATGGCCATCACTATTGTTGAGTCTGTTAAGACTCGGTCCTTTTGGACCTATTGTTTATAGGCTATTGGATGTACCACATATGACTGATTGACTGAAATACTGAAAGACTGAACTACTGTTTAATGAACTGTTTCCATTACTGTACTATAAGGACATTCATTCATAACCTCTTTACGCATTATGTTATTCACTGGGCTTTAGCTCACTGTTATATATATATGTAGGTTCTCAGCAGCCAGACCGGAGCTAGGAGCGTGGGTTAGTCCCCAGTTTTGTCAAGCCAGCCAATGTGCCTCACTGTGAGGTTCCGAGACGCCATGCCATGGCTTGGGGTGTTTTTGTCTTCCCCACTTGTCTCCTACTATTTTGTTTAGACTGTATAAACTGTTTACTGTTGTACTGTACTGTTATCGAGGGATTAAGTCCCCGTACTGAATGTTTGTAAATGATTGTATAGACTGTACTGTTTGGAACCGTATGAATGCATAAAAAATGTTTTTGGCATACAGATTGTCACAGCTCTGTGGACACTAGTTATTGACTGTATTGGCTTCCGCCAGGCCCTGTACTCTGTCTTACTGTATTACTG
Organism: Camellia granthamiana; assembly: GCA_036172215.1. Classification (NCBI taxonomy): domain Eukaryota; kingdom Viridiplantae; phylum Streptophyta; class Magnoliopsida; order Ericales; family Theaceae; genus Camellia; species Camellia granthamiana. The sequence continues at coordinate 130,999,755 of CM069905.1, forward strand.
TTCAGCAGGCCTTCGGTAATCTTGGATTACTGGCCAGTTACGGTGCTAAACCCATAGGGCCGGGTTTGGGTCGTGACATACACCAAGGTTTCATTCCACCTAATACCTCACCCTGGGGAGCTCCAATACTGTTCGTGAAGAAAAATGATGGCACGATGAGATTATGCATCAATTACTGGGAGCTGAACAAGGTCACCATCAAGAATCGGTACCCTCTACCACGAATCGATGACCTGTTCAATCAACTTCAAGGTGCTTAGGTATTCTCCAAATCGACTTGCGTTCTGGCTACCATCAACTAAAAGTCAAATCGGAAAGCATTGAGAAGACTGCCTTCAGAACCCGTTACGGGCACTACGAGTTTCTTGTCATGCCTTTTGGTGTCACAAATGCTTCAGCAGCCTTCATGGACCTCATGAACTGAGTGTTCAAACCCTATCTTGATGAGTTCATCATCGTCTTCATTGACGACATCCTCATATACTCCAAGTCACCAGAGGCCCATGAGCAGCACTTGCGAACGGTTCTACAAACACTACATGATCACAAACTTTATGCCAAGTTGAAGAAATGCGAATTCTGGATCATTAGTGTACACTTTCTCGGTCACGTCATTAACAAAGATGGCATCTCGGTTGACCCCCAAAAAGTTACGGCAATCGTGAATTGGCCACAACTTACCAATGTGTCAGAAATTCGAAGTTTCTTGGGTCTAGCTGGTTATTACCGACGCTTCGTGCAAAATTTCTCAAAATAGCATCACCTTTGACCCAGATAACTCAGAAGAACACACCCTTTAAATGGACTGACAAACAAGAGCGTTGCTTCCAAGAATTAAAAAGTCGACTAGTGTTAGTTCTTATACTAGCACTCCTTACAGGAGCAGATGGGTTCGTAATTTATAATGATGCCTCATACAATGGTTTGGGTTGCGTTCTCATGCAAAACAGAAAGTCATTGTTTATGCATCGCGACAATTAAAGACTCACGAGAAGAACTACCCGACTCATGATTTGGAATTGGGTGCGGTGATCTTTGCCTTTAAAATCTGGCGTCATTATCTCTACGGTGCAACCTGCGAGATTTACATTGATCACAAGAGCCTTAAATATCTATTCACACAGAAGGAACTGAATATGAGGCAACGACGATGGCTAGAATTTATGAAAGACTATGATGTAGAGATCCATCACCATCTAGACAAAGCTAACGTAGTGGCAGATGCACTGAGCCAAAAGATGACCAGAGGTTTGGCATGTACTCTCGTTTCCCGCAAGATTAATGGACTACTCGCCAACATAACCATAGAACCTACCTTGATTGAAAAAATTAGAGCACGCCAATGTGAAGATAACCTTTTGAAGAAAAAGTACGAGGAGCAAAAGAGTACACCTGATCCTGATTTCACTATAAGCAATGGGATACTAAAATTTCAAAATCGAATTTGCATACCCAACATTCCGGAACTGAAGAAGAAAATACTGGTGAAAGCTCATAGTTCAAGATTTGCAGTCCACCATGGTAACACAAAGATGTACCGGGATCTGAAGGAACACTATTGGTGGACAAGAATAAAAAGAGACATAGCAAGCTATGTCTCCAAATGTCTGCATTGTCAGCGTGTTAATGTAGAACATCAGAGACCTGCAGGACTGCTGCAACCACTCCCTATTCCTGAATAGAAATGGGAGCACATTACTATGGACTTCGTGGTCGGGCTATCACAGTCATTTTCGAAGAATGATGCAATATGGGTTATAGTAGACTGATTGACGAAGTCGGCGCATTTTTTACCAATCAAAATCATGTACTCCCTTAATAAGTTTGCCACCTTGTACATCAAGGAAGTTATTCGTTTGCATGGCACCCCAATTTCAATCGTGCCTGACCGAGACCCCCGCTTCGTGTCTCACTTCTGAAACAAATTACAGGAGGCTTTAGGAACCACATTGAAGTTTAGCATTGCTTATCACTCACAAATTGATGGGCAATCCGAAAGAACAATCCAAACGTTAGAAGACATGTTACGTGTATACGTATTGGACCTTAAAGGTAATTGGGATGAACACCTACCTTTAGTGGAATTCGCCTATAACAACAGCTACCAAGCAAGCATTGGAATGGCACCATACGAAGCTCTGTATGGAAGGAGATGTCGATCACCTCTGTGTTGGACGGAAGTCGGGGACAGGAAACTATTAGGCCCCGAGATTGTGCAAGTCACAAGTGAGAAAATCCAACTTGTCCAACAACGAATTCGCACTGCTCAAAGTCGCCAGAAAAGTTATACAGATACACAGAGACGGGACTTGGAATTTCAAGTAGGGGATCATGTGTTCCTCAAGATCTCACAAACAAGAGGAGTTATTCGATTTGGAAAGCGAGGAAAGCTAAACCCACATTACATTGGGACATTCGAGATACTGGAAAGGATTGGTCCTGTAGCCTATCGCTTTGCACTACCACCAGAACCATCCAATGTCCACAATGTGTTTCACGCTTCAATGCTTCGACGGTATCTTCGAGATCCAGAACATGTTGATTATGAGAACCTAGAAGTTCAAAAGGATCTCTCTTACGAAGAGCAACCAGTGCAGATTCTCGATCGCCGTAATCAAGTTCTTCGAAACAAGACCATACCGCTGGTAAAGGTCTTATGGAGAAATCATTGTATCAAAAAAGTTACGTGGGAAACGGAAAGTCAAATGCGAACCAAATACCCACACCTCTTCAAAAATTAAGGTACGTCAAGTTTGGGGATAAACTTCTATTTAGGAAGGGGGAAATGTGACACCTTAAACGTTTAATAAAATACCACATAAATATTTATAGTTATATACATAATTGTGGTTGTATGTGATAATATATTATTAAAACAATAAATAAATAAATAAATACTAATAACAATAATAATAATAAAATAAATGTATAGAATAAGAATAATAATGATAATAATAATAATAGGCAATAGTAATAATAATAATGGAAGCTATACGTAAATTAATTTGTCATTGTGGTTATCAAATATATGATGAGGAGATTTATTTGAGGGCTAAATTAATCACTAATTAGTGTGAAAAGATTGGAATGTATAGATTTAGTTAAATAAATCAAGTAATAATGAATTAGGAAGATTTGTTTTAATTAGTAGGATTTACGAAGATTTGTTTTAATTAGGAGGATTTGCAAATATGGCTAAGAAGATGAGGAAGGGCCATCTGTATGTCTAGGTGTAGGGGGGGAGGGGGAGAGGTGAGTCATCATTAGGGTTGTTAATAAAGGGTGAGTCATCACCCAACATGTGTATATAAATAAGAGGAAAGTGGTGAAGTTGGTTCGAGCGTGAAAACACAGAAGAGAAAAAAAAAAAAGAAGAAGAGAGAGAGAGGAGATCAGCGAAAAAGGGAGGGGCCGAAAACCAACAGAAATATAAAAGAATTTAGTAAGACTCAATCTTAAGGTGAGTTATATTATACCTTGAGTTACCATAATATATTTTACGTATGTTTTGACTTACCATAATTTATTTTATACAAGTTATATTTTATGAGTTATATTAATACAATTTACTTTTTATAAATTATATTAATATTTCAGTTACGTGGATTTATTTATGAACTCTATTTGTTTAAAATGAAACCCCATGGATATATTTGTTTAAATTTTAAAGAATATTTGACTATAACCTTATAAACAATTATGTTTTGTAAGTACCACCACGGGAGTCCCACGCATTGAGGGACTTAAATAACTATTGGTCTCTGTTTGGCTACTTTGTGGTCCTCTGTTTACCATGGATCCATTGACCTCTGTTCTGACTGTTACTTCTGTGACCTCTGTTCTGTTCTGTTCTGTGCCGTGATTATGGTTATTTATTTACATAATTTCTGTATTTTAGTTTCTGCCACTTAAATGATTTATTTACCAAATTGAATTATATAAATGTTTTGGTTTAATTAACTATCCATGCTTATTTTGTATTCCCTATACTCTTGGCATAATATTTCTCACTTTGCTGTGTGCTTATAGCTGTTACCTTTTAGGTGATGAGATGTAAGGAAGACCGATAACCTTGTGTAGTGGAACCCGTGTAAGAAATTGATGCAGATCCGTTAAATTATTTTTCTTTTCTTTTCTTCCTGTCGTTTTTTTTTTTTTTTTTTCTGATAGTCAGTCGTTGCATAATAAAATAATAAAAGCCTATGAATTTTTTTTTTTTTTTTAAAAATAGTAGAATGAAGTAATTTTTTGTTTAATTATTTTTATTTCCGCTTGCGCAATTTAATTTGCTACGAATAGAATAAGTTAATAAGTTACAATTTTAACCCTAAGCCTCACAATAAAACTCTTCGTTCATGGAGTGCCCCCACAATAAAAAATCAAATCTAAATTATAAATCTAAAACTTTAAAAATAACTTCTTTCTTTTGTCGTTGTTATTATTATTATTATTATTTTGGTGCTGAGACTTTTTGCTGACCAAAAGGACCACATATCAAAAACAAAAATCTATTCTATAAAATTAACTAGAATTTAGAAGCAACGGTTAAAGATTCATTCCTGGAGTGGTTCCACATATTAATAGAAGTTGAGCAAATAAATTAACACTCTCTAGTTTATATCATAAATTTTTTTGTTTTTTTTTTATTTATAATTTGTAAATTAAAGTACACTGTTAATGGCTTAAACAAAAAAATAAAATTTTATACACATTTATACATATATAATCTCATTATATGCCTATGACATTTTCGTCTTTTTATTACAACATTTTCTTAATTTAGTGACATTTAAAAGTGCCACAAAACTATTAATTTAATGCCATTTTTTAGTCATGTGGCATTTTGAACAATTGCCATTTGTATCCGTGCACGGTAGATACTAGTGCCACGATAGATACTTACAAGTGCCACTACACCATTATGGATAAAAACTTTCAATGACATTTTGATGTCATGGTAGATATTATTTGTGGCACTATCAAACGCCATTAAAAAAAGAGTTAGTGACACTTATAAGTGTCATTACACCATCAAGACTAAAACCTTTTAGTGACACTTATAAGTGTCATTACACCATCAAGACTAAAACCTTTTAGTGACACTTTAATGCCATGGTAGACACTATTCGTGACGATAATTCGTTGTAGAACAATTTGATCTGTTCTTGCGGAGACTCAAACCGCTAACCTCACGTACCATAAATCTTATACACCACACTCTTCCCACTATATCTCTATAGCACCACATGATTATATATACAACATATATTATTTATATAGTACATGCATATTAATATAAAAGTATATGTATAAACATAATTATTTTATTGAACATAATTTATGTAAAATAAACTATGTACTAGCAAAATAAAAAAAGAGCACTTTTGGTGACTAAAAATATTTTTTAGTCGCCAATTCTATACTTTTGGCTATTAATTATTTTTTAGTTGCTAAAAAACTTAACTTTTGCTGACCAAAATCGGATTTGGTCGCCAAAGATGCACTTTCAGCTACCAAAATTTTAATCGCCAAAAAATTTAATTCTCGCTTTAGGATTTTAGTTCTCTCGCGCTAAAAATGACCACTTTTGGCGACTAAACTTATTTTTTAGTCGCCAATTGTAGACTTTTGGCTACTAAAATTTTTTTTAGCACCAAAAAGCTTTACTTTTGGCTACTAAAATTTTTTTAAGTCAGTAAAACCCATATAATCAGCGACCAAACTTATTTTTAGTCGCTAATTGTAGACTTTCGCTACTAAATTTTTTTAGTCACCAAAAAGCTTTACTTTAGGCTACTAAAAATTTTTTAGTCACTAAAATCCATATAATCAGCGACCAAACTTAGTTTTAGTCGCCAATTGTAGACTTTTAGCTACTAAAATTGTTTAGTCGCCAAAAAGCTTTACTTATGACAACTAATGCTGTTTTGGTAGCTGAAAGCTATACTTTCAGCGGCCAAATTTTTTTTGGTCAGGAAATTTAGTCGCCGAATGTGCTTTTTCCTGTAGTGTATATTAAGTTTAATTTATTTATTTTTAATCATTTACTGCATTTTAAAAATTTAGAAAATATATTGGCATTTTTTGTTTTTTCAAAAATGCTATTATGAGCTTGGAAAGTTTTTGGCTTAGTAGCATTTATGAAAATGCTATAAAATATTTGTTTATGACACTTTTCACCTAAGTGCCATAAAAAGTAATTTGCACCTACCTAGTGTCTTGACATTTTTTAAAAAATGCCATTGCGACTAAAGTTTAGTTGCATCTGTTGGTAAATGTCACAAACATAATTTTTTGTGTCATTATTTTATAAAATGCCATAAAATTGATGTGACATTTCTTTATTGAAATGCCACTAGAGCCTTATATGTTTGTGATTCTGTGGCATTTTTCTAAAACATTTAATGCCAATTTTTATTTTTGTGGCATTTTCTAAAAACATGCCACTAGTGTAGTGTCACTAAAGTGTAAATTTGTTGTAGTGACATTTTTGTTGTAGTGAAGTGACATTTTTTTTAATTGAAATGCCACTAGAGCCTTGTATGTTTGTGGCTCTATGATTTTTTTCTAAAAAATGCCACCAAATATTCTTTTTGTGACATTTTTTAAGAACATGCCACTACTATGGTGTCACTAAAATGTGTTTTTGTTGTAATGTTTTCAGATTCAAAATATAATTTACCCCATTATATTTTATTCCATCTAGGAGCATGACTTTTGAAAATATAAACACATCACCTTATTTGATTCTAATTTTTTGAATTTAATTTTTTTTAAATTAAATTTTTTTTGTTTTTTGTTTTTCGTATTTTTTTTTTTATTTTTTGTGCATTTTTTTGATAATTTAACCAATTTTTTTACTTTTTAGATAGGCCTAACCTAGATGAAACTAAAAAGTAAAATATTTATAAAAAAATATTTAAAAAAATCAGTAAATACATAAGAATACAAAAATGTACTAAATTTTAATATCTTTTGGTATTTAATGAATTTTTAAAAGATTTTTTTTTTTACAAATATTATATTTTTTGATTGTATTTATATTAAGTGTATTTAAAAGGGTAAATTACAAATACACCCCTTGAGATTTGTTTAAAATACAGATTTTCCCTTGTAATTTGCAAAATTACAAATGCCCCTTATTAGAATTTTTTTTATTTAACAAAAGTAACTAGAAAAAAATGAAATTCATAATTGTTCTCCTACACAACAATAAAATTATCTAAATTATTAATTGAAACATATTTTTAATATGATTGAAAACTGCTAACTGACTTGATAATTTATTAATAAAAGGGTGATTTGTTATAAAATTAGAAACCTCAGGGGTGGAATGTAATTTTTAAAATTACAAGGGACGATTTATATTTTAATCAAATCTTAGGGGTGTATTTGTAATTTATCATATTTAAAATGTAAAAAATTTGCTTAAAATATTTTTAAAAATTTACAAAAAAATGAAAAAATACAAAAAATAAAAAACTTAAATTTTATAAAATTGAATTCAAAAAATTTAAACAGTTAATTTGAACCAAATGTTGATAAGAGATAAAGTGCTTGTTTGGCAGAAATTATTTACAGCTTATTTCAGCTTTCAGCTTAATTTAAGCTATTTTGATGTGTTTGGTTTAGCTTATAGCTTATAGCTTATAGTTTTGTGGAAGTCAGAAATCAGCTTATTCTTTGAGTGAGATAGGAGATGCTTTAAGAATAAGTTGGAAATCAACTTAAGCTGAAAGTTATAAGCTATAAGCTGTTTAGGCATAAGTTATAAGCACTTTCCCACAGCTCTACCAAACAGGGCCAAACTGAAATTTGACCACGGCATTTCCCATATGTTCTGCTTGACGACTTCAAAAGCTTTACGCTAAGATAATTCTAGGACTCATCATTTGATGATACAGTGTGTCCAAATGAATGGGCCGGACAGGTTCAAGCTCCTCAATATCCACGTCCGAATGATCGAGCCCACCGGATTACCTGCAAACAGGTTCAACGGGAAACGGGGTAGTCCCCCAGTGAACCCTCTGACGAGCAAGTTAGAAAGAGAAGTAGGATGTAGGGAGAGATTAGAGATAGGAAGCTTAACCTTCTTCTTGTCTTCAACGTTTGCTTATATCCTGTGGTAATCATTTCGCTGTCCCTTCCAACCTGCCCTCCTCGCCGAAAGTCTATGCTGTAGCTTAAGTTGTTCAGGGTAAGGGGGTCCTGTTCCGATGGGGAGGTGTTGTCGTAATAAATGCTGTGATGGGCTGTATTAATGGTGATGTGCAGTGGCAATAACTTTGCAGATCTTTGTCTGCTGATGTGGCTCGTCCTTCACCTGCCATGTGTCTGAATGTCATTGGTTTTTTATGCCATGTTGGATTCCAGCTGTTCTGGACCTCACCAGCTGGGTTATGTATTGGGCTCCAAGTGATGACTTTGGATTGTTTATAGTGATTCATGGCCTTTGTGGACTTCTACACGTCATCATTCATTTTTGAATTAGAGTTCCACCTATTTTCTTGCATCCAAACAGTACCTTCCGACGAAGCCAACAAAAAACTTGAATGATATGAACAAAAAAAATATACTATTATTGTCATCATGACTTCAAATTTTTTTTCGTTCCATAAGACCTCTCTGAACAATGACAAAATATCCAAATCAACCACACAAAAAAATATACAAAAGATGTTTTTTTTTGTTTATTCTTATCTTAATCTCAATAACAAACAAAAAAAATAAAATAAAAATAAAATAAAAGATCAACACAACACAACCCAAAACAAGACAATAAATTGAAAAGATAGTAGAGACAAGTGTAAACTTGGTTTAGCGCAATTAACCTAATGCTAATGTCTTGGAGAGAGAAGAACTTGGTTGACCAGCTTGTCTAGATTCAGGAAAGATGAACCAGATGAACTCTCAGTGGCCTCTTGAGCCAATCTCTTCCACTCCATAGCCTTTTTCTTCATCTCCTTCCCGTTCTCTCCAACCATCAACTCTCTCACAAGGCTCTCAACTTCATCTTTCTTAACATCATTATCTATCTCCATCCCTATGCCCCATTGGGTGCAACAGTGCCAACAATTTGTTTGTTGCTCCGCAAAAAATGGCCAACAGACCATTGGAACTCCGCTCGAAATGCTTTCAAGTGTGGAGTTCCACCCAGAGTGAGTTAAAAACCCTCCAATAGACGGGTGGTCAAGAACTTGCTCTTGGGGGCACCAACTTGCCAATAAGCCTCTTTCTTTTGTTGCTTCCATGAATTCCGGTGGAAGAACAGGCAAGTCGCCAGTGACAAGATCAGGTCTTATTATCCACAAAAAGGTCTGGTTGCTATTAACAAGTCCCCAAGCAAACTCAACCATTTGGTTTGGTGTCATGACAGTGATGCTTCCAAAGTTCACATAAACAACAGAGTTGGGTCCTTTTGTGTCGAGCCATTCGAGGCACTCGGGTTCTTCTTTCCACAGATTTGAACCTATCAACTTTAGACTATCATCGTTGATTTGATTCGTTAATAAGTGTAAAGGTCCAATGGTGTAGATTGGAGGAAACATGGATGAAAGAGCCTCCAAAACGTTATGTTCTAATTTCTCAAATGTATTGAAAATAATGGCAGAGGCTCTGCGAGCTCTCTCAGTTTCACCACACACAAAATCAATCATAAAATCGCTTAGATCTGTGGTTCGAAGAAAACTTGGTAAATCCTTCAAACGTATACCTTTCATACCGGGTATCCAATCGATAACTGTATCCAAATACCCATTTGTCATGCAACTCTTATCTGCACATCACCCCAAAAAAATAATATTAGCACCAAACTTACGATATTGTATTGAAAATCTCAATAAATTCATAAATTAATAATAATGATGTTTAAAATTTCAAATATTTTATTAAATTTTTTATCAAATATGTCACATAAATGTAAAACTAATATCATATAAATCTCATATAAATTTCACACTCATATAAAACATTTTAAATTTTTTTTAATAAACTTTTAAAATCTCTAACATTATTCAAACATTATCCAATTAATAAAGGTAAATATAGATAGGATAGCCGTAAATGTCAACACTTGCCACAAACTTTTCTAGGAGTATATATGCAGACTTATAAAGGAAATGTTTGCGACCCCACAAAAGATGACCCTCATAATCCTTATTGATGTATGGACTATTGATGTGTTTGAATTTTTTTTGAAAATTATGTCTGATAGTAACATGAATGATTTAGATCATTTTGAGATTATAAGGATTATATTTTGTGTAGGTCTCTATCATTATTGGACTCATAATATCTTTTTTAAATTTGTTTCTCTACTCTATCAATATATATATATATATTTGTGTGTGCTATCGTGTAAATTTTCAAATTTTTTATTGACTTTAAGATCAAACTAGTGACCCATCATGTGATAGAGAAATTAATCTAATTTAGATGAGAGAAGACGTGTTATTAATCCAATTAAAATATAAAAATATAATGAGATATAAATATAATTTTTATATAAAAAAATTCACACACGTACAAAAATTACAAAAATATTTAAAACTTTAAAACAAGAACTTTAAATGAGCTTTAATGGATGAGGTCTATCCATTGATTTAATGTCTTGACTTTTTTTTTTTTTTTAATACCTTGCCTCGTTAGTACTCTCGTTAGAACTCTCTCCCTAGAGCTCTGCGTCATCATCGCAAAAATTTTATGTATGAATTATTTTAATTAATAAAAAAAAGGTGTTGATGTAGCATACTTGAATGCATGTACATATATATGTGTGCATGTAATGCATACATGTAATTATATTAATATACATATTAATTCAATTAATAATACCTTTAAGTGGAATATAACTCTTATCGATTAGATTACGATACTGTTCATAACCCATGAAGCCACAAGCACTAGTTGTCCAGAAAAGAACTTCAGGAATGCCCAATTCTTCAGCAGCATCCACAGTGAAGCTCATAGTCCCATCGGAGACTATGCAAGTCACCGGCGGGACGTTCGACGAAGCGGTGTCGTTTAGCTTCGAAAGAAGGTCTTTAAAAGGAGCCAAGCAGTGTTTCCTGATGGACTCGCACAGTGATGGGACGTCTTGGGTTGCATCGGCATCGGACTCGGGGAGCCCATCGGGTATGGTTTCGAACCGGAAGGAAGAGAGCCCGTTGAGGGAGTCGGGGCCCCGAGATTTGAGGAGGCGTTTGTGGTTGAACTCAGTGTTGACAAAGGTGATGTGAAAGCCTCTTTGGTGGAGGAGTTTGGAGAGTTTGAGCATGGGGTTGATGTGGCCTTGAGCTGGGGATGGTATACAAACTGCATGAGGTTTTTCTAACTTGAACATCGAACCCATTCTCTTTCCTCCTCCTCTTCTCTCAATTGGGAAATTATAATTTGCTTATGAATCACGCATTATGGTTCTTGTTTTATAGCCCCATAACCAACGACTGGGTTAAATGTTTACGTACGTGGTGACGGATGAGGGATGGAGCGGGCAGTCGCACATTACAAAAATGGGCAGTCGCACATTTAAAAAAAAAAAAAGAACATTTTCATTTATGATAAAAAATTATATATAATTTTTAAGTTTAATAATGGGACAATTAATTAAAATATTAAAGATAACACTCTATTATAATTGTTGTTTATTTTTTTAGTAAAAAAATTAAATAAATTACGATTATCGAATCGACCTAATTTTGTTTGTGGATGAAATATACCAAGTGCCCGACAAAATGAATGGTTCGGATTATTAAAACGGGAAGATCCCACGGTCCCAAACAACACATTCTAGTCCAAAATCTAGACTAGTCCAAAAAAACACATTTTTGGCGACCACTTTTGGCTACCAAAACAAATTTGGTCGCCAAAAGTGTGGGAATTGGCTACCAAAATTAATTTTAGTCGGCAAAAGTCAACTTTTTAGCTACCAATTTTTTTTAGTAGGGGAATGTCGATTATTGGCCACTAAAATAAATTTAGTAGCTAAAAATATTACAATTGGCCACTAAAAAAATTTTTAGTAGCTAAACATATCACAATTGGCGACTAAAATAAATTTTAGTAGCCGTAGGGGCACCTTTAGCTACTAAATTGTTTGGTAGCCGAATGAAAATAAAAAAAAATTATTTTTGATCTTTGGCGACCAAAATTTTGGTCGCCAAACATATATTTTCAGCGACAAAATGACGTTTAGTCGCTGTAGACCTACTTTTGGCTACTAAATTGTTTGGTAGCCGAATGAAAATTAAAAAATTTATTTTTGCTCTTCGGTGACCAAAATTTTGGTCGCCAAACATATATTTTCAGCGACAAAATAACGTTTAGTCGCTGTAGACCTACTTTTGGCTGCTAAATTGTTTGGTAGCCGAATGAAAATTAAAAAATTTATTTTTGATCTTCGGCGACCAAAATTTTAGTCGCCAAACATATATTTTCAGCGACAAAATAACTTTAGTCGCTGTAGACCTACTTTTGGCGACCAAATTTTAGTCGGCAATTATAATTAAAAATTTTAAAAATTGGACTTCAGATTTTGGGGGGCAAAATTAATTAGCTACTAAACATTTTCGTCGGAGAAAAGGCTTTATTTCTTATGGGCGACTAAAAACGTTTGTCGGGAAAGAATAAACTAGGTTTAAGAAGTACACTCCCACACCACACGCTCTAACTCTCTCATACATCTCTGTCTGCCTCTGCTCTCCTCCCGCTCTCTCTGTCTTTCTCTCTCTCTCTCTCTCTCGCTTTTGTCTCCATCGTTACCGGAGCATCACCGCCATCGCACACGAGCACCACCGTCAATCCCCAGGTATGTCCTCTCTCTATCTTTCGGTCTCTCTTCCCCTAATTTCAGCCTCTAGGGTTTTCTTCTTCCATTTGCATACCTTCACACATACCCGACCCCAAATCGATGGGGTTTCTTCTTCTTCCGTTTGTTTAATTTATGCTTTTCTTCGTAACTACGATGGCTCAGAAGCAGTTTGAAACAATGCCTCTCTCAGTCCAGAACACCATCTGGGTATCTCTCAAAAGACACAAATCCAGATGGGTTCTTCTATTTTCTCAATAGCTTTGTATGTGCAGGTCAAATTAACATGAAATGGATTTGATTCTTAGCTGTGACTCTGCTTTTTAGTAGTTATTCATTCTGTTTTAATATGATTTTTATTGGATTGGTTTGGAATGGTGTTTTCTCTGTTTGTGTTGGTGTGTATACATAGTGTGTATATATAAATCTGTAGTATGTATGATTTAAAATCTGTTTGTGTGTATATATAAATTTGGTTGTATAATTCTGTTTGTATATATATAAATATGTACCCAAATCTGTTTGTTGAACCTACTTCCTAGTGCTATTGTCATATACCCAAATCTGCAACTCCAGCAGTCTATCCATCATCTAAATCTTCAATATGCCATGTTCTTGAAAATCCAACCACGAAAATGTCAATGTTAGACTTCAAAGCATTGACTTGGTTTTCATTAAAAAGATGTTGATTTTTTTTTTTTTTTGGTGATAAATTTGGGGTAAATTACACCAAGACCTGAGCTATGACTCTGTTTCACTTAATCCCCTTCACCTGAAAAACATGACAGCTTGTATACATTTTCCTTTTTGTTCGCCGCCGTCAACCCCTCATAAATACACCATATTTTTATATATGTATTGTGACGGAGAAGATATTACCAGCACACTGTAAGTTCTTGCTCTTCACAGCTCTGCTTTTGTGAACTTAGGAACACTAATGTCTCGTTGTTTTGTAAATTCTATGATCACCATGTTTGCTGATTTGCCTTGGGTTTTATAACTATAGCTGTTATTTTTCTCATTACTATTATGTGCACTTGCATAGGACAAATTAGGACCACTCAATATGAGTCAAAATCTTGTTTGAACCTCGTTCCCATCGAGATAGAATTCGATTTCAACTGGGATGGGACCACTCAAACATATGAATTTGGTTCTCTGCTTTTGTGAATTTGGTTCTCTAATCATATTCAAAGCAACTTAAACAAATTGCATTCTGATGTCATTTTCCCTGGCTCAATGGTGGCCCTGGTTGCTCTAGCTTTGATGGATTTGTCTATGAACACGGTAATCATTCAATCAATTATTTTATTTTTACATTCTAAGATTATATTATTGATTATGTGAAATGAAATAACAAGAAAATGAAAATGGGTATAATATTGATTTTACATATAGTTGCGTTCTGATATGTTAAAAAGATCAAGTTTCTTCAAATTGTTATTGTGTAACAAGAAAATGGAAATGCTTTTGTTCCGTTTGCATATGGGATGGGCCTCATCTCACAAGACCTATTTGAGGTGGTGGAGATTTTTTATCTACAATAGTCATGCTAGTTTCATCTACCTCATTACCCAAATAATGTCCTGAAATCGAAGGGGGCAGAATAATCCATTTACTCTTCTCAAAGTGATTGAATAGTTGGAAACAAAAATGCATAAAATGAAAATTTATTGTCTTAGAACTTTTAATTGTTTTTGTTTCTGAGAACATGAAAAACAAAATTGCATAAGATGAAAAATGATACCAAGCAGCCCAAGTTCTATTCTCTGCTTTGCTAGTTTTATGACTTTTGAACATTTGAAATCTATCGCCATCAATCCTCAGGTTGAATAGTGGACAGAGGGCGGCTATTGCAGATTATTTCCGCGTATATATGGTTGTTTATTTCTGTTCCTGAATTCATATGATTGTTGGAAAATTGTTCATATCATGAAGTGTAAGTGTAATGAAAATTATCATACTTGTGGTTCGGGGCAATGAGAATAGTCATAAAAACGTTTCTTTGTATCTATCATTTATGATATAGGAATAACCAGCATATTTGAAAGTTTCACTTGTTATAGTATAAAATTCTTGAGAATAGCAGAAAAGTGAATGTTTGTTGCAAGATAAGAATTTGAATTGCATTTTGTGAGAAAAAAAGTCATGAGTGCTTGTTCTTTAGTGTCACTTGTACTTGGTATACTTGGTTAGCCATAGGGTTTGTCATTCCCAAAGGATGGAGAATATATGTTTATACAAGAGAAAACAATTATGACCCGTGTTTATATCCCGACCCATTAGCCTTCAATCCATGGAGATGGATGGTAAGTAAAAATCATAAATTCCTATGTTACCCATTTAGATTTATTTAGCTTAAAATTTGAAATTTCATGTGTGAGCAGTTGTAAGTTGATTGTAGGCTTGATAACAGCGCAAATGAGTAAGGAAATAACTAATTTAACCTTGACTGCCAAATGCAGGACAAAAGCTCGGAGTCGCAGAACTACTTCTTCATGTTTGGAGGAGGCACTAGGCAGTGTCCGGGAAAGGAACTGGGAATAGCTGAAATTTCTACATTCCTACATTACTTTGTTACTAGATACAGGTAAACCACTAATTCAAAATTGAAAATAGATAGTGTAATAAATTACTTCCGTATTTTTTTGGATGAATTTTTATTAATGCCCTAAATGTGATTTGCTTTTTTTTTTTTTAAATGTAGATGGGAAGAAGTAGGGGGAGATAAGCTAATGCAGATGTGTAATAAATTACTATTTTTGGGTTTTGGGTCATAGACCCACCCATGGTTTTGATGGCTGAAACTGTGGTGTTGATACGATTGATACATTCCTACAGTTCAAGCAGCACTGCCTCACCTTTTAGGAGCTGCTGCTTCTCCTGGAGTTGCTGCTCGTGAAAATCGCCGTCAGTGTCTCAAGGTAATTGTAACACTTCATACCAGTGAAAATCTTACCTGATAAATTGAATTAATTGTATCCCATAGGTTTTGCGATTATGGCTTGAGAGGAAAATCTTACCTGAGTCTCTTCTTCGCCAATATATGGATGACATTGGAGTTTCAAATGACGATGCATCTGTTGGATTTTTCCTTCGACGTCCGTCTCGAGCTGAGCGTGCTGTAGATGATCCAATTAGAGATATGGAAGGCATGCTTGTTGATGAATATGGGAGGTCTGATGCTTCTTAATTGCTATTCTTATTTGAATAATTTTTGCTTTTACTTTTTTTTAGTACTTAAATATGATGTTTTGTCACGATGGGAACTGTTAAACATAGTCATTGGTTGTCTATCTATTGTTTCTGCTGGATAGAGATTATGTTTCAAGGTTATACTGCAGTTTTGGAGCTGAAGTCTGTTTTGGTTTGGTCATTTTTTGTCATATTTATGGGTAAAACTATGGACTTAAGTTGTTCTAACTTCTGAGTTCTACGTTCTTGGTGTGCTGCATTGATATCTCTCTTTATGTCTTTAGATAGTTCTGAAAATCATTACCATCCTTGAATACTAAAACAGAAGGATGTCTTTAGATAGTTCTGAAAATCAGTACCATCTTTGGGGTATCTCTCTTTTCTGTTTTATAAGTTAGACTTGGTCTAGCTTAATCGTGGTCTTTTCTCTTGAGTTTTAAGTATTCAAGGATGGTACTCAAGGATCAAGCAAAATCAGATGACATTTTGAAAGCAGCTTTCCATGTGAGAATCTCAATTCTTTGTGTTATATTGCCAGTAATTTAGTATAGTTGTGTAAGATGATTTTACCTTGAATTACAGGCTCATGTGCTTCTGCATATCATTCACTCATCAAATCAGAATCAGCCTCATTATAAGAAGCATCGAGAAACTGATCATTCAGTGTTTATGCGTTCTATTACCGATCTTCAATCTCATATTACTGAATCTTGTAAGATGGTCTCAGCTTTATATGGGCCTTTCAAGAGCAAAGCCACAGAACACGTAGGATGAATTTTATAACTTGATTTTTTTTTTTCATATTTAATCAATATTGACTCTCGTTAGCTAAAATGTGTAAGTTTGCCCTATAATTTTGCTTAATGAATGAAGATTAGTTATGAATTATATAAAAACAAACTGAGAGGTTAGGAAGATAAGATACATAATTGTCCATTCTAAAAGGTTTATCCATGTTATCATCTGCTAGCAAGCGATTTGTGATCCAGTTTGCACAATCCGAAATATGGGGCCTGCACTAAATTGGTGATGAGAGTTATTGTTTCTTTCACTCTATGTTGCTCATATAAAAAATGACAAACTGAACATTTAGACTTTAAATTTTGGGAAAAATGTTAACCATACATTACTCAAGTATCACAAATAAGAACTTCATTGACTATCTCTTCGTGCAGAGTTTGGAGGTTGCCATACAATATGATTTGCCAATGCAGATACACACTGGGTAACGTGTTTACGATTGTTAAGTGGTTTCATTTGATGTGTTTGATTGCTGAGACATTTGGAAGAAGAAAATAATAACTTGGAATGCTTTTAGAAGTTTGGTATGGGCTAGATGTTTCAAGATATCAACTTATTTCTTTTTCACCTGTCCTATTGTGATAGATCAAACAGAGAATTAAGGCAAATCTGTTTTCTCTTTTTGTAGTGCTTGTTTGACTTTGACTCTTTATTGACTACATTTTTTTGTTCATTCTTTCCTCGCATCAGTTTTGGAGATAAAGATTTGGATTTAAGACTCCAATCCCTTGCATCTCTGCACCCTTCTTGAGGACAAGAGATTCTCTAAGTAAGTATGTCCCACCCATATATTATTTCAGATTATCCAATGCATTTCTCATTGAGCACCTCTTGATTCTAGAATTGAACAGTAAAAGTAAGTGTTTTTTATGTTTCTGTTTTTGGTCCTTTATCACTCACAATGAACTGTTTCTCCTACAGGTTCTTTTGGGGTTCTCTGTCCTTGTTGGTGCTAGTGCTTGGGTGGATCTACTGGTGCGTCTAAAGTATCATTTTTATTTTCATAATTGATAGATGAGTTTTCTTTTTAATTATTAATTTTTAACTTACAATAAGCTGCACTAAACTGGCTAGACTCAAAACCCACATAATAGCTTGATTAAGATGAAACCAAGCTTGGGGATTACATGAAGTGAGTAGATTTGTTCTGCAAAGTGATGGCAAGGCTTTTGTGAGTCAGTTCTAATGAATTTTAAATTTATACATTTTAAATTTTGATAATTTTTTTGAGTAATTTTTCTGAATAAGTAGCATTTCTGATTTACTGGCTTTTAGCTAATAATTTTACAAGGAACCCAATAACATGATTTCATATGAATTATTTTACCTGATAAACTAAGATCATAATAACTATCCTTCATAGTCCAAAGTAATGATGAACCATATTACATACACAGTAATTATGTTTCCTAATCCTCATTAAAAGTAATTATGTTTTTTAAACGCCGCTAAAAGTGAATTTTCCTGTAGTGATAGGTGACATTGGCCTCGTATATGTTAGTGAACTCATGATGTCTAAGTTTTGCCTTTTCAACTAGGGAAAGAGCAGAACAAAGTGAAATACTACTAATGATAATTAGACTAACCAAGAACAAAAACCTCAATGATAATTAATTATTACAAGAGTAAATAAATGAACCACTGTGTTAGTTATTTCTCTGAGTTTGCCTGTCCATTAAATATCTATGTCCATGTCAGTCTTGAGGTCCTTAACTTTGTCCTTGTGAATTCCAAATCTATAGAAATTATTGGATGCTTTATTCAATTGCATGTTGTTTAGACTTCGTCTAATAGAAATTGTTCTATGTGTGCCTCAGGTTACGCATTCAGACTTCAAGAAGGCTAAAGATAAGGTCATGTTCAAGAAGAAAGAGGGGGTGCCAGAAGGCATTTGTTTTGCTTACTTTTAGACTCCCATTTCTGTGCTTCTATACTGTTGAATATTTCGCTATGACATATATTGCCATCTCATGTGGGATGATGATGGTAGTTTCTGCAAGGACAACGTTCTGGTTTACCACATATTGAATGGCTATTTTTTTAATAACAAAAATGGCTATTTTTTTAAAATAGTAGCTTCCGAATATGTTTTACCACATATTGAATGGTAGTTGAAAATTGTATGGTAGTTGAAAATGTTTTACCACATATGTGGGATGATGATGATGGTAGTTGAAAATTGTAGCTTCCGAATATGTTTTACCACATATTGAATGGCTATTTTTTTAATTTTATTTTCATGGACACTTGGTATTAATCTTATTAGTTTTTCATTTTATTTATATTATGCAGGATGTTTACATGTACTTCCGTGGCAGTGGCAAAGCAGCAGAGATGAAGCGTGAGGCTGCAAAACGGACAATGATGGCTGCGCTGCCATGATTCAGAAAGATTCTTTGGTTTGATAATGTTGAGAGAAATCGAAACCATTCACAATTTTTTTGCACTCGTGCCTAGTCTAGTATTTATAAGCCTTCATATAATCTTCTTAAAATATGTATGTAAAAGACAGATTCTGACAAACAAGTTTAAGTTAGGACATGTTGTGGTACATATGTCCTTTTTGGAAATTAATTTGGTTAGTCCTGTATTATGTATGAAATGAAATTATTGACGTTGGATTAGACTTGGTTCGTATGGAATTTGTATTATATATAGAATTGGACGTTTATTTTTAATGTTTTGGATAGTTGGAACTAGAATGTGTGCACGTTGTTGAATACTTGATAATATATTTAGCGTTGATGGGTTATATTGAATCCTGTGTTATGTACGTACAGGTTGTATTAAATATGGATGTAGGTTGTTTAGAATTTTTTTGGAAAAAAAAAAAAAAAAAAAAACACCAAATATTTTGGTAGCCAAATACATGTTGGAATTTTTTGGCTACTAATAATTTAGTAGCAAAAACATTTGGCGACCAAAACATTTGGTAGCAAAAAGTAATGAACAGTAGGTTAAAATTTTCATATAGAACTTTTAGTGACTAAAAAATTAGTAGCCGAAATGTCACTATTGCCGACTAAGTATGGATTGGTAGCCAAATGTTAACTTTTGGTGACTAATTCTTTTGTAGCAAAAAGTAACACATTCGCCGACCAAACGAATGTTAGTAGCCAAAAGTCACATTCGGCGACTAATACTTTAGTCGCTGAAACATACCTTTTGCCGACTAAACTAAGATTAGTAGCCAAATGTGTACACTTTCGGCGACCAAACAAATTTTAGTCGCCAATACTATCGCCGACAGGGTTTCCGCGACGAGCTTAGCGACAAAAAATTTTGGTAGCTAAATGGTTTCGGCGACCAAATTTTAGACTTTTGGCGACCAATATTTTGGTAGCTAAAAGTGACATTTCTTGTAGTGACCGGAAGGAATCTTCCTCCTAAAAATTATATTTAACTTTTAAGTTTAGTGATGTGACAATTAATTAGAATTTTAAAAGTAACACTTTCTCATATATATGCACTAATCATCACCAATCACATCACTTATACATCATTAAGTCTAAAAAATTAATTTAGAAAGTGAATTTGTATATAATTTTCTTTATAAAAAAAAAAAAATCTTTGCCGACTATTAGACCGAAACGATTATTGGGCAATCTTCACTGTATTTAAAAGACTTAATTCTATTGTGTACAAAACAACAATTAGAATTTAAAGAAATAAAGAAAAGGAGAGAATTTGTTTGATTACAAAAATGAAACTCGAAATAATAAATAAATAAATAAAAACAGATTTTATTTTGTTACAAAAATAAAATTAAAATCTGATTTTAATAAATAACAATAACACAAAAAATAATTAAATAACTTACTTGATTTAATTTCTTCGATTTATAATTTGATCAAGTCCAGTGTTTGACACTGTGTCCTTAAGACATATTCGTCCTCTCCACGGTGCTTTCAGAATTTGGACGTCTATCTCCCAGGATGAAATGATCTATCAACGAATAAAAGCAACACTACAATTTATTCGTTCGTCGAACACACAAAGTGTTTATACTCTTTCTAACAAGAACTTAATGCAAAAATGAAGAATAAACTTATAGCAGAAGATGGAGTACGAAAATTGGAATGAAAATCCAAATGGGAGGCTTAGTCTATTTATAGATGTAAAGGTGGCTCTTGGTTTTGAATTGAATAGGTACTGTACCTGTTTAATTTGAATTAAACAGATACAAACTGTTTAGGCACTGTTTAGTTTGAAATTCAAACAGATTTAAAGCTGTTGGGTTCAAAAAACGGAAGGGCCCTGTTTGGATGTACAGGAAAAACCGGACCAGTTTAATTCTGTTTGGATGATAAACAGGGAATCCAAACTAGTTTAATTTGAATTTTGGATTTTATTTTACCAAAAAATAAAATTAAATTCAAATGTTTTTTGCCCAAAAAGATTAGTATTGGGGTGAACAAGCCCAACCCAACCACACACCCGCACCTAGCCTGACCGACCGGATGGCGGCGCGCGCGTGTGGTGATTTTTGAGTCCAATGGGCCTAGCCCATTTTGCCCATAACCTCTCCCTCTAAAACACTTGGGTACCCCTTGGGGCACACCCCAAGTACCAAATCCATGCCTTATAAACCCTTTCAAAACCTCCTATCAAATCAATGTGGGACAAGCCTTATTCAAACCTTTAAGGAATTTCCACCAAAACTCCATTTCCATGGAGCATACTTTGGCTTCAATTTCCCATTCACTCGGTAATGGTTTTGAGTAACCAAATATACCACGTGAATCACAACGCGGCATAAAACGCGTTACCACTTTGACCCGTGTAAATTGATGCACGAGGCCCACCTAAAACTTAGACCAAACTTTAGGAAATTTTTTTGGTTTTACCCAGAATTTTATAAACATTTCCAACAACGATATATGTGCTAATTGACTATTCATTAAAGGAAATGATTTACATGTTCATTTTCTAAATCTAGTAATATGTAATCAAGATGATTGGTTGATAATTAAAAAATAAATAAGAAAAAAAACTTACTTAGATATTTTAATGTAGTGTCACGTTATGGAAAGTGTGTTTAATTTTTTAATCTAACTATTAATACTCCGTTCTTGTTTAGGGACATTTTTTTTAGCTAAAAAGTCAAAAAAATCACTACAAATTGTTATATCACTCTATTGTATATTTCCATATGGAAATAAATTTTTTTTTTTTAACAAAAATGACATACAAGTTCACTTTTTAAACTCATTTTCTAAATTAATGATGTTTAAGTTATATGATTGGTTAATGGTTAGAGAGAGTGTTTCATTTAATATTTTAATTGATTTTCACTCACTTGTTTAGTTTACTAATTAGTGTACCAATTGATACTATACGCACCAATTAGTGTACTAACTACACTAATTGGTGCATGTATCACCACCGTTAAAAATTGGGTCTAATTTTTTGTGGTGGTCCTACACTCATAAATTGGTATACTAATTAGTATACCAACATATGTTATGACATTATTATTTTAAAACTTTGACTCTCACCCATTTTATAAATTATAAAGATTTAAAATCTCTACAAAAATGCTACATTATCCGTTAGTATATTTAAGTATACCAATTAGTACATATAGTATTATTCAATTTTTGGTCCCGAAACTTTATGAATTATGTTATATGCACAAATTAATATATTAATTAGTATATTAACAAACGATATAATATAATGTTAAAAGTTTTACATTTTTATAATTTATATCATGAATGAAATCATAATTTTTATAATATTATAATATATAGTAATACATTAATTAATATATTGATGGGTGGAACAGCCGAAACTTTATTCAGACGTTAGTCGGCGTCGTCGACAAATCCGAAATTCTGACCGAGAACTCGTTCACATTCTGTGCATGTAGACTCACGCTGGTCAAGTCAAACTAATAATTCTTTAATTTTATTTTTCAATGTTAAAATTGTCAATCTGTTCAAAAAATAAAATAAAATAAAATAATAATAATATAAAAATAAATAAATAAATAAATAAATTGTTAAAATTATCAAACATGTCACGCAAACACAGTTGTGCAAGCTAAACAACAACGGTCAACTTACAGCACCGCCACATGTATATTACAAACGAAAATGACATGTAAATTTATTTTTTAGACACACTTTAGAAATTTAGTAATTATATTATTAAGTTTAAAAAATAAGTCTAATTTTTAAATCTAAATAACAATGCTTTATTATGAATTTAAAAAATTTATTTAAGGTGTTTTTATGAATTATTCTATCTCAAAATAATATATTTTTTTTTGAAGAATCTCAAAATTTTAAGGGATCATTATTATTGCAATGATATACTTTTTAAGGAATCATTCAGTTTGTTTGGTTTCCTAATCCGGGATTTACTTTTTAAAAAATTAAAATTTTTTATTTTTTGTTTTTTAATTTTTTTTATATTTATTGAATTTTTTTAATATTTTAAGTAATTTTTAAAAATTTTAAATACACCTAACATAAATACACTTAAAAAGTATAATATTTGTGAATTTTTTTTTTTTTTACAAAAAAATCACTAAATACAAAAAAAAACAATAAAAATATGAAAATTTAATACATTTTTCGTATTCTTGTGTATTTATTAATTTTTTTTTACAAATATTTTACTTTTTAGATACATGTAAGTAAGGTACATATAAAAAAGTAAAAAAATTACTTAAAATTTTAAAAATATTCACTAAAAAGAAAAAAAATACAAAAAACAAAAATTTCAATTTTCAAAAAATTAAATTCAGAAAATTAAAACCAAACACGGTGATTATTATTGCAATGATATATTTTCAAAATTTTAAAAGAAAATGCTATGAATCTCAAATTTTCTACTAAATCTGTCACACGTGTATAAATCCCACACAAACCTACATGGGTGTGGGCCCCACACCCATGTGAGAAACTTGATAGATTATTTGGGATCCCTAACATAACTCATTTCTAAATTTTCTCCTTAATAATTGCTCTGCTCATGATAATTGAGAGGGGAATTTGTACTGAACAAAAAGGACCGAACTAATTCCACCATTGGTGGTTGCCATTGCGTTTCTCTGACTGAGCTAATTGTGCAATTGGGCTTTGAGCAGTAGCACGACGATGGTCCCATGGGTGAGGTTCACATGCTGAATCGAGCTCAGCTCGGCTAAGAATTGCTCTGAGTGCTGTTGTAGTTGGTTTTTTGCGCTCCTCATAAGAGTTTAGTCTCATCGAATGTGATTCCCTATAGTTTAGACTCCTGTGATTCTGAATTTGATTTCACGAGTACAATGTGAAACAAAAGAAAATGAGAGTCTGAATCAAGCAAATCCTAGAAAAATCCACTAATTGCAAGAGATGCCAAAAATAGACTGCATTGCCAGATTTCAAATTCGCTAAAAATTTATCTAAGGTGTTTTTAAGAATTATTTTGTCCCAAAATAATAATCCTTTTTCAAGAATCTCAACTTTTTAAGGAATCATTATTATTGCAATGATATACTTTTTAAGGAATCATTCAGTTTGTTTGGTTTCCTAATCTAAGATTCACTTTTTAAAAAATTAGACCTTTTTATTTTTCTTGTTTTTTTATTTTTTATATTTACTGATTTTTTTTTAATATTTTAAGTAATTTTTAAAATTTTTTTAAATACACCTAACATAAATACACTTAAAAAGTATAATATTTGTGAATTTTTTTTTTTACAAAAAATTTACTAAATACCAAAAATACAAAAAAAAAAAAATGAAAATTCAATACATTTTTCATATTCTTGTGTATTTATTAATTTTTTTTTACAAATATTTTACTTTTTAGATACATGTAAGTAAGGTGCATACAAAAAAGTAAAAAAAAAAAAAATGCTTAAAATTTTAAAAATATTCATTAAAAACAAAAAATATAAAAAACAAAATACTCAATTTTCAGAAAATTGAATTCAGAAAATTGAAATCAAACAAAGTGATTATTATTGCAATGATATATTTTCAAATTTTTGAAAGAAAATGCTATGAATCACAAATAATCTACCAAATTGTAACAACCCCGACCTCTGATTAACGTTAATCCATGGTTAAATAAGTCTAATCAGTAATTAAGGTGAAATTCTGAATAAATTCCATGTGTGTGTTGCATGATTGTACTTATATCTGTTTATCGTAGAAATATCTGTTTCTGTTTCGTTTTGCGAATTGAAGGCCTTATCGGCATCTGATTACGAAATTGACTTGATTTATGTATTATTTGGGATTTTTAGAATTTTATGATACATTTAATTAAAATTCAATTCGGAACGATTAAATTAAAATAATTAGTGTCTGATTAATTAGCTTAATCAATAACTTAATTAAGCCGCTAATTAGCCCTATATAAGGCTTATGTGAACTCATTAGTTCACTATACACTCTCCTATCACCCCACTTTAGAGAGAAAAAAAGTGAAAAAGAGTGAGAGAAGGAAAGAATTTGGAATCAAAGCTAGGAGAAGGGATAGTTGCTAAAAATTGAAGGCATTGGAAACTCAAGAATTAAGCCTTTAGCACACATCTTAGGAAGCCTAGGTAAGAATTCAACCCTTGCATTGTACAATTATGATGTGCAGGAGATGAACTCTAAAGAATTAAGTAGGTTGATACAATAATTGAGTTGTAATTAAAGAGAAATGAACCATATCATGCATGTATGCTCATTTCATCATAATTTGAAGTTGTTTTCAAGAATTCCCTCTTGCATGTCCTCATTTTGGCCTTGGTCTAAGAATTTAATATATTTTTGAGTTAGACACCTCATTGGATCATGTTTTGAAAGCTTGGAACTTGCACCTTTACATGCATGATATATATATATTGTTATGTTTTCAAAGATTTGGGTTTTGGCTGGAACAATTGGCAAGCTTCTAGGCCTTGATCTTGTCAAATGATTTTGAATTCACCATGGTTTCACCATTTACAATTGTTTCCTATTGTTTCCTCAAGTTTTTGGCCCAAAAGACCTTGTTTTATAACTTTGAATTTGAGTTTTGAGCTGAGAATAGCAATTTAGAAATCCCAGAATTTTGCTTTCCGCTCGATCGTCAAAACCTACGCTCGAGCGACCACTCTGTGATCTTACACTTCTGCTCAAGCGACAAGAAGTCCGCTCAAGCGTGAAATGCAAGGTCCCAAAAGTTTCATGTTTTTGCAGGCCGCTCAAGCGACAAGAGTTGCACTCGAGTGAGGACCTGAGTCTCATACTCGAGTGGCCGTCGAGCGTCCATCAAGCGTAAAAATCACATAACTAGTACTTTTTTAAAGTTTACAAACCGCTCGAGCGAGGGAATCTGCGCTCGAGCAACCCCTCACATGTTTGCATGTCCGCTCGAGCGAAGGAAGCTACACTCGAGTGTGACCCCTGTTTTCAGCAAGTTTTGATAAGGGTTCCAAAGTGCATTTTAGTATCCACATTGCGTCCTAGACATTCCTAGGCCATGATTTAGACCCAATAAGAGGTTAAGAGTTAGAAGCACACTAAGAATGAAATGAAAAGAGTTAAGTACTAGCCGAGTGTGTGTTTCATTATGCCTTTCTGCTATATGTGTAGGTCACGCGCCACAAGTTATCTGATTTGTCTGTTCTGCAAGGGGAGCCATCTGTGAGTAATAACTCTGTAAAGTTATGTTTAACTTTAATAATTTTCTGATGCTATGAAATAATCAGTTTTCTGAAATACGATGTTTTGTATGAATGAATGATTGTCCAATTTCTGAAATGTATTCGTGGCATCCTTAGCACAAGGCCCTTGCCCGAGGGTAATAATACCGTGATCTACAAGTACAAGGCCCTTGCCCAGGGGTAATAATACCGTGGTTTCATGGCCCTTGCCCAGGGGTAACAATGCCATGGCTCAAGTATATTACAAGTTCCCGATACCGGAGGTTCCTTATGGAACTAACAAGCAAGATAACGCTAATGGATGTACCATGTATGACTAAGCATGAATTCTGATTTTCGTATGATGTTTGAACAAGAATATGAATATACATCTATTTTTAATTTGAATTTTGATTTCTGAATCTGTTAGGGATATTGTTCATTAAAACTCTTTACTCTATTATTATTTATTGGGCTTCCGCTCACTTTATTATATTATGTATGTATAGGTGAGCAGGTGCGTGACCAGGCCTAAGCTGCTGCTTGGAGTGTTTTGAGTCAGCCAGCCACTGTGCCTCCTGGGGAGGTTTCCTTTGAAATGTTTAGTTTGTTACCTCGCTACAGATGTTTTTGCCTTGTTTTGTTTATCTGTATATTAGGCTAAAGCCTCGTTTGGGGACTAGAAAAGTTACTAAAAAAGCTAAAAAGCCAATAACCCATACCAAAAAGTCAAAGATTCTCTTTTCTCCCTACTTTTTGCACATCTTTTCGTAAAAAGTCATCCCAAACATACTAATTTTTTTTAGCTCATATTTTAGCCAAATAGCCAAAAAGTTACTAAATTAGCCTGTTCCCAAACGAGGCCTAAGTTCCTTTTGGCATTATCTGTGTATTGGAGTGACGTAAGACTCATGTATTTATGACGTCACATATATATATACAAGTTGTTTTGAAATTTTCTGTCTCATATACGTTAACACAGCTCTATGGACATTGTATATTTTCTATATTTGCTTCCGCAGCCCCTTATTATATGTTTTTCTATTAAGACACCTTTGGTAATCCAAGAATTACTGGCCGGTTATGACGCTAAACTTATAGGGGCGGGTTTGGGTCGTGACACAAATTTTCTACCAAATCTCTCACATGTATATGGATCTCACATGAACCTACATGGGTGTGGGCACCACACCCATGTGAGAAGTTTGATAGATTATTTGGGGTCTCTACCATAACTCATTTCTAAATTTTCTCCTCAATAATTGCTTTACTCATGCACTACTACAAAAATAGATAAAGATCACACTTTTTGTTGTGTGATCTTTTTATTTGATCACACTTTTTAAGTTTTGTCAAAGTGTGATTTTTGGGAGTGTGATTAAAAAGGGTCATTTTTAATCACACTTTTTAAGTGTGATAAATAACATTTAGATCACATCTTTTAAGTGTGATTAAAAACTAATAAAACTTGTGATAATAAATATTTAGATCACATCTTTTAAGTGTGATTAAAAACTAATAAAACTTGTGATAATAAATATTTAGATCACATCTTTTAAGTGTGATTAATAACAATTAGATCACATATTTTAAGTATGATTAATAACTAATAAAACATGTGATAATAAACATTTAGATCACATCTTTTAAGTATGATTTAAAACTAATAAAACCTATGATAATAAACATTTAGATCACATCTTTTAAGTGTGATTACTACCTAATAAAACATGTGATTAATAATGAGATAAGATCACACGTTATATGTATTTCTTATCACAGTTAATGCGTGTGATGAAAAAAAGGTTCGACATATTTGAAGAATAATCAATATTATTTTTGTACACGCATTTGAAGGATATAATACACACTATATACTATACTTTGAATCACAACCAAATATTGAATGGAGTGACATCATATATTCATAAATGAAAGTTAAATATGTTCAAAAGTATATACAAAGGAATTAAATAAAAAATTTTAAACCGTGCTTACATATATTAAAAAATGAAAAAACTTGAAAAACTAAGTTCTTGAATTCTTTGACCATATTTTGCATCTCTCCAAGAAATTTCTGACCTGAAAAATGAAAACACAAATTAATTTAGAAACCGCTAGAAGCATATGAATAAACTAACTATCTGTAGAAATTGTTCTAGTCTTACAAAAGATAAAGTCCGACTGATCACACCACTTTAAATGTCTTAACATTAAATACCTCTAGCATGACATGAAGCATGTAAAACCAAAATGTCACTTTACCCACAGAAATTGCAAGTTCAACAGAAATTTAACTGTAACCAACAACTTCGTTTAAAAGGCTCTATCCATCTCAAATATTTAATGTTCTATAAAAGAAATGCAATTGAATGTTGATTGTGCAAATACCTCGAGTACATTTCAGATATCTGCGACCATTCTTGATCATCTAAGGTGGGGTCTTCTACTTCTCCATACTGATAAATTAATTCATGTGACTGTCAAAATGAGCAAGACTTGTCGACTTGTAGTCATGCTTGCAAAACGAATGGTACCATAAAAAATAAAAATAAATAAAAATAAAAAAGGGAGAGAGAAGAAAAAAAAGAAGCAAAGATCTAACTCTAGTTATCATACTATTATACAAATGTGTAATTAACTAATGAAAATTGCATACTTCACAAGAAGTCCAATGAAGAAAGGGATGCATGCATAAAACAAACTATATCATTAAAGCATGAGAAAGACAACTACCAACACTTGCACATTCCATTATAAAAAAAAAATCAAATAGCTAAACACTTAGAACTACTAAACCAAGAATCTCTGATACCACTTGATTCATCTTAAATGATACACTATCTGATTTTAGATTATTCATAATTGTCAATTTATATGAAGAAGACATTACCTCTTTTGATCCACGGAAGCCCTCTAGTTTATCACTTGCAGACAATTCTGCCAGCTTCATTGTTTCCCTGCCATAATATTTTTTTAATCACAAACATGTTGGCTTAAAAGTGTGTTGCAGGTGCAGGATAACTTTGGCGCAGGCTACAAAATAAAATAGGCCAGATAGACCATGATTTCCAAGAAAAATCAATTGCTGAGTTACATACAGATAGAGAGCAATGTGATTGTGGGGCACCTAAGTAGCATGGGCACTTAAACATGTATGGACATAAAAGTCCTATCTAGATATTTGCATAACAAAAAAGTTATGTAACATCTTATTTAACCAAACATGTTTAACTTCTATAACAAATTATTAAAAGCTACACCAAACTGATTTACAACAATTAAGCTTATAATCTAAAAAAAAAAAAATTATAATCATAAAAGTTAACTTATAAGTGATAACCAAATAGACCCAAAATAACATCCTCAAATAGTGGAGATACAAGTAAAACAATCCTGCTGTCAAAATTCTCTACATAGTACATCCCACTCAAACAAAAACTAAAATTTACTTCTAGCAGGATCAGCCATACCAAGGTGTTGATGAAGCTTTGGATCAACAGCTTTTATTATTCCTACAAGTGTACTCAACTGAGACTACACCCCTATAGAATGCGCATTGGACTTGAAATTTTCTCTTTTTCAAACAAAAGCAGGGAAATGAGTCCTAAACCCAAGAAAAAGTCTGAAAGATGAAAAGCACTATGACTTACAGTTAAGAAATTAAGATGTAACTTTGAGAGGAAAAGTAACAAAATCAGGTAACCTTGTCCTAAATAATAGGTTTGGTAAATATGATACACTTGAGTAGTCAGGGTCTGTAATAAAAAAAACTAATGAACCTTCAAAGTGCCCTAATTACTTCATACATGTAAACCAACCACAACCTAGAAAAATGTGAGGCATTCCCCTAAGAGTTTGTCACCCACTTGGCCTGTCAGCAAAAACCTAGAAATCAGAGCTGAAGTTAACAATTCTACCCAACAAAACCTTAGTCCTACTAATTGCAGGCATGGCCTGATTTCATTTGACTATTCTGCCCTATGGAGAAACAACTACTATCAGATAGTAGGATTTCTACACTCCAGGTGTTCAGGAACTACCTATGCAATAATGCTGATATCCCAAAAATTGAAACCAAAAGGCCAAAAAAGTATACCCGTCCCATTGGAATTCACTAAATACCAAACCCAACTAACTCAAGTAACTGCTTTTCACTAAAACAGATTAATTCTACATTCAAGAATGAAGGAGCAATTAAATAAAGTAGGCAGTTGGGTCACATTATTAGTTTTAATAACAATGTCACCTTCGATAATGAAAATAGATGCATACCAATCTGCGCATTGCCCGCTCAAAACACCAAAAGGTGTCTGCTTTGTTTTCCATAAGAATAACCATTGGAGAGCAAATATCATTCATTCTTGTTCAAGGAAAAAAAGTGTGAAAACCATTGAAAATACCTAAACATAAAACAGTTTCAGCATAACTGTCCTTGGATTCAGGGGAACTCACCTTGAACATATCCAATAGAATTATCAACCCAAGCATAAATGGCAAGAATGTTCCAAAGTTTTGTCTGATTGGCTTCACTCTCATAAAAGACAAGAGCACGATCGGTGCGTATAACATCCAAACCTACTTCCCAAATTTCACCAGTCATGTTAAGAAGAACGGAAGTCAATGAAAAGATTATTACCAACAATAAAATCACCCTAATAGAATATGCATTAAAATACTGGTGGTGAATTCAAATGTAAAAAAGACACTCCTAGTTTAGTATTTTGGCACCCATATGGCAATTCAATATGCCCTGAGGTATCCTTTTGATACTTCAAAAGATGTATCCATGTATCTATAAATTATTGACAAGTAGAAACTACTTAAGGGCAATGTTATCCACAATCCAATTTAGGATTACTTATAATAACACTTTGTAGTGGTGTTAAAGAAGCAAAAAAAGTGAAGTGAACAATGCAGTACCACAATAACAAAAAAATAAAAAATAAAATAATTTTACTGAAGAATCAGTTTTACAGCAGTTACAAACCAATTTGATGCAAGCCAAGCTTCCACTGAGTCACTTTCTTGTCTAAACCAATAAATTTCTAGGCATATGGAAAATTTCTGGCTGGGCATATTGAAATGGGTAATTTTTTCATTTTGCTCGATCTGCTTTGATAGTAGGAAAAACTTGATCTGCTCAGATGAGCCAACAGCTTGTGTTAGGCATCTCCAGTATACTCAAAATTTTACTTTAAAAAAAAGAAATTTACTCCCTAAACAGAGAATAAGAGAAAGTAAAACCAGGGGCCAACCATTATCAAAAGGCTCACATAGAGTAAACAGAATTAAATAGGAATGCAAATAAGAAGCAAAATCTACCAAAATGAGAAGGAGAAAGGGAAAATCTACCAAAATCTATAAAACAAGAAAAATAAAAAATAAAAAAAAAACATAGCAAAACTCACAGAGTTGTTATCAAAACTTTAGCGAGCAGAGAAGATATGACGGCTATCAGCAAGGCTACTAGCGACGGTGGCGATCGACAAGGCTACTAGAGGTGACGGCGATGGCGATGGCGATCGGCGTAGTGGAAGAGCAAGAGATGAGTGTGAGACAAATGTTGTGTACGATGAGAGGAGGGGGTGGGTGTGTTAGGGTTTAATTGGGAAATTGATTGTGTGTGTGAGAGAGTAATAAAATAAATATTCACACTTATTTAAAATATGTAATTAAAAAAATATTATCTCACTCATTAAATTAAGTGTGATTAAAAAAATTAAATGATTTTTTAATCACAATTCTAATAAAAGTGAGATGTTTTTAATTCTTCTTATGTGATTTTTAATCACATTTTAATTAGAATGTGTGATTAAAAATATATATATATAATCACACTTAATTGAAAAGTGATATAAAAAATAAATATTATCACACTTAATCAAATCACGTGTGATTAAAATATCAATCTAATTTTTTTTATCACGCTTCCAATAAAAGTGAGATATTTTCATTTGTCAAAGTGTGATCTTTAACTGTTTTTGAAGTAATGATGATAATTGAGAGGGAAATTTGTACCGAACAAAAAGGACCGAGCTAATTTCACCATTGGTGGTTGCCATTGCGTTTCTCTGACCGAGCTAATTGTGCAGTCAGGCTTTGAGCAGTAGCACGGCGATGGTCCCATGGGTGAGGTTCACATGCTGAACCGAGCTCAGCTCGGCTAAAAGTGGCTCTAAGTTGCTGTAACTAGTTTTTCACGGTCCTCGAAGGAATTTAGTCTCATCGAATGCAATTCCCTATAGTTCAAAATCCCGTGATTCTGAATTTGGTTTCACGAGTGCAATGCGAAACAAAAGAAAATGAGAGTTCAAATCCAGCAAATCCCAGAAAAATCCACTAATTGCAAGAGATGCCAAACATGAACTGTATTGCCAGATTTCAGAGTCGTCACCTAATATTTTTTGGAAGAATTAGGAAACCCGTGACTCATGCCAAAAGCCACTTATCCGTCATAACCAAAGTTGTTTCGATTTGGGAACTTAGGTATGAGAGGGGAAGGTCATGAATTGAGCACCACACTCACCCGATCAAAGATCGGCCTTTACTAAATCATGATGTGAATTTTATAGACATTATATACTCATATTTTGATTTATTAATATGACAACATTACTATGTGAGGCAAACAAGTATAGACTGTGTCACTTACTTTGTAATGTTTTGATTTCATGCTTTTTAATATGTGCAACTCAAAGAAAAAGTGAGCTCATATGTACAACAATCAAAGCCATTCCAATTTAAGCAAAATAGTCTCCATCCACAAGCATTCATAGATTATTTCAAGTAAGCAAATAGCCTCATGGTAATATACTCAACATGGTAATACACACACGTATGATATGCTAAAGCAAAAAATACTCACATAGTATTCATCCGCGGCAAGCCAAAGAAAAAAAGATGATTAGAAAATTGCATGATCCTAAAAATGCACATGACTAATGCAATATATACAAAATTCAATTGCTAGATTTAGCTACAAACATGACATGTGAAGCAACTCAAAGCATGAGGTAGCGCACATAATCAAGTAGGAAATGATAGCAATATCATGTATGATGAGTCAAACTTTACTGCGTGCAAAAATGGATACGAGGCATAGGAACGATATGAAACAAAAACATGATGCTATAAACAGCGATAATAAGCATGTAAATAAAAGAGAGAAAGAAATAGGGGTTAGAAGACATATATCAACTATTACAAATTTATCCTCTTACAAAAGCGTCTGAATCTCGTAATTAACTACTTATTGTATCACCGAATGAATAATTACTTAATTATTACATTTGCAAATATTATAGCCAAAAAAAAAGAAAAGAAAAGACAAGGACTAGGGATGGCAATTTAAACCTGGCCCGACGAGGACCCGACCCCCCGACCCCGAATTGAGCGGTTTTTTCCCGAAAAATACTCCCGACGGGCCGAGGATGGTATTCAAAAATAAATCCCCGATAATATTCGGGCCAGGAACGGTGATACATTTTCCAGCTCCAGACCCGGCTCGACCCCAGCCCCAGCCCCAACCCTGCCTCGTTTAGCCCCCGATTTATATACGTGTGTTTAGGGTTTGGTTAACTCATACACAAACACAACCGCTACTCCTCTCTCTCTCTCTCTATCGCCTCCCTCCACTATAAGAAATATAGCGATCCCGATTTTCCCTTTGTTGTTTAACTGTAATCCAAACTCGGTTCCGTGGATGTGTTGTTGTCTTATTCTCATTTCTATCCTTTACTCCTTGTTTCAGAGTTTTGGGTTGTGTTAGGAAGTTGGGAATAAACTGGTTGTGTTTTAAAACGTAGAACTTTTGTCCAGTTTTTGGTCTCTCCGCTCGAGCGGCGTTTTTGACGCTCGAGCGGGCATTTGTTGTTGTTTCTCCGCTCGAGCAGGGGTTTTGGCGCTCGAGCGGGAAAATCACCCTTCCAGTATTTTTCTCTGCAGTGGTCGGACGATCGAGCGGGGGTTTGATGCTCGAGCGGGAACCTTCGTTTTTTTGCCTTGCCGATCGAGCGGGGAGTTTGACGCTCGAGCAGGGACCTGTTCTGCAAAACTTCTGGATGGTTGTATCCGCCGCTCGAGCGGGGGTTTAGACGCTCGAGCGGGAGTCTGTGAGTGACGCTCGAGCAGGGGTTTCCACGCTCGAGTGGGGCGTCTGGTTAAACACTCCGAGATTCAGCTTTTTGAGTCACTTTTTCACATCCTTTCTCTCTCTTACTTTTTCAAAAAACACCATTGGAGAGCTTCTCTCTCTAAACCCTTACCTTCTCTCTAGGTATTGATCTAGTATGAGTGATTTCCTCACCTTGGGCCTTTGTAAAAGTTGTGTTGATCGTCGAGGGCTATCTTGGGATCCGAAAATTTCGGGATTTGAAGCAACTTCGTTTTCTTTATCTTCTTCGTTGGGTTTCATCTTTGAGGTAGGGATTCCTACTCATCTTTATGAGCTTTAACTTAAATATTGAGCTCTTGTTTAAATGGTTGTTTTGGGGAAGTTAGGGTTTTGAATTGTACTATTTTGAAAAGAGGGGTTTTGTTTATTAGACTCATCTTTGTGTGTTTTGGGTCTAAATTAGAGGTTGTTGATGTTGTTAGTATTATTTGGACCCTTGGGGTCAAGATTGAGAAAGGGGGGAGAAAGCCCTAAATTGTGCATAAATTAATTGGTATAATTAATTTGGGAAAGTTATGGATTTGTTAAATTGAGTTGAATATAATGATAGTGGTTCATTATGAGATGGAATAGTGGAGTCGAATTAATAGATCGTTCAGTTTTGAAAATACGGATAATTTATCTGTTGGTGCTTTTACTATCTGTTTAGAAATAATTGCCTTGGGCTACCGGTGGAGGGTAGTTTTGATTGTTGTAGACAATGCATGATGATTAGGCAAACTAAAACTAATCAATTGGATGTGTCATCGAATATGACGGTTGAAAGAATACATTAATTTTATGTATTGATTGATTGAACTTGTATATAATAACCGCTTATATACATTGCTTTGTGTCGGAGGAGATGGGGGATGTACTCCACAGTTTATTGGAAGATGGGGGATGGATCTCTAAACCGAAAATGGTTCGACATTGATACAGCACTACAATGTGTATCAGATGTGAAGTATAGAAGTGTTTCTATGTTTATTTGATATAGCACTAAAATGTATATCATTTAGAAAGTATGGAAGTGTTTTGTTTGATTTGATACAACACTAAAATGTGTATCATTTGTATTGACTGATTGAACTTGTAAATAATAACTGCTTATATACATTGCTTTGTGTGGGAGGAGATGTGGGATGTACTCTACGGTTTATTAGAAGATGGGGGATGGACCTCTAAACCGGAAATGGTTCGACATTGATATAGCACTACAATGTGTATCAGATGTGAAGTATAGAAGTGTTTCTATGTTTATTTGATATAGCACTAAAATGTATATCATTTAGAAAGGATGGAAATGTCTTGTTTGACTGTGTTACAACACCAAAATGTGTATCTATTATGAAGTATTAAATGTTTAAAATGAGTTATTATCTCACCTGAAATAGAAGTACCGTAGCCATGAGATGTGATCCCATTTAAAATGGTTGGCTTAGTTCTAAATTGTAATTATGAATCGAGAATTTGATAGGAAATGGAAACTGGAATAAAACGTGGAGATATTAGTCATGGGGTTGAATAGTGTTATAAGTTGTGGTGTAAGAGTTAAACATTTATCAATTGTTGACATTTTAGTTATCGTTCATACTATGTTTAGCATATCTCTACTGGGCGTTGGCTCACCCTATATGGGACACCATTTTCAGGTTCAGGTATTATGCTGCATACGAGATCTTAGCTTGGATGGTAGAGAGAGTTGAAGACTCTTCATTTGTTGATTTTGTTGTACTATGTGCATATCAAGCCAAGGGCTTATTCTGTATTCCGAGCTAGTACTTTTCTTTGTAACCCAAGTGTTGACTTGGAAAGCTGTAAGCCCATAGGACATATACTTGATGTTAACCTGTAATACATCTGTAGGAAGTACTCTGATGGAAAGTAATTATGCTTATTTCTCTTATTTCTTTTATATTGTTTCATGTCAAGAATGATGGGTTTTATGTATTATTTTGAGGGCGTTACAAGAAATTTCACTTTTGGCGACTAAAAGTTTGGTCACCAATAGTTTGTCGGCGAAGACAATTGATGACAAAAAAATTATTGGTAGCCAAAAGTGACTATTGACGACTAAAAATTTAGTCGCCATATTTTACTTGTGGCGACTAAATTATTTAGTAGCCAATTGAGCATGTATGTTTGGTGACTAACAATTTGGTAACCAAAAGTTTCACTTTTTGAGAATTTACGACTAAAAATTTAGTAGCCAAAAGTTTTCTTTTTACAATTGACGACTAAAAGTTTAGTAGCCAAAAGTTTCACTTTTTGACAATTGGCAACTAAAATTTTAGTAGCCAAAAGTCAACCTGTGATATTTGTTTAGTCGCCAAAAGGTATCATTTAGTTTTCATAATTTGTTCTGTAATATTTTTTTGCACCACTTATAACATATGCATATACAAAATTATTCATCCATTCATTTATTCATTCAATTCTCAACCATTCAATGAAAATATTTCTCCACAACCTGTAGCATTCAATTTCCAGCCATATACAAAACTTAACTATTAACCGTACATATCAAAGAAAATAAGAATCCATAAACATAGTATAATCCAACAAATACATATACAATCCAAACCAACAATTAAAATCTAAATTAAATAAAATCTTAATTAACAAAACATACCAGGGTCTCTATCTCCTTATCACGTGCTCTTGATGCAGCTTCGGATATGGTAGAAGAGGGTCTCCATCTCATTATATGGTTCAATCCTTACATGTAGGTCACTGCATCAGGGATCAATCCAGTCATTCGTCTTTTCCGACTTGTGAGACTTCTCATAGAATTTGCAAAAATTAGGCAACTCTTCGTCGTTCTCATCTACCTGTTAATGTCTCATCTAACAGAATTATTTTAAGCAAAGAATTGAAATGTGGAAAAAAAAAATTAAGAAGGAATCCAGTGACACAAAGATGAACATAAATCTAGAAATAGAAACCTGTCTAAATTCAAACAAAAGAATTAAGCTCTAACACTCTAAATAGAATGTAAATATAACAAAACTTCGTTAAACACATAAGTATCAACAAACCCATTAACCCACATAAAAAAGTCATTAAATTTTTTTCTTTTCCTGGAACTAAATAAATATTTTTTAGAGATAAACAAATAAATTTATAAAACAAATTAACATAAACACATCAATAATCGATCAGAAAAGGAAGTTGGACACCATTTAATCCATCAACAGTTTCAATGCAATGGTGGTGACAATGGAGAATAAAAGGGAGGGCAAGAACGTGGTCAATCACATTCCAAGTAGCCAACAAGAAAAAAGTGTGTGGGTGAGTGAGGATGTATGGGACACAATAGATAGCTTTGTTGACAAGATAGGTGAGAACCATGGAGATTCTAGAACTAGGAAGCACTAGATAGGCTTTTACTGAAAGAAGCTGATATAATCAAAGAAAACTTATATAATTTAAATTTAAGTTCATTTACTATGTCACTGACCCCAATTTCTAGTAAAGAATAGCTCACAAATATGCCTTCGTAAAAATAAAGTGTGCAATTAAGTGGCCATAAACTGTGCTCATCTGACATTACGCCTCTACACCTTGAGGCTTATGCCTTATCTCACAAAGGGTAAAAATTGATAAGACTAATGCTTCCTCATCTTCCTCATCTCAGTTGGTGACTGCACTAGAGCTCATGTCATCTGGATTCAATACTCAAAGTTCACAAGCCTTCTCCTGTTTTGTACTCAGATTCTAAACCTTCATCCCATAAGGAAGCTCTTCCTTCTCTTATTTGGCATAAGGCTATGCAGGAAGAATTTGATGCTTTGTAAAAGCAACAAATTTGGTCTCTAGTTTCTTTTCCTCCAGCCAAAAATGCTATAGGCTGTAAGTGGGTTTTCAAGGTTAAAAGGAATTCTGATGGCACCATAGCTAGACACAAAGCTCGGCTTGTGGTCTAGGGTTATCTTCAACAAGAAAGCGTGGATTTTCAAGATACTTTTAGCCTTGTAGCCAAGCTTCCAACAATCAAAATTTTACTTTGCCTAGCTCTCCATCATCAATGGCCCTTAAAGCAATTGGATATATCCAATGCATTCCTTCATGGAGTTCTTAAAGAGGAAGTGTTTATGCTTCAACCACTAGGGTTTGTTCATCCCACTCAACCTCATCGTCTTTGTCATCTCAAGAAAGCCTTCTATCGCTTGAAACAGACACCCAGGCTTGGTACTCTACATTTTCTGCCTACCTTTTCTCTTAAGGTTTACAAAATAGCAAATGTGACTCTTCTTTGTTCATCCAAAAATCCACCGCTACTTTCACTGCTCTTTTGGTCTATGTGGATGACATAGTAGTCACAGGGAATGATGCTTCTCATATTCAATCACTTATCTCACATATGCACACTGCTTTTTCTATGAAAGAGCTTGGTGATTTGTCGTATTTTTTGGGTATTTCCATCTAACCAACTCCCACTGGCTATGTTTTGTCTCAAAAGAAATATGCTCAGGATATTCTTAATAATGCAAATTTAGCTAATTGTAAACCTTGTCAATCTCCTATATCAGTTAAACCTTCCATTACTCCTGATTCAGCTAATTTGTGTCCTGATCCTGCTCTCTATCGAAGCCTAGTCAGTGCTCTTCAGTATCTCACCATAGCTCGCCCAGATATCTCTTTGGTAGTCAATTACTCCTTCCAACATATGTATTCCTCTACAATTGGTCATTTTGCTAAAGTCAAAAGACTACAACGCTTTGTTAAGGGTCCCATTGGGCATAACCTGACCTATTTTCCTAGTTCTTTTGACATTC
Source organism: Camellia granthamiana (assembly GCA_036172215.1). NCBI lineage: Eukaryota > Viridiplantae > Streptophyta > Magnoliopsida > Ericales > Theaceae > Camellia > Camellia granthamiana. The sequence goes on from CM069905.1 coordinate 131,039,105, forward strand.
ATGCCTACTGAGACTCTAACTAGGCTGGAGAAGTTTCAGACAGAAAATCTACCTCAAGTTATTGTATATTTTTGGGCTCTAACCTTTTGTCTTGGTTAGCCAAAAAGCAAGCCACAGTCTCTCGCTCTTCCACTGAAGCAGAGTACAGATCTCTTGCTCATACTATTGCAGAATTAGCTTGGATTGGCATGCTCCTTACTGACTTATCTATTTCCTCCCCTGTGCCTCCTACTCTCTGGTGTGACAATGTCTCTACTATTGCTTTGGAAACCAATCCAGTATTTTATTCCAAGTCTAAACATATTGAAGTGGACTGTCACTTTGTTCGAGATCAAGTTCTTGTTAAAAGACTAGTTCTACAGTATATTCCAACTATTGACCAATTGGCTGACATCTTCACAAAAACTCTTTTTGTCTCCAGATTCTTGTATCTCAAAGACGAGCTCATGGCGTTCACTCACCCCATTAGCTTGAAGGGAAATGTTGAGGATATTCCATCAAAGCCCAAGAATAGCTCACAGCTCAGCTCATGTTCTAGTTCAGTGATGAAGCCGAGCTACAGCTCAATCTATGTAACTGCATCAACTTAAAAGGATGTCAGTTAGATAGTATGTTAGACAATTAATTTGTTAGACAGTTAGTTACAAGTAATTAGCACATGTGATTTAGATACATATCTCTTGTATAGGTATAGCTATAGCTTTATGTATAAGCATAGCTTGTACATTTGAATTATATGGAATAAGATATTCATCTTTTCTTCAAATTGACCTTTCATGCATTATTTTACTATTGATTAGTGATATCATATATCGATGATGATGTGGTACCACTATTATTTATATATTATTATATAATATAATATAAGAGATACAAAACTCTTTTGCATGGCCTATAATACACTAGTTATAAATAATACCATATATTTCCAATTCCGATTTTGTACAATGTCAATTGTAAAAACAAAAAAATAAAAACTTTTATATTAAAAATTTAATATTTTGTGCTTAATATTAATTTAAAAATAATTATCTATTGTTATTGATTATGAGAAAAAAAATTAAAATTTTAATTAACAAATGCCCCTTCTGAACTATTTTTCTGACTCCGCCACTAGGGTCCATGTTGCCATTTTTTTTTTCTTTTTTTGTGTATCTTGTCCTCAATAAACTTATTTTGTTTTTCTTTACTAGTATTTACTGAACATGATTATTGCGTTTAAATCAACCAAAACCAACAGTCAAAAAGTGTTTTTGCATAAATAGACGAATAGTGGAATTTGTATGTTTGGCATAACTAGACATACATAAATTCTTCAAAAGAGATCTTTTGAATCTTAACATGATACCCACGAGAGATAAGTTCTCAGTTACAACAAAAACCACCGAGCCTATGCCCTCTTCATGCGGATTAGTAGGTACTTCCAAAGTACGGTGTTATATTCGATGGTATTATGATTAGTGAAGAAAATGAGATATTATAATTTTATATTAGGTAATTAAGAAATATGAGGAAGTATGATAAATGATGATTGATGAAAGAGTATGGACATGTAATACCTACCAATTTTTCACGAGATCACATTCATCTTAGTATAATATAGTCATAGTAAAATTACATGTAAAAAAGAAATTTAAATTTTTAAAAATTTTCAAATGTATTTTGATGGAAAGGTATTATTTCTCTGTCCTTTAAAAAAAAAAAAAAATTATTATACTACAATCGTTACTAGAAAAAGTAGTCCTTTCTTTGTTGTTCATAAATTTAGGTATAGGTGCATTAGTGGCGAAGCTATTAAGGAACTAGTGGGGCACGTGGCCCCCTTATTTTTTGCAATTTTTTTTTTTTTAGAAATAAGTAAAATAATTAATAAATAAAAATTTTATATAGAAAAATCATTTAGAATGACTTTTTAATGACATTTTTCAAATTACAAAAATAATAAAAATATATTGAATTGTTAATCACATTTGATAAGTATGATTGACCTTCTATGCATTATTTTATTATTAGTTAGTGATATCATATATCGATGATGATGTAGTTTCACTATTATTTATATCTTATTATATAATATATCATAAGACATACAAGGTTCTCTTGCATGACCTATAATACACTAGATATAAGTAATATCATATATTTTCAATTTTGATTTTTTACAAGGTCAATTGTAAAAACAAAAAAATTAAAAAAATTTATATTAAATATTTTAGATTTTGTGCTTAATATTAATTTAATTATTATCTATTGTTATTGATTATGAGGAAAAAAAAAAAGAAATTTTAATTAATAAGTGTCCTTCTAAACTTATTTTCTGGCTTCGTCACTGAGGTCCATGTTGCCAATTTTGTGTGTGCATGTGCGCGTGTGTGTGTGTCTGTCTTGTCTTCGATGAATTTATTTTGTTTTTTTTACTAGTATTTACCGAACATGATGATTGTGTTTAAATCAACCAAAACTTACGGTCAAAAAATGTTTTTGCTTAAATCGAAGAGTGCAATTTGTATGTTTGGCTTAACTAGCCATACATAGATTCTTCAGAAGAGCTCTTTTGAATCTTCTCACATGATGCCCACGGGAGAGATGAGTCCTCATTCACAACAAAAACCACTTAGCCTAAGCCCTCTTCATGTGGATAAGTAGGTACTCCCAGAACGATGTGGTACTTGATAGTATCATGATTGGTAAAGAAGATGAGATATTATAATTTTGTATTAGACAATTGAGAAATATGAAAAAAAAAAAAAACATGATGAATAATGAGGAAATATAAACACGTAATACGTAATAATTTTTCGTGAGGTCACATTCATTCTCAGTGTAATATGGTCATATTAAAATTAAATGTACAAAAAAATAAATAAATAAGTTTTAACAATTTTCAAATGCATTTTGTTGGAAAAGTATCAATTTTCTGTCCTTGTGTTTTTAAAAATATATTATACTACAATAGTTACTAGGAAAAGTAGCCTTTTCTTTGTCATTCATAAATTTAGGGGACGTCAATCACTAGCGGAGCTATTAAGGCAGTAGGGGCACGTGTCCCCTCTTTTTTTATAATTTCTTTTTTTGAAATAAGTAAAATAATTATCAAATAGAAAATTTATATAGAAATAACATGGATAAATTATAAATACATCTTTTAAGGTTTGATTAAAATGCAAATTATCTCTTGTAGTGGAGGAAATTACATTCCACCCCTTGAGATTTTTAATTTCATAACAAATCGCTCATTTTATTAATAAATTATCAAGTCAATTAACATTTTTTAGTGATGTTATAAATATGTTTCAATTAATAATTTAAGTTTTTATTATAGTATAGGAGAACAATTATGAATTTTTTTTTTAGTTAATTCGATTAAATAAAAAATTTTAACGAGGGGTATTTGTAATTTCTCAAACTACATAGGGTAATCTGTACTTCACACAAACCTCAGGGGGTGTATTTGTAATTTACTCAAATAACATTTAGAATGATTTCTTAATGACATTTTTAAAATTATGAAAATAATGAGAAATTATTAAATTGTTAATTTCATTTGACAAGTGGGATTGACTTTCTATGCATTATTTTACTATTAATTAGTGATACTATACATGGATGATAATGTGATATAACTATTATTTATATATTATTATATAATATATCATAAGACATACAAGAGTCTTTTGCATGGCCTATAATACACTAGTTATAAGTAATACCATATATTTATAATTTTAATTTTCCACAAGGTCAATTATAAAAACAAAAAAATAAAAAACTTTTATATTAAATATTAAATATTTTGTCCTTAATATTAATTTAATAATTATTATCTATTGTTATTGATTATGAGAAAAAAAAATTCATTAACAAGTGCCCCAATCTGAATTATTTTTCTGACTTTGCCACTGAGATCCATGTCGCCATTTTTTTTTTTCTCCTTTCTATGTCATGTCTTCAATGGACTTATTTATTTATTTTAACAAGTATTTACCGAACATGATGATTGCGTTTAAATCAACTAAAACCAACAATGAAAAAATGTTTTTGCTTAAATAGACGAAGGGTGGAATTTGTATGTTTGGCATAACTAGTCGTACATAAATTCTTCAGAAGGGCTCCTTTGGATCTTAACATGATGCCCATGAGAGAGATAAGTTCTCAGTCACAACAAAAACCACCGAGTCCATGCCGTCTTCATGTTGATTAGTAGGTTATCTGTACGGTGTGATACTCGATGGTATTATGATTGATGGAGAAGATAAGATATTATGATTTTATATTGGATAATTAAGAAATATAAGAAAACATGATAATTAATGAAAGAGTATGAACACGTAATATCTAATAATTTTCGGTGAGGTGACATTCATTCTTAGTGATGATTGCGTCTAAATCAACCCAAACCAATAGTCAAAAAGTGTTTTTGCTTAAATAGACAGTAGTGGAATATGTATGCTTGGCGTAACTAGCCATATATAAATTCTTTCAGAAGAGCTCTTTTGAATCTTAACATGATGCCACGAGAGAGATGAGTTCTCAGTCACAACAAAAACCACCGAGCCCAGGCCTTCCTTATGCGGTGTGCATACCATACCCAGCAACAAGGCCACGTTAACCCAATGTTGAAACTAGCAAAACTACTCCACCACAATGGTTTCCACATCACCTTCGTCAACACCAAATTCAACCACCACTGCCTCCTCAAATCCTAGGGCCACCACTCCCTCTCTGGCACCGCCTCCTTCCGCTTTGAAACCATCCGTGACAGCCTCCCTCCCTCCGTGGCTGACGCCACTCAGGACATCCCGTTACTCTGTCACTCCATTTTGCATAACTTCTTAGATCCCTTCAGAGTCCTACTCGCCAAACTCAACCCTCCGATGACTTGCGTAGTTACAGATGTTACAGTGGGGTTCACTGTGAAAGCGGCTCAAGAACTGGGCATCCCTGATTTTTTTTCCAACACTTCGAGTGCTAGTAGCTTCATGGGCTATATGCAGTATCCAAAACTCATGGAAAAGGGTGTTGCTCCACTTAAAAGGACTTACTATTTACTCTTTTATTTTTTAAAAAGCACTCTTTTTTTAATTCTTTTTTAGTAATGTTATAAGTACATAAATTTCTCACCTCATCCAAGTCTTTGCGTAGAAAATGATAAATAAACTCACTTTTTAGATTTATTTTCTAAAGTCAGTCATATGTTAATAAGATGATTGGTTGATGATTAGAAAATAATTGAGAGTGAGAGTTGACTTAGATATGTTAATAGAGTGTCGTGTCATTGGATTTAAAAGAGAAATTTTTGTATGCCAATAGGATACCATGTGGCACTACCTTCCACTAATTATAAATGTATATGTCTACTATTGTTCCCTAAACACTTAATATAAATGTAGTGGACCCTACTGTTAAAACCAATCCCAATAATAGAAGGTATCACATGGCATGTACCCTATCCGCATACAAAAATTTCTCAATTTAAAAAGTAGGTCTAACTTTTGAACCTAAATAGCAATACTCATATTTGTGTCTAGTGTAAGAAATTTGTTTCTATATATAGGGTTTTACATAAAGTAATGTATTTCATTTTTTTAAGGGCATTGTTATAAAAGTCCAAAAAGTAGACCTAATTTTTAAACTCAATGATATAATCAATTAATATGTCTAAGGAAAATCTCTCATATCTTCTTTGATCATCAACTGATCATATCACTTACGATATCATTGAGTCTAAAAAATAGATCCAGAAAATGGACTTCTATATCATTTTTATTTATTTTTAATTATATTATGTTTATAGCTAATAAACACATTTTTAAAAATAAAATAATTTCAAACAAAAAATATTTAATTTTTTAGAAAAAATTTTTGATCTAAAAAGATTAATAATTCATCAATAAATTTTAATTTTGTAAATAAAAATATAATAACACTTTTGACAATTAAAATATTTCATTCCTAATTTTATTTGTAAAATCTTAATTTATTACAGCGTACCTTACATATAGTAGACATTACATACATTGTAGATAGCTATAATTTATCAATAATGTTTGAGAGTTTTAATTTGAGAGCTCTAATGCAACTCTAATGATGTGGAGAGTACCCATGTGAAGGTGGGGCCCACTCTCCTCTCTCTATCTCTCTCTACTCTCTCTCTCTCTCTTCCACCTCATTAGAGCTCTAAAATTAGAGGTATGTATCATTACTCATAATTTATGAATGAAAAATGTTTTAGAGCTATAAAAGAATACCTCTAAAGTAGCATTAATTTTTCTTTCTTTTTTTTTTCTTTTTTTTTTTTTGTGTTGAAATTGCAGATAAAAGTTATTTAACCAGTGGTTATCTAACTTATCTTGACACTGTCATAGACTAGATACCAGGCATGAATGGCATACGACTGAAGGATCTCCCAAGTTTCGTTCGAGCCACCGAACCAAACATTGATTTCGTTTTGGACGTAGCTCACAAAGCTTCAGCGATCATTTTCAACACCTTCGAGCGTGATGTTTTGGAAGGACTATCTACAATGCTCCCGCCTATCTACATCCTTGGTCCTCTTCAATCACTCCTCAACCAAACCCCACAAAATTGTTAGGACTGTGAGATACCAGAAATCAATCACACACAATAACACAAAAATATTTACGTGGTTCGGCAACTGTCTACGTCTACGGTGAGCTATCCACTATAGAATTTCTCGGAGGGAGTTTACACCATTCACACCTCACTCACTCACTATAGCACTCTCACTTACACATACACTCTGTGTTTTTTGCTCACAATCTCTCTCAGATTACACACTGCAATCTATATATCTAACTAGCTCTTCCTTCTCACCTCATTTATACACAAATGAGGGAGGCTTTGATTGGCCACCACCTACCCCTTCCACTAGCTAGTGGGGATGGTGGAGTGGAAGAGTAGGAGAGCCACCTTACCTATCTTCTTCCACCATCCATAGTGGTTTCTCTATTTGGGCAGTGGACTAACAATTCTCCCCCTCCACACCCATATGGATAACTGACTTCTCAGTTGAAGTCCATCCCAGCAATGTCTCTGCAAATTTCGAGTTTGTCTCTCGAGACCGCCTTTGTAAGTATGTCAGCTGGATTCTTATCTGTATAGATCTTGATCAATTCCAATAACTGCTTTTCCATCACTTCGTGTATCCAATGGTACCGAATATCAATGTGCTTTGTGCGAGAATGGTACATCGAATTCTTGCTTAGGTCGATGGCACTTTGGCTATCACAATGTACCATGAACTTTTCTTGCTTTAATCCCAACTCTTGGAGAAACCGCTGCAACCACAACATCTCTTTCCCAGTTTTCGCTGTGGCAATATATTTTGCCTCGATTGTGGATAAAGCAGCACACTTCTGTAACTTGGACTGCCAAAACACAACTCCCCCTACAAAAGTGAACAGAAATCCTGATGTAGATTTTCTACTATCAGGATCTCCCGCCATATCTGAATCTGTATAGCCTTCTAAGACTAGTTTAGCATCTCTAAAGCACAAACACATTTTTGTCGTACCCTTGAGGTACCTTAGAATCCACTTGATTGCTTCTCAATGCTCTTTTCCTGGATTGGAAAAGAATATGCTTACTACTCCAACAGCATGAGCAATATCTGGTCGGGTAGACACCATTGCATACATCAAACTCCCTACGGAGAGAATAGCCTCCATCTCTTCTCTTTCTTTAGTAGAGGAGGGACAAGAACTCTTGCTCAACTTGAAATGATTAGCCAGCGGAGTATTGACTGACTTGGAATCTTTCGTGTTGAACTTTGCAATCACCCGTTCAACGTACTTCTCCTATGACAGCCATAATTTCTTGGCTTTCCTGTCACGCACAATTTGCATACCCAACATTTGTTGTACAGGGCCTAGGTTCTTCATGTCAAAGGACTGTGATAACTCCTTCTTCAGTGATCTGATTGTTGTGGCATCATGTCCAACAATCAGCATGTCATCAACATAGAGCAGGAGTATGATGAAGTTTCCATCGGGAAATTTCCTGACATAGACACACTGGTCTGCAGCAGTTCTCTTGTACTCATAACCCACCATGAATGAGTCAAACTTCTCGTACCACTCTCTAGGCGCTTGTTTGAGGCCGTAAAGACTCTTCATCAATCTATAGACTAAGTTTTCTTTCCTTTTTACTTCAAAACCTTCTGGCTACTCCATGTAAATTTCTTCATTCAGATCACCATGGAGAAATGTCATCTTCACATCCATCTGTTCAAGTTCCAAATTCAAATTGGCCGCTAGTCCCAAAAGTACTCAAATGGATGTCATTTTCACAACTGGCGAGAAGATTTCATCAAAATCAATACCTTTCTTCTGCCCGAAAGCTTTGACAACCAATTGAGCCTTATACTTGACTAGCTTTCTGCTGCCATCTTTCTTCAACTTGAACACCCATTTGTTCTGCAATGGTTTTCGACCCTGGGGAAGTTTTACCAAATCATAAGTCTGATTCTTCTGCAAGGACTGCATCTCTTCTTGCATAGCTTGATGCCAGCTATTCTTCTTCTTATGATTATGAGCTTCTTAAAAACTTTCTGGCTCCCCCTCATTAGTAAGCAAAATATAATCAGAAGCAGGGTATTTTGACGACGGCTTAGACTCACTTGTTGATCTTCGCAACTGTGGACCAACAGTCTCTGGCGGAGGGGGTTGTGGCCCCCCCTGCTCCACACCCTCTTCTTCTGGATCTTCTTTTTCTGGCAATCCATCATGTAACTCTACATCATTGGCTACATGCTGCGGTAGCTCTTCTTCATCAGTGGCATGCTGTGATGGTGTAGGATTGGGAACAATTTCTAAAACATCATTAACTTTGGGTTTGGCTGGTTGCCCAAAGTCTTCTAAGGTCTAGCCTTCTTGAAATACCACATCTCGGCTTCGAATGACCTTTTCGGTTTTTGGATCCCATAATCTGTATCCAAATTCTTCATCTCCATAACCAATAAAGATGCATGGAGTATCATTATTATCCAGCTTCTGTCTGTGCTCCTTGGATACATGTGCAAATGCTTTGCACCCAAACACTCTCAAGTGAGAGTAAGAAATCTCCCTTCCAGACCATACTTTCTTTGGAATTTCAAAATTCAGTGGAACTGATGGCGATCTGTTGATCAAATAGCATGCAACATGAACAGCTTCTTCCCAAAATGGCTTTGGCAGCTTTGTCATTTTGAGCATACATCTGACCTTCTCCACAATGGTCCGATTCATTTTTTCAGCTACACCATTGCGTTATGCGGTTCTAGGAACAGTCTTCTCATGTCGGATGCCGCGAGTAGCACAGTAGGTTTCAAACTCGTTTGACGTGTACTCACCTCCATTGTCTGTTCGGAGACACTTCAGCTTCTTTCCGATCTCCCTTTCCACCATAGCATGAAATGTTTGAAAATGCTAGAACACCTAAACTTTGGTTCTTAGGACATAAACCCATACCTTCCGTGATGCGTCACCAATAAACATTAGGAACTATTTTCTGCCACCTAAAGATTCCACTTTTATGGGACCGTATACATCAAAGTATACTCTGCTCAACAACTCTGATTGTCTTCTGGATGATGAATGGAAAGCGACTCTATATTGCTTCCCAAACAAGCAGTTGTCACAAGGGTTCAATTTCGCATCTTTGGCAAAGGAAATAAGCGACTTCTTTGCCAGAATCTGCAGCCCTTTCTCACTCATGTGACCCAGCCTTTTGTGCCACAAATTTGGTGATGCTTCATCTTCTGCTACGTTGAGGCTATATGAATGCACCTCCACATGAGTCTTATACAACGTGCCACTTGTCTGTCCTCTAACTACCACCAGAGATCCCTTTTTCAACTTCCACATGCCTTTGCCGAAGTAGTTCTCATAGCCATGTCGATCTAAGGCTATCACTGAGATAAGATTCAAGTGTAAATCAAGAACATGCCTGACATCTTTCAACACCATCGTGTACCCAACTTTGGTTTGGATGCGAACATCACCGATTCCCACAATCTTTGAAAAATTGGAGTTACCCATCTTCACTGTATCCAAATCTCTATCTTGGTACGTACTGAAGAACTCTTTCCGGGGTGTGGCGTGGTAAGAAGCTGTTGTATCTACCACCCACTCGGTATCATTGTCTGACATATGAAGACATTCTTCTTCTTCAACAGAGAATAATGCAATATCCTCTAAGACAGTAACTGCAGTGTTCCCATCTTCAGTCTTTGGTTGTTTATTGCCTTGTTTTTGTTCTCCCTTTAAGGCATAGCAATATTTCTTTATGTGACCCTCTTGGCCACAATGGTAACACTTGAACTTCGGCCGGCTCGTACATTCTTTGGATCTCCCTCTGTCTTGAAATCTTCCTCTGCTGCGTCCTCTGCTTTTGCTGTCCTCTGCTTTTGCTTCTTCCTCTGTCTTTTCCTCTACCTTTATTTTCTGTGACGAGGGCATGGGATTGATCTCCACCCAAGTATTCCCGCCTTGTCTCTTCATTGTATATGGCGTCTGTGACCATACGTATGGTCAGTTTCCCTCCTAGTGCAAAGTTGCTAAGAGAAACCACCAACGTCTCCTAGCTATCCGGTAAAGAACTGAGCAATAGAACGGCTTGCATTTCATCGTCTAAGCGCATCTTGACGGTTGCAAGCTGATTCACCAAATTTTTGAATTCACTGGTGTGATCGGCGACAGACATACCATTCTTCAATTTCAAATTGACAAGCATTCTCATCACCAAGGTTTTGTTCCGAGCAATCTTTGACCAATACATGTCGTCTAACATTGTCCATAGAGAATAGGCATCTGTCTCCTCGGCAACATGATGGTACACACCGTGGTCTATCCATTGTCTGATACAACCGATAGTCTTGCGGTTCATCTTTATCTAGTCATCATCCTTTACTGCTTCTGGTTTAACCCCTTTTACAAAAATAGGGTCAAACAGGTCTTTATAATACAAGGTGTCTTCCATCCGTGACTTCCAAATTATATAATTGGAAGGGGTCAACTTGAACATAGATCCTGAAATCGACGTTGATTCCTCTATCAACACTTGTCTATACGAAAAATAATCTCTGTTTGAAAAACAGGCTTCATCGTTTGAGTCCGGACTAGTCAAATTAGCTGGAAAAGCACTTCGAATTGTCCAAATACAAACTAAAATTTTTTGAAATAGAATTTTCAAAATTTGACCATACAGATGTGTCTAGAATACTCCAAATAGTTGGAAAGCACTATTAGATCATCAAAAATGGACACAGAATGGTTCAGATCTAGCCAAAATAGTTTGGACAGTTCAGATCTATGGGTGTACCATAGTTGTGAAGCACTGGATCACTCCTCCGGAAGGTTGACTGGTCAACTAAATGGGCTGACATGGCTGACACGTGGTCGACACGTAGTTGACAAGCTAACACGTGGCACAGATGTGCCAGATGACGTATCGGATGATGTGGCGATGAGGTAGCACGTGTGGCGATGACTGGGTGCTGACTGGGCACTGACGTGGCTTGTCTTCCTCCTTCAGACACGCGTGGGGCGCGTGTGTGCTTGTGGGATGACGCGCCGACTGTGTCAACGACGCGTGAAGGTACGTGGTGAAACTGGGCTTCACGGGCTTTCTTTGGGGAGGCGCGTGTGGGCGCGTAGCAAGGCTTCTAGAGCTCTGCTTTGCAGTTTTGGACTCCTCTCTTCAAGACTTTGCTCTTGGTGTGCTCAAAACCTGATTTTGAGCAACTTGATTTCTGGCAGTTTCAAAATAACGCACTCTGTTTTTCTGAAACGCAACCAACTTGGCTCTAATACCACTTGTTAGGATTGTAAGATACCAGAAATCAATCACACATAATAACACAAGAATATTTACGTAGTTCGGCAATTGCCTACGTCCAGAGAAAGCTATCCACTATAGAATTTTCCAGAGGGAATTTACACCACTCACACCTCACTCACTCACTATAGTACTCTCACTTACACATACACTCTATGTTTTTTGCTCACAAATTCTCTCAGATTACACACTGCAATCTATATATCTAACTAGCTAGTTCTTCATCCTCACCTCATTTATACACAAATGAGGGAGGCTTTGATTGGCCACCACCTTCTCCTTCCACTAGCTAGTGGGATTGGTGGAGTGGAAGAGTGGAAGAGCCACCTTACTTATCTTCTTCCACCATCCATAGTGGTTTCTTCATTTGGGCAGTGGACTAACAACAATCACTTGAACACCATTGGATCAAGTCTCTGGAAAGAACAACATGACTGTCTTCCATGTCTTGATTCAAAAGAACCCAACTCTGTCGTTTACGTAAACTTTGGCAGCATAACTGTGATGACACCCCAACAGTTGATTAAATTCGCTTGGGGACTTGATAATAGCAGGAAAACATTCTTGTGGATCATTAGACCTGATTTGGTTACTGGTGGCTCGGCAAGTCTTCTACCAGATTTTGTGAATAAGACTAAAGAAAGCGGTCTATTGGCTAGTTGGTGTCCTCAAGAACAAGTCCTGAGTCACCCATCAGTTGGAGGGTTCTTGACACACTATGGATGGAATTCAACTCTTGAAAGACTTTGCATATGTTGTGTTGGCTTTTTTTTTTTTTTCAGGGCAACTGACAAACTATTGGCTCTGTTGCAAAGACTGGGTATAGGAATGGAGATAAACAGTGATGTGAAGAGAGAGGAGGTTGAGAGCTTAGTTAGAGAGTAGATAGGTGGAGGAGAGAAAGGGAAAGAGATGAAGAGAAAGGTCATGGAGTGGAAGAATTTGGGTGATGATGCCAAAGCTTGTTTAAATTGATCAGATATGTGCTCATGTCCACTGGTTCAAATCAAAGTAGTTGTGTGTGCCAATTTTCCATCTTACAAGCAATTTCTGAAATAAGTTTTTAACTGTTTGGAATAATCATGTGCAAGTATTTCAATGCCAGGGGGTTTGGGAAAGGACTAGCAGTTTAATTTGTCATTGTGTCTCATAATTGTATTTTATGTTTTTCTAATAAAGAAGTTCTTCTTGTTAGAATTTTTTTTTTAATTTTTTGCTTTCTATTTTTGTCATTAAATAATGATATACATAATTAATTTTTTTTTTTTTATAATCCGATAAGCTTTCCTTGAAGCTGAATTGGGGGATCCTTTTTCTTACCAAAACATAAAGTAAAATTTAAGTGTAATGTTGATATCATGTGATTGTGTCCGTATGATACTACCAACTAATTATAACCTAACATGTGATTGAGTAAATTCCACTTTTTAATTGTAACCATCAACCTATGTCATTATTGTAACTTTCAAGTAACTTTATTTGGCAATTTGGTTATTTTAGTTGGCTATTTTAGTTGATTTTTTGACTATTTAACTATTTTTGCATGACTAAAAAAGTAATGTTTGGAAAAATAATAGGCTTTTTTTTTTATAGTTGATTTGACAGTTATAAGAGAAAAAATAAAAAAATTTATGGTTTAGATGTGACATTTTGTCTTATTAACTATTATAATCTATTTTGTCTTTATTAACTATTTTAGCTCAAAAGCCAAAAAAAAAAAAAAAACAAACAAACAAACAAACAAACAAACAAACAAACAAAAACAAAAACAAAAAAAACAAAAAACTACTTCCCAAAGTAGGATTGAGATCTATACTTGATGAGTAAGTGATAGTATATTATGAGTCATACAAGTCTAAATACAAGTGGATAACAAATGCTAACATACATACGTACATACATACACATATACATACATACTTATCTACATATAGAATGTATGCCTATGTCTATGTCTATGTATGTATTTTTTTGTTCACATATAGATACAAACCCTAGCACATTTCAAACCAGATCTACATCTCCGCCACTATTAAAAAAGCGCTGGCTACATCAGCGATAGTGAAAGCTCCACGATGGTGATAGATCTAGATCTGCATGCTTGTACTGGTAAAGGGAGGAGATAGAGTGGTTTTGGTGGCGGTGAGAGAGAGAGCGGCAACGAAAAAAAGAGTGGAAGGGAGGCGAGTGTTGTGAATGACCGTATAACATATATATAAATGGGTAGTTTGGTCGTTTTACACTAGCTTGTTTTTATGGACAAAGTGTTTTAGTACCTAGACCTACGATTAAAGAAAATTTAAATTTGAATTTTTTGGCATGAGCGACCTAATTTAAAATTTAAAGTCAGGATTCATTCATGGAGTGGCCCCACAATAAAAAAAAATTAAACATAAATCTAAAATCTAAAATTTTGAAAATTTTCTTTTTTTGTTATTAGGTGCTGAGACTTTTTGCTAACCCAAAGGACTATGTTATCCCATATAGGCAACCTAAGAGATGGTGAATTAGGTTTCTAAAAATAATTTCACAATATTAAAAATATTAACCCAAATGGTGAATAAATAAATTTGCTCAATAATATAAAATAGAGTAATGAAATAAAATGAGATAAGGGAAGAGAAAGCAAACTCAACAATTTATAGTAGTTTGGTACGCCGGGCCTACATCCACTCCCAAAGTATTCTCATCAGGAATTTTTTCACTATTTTTCAAATAATAATTACATTACTAGTTTCACTAGTGCTGGTGAACCTTTATAATAAGTAACCAATCTCAATCACTCCGATTAATTCAAAATTCGGTGCCTAGTCCCACCTCACCAAGTGATTTTATCCCAAAAATACTCACAAAAATATCCCAACTAATTTTGAATCCAGTGCTTAGTCATACCTAACCCAAATGATTTTATTCCAGAAAATCACTCACAAAAACTCTCCATTTACAAGAATAATTAGAGTAAGGGATAGAAAACCCTTATACAATTTTGCTCCACTCTCAACAAATTTTCTCACATAAAATATAGCTGAATGAAGTATCATACAATATTTAAGAATTTCAATATAACTAAATGAAGTATCATACAATATTTGAGAATTTAATATAACTTATTTTTCTCTTCTTCACTTCTTATTTTTCTCCAACTAAAACACTTCTATATATATCCAAAAATATATCCGTAGGGAAGGCAGACGCTCCATTTTTGACGTTGTAACTATTGAATCACGTATGCGGTGCGGAGAATGGACACAATTCTTTTGTCAATAATGGCAAGCAAAGAGTTGATTTAGTAGGCCAAATGTCGCTTTCGATAAATAGTATTCTGCTAATTTTTCTTCCAAACTTAACAAATTTCAAATGTTACAATGTAACTTGAATAGTAACACAATAACTTGAATAGCAACTTCTCTATTAAACAATATATGATGCACAGTAAAATCTATTTAAATAATATTTATAACACATATATCATACAATATATATTTTAACAAATAATATTGTGTCAAATAATGTAAAATATGTATATTACAAAATCACAAATTATTCCATAACAGTTTAGATATCATCAAAATCAAACCATATGATTTACAGACTATATACCAAAAAAAAAAAAAATTATATTCTATAAAATTAACAAGAATTTAGAAGCAAGGGTTGAAGATTCATTCATGGAGTGGTTCTATATATTAATAGAAGTTGAGCAAATCTTAATTAACACTCTCTAGTTTATATCACAATTTTTTTTTTATTATTGTAATTTGTAAATTAAAGTACACTGTTAATGACTTAAACGAAAAATTTTATACACATTTATACATATATAATCGCATTATATGCTTATGACATTTCGTCCTTTTCAGATTCAAATATAATTTGCCCCATTATATTTTATTCCGTCTAGGAGCTTGACTTCTGAAAATATAAACACATCACAATTTTTTGAATTTAATTTTTTGAAATTTGATTTTTTTAATTTTTAATTTTCACTTTTTTTAAAAAAAAAGATTTTGGTAAATTTTTTTAATAATTTAAACAAAAAGTAAAACATTTTCTAATTGTATTTATATGAAGTATATTCAAGAAGTAAAACATTTTCTTAAAATATTAAAAAAATTTACTCCCTCCGTCTCAAAATAATAGTCTTTTTTGAGAAATCTAACTTTTTTTTATAGTATAATTATTGCACTATAAAAAAAAGGAAAAATTACTCATAAATCCCATATTGGGAAATGTTGCTCTATCTAGTCCTGAGTGTTTTTTTGTAAATCATTTAGTTCTTTTTATATTTGGTATGATATCTTTATTTATTATATTGTATAAACATCAAGCAATTTCAATATAACAGAACGTTGCTATTTCTACAATATAACAGAACATTGATGTTTGATGACGTTGATGATGTTTTGATATGAACAAAACGTTGTTAATATTTGTTGATATTTGATGATGTTTGTTTTGATAAAAACATATGAACAGAACGTTACTGTTGTTAAATTGCTTGATGTTTATACAATATAACAGAACGTTGATATTTGATGACGTTGATGATGTAATGCTTAAATGATGTTTATACAATATAACAAGACATTGATGTTTGATGTTTGAGCTCGAAAAGTTTATTTTGGACTAAATAATTACCAACAGGGATATAACTGTTGTCTCTCTTCCCGGTATTGCGGAAGACAAATGTGAAGGTTTTCTTCCTCAAAACTGTGTCCGATTTGTAGTTCCATCAGAGGTAACTTCGAAACCTTAAAAGGGCAAAATCACTTTCAGATGTCTCGGTTCAGTCTGACCTATGAAGATCAACATCACCCACAAAACCCAGGTGAGAAACACCCAACATCAGTACCAATAATTAAAATTCTTTATCATTCTATGATTCAAACAATCTTTATTGATACAAGCGTTGATATTTGCCAATACCCATCAAATAATTGTCCCAAATGCAACCCTATTGGGATTATTTGGATGTTTGAGTCATTGCTTTCAGAATTAAATGTTGGTTCTTTTTAGATGTTTAGTTCAATCCTTAATTGTATCAATTGGGCATTGTTTTTTTTTTTACTTTCTAAATGCTTTCTAAAGTCTGCCTTGGTTGTTGATTCTACCAAGTTGTTAGATGACAATTTTTTGATAACAGAACATTGATACAATATAACAGGACATTGTTGTTTATACAATATTACAGAACATTGATGTTTGATGACGTTGATGATATAACAGAACGTTGATGTTTGATGATGTTGATGATGTTTGTTTTGATAAAAAAATATGAAAATAACGTTGCTAATGTTTGATGACGTTGTGATGTTTGTTTTGATAAAAAAATATGAACAGAACGTTGCTGATGTTTGATGATGTTTTGATGATGTTGCTGATGTTCGGAAAGAAGGGAAATCTAAAAAAGACTTATAGTGAGCTTTTAACATTCAAATAGGATTTATTAGTCTACAAAATAAAAGGCAGGACCAAATGATTCAACAAATTAAAATTTGGGATTTATTGGTGTTTTGCCCTTAAAAAAATTGATTTTCTAAAATTATCCTATGATAGTACATTTTTTTAGGAATATCAATTGTCATAATTGTACTTTTTGTGTTGTTAATAAATTTAAAAGAAGGACAAAATAGAAAATTCATATTATTTTAGTCCTTAATTTTTGAAAATAAATTCATTTTGGGATAATAAAAAATAAAATAAAAAACTAATATTTGGAGATAGAGGAAGTAACTTTTATAAAATTAAATTAAAAAAATTGTAACAGTTAATTTGAACCTAATGTTGATAAATAAGAGATAAACTGAAAGAGAAAAGTTAGGGATCATGAAAATTCTTTCATGAAAATGATCATGAAAGAGTTATGATCTTGGATTACCTTGATTAATGTGTGGTACTTTATTTGTAATCTAAAGGTCACAAAGATTTGATGATTATTTTCATGAAAGATTTTTCATGATACCTAACATTGCTGACCATAGCAGTCCCCAAAAGTTCTGCTTGAGGACTTCAAAAACTTTAGGCGAAGCTAATTCTGTAACTCTATAACTCATCATTCATTTTTGAGTTAGAGTTCCACCTATTTTCTTGCATCCAAACAATACCGTCCGACGGCGCCAACAAAAAACTTGCATGATATGAACAAAAAACTTACTGTAATTGTCTTCATGACTTCAATTTTTTTTTGTCCCATAAGACCGCCCTGAACAATGACAAAATATCCAAATCAACCACAAAAAAATATACAAAAGATTTTTTTTTGTTTATTCTTATCTCAATCTCAATAACAAAAATATATATATATACAAAAGATATTTTTTGTTTATTCTGAATCTTATCTCAATCTCAACAACAAACAAAAAAATAAAAAATAAAAAATAAAATAAAACATCAACACAACACAACCCAAAACATGACAATAAATTGAAAACATAGTAGAGACAATTGTAAACTTGGTTTAACGCAATTCACAAAATGCTAATGTCTTGGAAAGAGAAGAACTTGGTTGACCACCTTGTCTAGATTCAAGAAAGATGAACCAGATGAACTCTCAGTGGACTCTTGAGCCAATCTCTTCCACTCCATAGCCTTTTTCTTCATCTCCTTCCCTTTCCCTCCAACCATCAACTCTCTCACAAGGCTCTCAACTTCATCTTTCTTAACATCATTATCTATCTCCATCCCTATGCCCCATTGGGTGCAACAATGCCAACAATTTGTTTGTTGATCTGCAAAAAATGGCCAACAGACCATTGGAACTCCTCTCGAAATGCTTTCAAGTGTGGAGTTCCACCCAGAGTGAGTTAAAAACCCTCCAATAGACAGGTGGTCAAGAACTTGCTCTTGAGGGCACCAACTTTTTTTTTTTTTTTTTTGATCAGCAAAAAGAAGGAACCTTTATTGATGGAAAACCATACAAGATATGAGATTACATCAAATAAAGGGAAGGAGTTTGGTGAGGAACCAAACCCGAAAGGAAAAAAAAAAAACAGAAGAACAGAACATAGACAGAGTGAACCAAAACCAGAGTAGAAAAACTAAACAGAACAAGCACAGCAGACACAGCAGAAGGAAGGCAACTTTGCATACATGAACCTCAGCCAAAATCAATTCACAATGCATACTTGAACCTTTGTCATCAGCCCAGAATTACACAGTAGATTCAACCATAGCATACTAGCAAACCTTAGCTTAGCAGCCGAGAGCCCACCAGCAGACCACCATCAAACCAACAGATCCAACCAATGTAACAACAGACCACCAGCAGTTCAGCAACATAGCATAACACATCAACCCAAACTTAACATCCCACACCTAAGCATAGCAAATCAGTTTAACAGCTCAGCAAGACAGATTACCAACAAACATAGCAAAACAACATCCAGGACTTGCAGCCAGAACTTGCCACCAGCTTGCCCACTTGCATAACACATCAACCCAAATTAACAGCCCACTATTATACCAGCCACAGCAAATTCAGCACTTCACATTATAGCAGTTCAGCCTGTACTTTTGCAACCATTAGCAAGTTACCACAGCAGTTCTACACTCCACATTACAGCAATTCAGCCTATACTTTTGCAGCCAATATCAAGTCAGATTAGCTACTGTTTGTGGAATTGCTGCAACCTAACTAATCACAACCTCAATAGATCCTTCCCACTCTTAGATCCTTCTCATATCACAACCTCAATAGCTTGATCCTTCTCATTCTACAAACTCAGTAAAATTCAGTGAACTTCTGTTTTGAACTCCAGACAATAACCCAGCACATTTATGAGGCCAAAATGCACCAGACTAGAACTAAAACCGTCACCCTCCATTCCTGATACAATATTTCACCTGAGGCAGATTAAAGACCAAATCATTTAGCAGGTAATACACTGTTCCCCTCTCCAACCACCTTATCCCTTAAGTCTTCTTTCTTGCCCAGCTGGATGTCCACATCATCATCTTCTACCTCATGCCTATTGTTTATGTCTGTAAGCTGGTCTTCTGCAAGTGCCTCTGGAATTTTCTTCCCTGCGTTCTTCCATTCAGTGGGTTGAGATGTACACTGATCAGACGTTGATTTAGAAATTATTATTTGTTCCTCACAAACCCTCACTGGGTATAATGTACCTTTGCACTCCAGATTTATGATATGGTTTATGGACTCCATACTTGACGTGGCTATCTTTACCTTACCACAATGAAGCGAATTAAGCCGAAGTGTGTCCTCATCAATGGCGAGCACTACTCCCCAAGTTTCCCCAATACTACTAAATGTTTTAAAGCTCCATAAATTCAATGAGACACCATAGCAACTAAGCCAGACATATCTTTCTTGTTCAATGACCAACCCTTGTCGCCATTCTTGGACTGAATCACACCAAGCATTGAGCCAAACCTGCATTCTCTGAAGTTTGTCCTTCATATCTGCAACTGATTTGAATGAAAGAACCATATCTCTTCCACCCCCCCATCTGACCGTTACTTCCCCAAAGCCTCTCCTAGCAATGCCCTCCTTAAAAGTATCCATTGATGAGGATGCTTTTAATCTTACTACCACACTTTCATATAACCAACCATTACCTTCCTCATAAGCCTTAATGGTTCGGATTGCATTTGTTTGAACTCCTCTGCCACTCACAACCTCAGCAAAAGATCTGTTCCTTTGATGGCCAACAGTATGTGTGGTATTAGCAACTATGACTTTTCTGGTCTGTGGTGCTTGGTTCGATCTGGGTTGTGGACCAGACTCCTTGCCAAAATCTACCATCTTAACTCTCAATGCTCTGTCATCACACCAAAGCCCATGTGCCTCTTGAACTGCTATGTCTGCCGCTACAGAACAGTTATATCTTACAAACCAAAAGCGAGATCTTGTCATCTTGCGTCTCTTATTTGGGATGAAAACATCCATGACTATCCCATAGTTAGAGAAAATGTTGTATAGCCCTCTGGTCCCCATGGATTCTGGAAGATTATCCACAAAAATAGAATGTATATTTGTGACTGACTTACTATTCCACTCACGCCGTCCGCCATGCCGACGAACCACTGGTTGCCATCCTCCACCTTCAATCCTACTACCATGTTGGTTCGCCATCACCATTGTTAGCGGATGCAAATTTTCTCTCTCTCTACTTGGTTATTCTTGGGGGCACCAACTTGCCAATAAGCCTCTTTCTTTTGTAGCTTTCATGAATTCCGGTGGAAGAACAGCCAAATCGCCACTGACAAGATCAGGTCTTATTATCCACAAAAAGGTCTGGTTGCCATTAGCAAGTCCCCAAGCAAACTCAACCATTTGGTTTGGTGTCATGACAGTGATGCTTCCAAAGTTCACATAAACAACAGAGTTGGGTTCTTTTGTGTCTAGCCATTGGAGACACTCGGGTTCTTCTTTCCATAGATTTGATCCTATCAACTTTAGACTACCATCGTTGATTTGATTCATTAGTAAGTGTAAAGGGCCAATGGTGTAGGTTGGAGGGAACATGGATGAAAGAGCCTCGAAACGTTATATTCTAAGTTCTCAAATGTATTGAAAATAATCGCGGAGCTCTACGAGCTCTCTCAATTTCACCAAACACAAAATCACTCATAAAATCGCTTAGATCTGTGGTTCGAAGAAAACTTGGTAAATCCTTCAAACGTATACCTTTCATACCGGGTATCCAATCGATAACTGTATCCAAATACTCATTTGTCATGCAACTCTTATCTGCACATCACCCCCAAAAAATAATATTAGCACCAAACTTATGATATTATATTGAAAATCTCGATAAATTCATAAATTAACAATGTAAATGTTAGAAATTTAAAAAATTTTATTAAATTTTTTTATTAAATATCTCGTATAAATGTGAGACTCACATTTTATAAATTCTATATAAATCTCACGTCCATATAAAACATTCAATAAAAAATTTAATAAAACTTTCAAAATCTCTAACCTAACTCAATTAATAAAGATAAATATAGATAGGATAACAGTTTAAGGGTTGTTTATAATGATCTAAATACGTAAAGTTTTTGATTTTTTATGAAAAATAAATTAGGTTTGAAATGATATGGTAGAGAAGTAATGTGACTTAAATAAAATGATGTGACTTAAATAAGATAGTGAGTTTTTAAATTTTTTAAAAAATGCCAAACTTAGGTACACTTGCCACACTTTTTAAGGAGTACAGATGCAGACTCATCTTTTTAAAATTTATTTCTCTACTGTCATTTTTTTTTTTTTTTTTTTTGCGCGTGTAATAATGTCAATTTTCAAAATTTTTATTGACTTTAAGGTCAAACTAGTGACCCATCACAGAAATTAATCTAATTTAGATAGGAGAAGACGTGCTATCAATCCAATTAAAATAATAAATAAATAAATAAATAATGTTATATAAATACAATTTTTATGTAAAAAATTCACACAAAAAGAACAAAATGTCACTCATGCAGTAGTTTTTATCCCTTTTTCGTACAAATGAACTATTTTTAATTAATAAAAAAAGGTGTTGATCTAGCATACTTAAATGCATGTACATGTATATGTGTGCATGTAATGTATACATGTAATTTTATTAATATACATATTAATTGAACCAATAATACCTTTAGAGCAATGGTAGGTATCATGAAAAAATTTTCATGAAAATGATCATGAAATAGTTATGACCCTTGGATTACACTTAAAATAAAGCACTACACACTAATTAAGATAATTCAAGAGTCATAAATCTTTCATGATCATTTTCATAAATTTTTTTTCATGATCCCTATCTTTTCTCATACCTTTAAGTGGAATAAAACCCTTATCGATAAGATTACGATACTGTTCATAACCCATGAAGCCACAAGAACTAGCTGTCCATAAAAGAACTTCAGGAATGCCCAATTCTTCAGCAGCATCCACAGTGAAGCTCGTAATCCCATCGGAGACAATGCAAGTCACCGGCGGGATGTTCGACGAAGCAGTGTCGTTTAGCTTCGAAAGAAGGTCCTTAAAAGGAGCCAAGCAGTGTTTCCTGGTGAACTCGCACAGTGATGGGATGTCTTGGGTTGCATCGCATCGGACTCGGGGAGCCCATCAGGTATGCTTTCGAACCGGAAGGAAGAGAGCCCGTTGAGGGAGTCGGGGCCCCGAGATTTGAGGAGGCGTTTGTGGTTGAACTCAGTGTTGACAAAGGTGATGTGAAAGGCTCTCTGGTGGAGGAGTTTGGAGAGTTTGAGCATGGGGTTGATGTGGCCTTGAGCGGGGTATGGTATACAAACTGCATGAGGTTTTTCTAACTTGCCCATGGAACCCATTCGCTTTCCTCCTCTTCTCTCAATTGCTTATGAATCACGCATTATGGTTCTTGGTGATGGATGGGGGATGGAGCGTAGTGGGCATGGTTCTAAATCGCGGTATCGGGTAGTGTAACGGTATCGATCGCGGAGTATCGGTAGTATCGGCCGGTACGTATCGGGAATCGGGTGTCGCGACTGTGAAATTTTAAAAATCATTAGCAATCCCTCTGAAACTCAATTTTATATATTTTTTGACTCTTTTAATCTTAATTTGTCACATTTTAATCAAAATTTTGATATATAAGAGCACTTTTAATCCATTTTTTCAACTAAATGACATATATTTATTTTAATCTTGAGTTTTTTTTTTTGACATATATTAAGGGTCTGTTTGGTAATGTTTACGTTTTCAGTTTATATTTACAAAAATTTTATAAACTGGTTTTTGTTTATTTTTTGAAAAACATAAACTACAAACGCGTTTGGTAATTGACAAATTGTTTAAAAAAATTTTAAAATATAAAAAAGAGTGAGAAATGGCAAGTGGTGGCAAGTGGCGGCGGAAGACGGTGGTGGAACGTGGTGACAGTGGGTGGTGGGTAGCGGGGTGGGTGGTGGTGGTGGATGGATGAGTGACGGTGGCGGGTGGTGGGTGGTAGCGAGTGGGTGGTGGTGGTGATGGTGGCGGGTAGTGGGTGGTGGTGGCAGGTGGGTGGCGGATGGTGGGTGGCGGATAACGGGTGGTGGTGGGTGGGTGGGTGGATGACGGTGGCCGGTGGTGGGTGGGTGGATGACGATGGCCGGTGGGGGTGGTAGTGAGTGGGTGGTGGTGGCGGGTGGTGGGTGGTGGTGGCAAGTGGGTGGCGGATGGCGGGTGGTGGTAGGTGGTGGCGGGTGGTGGTGGGTGGGTGGGTGGGTGATGATGGCGGGTGGTAGCGAGTGGGTGGTGGTGGTGGTGGTGGTGGTGGTGGTGGCGGGTGGTGGGTGGTGGTGGTAGGTGGGTGGCGGATGGCCGGTGGTGGCCGGTGGTAGGTAGCGGTTGGTGGTGGTGGGTGACGGTGACGGGTGGGTGGGTGACGGTGGCGGGTGGTGGCGAGTGGGTAGTGGTGGTGGTGCCGGTGGTGGCAGGTGGGTGGCGAATGGTGGGTGGTGATGGTGGATGACGGTGGCGGTTGGTAGCGAGTGGGTAGTGGTGGTGGTGGTGGCAAGTGGTGGTGGCAGGTTGGTGGCGGATGGCGGGTGGTGGTGGGTGGTGGCGAGTGGGTGGTGGTGGCGGGTGGTGATGCTGGGTGGGTGGATGGGTGACGGTGGCGAGTGGTGGGTGGTAGCGAGTGGGTGGTGGTGGTGGTGGTGGGTGGTGGTGGTGGCGGGTAGTGGTAGCAAGTGGGTGGTGGATAACGGATGGCGGGTGGTTGTGGGTGGTGGCGGGTAGTGGTGGTGGTAGGTGGATGAGTGACGGTGGCGGGTGGTAGCGAGTGGGTGGTGGTGGGTGGCGGGTGGTGGTGGCGGGTGGGTGGCAGGTGGCTGGTGGTGGCGGGTGGTGGATGGTGGTGGCAGGTGAGTGGTGGGTGGTGGTGGCGGGCGGTGGATGGTAGTGGCGGGTGGTAGTGGGTAGATGGCAGGTGGGTGGTGGTGGTGGTGGTGGTGGTGGTGGCGGCGGCGAGGGGTGGGTGGTGGTGGTAGGTGGGTGGTGAGTGGTGGTGGCAGGTAGTGGTGGGGAGTGGGTGGTTGGTGGTGGTGGCGGAAGACGGTGGTGGAAAATGGTGGCGGGTGGTGGCTAGTGTTGGGTGGTAAAAAAAAAAAAAAACTGAAAACTCAAAATGGAAACACATTTTTTGAGTTTACATTTTTTAGCCAAATTTATAAATTGAGACCACTGATTTATAAATCAAAAATTTACCAAACAAGTTTTTATTTGAGTTTTTTAAATTTTTATAAATATAAACAGAAAACGTAAGTATTACCAAACGGTACCTAAACTTTTAATAAAAAAATTAATGTGAACAAATAAATAGAAAAAATAAAAACGTGAACATTGTATGGTGCACAAAACATGAGTTCAAAAAAAAAGAAAAAAAAATTAAGGGCTAGTTTGGCATGTACTAAATAAGTCAAAAAGTCATTATCTTATTTAAGTCACATCATCTTATTTAAATCACATCACCTCTCTAACATATCACATCAAACCCAACCCAAACCCACCAATAAGTCAAAAAGTGCACTTTTTTAGGACATTCCAAACCAACCCTAAGTAACAGTTGTAACCAATTTAGAATTAACTCTAATTTAAAATTAATTCTAGTTAGATTCATCAATATAATAAAACAACTAGTCTCTATTGATTAAAACAACTGGTCTATATTGACTAGACCAAAATGTCAGGAGGCCACTGACCTCTTCCCCTCACCTCTCTTTTTCCTCAGACTTCATACCTTTCACTCACGCTCACCTCTCACCTCTGTATAGCCCAGGTCTCTCTCTCTCTCTCTCTCTCTCTCTCTCTATATATATATATATATATAAACTACGTATGTATATATTGATTTGAATTTCTATCTTCGATTTTGTGAGGAAATGAAAGCAAGGTGAGAATTTGTGCAAAAAATTGTATTTTTAGTTTATTGAAATTGTGTTTTTAGTAATTAATTTGTGAAATTCGAGATTAGAACTTCAGAGTCGTATCAGAGCTTCAAAGAACTCCAACAAGCTTGAAGATCCTTCAATGGCAGAAATGGTTCTGTCTTCGTCTTAATCTTCCTCTTTTCATTACCTTCAAATCTCACCTTCTTTATCTCGAATCTAAGTTCTTTTGCTTTTCTTTCTTCGTCTTCATCTGGTTCTCTGCTTCAATCTTCTTCATCTGATTCTCTGCTTCAATCTTCACTGTACCAGCATGTATCGGCATGTATCGTTTCGTGTATCGGATTCAGGCCGATACGAACCGCGAATCGGACGCTACGGACGTGAATTTCAGTCTCACCGATATACCGGCCCATATCCGACTCGGTCCTCTGATTTTCCGGTACGAATCGGCCGGTACGTACTGTACCGGCCGATATTTAGAACTATGGTAGTGGGCATTCGCACATCTAAAAAATGAGCAGTCGCACATTAAAAAAAAAAAAAAGAAAATTTTTATTTATGATTAAAAATTATATTTATTTTTTAAGTTTAGTAATGGGGGCAATTAATTAGAATATTAAAGATAACATTCTCTTATAATTGTTGTCTATTTTTTTAGTAAAAAATTAACAAGTTACGATTATCGAATCGACTTAAATTTTTTTTTTTTTGTGGATGAAATACACGAGTGTTCGACAAAATGAACGATTCGGATTATTGAAACGAAAAGACCCCACGGGCGCAAACAACGTGCTCCAATCCAAAATCTGGATTGGAAAGGATCTTCCTCCTAAAAATTATTTAAGTTTAGCGGTGTGGCAATTAATTAGAATTTTAAAAGTAGCACGCTCTCATATATATGCTTTAATTATCAACTAATCATATCACTTATGCATTATTAAATCTAAAAAATTGATTTAAAAAGTGAATTTGTATACCACTTTTTTTATATTAAAAAAAAAAAAAAACTTTGCTGACTATTAGACCGAAAAGGGCATATGGCTAACTAACTATTCATTAAATAAAATGATTTACATGTTATTTTTTAAATCCAGTGATATATGCAATCAAGATGATTAGTCAATAATTAAAAAATAAATAAGAAAAAGAACTTATTTAGATATTTTAGTATAGTGCTACATTATGGAGTGTGTGTTTAATTTTTGAATCTAAATATTAATACTCAGGTCTTGTTTAGGGATTTTTTTTTAGCTAAAAATTCAAAAAAAAATAACTACAAATTGGTATATCACTCTATTGAATATTTTCATACGGACATAAAAATTTTTTTTAACAAAAATGACATGCAAATTCACTTTTTAAACTCATTTTCTAAACTAAATGATATTTAAGTGATATGATTGGCTGATGGTTAGAAAATATATGAGAAAGAGTATTGCATTTAATAATCTAATTGATTCTCACATCACTTGTTTACTATACTAACTAGTGTACCAATTGATACTATATGCACTAATTAGTGTACTAATTGGTGCATGTAACACTACTGTTAAAAATTGAAACTAATTTTTTGCGGTGTAGCACCAGTTGGTATACTAATTAATATACCAATATATGTTATGGCATTATTATTTTAAAACTATGACTCTCACTCATTATATAAATTATGGAATGCGTGTTTAATTTTTGAATCTAAATATTAATACTCAAGTCTTGTTTAGGGACTTTTTTTTTTTTTAGCTAAAAATTCAAAAAAATCAGTACAAATTGTTATATCACTCTATTGAATATTTCCATATGGACATAAATTTTTTTTTAGAAAAATGACATGCAAGTTCACTTTTTAAACTCATTTTCTAAAGTAAATGATGTTTAAGTGATATGATTGATTGATGGTTGGAGAATATATGAGAAAGAGTGTTGTATTTAATAATCTAATTGATTCTCACATCACTTGTTTACTCTACTAACTAGTGTATCAATTGATATTATATACACCAATTAGTGTACTAATTAGTGCATGTAGCACCATTGTTAAAAATTGGATCTAATTTTTTGCAATATAACACCAATTGGTACACAAATTAATATACCAACATATGTTATGACATTATTATTTTAAAACTATGACTCCCACTCATTATATAAATTATAAAGATTTAAAATCTCTAAAATTATATTACATCATCTGTTAATATATTTAAGTATACCAATTGGTATATATAGGACTATTTTGGGAAGTGAGTTAAAAGCCACTTCCCAGCTTTTAACCCACTTTCCTCCCTAAAAAAAAAGTCTAAAAGCATTTTTTAACTATCTTCCCAAAACACCCCCATAGTATTATTCAAGCCTCTTTTGGGTACTTGGCTTTTAGCCACGTTTGTGTTCGTAGAAAAAGTTAAAAGTTGGCTTTTTTATATTTAAAGACATTAGGGAAATTAATTTTTAGCCACTGTTGAAATTAGAATTCTACCCCTCATGGGTCAAAATATTCTACATGGGTGAAATTGTAAATATTTTAAATTGAATGGGGCTAGTTTAGTTATTTTATTGTAATTAGACATCATAAACAAATATTAATCAAAAAAGCTAAAAGTAACTTTTTATCAACTTCTCAAATCACTTGTCTAAAAAAGTCAAAAGCTTGGTTAAAAGCTAAAAAATTATTTTTTATCATCTTCCCCAAACACCACTCAATTTTTTGTCTCAAA
This sequence comes from Camellia granthamiana, assembly GCA_036172215.1. NCBI lineage: Eukaryota > Viridiplantae > Streptophyta > Magnoliopsida > Ericales > Theaceae > Camellia > Camellia granthamiana. The sequence goes on from CM069905.1 coordinate 131,067,511, forward strand.
ACTTTATGAATAATGTTATATGCATAAATTGATATATTAATTAGTATATTAATAGATAATATAATATAAACTTTAAAGCTTTACATTTTTATAATTTATATCATGGCTAAAATCATAATTTTAAAATAATAATATTACAATACATATTAATATATTAATTGATGGGTGGAGCACCTAAAGATTGTTGTTTGGGATGATCTAAATAAGTGTATTTTTTTAACTTTTTATGAAATATGAATTAGATTTGGATTAAGTTTGAAATGATATATTAAAAAAGTAATATAATTTAAATAAAATGATGTGCCTAAAATAGAATAATGACTTTTTAATTTTTTTTAAACATGTCAAACTAGTCTTTATTCACACGTTAGTCGGCGTCGTCGACAAATCCGAAATTCTGACCGAGAACTCGTTCACATTGTGCATGTAGACTCACGCTAGTCAAGTCAAACTAAGGATTCTTTAATCTTATTTTTCAATGTTAAAGTTGTCAATCTGTTAAAAAAAAAAATGTTAAAATTATTAAACATGTCACGCAAACACAGTTGTGCAAAGCTAAACAACAACGGTCAACTTGCAGCAACGCTAGATGTATATTAGAAAGGAAAATGACATGTAAATTTATTTTTTAGACACACTTTAGATATTTAGTAATCATATTATTAAGTTTAAAAAATATGTCTAATTTTTAAATTTAAATAATAATGCTTTATTATCAATTTAAAAATTTTATCTAAAGTGTTTTTAAGAATTATTCTGTCCCAAAATAATAATCATTTTTCAAGAATCTCAACTTTTTAAGGAATCATTATTATTGCAATGATATACTTTTTAAGGAATCATTCAATTTGCTTGTTTTTTTAATTTAAAATTCACTTTTAAAAAAATTAGCCTTTTTTATTTTTTGTTTTTTTTTATATTTATTAAATTGTTTTTAATACTTTAAGTAATTTTAAAAAAAATTTAAATACACCTAACATAAATACACTTAAAAAGTATAATATTTGTGAATTTTTTTTATAAAAAAATTCACAAAATACCAAAAATACAAAAAATAAAAATAAAAATTCAATACATTTTTCGTATTCTTGTGTATTTATTAATTTTTTTTATAAATATTTTACTTTTTAGATACATATAAATAAGGTGCATATAAAAAAGTAAAAAAAAATTCTTAAAATTTTAAAAATATTCACTAAAAATAAAAAAACTCAATTTTCAGAAAATTGAAACCAAACATAGTGATTATTAATGCAATGATATATTTTCAAATTTTTAAAAGAAAATGCTATGAATCCAAAATAATATGTCAAATTTTCTACCAAATCTTTCATATGTGTATGGATTCCACACAAATCTACATAGGTGTGGGCCCCACACCCATGTGAGAAGTTTGATAAATTATTTGGGATCTCTAACATAACTCATATCTAAATTTTCTTCTCAATAATGGCTCTGCTCATGATAATTGAGAAGGGAATTTGTACCGAACAAAAAAAGGACCGAGCTAATTCCACCATTGGTGGTTGCCATTGCGTTTCTCTAACCGAGCTAATTGTGCAGTCAGGCTTTAAGCGGCAGCAAGATTATGGTCTCATTGGTGAGGTTCACATGCTGAACCGAGCTCAGCTCAGCTAAGAGTGGCTCTGAGTGCTGTTGTAATTGGTTTTTCGGGCTCCTCAGAAAAGAGTTTAGTCTCATCGAATGCGATTCCCTACGGTTCAAACTCCTGTGATTCTGAATTTGGTTTCACGAGTGCAATGTGAAACAAAAGAAAATGAGAGTCAAAATCCAGCAAATCCCAAAAAAATCCACTAATTGCAAGAAATACTAAAAATAGACTGCATTGTCAGATTTCAGAGTCGCGGCCTAATATTTTTTGGGAGAATTAGGAAATCCGTGACTCAGGCCAAAGGCCACTTGTTCGTCATAACCAAAGTTGTCTTGGTTCGAGAACTTAGGTATGAAAGGGGAAGATTATGAATTGAGCACCCTACTCATCCGATCAAAGATCGGCCTTTACTAAATCATGATGTGAATTTTATAGATATTATATATTCATATTCTGATTTATTAATATGCTAACATTACTATGTGAGGCAAACAAGTATAGACCGTATCACTTACTTTGGAATGTTTTGATTTCATGCTTATTAATATGTGCAACTTAAAGAAAAAAAATGAGCTCATATGTACAACAATCAAAGCCATTCCAATTTAAGCAAAATAACCTCCATCCACAAGCATTCATAGATTATTTCAAGTAAGCAAATAGTCTCATGGTAATATGCTCGACATGGTAACACACACACACACACGTATGATATGCTAAAAGCAAAAAATACTCACATAGTATTCATCTGCGGCAAGCCAAAGAAAAGAAAATAATTAGAAAAATGCATGATCTTAAAAATGTACATGACTAATGAAACATATACAAAATGCAATTGCTAGATTCAATTACTAACATGACATGTGACGTAACTCAAAGCATGAGGTAGCACATATAATCAAGTAGAAAATGATAACAACATCACGTATGATGAGCCAGACTTTAATGCGTGCAAAAATGGATGCGAGGCATGGGAACAATATGAAACAAAAACATGATGCTACAAACAGTGATATTAAGCATGTAAATAAAATAGAGAAAGAAATGGGGGTTGGAAGACATATATCAACTGTTACAAATTTGTCCTCTTACAAGAGGGTCTGAATGTCCTAATTAACTATTTATTACATTACTGAACGAATAATTACTTAATTATTACATTTGCAAATATTATAGCAAATAATAACAGAAAGAAAGAAAGGGGAAAAAAAAAAGACAAAGACAAAGACAAAGACTAGGGATGGCAATTTGAACCTGGCCCAACCGGGGACCTAACCCTGAATTGAGCGGTTTTTTACCGAAAAATACTCCTGACGGGCCGGGGATAGTATTCAAAAATAAATCCTCGAGAATATTCGAGCTGGGAACGGTGATACATTTTTCAGCCCCGGACCTAGCCAGGCCCTAGCCTTGACCTTGACGCTGACCCCACCTCGTTTAGCCCCTGATTTATATATGTGTGTTTAGGGTTTGGTTAACTCACACACAAACACAACCGCTGCTCCTCTCTCTCTCTGTCGTCTCCCTCTCTCTATCGCCCCTCACACACACACACACACACACACACACACACACACACACACACACACACACACGACCACCACTTCTCTCTCTGCTCCTTCACTGCCGCTTCTTCCTCACCGTTGCTCCTGTCTCTCTCTCGGCGTCGGCGGAGTATCTCACACACGACTGTCGCTCCTCTCTCTAGGCGTCGGCGACAACTCCTCCTCTCTCTCTTGCGGTATCTCTTCCTCTCTAGTTACTCTCTCTCTCTCTCTCTCTCTCTCTCTCTCTCTCTCTCTCTCTTGTTTTTGTTCTTCAGATCTAGAAAATGATAAAGATGAAGATGTTTTTTTTATTTGAGCTTAGATCTGTATGGGTGTGTTGTTGTTGTTGATGATGACGACGACGATGATGAACAGTGTTGTTCTTGTTGTTGTTGATGATGATGATGATGTTGATGTTGTTATTGTTGATGAATTCTTATATTTTATGAAGCTGATTTTTTTTTTTTTTTTTTTTGGCCGGGAATTTTCGGGGTTGAGGAAACCCGTTCCCCATTAGGGGAGTGGTAATAGGTTCCTCATCGGGGATCAGGGCCGGGAGGGAATTTCCACCATTAAAGATCGAGAACGGGGAGTGTGATCCCCCAGCCTCACTCCGTTGCCATTCTTAACAAGGACCACACACGCGCAAATGAGAATATCCTCCATAAATTGTTCTATCTGCCTTTAGAAGAACTGCTCTGTTTTACCCTCAGCCACTGCTCTGTTTTGCCAACAACAACACTCTGTTTGTCCACTTTGAGGCCTGGTCGTTCCAAAATGAGGCCCGACCAAGTCCAATAAAAGACGGTTATGCTTCAATTTCAACCAAAAAACCTGTTTTGTACAATGAGGTAATAACAGGGCAGACATAGTGTTTCCAAAAGATGTTTGTTATTTCTATACATTTCTATCATAAAGATACTCAAAGGAGAGGTAGAATTGCTTCCTAAATCATCAAACATCACAAGGTTATTGCATGATGATATTAGAGGTGGCAAAAATGAGAATTAAAGCTAGAAATTTCAAATGAAGAAACGGCTCAAACATACTAGATCTCATACTAAACAAGAATAAATGAGTACTCAAATTAGAGAGAATAGATTAATGAGAATCATTTTATGTAAAAGCCTTGGAAACAAAAGGTTGCATCATTGAAGAAAGGAATTAGAGACTCCTTTCTGTTCTCATGGAACATGAATTGATATATAGTTCCATACTTCAAAATGAAACTAGAAGAGTCTCTAATATTTTCCATAAAATAGATCTTTTTTTTTTTTTTTTTTTGGATAAGCAAGTCATATTATAACCAAAAAAGAAAGATATACAATGAAATTCAATACACATCTTTTGTAGGGAGAATAAACATAAACAAAAGCAAACTACTCCCCCAAAAGAAACAAACTAAGCATGTAGACGACAAACAAAACATACACAACAAAGGATTCAAAATTTCCCTCTAGCACTCTTCAAGTAATGAAGTTTCGCTTTGAGTTTTCTTCTGTTATCCTCCTTTGTAGTCTTCCTATTAATGGGATCACTTGGAGATGGACTCCCTCTACTTTTTAGGCTCTTCGTTTGACACAGCAACTCTTGATTTAATTCTCCATTCCCCAACTCTCCCATATCACATGATTCAAGGACATCAAAAGTATTAGATATTGATGGGGTGAAACGTTGCGTCTCCCCCTCTTTGTTTATCACTGTCGTTGAACCTTGCCCATCATCTCTCCCTTTTTTCTTCACCACTTCCCACTTAGTTGGAACTTGTATGTTAGCCTCCTTGACTCTCCACTCTTGTTTGGAAGATGGAGGGTTCAAAGTCTTTGGCTTGTGAGGGCACAAATTAGTGGTATGACCAAAAGTCTTACAAACATCACACCTTTGAGGCTTCCATGGAACCTCAACTTGAATCTCATATGGGTCACCATAACCAAGATTTATTTTGAAAGACTTAGGGATCTCTTTATTTGTTAGCACTTCAATACATATTCTCACAAACGTAGGTCTGCTTCTCTTGAACGTAGGCTCATCCAAATAAAGAGGAGTTCCCATGATGCTAGCAATGTAACCCAAACCTTCTTTAGTCCAAAGCTTCGAAGGAATATTATACAAGTTCACCCACAATGGCACACTCGAAAATTCACACTTTGTTAGTTTTAGTCCAGGTTGCCATTTTTTAACAATAATCAATCTAGCCCCAACGTAATAGGGGCCATCTTCCAAAATTTTGTCTATAGCCTCTTCACTTTTTACTTTAAAAATAAAAAACCCATTGTCAATGGAGACAACATCTTCAAGCAAATTTTTCCAAAGTTTCTCTGCCCAAGTTTTCACATAATGGAAAGAGAATCTTTTATCAATGAAGTATCCAACCAAGGCATTTCCCCAATGAGAAAAGCCTTTTTTTGAGATCTCTAGAGGGACATTATACATGCCATCTACTAGGTTCTCAATCTTATGGGCACCTATTTTATAGTTCATTTTTGACACCTTGTTAATCTCTTCTTTAAGTAAAGAGCTCCAAGCTTGTAGAGGCTTACCTGACATAGCAGTTATATCACCATCATGACATTCACCCTTGCCAAATTGTGTGTCTTCGATATGTAGTTCAACCAAATCCTCATTTCTACAAGCCCGCATATTTTCAACACTCTTCTGTTGCTTGGTGCCAATTACTTCTCTTCTTTGATCAACACTGGGTGAGCCAAGTTTATTTGTCATTATCATTTCTTTTGCCGCTAGTGGGGAAACAATGGCCAATTTTGGCCACTGCTCAAGATCAGTTAGCACTCTAGTTGGTGTGTTCCATGCATTAGGTGTTTGATGCTGCTTTGATGATTGCTCAGTTAAGGCTTGCATTTCCACATTCAATTGCAATCATGGTGTACCAAGATTTCCACACAAACATAGATCGACACAATCACACTCGATTGAGCTATCCTCCGATTCCACATCCCTTAAACCCCTTTTGTTTTCATTCGAGGGCCCTTGCCATGGTCCCACAAAATCTCCAGATATGAGAAATTTGGGGGCTCCTCGGATGCGTGTAGACCTGCAGAGGAGTACAACATGCATCTCATCGGTAGATATTTGAGCATCCACCTGATTATCAAACTCCTGTAAGGAGACCTTGGTTGATTTACACTTAGCAAATTTACATTTTGATTTACTCTTCGCTAATTTGCTCTTAGCTAGTTTGTCCTTCTTCATTGATAGCTTGATGCCCTCTCTGTCTCTCTCTTTGTCCCTCTGTCTCTCTCTCTCTTTCTTCTTAATCATCTTATGACTTCCTAGTAGCAGAGTTCACTGAGGCATTTTGTCAAACAGGTGAAGGGCAAGACCTTTGGTTGCACAGGAAACTCTCTACCTTGTAAGTCAGCTTGGCCACTTTCAGCAACAACTAGGCTTAGCACTCAGTAACCTAGAATCCGTCTTTGGTTTTAAGAGAAACAAAGCCTTAAAGATTGAAGAACAGTGGGAACACGAACAATACCTGGAACATACTCAAAGCCCGAGTGTACCCAATAACTCCAAACTATACCTGAGGAGGATTCATGTCACGACCCAAACCCGGCCCTATGGGTTTTGCACCGTAACCGGCCAGTAATCCGAGATTACCGAAGGCCTGCTTAACAGTAACACAGTAAAATAGAGTACAAGGCCTGGCGGAAGCCAAAACAGTAAATAAACAATGTCCAATGAGCTGTGACAGTCTGTATGCCAGAAAGACTTTCATACATATATACATAAACAGTACAGAACAGTATGTACAATATTTACAATCATTCAGAATAGGGACTCAATCCCTCAACATAACAGTACGGTACAGTCTATACAGTTTACAAAACAGATACAGAGACAGAAAGGGGAAATAAAAGACCCCTAAGCCATAGCATGGCAGGCTCGGAACCTCGCAGTGAGGCACAGTGGTTGGCTTGACAAAAAGGGAGCCTAACGCACGCTCCTAGCTCCGGTCTGGTGCCTGAACACCTACATATATATATATATAAACAGTGAGCTAAAGCCCAGTGAATAACATAATGCATAAAGAGGTTAAGAATGAATGTCCTTACAGTAATGAAAACAGTTCATTGATTCAGTATATCAGTCATTCAGTCATATGTGGTACATCCATTAGCATAGCAGTACAGTAAACAGTAGGTCTTAAAAGACCGAACAGTAAATGATGGCCATCAATCAGTAAACAGTAGTGGTTCCAACGACGGAACCGACAGAGATCTCTGTAACAGTAACGGTCAGTAACAGTAGTTGCCAAGGATGCCACAATACAGTTCAAAATATAGGACATGCATTCATTCAGTTAACAGTAACAGTTCAGAAACAGTTCAGTTCAATTGTTCAGAAGGTAATCGTTTTGAACATATCTTTACACAAAAGTTACTCACAGAGTTCTGGGCTACAGTAGGCTAGAGCGTCTCCTCAGTCGCCAACTCTACACAGTTTACAGGACGAACACACTCTAAGCTACACAGTTGGGAAAGATAATAACTTAATCCCTAATTTGCTTCGGTGTGTTCTACATCTATATCCTCAATAAGATGTCTTAAACTAGGCCTAAGAATGCCTAGGATGTGATGAGGATGCAAAGATGCAATCAGAAAACAATTTCAGAGTTTTTCAGAAAAACAGAGTTCCGCTCGAGCGTAGGTTTCCCCACTCGAGCGTGAATGCAGACAAAGGTATCCGCTCGAGCGTCACTTTCCCCGCTCGAGCAGACTGTAAAAGTACTGGATAGGCGAAATCTCCGCTCGACGCCCGCTCGAGCATGAGACACCTGCCTCCGCTCGAGCGTGAATTACTCCGCTCGAGCGGTCTGTAAAACAGTGAGAGATGCTGGATGCTCGAATTCCCTGCTCGAGCGCCACTTTCCCCGCTCGAGCGGGAGTGCAAAATCTGGAAATCCCAGATTGCACCTCCAAGCTCAAAAGCAAGTTTAAATACATCAAAACCGATCCTCTTGGGCTAAATTTCCAGAAAAAACTTGTAAACATATAGAATGACATGATTCAAAGCTCAATTGGAGAAATCAAAGCCCAAGGGTGTTTAATTCAAACTCAATTTCAACCAATTTTCATGAACATAGAGAACATGCAAACATGCATGAATTCAAACCAATTCAAAGCTTCAATTTCATGCTCTAGTGAGCCAAATCTTTAAAAAACATGATGAGTTCATGGTCTCTTGTAAACATATGAGCATACATGTACAATTTTATGAGTGACAACCTCAAAACTTCAAATTAAAGGCATGTATGCATGAACTAGGCTCCAATTTAACATACATGGACCAATTCAAGGCTCAAATCACTAGGGGCTCAAGAACTAAGCATGAACAAGTTCAAATACATTAATAGAAGGTTAAATTCTCTTACCTAAGTCTTGAATTATAGACAAGGAAGCTCAATTATGCAAATTTATACTTTAATCCCTTCGATTTCCAAGCAAATCTACAAGTGAACTCAAGTCTCTCTCCCTCTCTCACTCTATGGTCGGTGGAAACTCAAGGAAGAGACTGATCAAATGTTGCTTCTAAGTGTAATGTGGAGATCAAAATGTTGAGTTAGTGGGCCACTAGAGTGGCAAAATGGTAAATAAGGGCAACTATGCAATTTAACTCATTTTAATCTAATTTAATCATACATAATCACATTTCAATCAAATATGCCATAAAATCACATAATTATGATGATCATAAAACGTCAATCGATTTCAGATTCAGCCGCCGATAAGGCCTTCAATTTACAGTTTAAACACAAAAACATGAATAGATAGTCAGACAATCGAACAGATAGAAATGCAATACAATAGATATACTCAGGCAATTCAGTTTCAGACTTCAGTCAGTCAGTTCGGTATTTATCCAGTTCAATTATCAGTCATATTCAGTTTCAATTCAACGGTAATCGGTATTTAATCAGTAAGTGGTGGTGAGGGTTATTACAGTCTCCCCTCCTTAAAAAGAGTTTAGTCCTCTAAACTCGAGTTACCTTCACTCTGGAAGAAAACAGGATTCAGTGGGAATAGTTCAGGATATCTCTTGGCCATGTCATCTTCCCTTTCCCAAGTGGCATACACGCCACCATGGTTTTGCCAGTCAACTTTCACTAACGGGATCTCTTTGTTTCTCAACTTTTTGATCCGTCTGTTTACAATCTGTATGGGCCGTTCCTCGTAAGTGTAGTCATCACTCAGCACTACCCGAGTCGGCTCTATCACATGAAAAGGATCCCGGAGGTAGTCCCTCAACATAGAGATGTGGAAGACGTTGTGCATATGCTCCATTTCAGGAGGGAGCGCAACTTGATACGCCACCGGATTGATTTTCTCAATAATCTCATACGGTCCGACATATCTTGGCGCTAACTTGCCTTTGACTCCAAAACGAGTCTGGCCTTTCATCGGTGTGACTTTCACAAACACGTGATCACCCACTTCATACTCTCTGTCTCGTCTTCTAACATCAGCATAATTTTTCTGTCTGCTCTGTGCAGTTTTCAGCCTCTGTTGTATCAGTTTCACTTTCTCAGTTGTTTCATAAACAATCTCGGGCCCAAGTAAAGGCCCGTCTCCAACTTCTGCCCAGCAAATCGGAGATCTACATTTTCTGCCATACAATGCCTCGAAAGGCACCATACCAATACTGGAATGGAAGCTATTATTGTAGGCAAATTCGGCTAAGGGCAAATGACTCTCCCAGCTTTCTTGAAAATCGAGGACACACATTCTCAGTAAATCCTCCAGAGTCTGGATGGTCCTTTCTGACTGGCCATCTGTCTGAGGATGATAGGCACTACTCAGTCTCAATTTAGTACCCAATGCAGTCTGTAGGCTTTGCCAGAACCTCGATGTGAACTTCGAATCCCTGTCAGAAACAATAGACACAGGCACTCCATGCAGTCTAACAATTTCATCAATATAAATTACGGCCAATCTGTCCGCATTGTAGATTGTCTTGACAGGTAAGAAGTGAGCAAATTTAGTCAGTCTATCAACGATAACCCAAATTGAGTCCATACCTTTACTGGAGCGAGGCAATCCAACGATAAAATCCATGATAATATGTTCCCATTTCCACTCCGGTATTGGTAAGAGCTGTAATAAGCCTGCGGGTCGTTGATGTTCGGCTTTGACTTGTTGGCAATGAAGACATTTTGATACAAAATCGGCGATTTCTTTCTTCATTCCCGGCCACCAGAAATTCAGTTTCAAATCTTGATACATTTTCGTGTTCCCTGGGTGGATAGACAGTTTTGAATTGTGGCCTTCATTCAGAACTTTCCTTTTCAATTCAGTATCATTCGGTACACACAGTCTTCCTTGGAATTTCAATACATTATTTTCAAACTTGAATCCCGGTCTTGGTTTTGATTCCCTTTCTTCGATGATCTTCTTCAAGAAGTCATCCAGTTGCTGTTTCTCTTTAATCTCTTCAATCAGTGCCGGTTGAGCAGAAATAGCAGCTAAGGTTCCACCTTGTTCTCGTAAAACAATTTCAATTTCAGATTTTTCAAGGTCACAAAGCAACTCTTTTTTTCCGGTGAGTAAACAGGCTAAGTTTCCAATTGATTTCCGGCTCAATGCATCGGCAATGGTGTTGGCTTTTCCTGGATGATACAATATCTGTAGGTCATAATCTTTAATCAGTTCTAGCCATCTCCGTTGTCTCATGTTCAGTTCTTTCTGTGTGAAGAAATATTTTAAGCTTTTATGGTCAGTGTATATTTCACATGTTGCCCCATACAGGTAGTGACGCCAAATTTTCAGTGCAAATACTACTGCAGCAAGTTCCAGATCATGGGTCGGGTAGTTCTTTTCGTGCGGTCTCAGTTGTCGGGAAGCATAGGCAATTACTCTCCCATTCTGCATTAAAACACATCCCAAACCCGTATGAGAAGCATCACTAAAAACAGTATAACCATCCGTACCTGAAGGTAAGGTAAGAACTGGTGCAGTCACAAGTCGAGTTTTCAACTCTTGGAAAGCAGATTCCCTTTGGTCAGTCCAGTCAAAAGATATCCCCTTCTGAGTCAGTTGAGTCAATGGTAAGGCAATTTTGGAGAAGTCTTTGACAAATCTTCTGTAATATCCAGCCAATCCCAAAAAGCTTCGGACTTCCGTCACATTTGTTGGTCTGGGCCAGTTTACTACAATTTCAATTTTCTGTGGATCAACAGAAATTCCATCATTGCTAACAACATGCCCCAAAAACATAACATGATCAAGCCAAAATTCGCATTTAGACAGTTTAGCATATAGTTTCTGTTCTCTTAGGGTTTGTAGGGCAAGTCTCAAATGATGTTCATGTTCTTCTACACTTTTAGAGTAAATCAGTATATCATCAATGAATACAACAATAAAGTCATCAAGGTATGGTTTAAAGATTCTGTTCATAAGGTCCATAAATGCAGCAGGTGCATTGGTAACTCCGAAAGGCATAACTAGAAATTCGTAATGTCCATACCTCGTTCGAAAAGCAGTTTTAGCAATGTCTTCTGGTTTAACTTTCAACTGATGGTATCCGGATCTGAGGTCAATCTTAGAAAATACTTGAGCACCCTGTAACTGATCAAACAGGTCATCAATACGCGGTAATGGGTATTTATTTTTCACAGTTACCTTGTTCAGTTCGCGGTAGTCAATACACAGTCTCAGTGAGCCATCTTTCTTTTTCACAAACAGAACAGGTGTGTCCCACGGTGAAGTACTAGGTCTGATAAACTTTTTGTCTAGCAGTTCTTGCAGTTGCACTTTCAGTTCCTTCAGTTCAGTTGGGGCCATTCGGTAAGGAGCTTTAGATATCGGCTGTGTCCCCGGAATCACATCTACGGTGAATGCAATCTCCCTGTCAACCAAATCTCCAGGCAGATTATCTGGAAAAACATCTGAGAATTCTCTGACTATAGGAATATAGTTCACATTAGCAATGTCATCAGTAGATACAGTCAATACAGAACACAGATACCCTTTACACCCATTTCTAATCAATTTAACGACTTTCACGGATGAAATCAAATACGGTTGGACGGAAAACTACTCGTTTCGTTACACAGTCTATGGTGGCATGATATTTTGTTAACCAGTCCATCCCCAATATAACATCAAAGTGATCAATGTTCAGTGGCAGTAAATCAATAAACAGATGTGCATCTCCAAGAATAATTTCACAAGCAGGGTACATGTATGCACAGGTCATAGATCCCTCAACGGGTGAAGATACAGCTAACAGATAGTTCATAGGTTCTAAGGGTCTATTCAATTTACGTGAAAAAGCATGCGACACATAAGAATGCGTAGACCCCGAATCAATCAGTACATATGCATTTTGAGTGCAAATAGAGAGGATACCTGACACGACAGTCTCGGTATTTTGTACATCTCCTGGTACTAGGGCGAACACTCGGCCCTGCCTCATAGGCTCTTTCCCGGTAGCTTTGGGGTTCGGTTTCGGTGCAACTGTTGATGCTGCTGCACTTGGTGTAGCTTTACTACTAGCTTGTGGAGTAGAGGGGCAGTCTTTAACCATGTGGCCTATTTTGCCACACCTGTAACAAGCCCCAGATATCTTGTAACAAACTCCCTTGTGGTTTCTGCCACATTCAGAACAGGGTGGTATTGAACGGTTCCCTTGACTAGAAGTAGTCGTTGACCCCGTATTCTGTTTCTTGTTCAATGGGTTGTGCTTGCCTTTCTTAAACTTGAAATTCTGCCTTTTACCGCGCCATTCAGACGCCGGTGTTTCAGTTTTCAATGCTTCGATGTTCGCTTCGGCCATCAAAGCCCGATCAAGCACATTCACATAATTCGGTAATTTCAACACATTAATTCTGTCAAGAATTGCAACATTGAGGCCACCTTCAAATTTTCTGGCCTTCTTGTAATCGGTGTCCACCATATGCGGCGCATATCTCGCAAGCTCCGTGAACTTTGTTTCATATTCGGCAACGGACATTGTGCCCTGAGGAGGATTCATGTCACGACCCAAACCCGACCCTATGGGTTTAGCACCGTAACCGGCCAGTAATCCGAGATTACCGAAGGCCTGCTTAATAGTAGCACAGTAAAACAGAGTACAGGGCCTGGCGGAAGCCAAAATAGTAAATAAACAATGTCCAATGAGCTGTGACAGTCTGTATGCCAGAAAGACTTTCATACATATATACATAAACAGTACAGAACAGTATGTACAATATTTACAATCATTCAGAATAGGGACTCAATCCCTCAACATAACAGTACGGTACAGTCTATACAGTTTACAAAACAGATACAGAGACAGAAGGGGGAAATAAAAGACCCCTAAGCCATAGCATGGCAGGCTCGGAACCTCGCAGTGAGGCACAGTGGTTGGCTTGACAAAAAGGGAGCCTAATCCACGCTCCTAGCTCCGGTCTGGTGCTTGAACACCTACATATATATATATAAACAGTGAGCTAAAGCCCAGTGAATAATATAATGCATAAAGAGGTTAAGAATGAATGTCCTTACAGTAATGAAAACAGTTCATTGATTCAGTATATCAGTCATTCAGTCATATGTGGTACATCCATTAGCATAGCAGTACAATAAACAGTAGGTCTTAAAAGACCGAACAGTAAATGATGGCTATCAAACAGTAAACAGTAGTGGTTCCAACGAGGGAACCGACAGAGATCTCTGTAACAGTAACGGTCAGTAACAGTAGTTGCCAAGGATGCCACAATATAGTTCAAAATATAGGACATGCATTCATTCAGTTAACAGTAACAGTTCAGAAACAGTTTAGTTCAATTGTTCAGAAGGTAATCGTTTTGAACATATCTTTATACAAAAGTTACTCACAGAGTTCTGGGCTAAAGTAGGCTAGAGCGTCTCCTCAGTCGCCAACCCTACACAGTTTACAGGACGAACACACTCTAAGCTACACAGTTGGGAAAGATAATAACTTAATCCCTAATTTGCTTCGGTGTGTTCTACATCTATATCCTTAATAAGATATCTTAAACTAGGCCTAAGAATGCCTAGGATGTGATGAGGATGCAAAGATGCAATCAGAAAACAATTTCAGAGTTTTTCAGAAAAACAGAGTTCCGCTCGAGTGTAGGTTTCCCCGCTCGAGCGTGAATGCAGACAAAGGTATCCGCTCGAGCGTCACTTTCCCCGCTCGAGCGGACTGTAAAAGTATTGGATAGGCGAAATCTCCGCTCGACGCCCGCTCGAGCGTGAGACACCTGCCTCCGCTCGAGCGTGAATTACTCCACTCTAGCGGTCTGTAAAACAGTGAGAGATGCTGGATGCTCGAATTCCCCGCTCGAGCGCCACTTTCCCTCCTTGAGCGGGAGTGCAAAATCTGGGAATCCCAGATTGCACCTCCAAGCTCAAAACCAAGTTTAAATGCATCAAAACCGATCCTCTTGGGCTAAATTTCCAGAAAACACTTGTAAACATATAGAATGACATGATTCAAAGCTCAATTTGAGAAATCAAAGCCCAAGGGTGTTTAATTCAAACTCAATTTCAACCAATTTTCATGAACATGGAGAACATGCAAACATGTATGAATTCAAACCAATTCAAAGCTTCAATTTCATGCTCTAGTGAGCCAAATCTTTCAAAAACATGATGAGTTCATGGTCTCTTGTAAACATATGAGCATGCATGTACAATTTTGTTAGTGACAACCTCAAAACTTCAAATTAAAGGCATGCATGCATGAACTAGGCTCCAATTCAACATACATGGACCAATTCAAGGCTCAAATCACTAGGGGCTTAAGAACTAAGCATGAACAAGTTCAAATACATTAATAGAAGGTTAAATTCTCTTACCTAAGTCTTGAATTATAGACAAGGAAGCTCAATTATGCAAATTTATACTTCAATCCCTTCGATTTCCAAGCAAATCTACAAGTGAACTCAAGTCTCTCTCCCTCTCTCACTCTATGGTCGGTGGAAACTCAAGGAAGAGACTGATCAAATGTTGCTTCTAAGTGTAATGTGGAGATCAAAATGTTGAGTTAGTGGGCCACTAGAGTGTCAAAATGGTAAATAAGGCCAACTATGCAATTTAACTCATTTTAATCTAATTTAATCATACCTAATCACATTTCAATCAAATATGCCATAAAATCACATAAATTATGATGATCATAAAATATCAATCGATTTCAGATTCGGCCGCCGATAAGGCCTTCAATTTACAGTTTAAACACAAAACATGAGCAGATAGAAATGCAATACAATAGATATACTCAGGCAATTCAGTTTCAGACTTCAGTCAGTCAGTCAGTTCGGTATTTATCCAGTTCAATTATCAGTCATATTCAGTTTCAATTCAACGGTAATCGGTATTTAATCGGTAAGCGGTAGTGAGGGTTATTACAATTCACTTTGAAGGATTACTTTGAACAGTCCAAGGATATGATCAGATCCAACGACGGTGGTCCGCCTCGTTGGTTTTCGCCGTTGGAGTGCCGCTCTCGATCTTGGGGGATTTGGTCTCTGCTTCTGTTTTGGACTCTGCTTGATTTCAAACCAGCACCTCCGTCCAATAAAAGAGATCTTGTTTTGCTTTAAAGAGAACAAAATCAAAACTAAATTAAAACAAACAGAACAATTCAAAAAAAACAAGCTAACTATCACTTGCGTTAAACGACAAAGACATATAAGGGGTGCAGTATAATTTATTAAATGTGGAAAGGGTATCTGTATTAAAGAAAAACTTTAAGGGATGCCAGTGTAATTTACCCTTAAAATTTAAAGTCAATATCCATTCATGGAGTGGCCCCACAATAAAAAAATCAAATCTAAATCATAAACCTAAAATTTTGAATAACTTCTTTCTTTGTTGTTATTATTATTATTATCATTATTATTATTATTATTATTTTGGTGCTGAGACTTTTTGCTGACCAAATGGACTACATGCCAAAAACAAACATCTATTCTATAAAATTAACTAGAATTTAGAAGAAGGGTTAAAGATTCATTCCTGGAATGGTTCCATATATTAATAGAAGTTGAGCAAATGTTAATTAACACTCTCTAGTTTATATCATAATTTTTTTGTTATTTTTTATAATTTATAAATTAAAGTACACTGTTAATGACTTAAACAAAAAAATAAAATTTTATACACATTTATACATATATAATCTCATTATATGCCTATGACATTTTCGTCCTTTTTAGATTCAAAATATAATTTGCCCCATTATATTTTATTCCATCTAGGAGCCTGACTTTTGAAAATATAAACACATCACCTTATTTGATTCTAATTTTTTGAATTTAATTTTTTGAATTTTTTTTATTTTTTATTTTGTTTTTCGTATTTTTTTATTTTTCAAGAATTTTTTGTAATAATTCAACCAAATTTTTTACTTTTTAGACAGACCTAATCTAGATATAACTAAAAAGTAAAATATTTTAAAAAAATTATTAAATATATAAGAATACAAAAATGTATTAAATTTTCATATCTTTTGGTATTTAATGAATTTTAAAATTTTTTTTTTTACAAATATTACATTTTTTAATTGTATTTATATTAAGTGTATTTAAAAGGGTAAATTACAAATACACCCCTTGACGTTTGTTTAAAATACAAAATTTTCCTTATAATTTGAAAAATTACAAATACCCCCTTATTAGAATTTTTTTATTTAACAGAATTAACTAAAAAAATGAAATTCATAATTGCTCTCCTATATAATAATAAAATTGCATAAATTATTAATTGAAACATATTTTTAACATCATTAAAAACTATTAATTGACTTGATGATTTATTAATAAAAGGGTGATTTGTTATAAAATTAGAAAACCTCAGGAGGTGGAATGTAATTTTCAAAATCACAGGAGGCGATTTGTATTTTAATCAAATCTTAGGGGGTATTTGTAATTTATCCTATTTAAAATGTAAAAAAATTTCTTAAAATATTTTTTTTTTAAAAAAAATTTACAAAAAATTATTAAAAAAAATACTAAAAATAAAAAAATTAAAGAGTTAATTACCAAAAAGTCTTGTCTACATATTTGGTGGTAGCTTAGGTCCTGTCAAAAAGTTTTTGAACCAATAAGTCCCATTTATAGGTAAAAAGACGTTTTGCCATTTAATCCCAAAATTGAGAATGTTCTTAATTTCAAAACTGAGAATATTCTCAATTTTCAAACAGAGAATGATTTTAGTATATAATTATCAAAATTAAAATATTTCTGTTTGGCTTTTGAGAAAAGTATAGGATTGAAAAGAAAGATAATTCTGCGAATATTCTAAGAAATTTATAATTATCAATTTTGAGAAATTTCTCAATTTTTTCATGATTAAAATTGAGAATATTATAAACTGATAGAGTTCTCAATTTTAAAAAACTCTCTCTCTCTCTGCAATCTGTCTCAATCTCCTAATTGGTTCTCTCATCTCAACTTTCCAACAATCGGATCTCAGTACTGATTCACTTTCTCTCTCCGATTGAAAAACAAAATCTGGAGCTTCTACAGACTAACAATGGCTATCTCAGTCCAAAACCTCATCAAGGAGCGCAAATATCCATTCGATTTCTCTCTCTTCGTCCTCCTCCTCTTCGTGACATTCATTCTCTTGTCCACCTCCTCTCAATCCCTTATCAGAGTGAGCTTTGCACTATGACATACATTCAAAGAGAAGCATCCTAACAACAAATCCCATTAATTTGAAGGAGAGAGATGTAGGGGAGACCAGTAGTAGTAATTTGGATGCAAGAAGATGTTACTCAATGGGTTCGTATCAGTATGTGGTTGGCGATACAAACCTTAGGGTGCCCTTGAGCATTGATCGGGAAGGTCGTGATGTGAAGCGTGTGAAAGGAAAAAGAATACAACAACAATCCTACAATTGAAGGGGATGATGTGGAGGGGAAGAAGATTAGTATTGGATTGAAAACTGATAGCTGCTCTGTTTCCAAGATTTGGTTGTGGTCTAAGAAAGGCAAATTTGCAAGTTCTTCAGAAACCCAATGAGTAATCCTTTTTCTCTTGATATGAAAAAGGTACTTTATTTGCTTTCTTGGTTGATCATTGACAGAGCCTGAAGAAAAAAAAGATAGATTGGGCTATTAAAAATTAATGGGACTTGAAGGAGCAAATAATTTTATTTAGGACTTAATGGAGTATAAGTTCACAAAATGGGACTCGTATGTAAATGCCCCAAAATTAAATTTTATAAAATTGAATTCAAAAAATTTAAACGGTCAATTTGAACCGAATGTTGATAAGAGATAAACTGAAATTTGACCACGGCATTTCCCATATGTTCTGCTTGACGACTTCAAAAGCTTTATGCTAAGATAATTCTAAGACTCATCATTCATTTTTTATTAGAGTTCCACCTATTCTATTGAGTCCAGATCATCTGCCGTTCTTTCTTGCGGGCGTTCCTGCGGCCCAACAAAATGATGTCATTTTGGTGTTTTTTTTTTTTTTTTTTTTCTTTCCTCTCTTACTTTGCTTTTCAGTCCTTTTGCGTTTTTGAACCTAGCCCCTTTGAGAGAGACGAGCAGAGAGGCGAGAGAAGTAAAATGGGTGCTCAATTTCAATGGATAACTCTGCACATGAAATGTAAAGCAAACCCTTGCACTGTAAACAAACATAAACCCAATCTCCATCAACAATCATTAAAGGAACTGCAAATATAAATCAAGTTCTTATCTTTATTGCACAAAATCAATGGATGTGGGTGTTTGGGTTGCTGAAACTCAATCTTCTTTTTCTGGGTATTGTTGTTTTGCTTGGGATTGAGCAGAGCACACTTGAAAAAGCATCGGATTGACCTACGAAACGACTTTGTGGGTTTGGGTCAGAAAACGAAGATTGATTTCGGCGTGGGTTCTGCATCTTTTTAGCGAAGGATTTTAGAGAGAGAGAATAGTGATGGAGGAGAGATAGTGCGCGGCGATTGATGGGTCTAATAGGGTTTTTTTGATGGAAAGTTATGATTTTATTTAGCATTTTGATTGTTGAGATTGAAAATAAAGTGATTGGGGGCAGGAGATATATGTACATACATAGAGAGATAGAGATAAAAGAGATGGATACAGAAAGGAACTTGGACTGAAGAGAGAATTGGGGGGGAGAGAGAGAGAGAGAGGGAGAGAGGGAGAGGGAGTTAATAAACAAAACGACATCATTTTGGTGAGGGTGGCAGGGAGGGCCGCAGGAAATAGCAGCAGATGATCCTTACTCATTTTGTTGCATCCAAACAGTACCTTCCGACGACGCCAACAAAAAACTTGCATGATATGAACAAAAAAACATACTATAATTGTCATCATGACTTCAAATTTTTTTCGTTCCATAAGACCTCTCTGTACAATGACAAAATATCCAAATCAACCACAAAAAAAAAAAATACAAAAGATATTTTTTTGGTTTATTCTTATCTTAATCTAAATAACAAACAAAAAAATAAAATTAAAATAAAAGATCAACACAACACAACCCAAAACAAGACAATAAATTGAAAAGATAATAGAGACAACTGTAAACTTGGTTTAGCGCAATTAACCTAATGCTAATGTCTTGGAGAGAGAAGAACTTGGTTGACCACCTTGTCTAGATTCAAGAAAGATGAACCAGATGAACTCTCAGTGGCCTCTTGAGCCAATCTCTTCCACTCCATAGCCTTTTTCTTCATCTCCTTCCCTTTCTCTCCAACCATTAACTCTCTCACAAGGCTCTCAACTTCATCTTTCTTAACATTATTATCTATCTCCATCCCTATGCCCCATTGGGTGCAACAGTGCCAACAATTTGTTTGTTGCTCCGCAAAAAATGGCCAACAGACCATTGGAACTCCGCTCGAAATGCTTTCAAGTGTGGAGTTCCACCCAGAGTGAGTTAAAAACCCTCCAATAGATGGGTGGTCAAGAACTTGCTCTTGGGGGCACCAACTTGCCAATAAGCCTCTTTCTTTTGTTGCTTCCATGAATTCCGGTGGAAGAACAGCCAAGTCGCCAGTGACAAGATCAGGTCTTATTATCCACAAAAAAGTCTGGTTGCTATTAATAAGTCCCCAAGCAAACTCAACCATTTGGTTTGGTGTCATGACAGTGATGCTTCCAAAGTTCACATAAACAACAGAGTTGGGTCCTTTTGTGTCGAGCCATTCGAGGCACTCGGGTTCTTCTTTCCACAGATTTGATCCTATCAACTTTAGACTATCATCGTTGATTTGATTTGTTAATAAGTGTAAAGGTCCAATGGTGTAGATTGGAGGGAACATGGATGAAAGAGCCTCCAAAACGTTATGTTCTAATTTCTCAAATGTATTGAAAATAATGGCAGAGGCTCTGCGAGCTCTCTCAGTTTCACCACACACAAAATCAATCATAAAATCGCTTAGATTTGTGGTTCGAAGAAAACTTGGTAAATCCTTCAAACGTATACCTTTCATACCAGGTATCCAATCGATAACTGTATCCAAATACCCATTTGTCATGCAACTCATATCTGCACATCATCCCCAAAAAATAATATTAGCATCAAACTAACGATATTGTATTGAAAATCTCGATAAATTCGTAAATTAATAATAATAATGTTAAAAATATCAAAAATTTTATTAATTTTTTTATCAAATATCTCACATAAATGTAAAATTACATCATATAAATCTCATATAAATTTCACATTCATATAAAATATTTTAATTTTTTTTAATAAACTTTCAAAATCTCTAACATTATTCAATTAATAAAAGTAAATATAGATAGGATAGCCGTAAATGTCAACACTTGCCCTATCAATTTTATTTTTTGTTTTTTGTTTTATTTTTTGTTTTTTGTTTTTTTTTTTTTGTATGTAATCATGTAAATTTTCAAAATTTTTTATTGACTTTAAGATCAAACTAGTGACCTATCATGTGATAGAGAAATTAATGTAATTTAGATGAGAGAAGACGTGTTATCAATCTAATTAAAATATACAAAAATAATGAGATATAAATATAATTTTTATATAAAAAATTCACACACGTACAAAAATTACAAAAATATTTAAAACTTTAAAACAAGAACTCTAAATGAGTTGTAACGGATGAGGCCTATCCATTGATTTAATGTTTTCACTTTTTTTTTTTTTTTTTTTTTTTAATACCTTTCCACGTTAGTGCTCTGGTTAGAACTCTTTTCCTAGAGTTCATTCTGTGTCATCATTACAAAAATTTTATGTATGAATTATTCTAATTAAGAAAAAAAGGTGTTGATGTTGCATACTTGAATGCATGTACATATATATGTGTGCATGTAATGCATACATGTAATTATATTAATATACATATTAATTCAATTAATAATACCTTTAAGTGGAATATAACTCTTATCGATAAGATTACGATACTGTTCATAACCCATGAAGCCACAAGCACTAGTTGTCCACAAAAGAACTTCAGGAATGCCAAATTCTTCAGCAGCATCCACAGTTGAAACTCATAGCCCCATCGGAGACTATGCAAGTCACCGGCGGGACGTTCGACGAACCGGTGTCGTTTAGCTTCGAAAGAAGGTCTTTAAAAGGAGCCAAGCAGTGTTTCCTGGTGGACTCGCACAGTGATGCGCTGTCTTGGGTTGCATCGGCATCGGACTCGGGGAGCCCATCGGGTATGCTTTCGAACCTGAAGGAAGAGAGCCCGTTAAGGGAGTCGGGGCCCCGAGATTTGAGGAGGCGTTTGTGGTTGAACTCAGTGTTGACAAAGGTGATGTGAAAGCCTCTCTGGTGGAGGAGTTTGGAGAGTTTGAGCATGGGGTTGATGTGGCCTTGAGCTGGGCATGGTATACAAACTGCATGAGGTCTTTCTAACTTGCCCATCGAACCCATTCTCTTTCCTCCTCCTCTTCTCTCAATTGGGAAATTATAATTTGCTTATGAATCACGCATTATGGTTCTTCTTTTATAGTCCCATTACCGACGACTGGGTTAAATGTTTACGTACGTGGTGATGGATGGGGGATGGAGCGTAGTGGGCAGTCGCGCATTTGAAAAAAAAAAAAAGAATATTTTTATTTATGATAAAAAATTATATTTAATTTTTAAGTTTAGTTATGGGA
Organism: Camellia granthamiana; assembly: GCA_036172215.1. Taxonomy (NCBI): domain Eukaryota; kingdom Viridiplantae; phylum Streptophyta; class Magnoliopsida; order Ericales; family Theaceae; genus Camellia; species Camellia granthamiana. Next base: position 131,089,747 of record CM069905.1, read on the forward strand.
CAATTAATTAGAATATTAAAGATAACATCCTCTTATAATTGTTGTCTATTTTTTTAGTAAAAAATTAAATAAGTTATGATTATCGAATCGACCTAATTTTGTTTGTGGATGAAATACACTAAGTATCCGACAAAATGAATAGTTCAAATTATTGAAACAAGACGATCCCACATGCCCAAACAACACCTTCCGGTCCAAAGTTTGGACCGGAAGGGATCCTCCTCCTAAAAGTTATATTTAATTTTTAAGTTTAGTGATGTGACAATTAATTAGAATTTTAAAAGTAACACTCTCTCATATATATGCTCTAATCATCACCAATCACATCACTTATGCATCACTAAGTCTAAAAAATCAATTTAAAAAGTGAATTTGTATATAATTTTCTTTAGAAAAAAAAAAAAAAAACTTTGCCGACTATTAGACCGAAAGGATATATCCCGTTTGGGGACTTGCCATTTTAGCCAAAAAGTCAAAAAATTATTTTTTTAGCCAAAAAGCCAACAACTCATACCAAAAAGTCAAAGATTCTCTTTTCTCTCTACTTTTTACACATCTTTTCATAATTAGTTAAAAAGTCATCACAAACATATAAGTTTTTTTTACCTACTTTTTTAGCCAAATAGCCAAAAAATTACTAAATTAACCTGTTTCCAAACGAGGCCTGACTATTTGTACATGTTCATTTTCTAAATCTAGTAATATATAATTAAAATGATTGGTTGATAATTAAAAAATAAATAAGAAAAACATTTACTTAAATATTTTAATATAGTGCCACATTATGGAAAGTGTGTTTAATTTTTTAATCTAAATATTAATACTCAGGTCTTGTTTAGGAACATTTTTTTTTTTAGCTAAAAAGTAAAAAAAAATCACTATAAATTGTTATATCACTCTATTGTATATTTCCATATGGACATAATTTTTTTTTTACAAAAGTAACATACAAGTTCACTTTTTAAACTAATTTTCTAAATTAAATGATGTTTAAGTTATATGATTGGTTAATAGTTAGAGAGCGTGTTTCATTTAATATTTTAATTAATTCTAACATCACTTGTTTAGTGTACTAATTAGTGTACCAATTGATACTATATGCATCAATTAGTGTACTAACTACACTAATTAGTGCATGTATCACCACCGTTAAAAATTGGATCTAATTTTTTTGTGGTGGTGTACACTAATTAGTATACCAACATATGTTATGACATTATTATTTTAAAACTATGATTCTCACCCATTATATAAATTATAAAGGTTTAAAATCTCTACAAAAATGCTACATTATCCGTTAGTATATTTAAGTATACCAATTAGGACATATAGTATTATCCAATTTTTGGTCCCAAAACTTTATGAATAATGTTATTTGCACAAATTAATATATTAATTAGTATATTGACAAATGATATAATATAATTTTAAAAGTTTTAAATTTTTATAATTTATATCATGAGTGAAATAGCAATTTTTATAATATTACAACATATATTAATATATTAATTAATATACGACAGCCGAATATATTAATTAATATACGACAACCGAAACTTTATTCAGACGTTAGTCGGCGTCGTCAACAAATCCGAAATTTTGACCGAGAACTCGTTCACATTCTGTGTATGTAGACTCACGCTGGTCAAGTCAAACTAATAATTCTTTAATCTTATTTTCCAATGTTAGAATTGTCAATCTGTTCAAAAAAAAAAAAAAAAAAATTGTTAAAATTATCAAACGTGTCACGCAAACACAGTTGTACACGCTAAACGACAACGGTCAACTTATAGCACCGCCAGATGTATATTACAAAGGAAAATGACATGTAATTTATTTTTTTGACACACTTTAGAAATTTAATAATTATATTATTAAGTTTAAAAAAAAGTCTAATTTTTAAATTTAAATAACAATGCTTTATTATGAATTTAAAAAATTTATTTAAGGTGTTTTTATGAATTATTCTGTCTTAAAATAATAATTTTTTTTTCAAAAATTGCAACTTTTTAAGGAATCATTATTATTGCAATGACATATTTTTAAGAAATCATTCGGTTTGTTTGGTTTCCTAATCCATGATTTACTTTTTAAAAAATTAGACTTTTTTTTAATATTTTAAGTAATTTTTAAAATTTTTAAATACGCCTAACATAAATACATTTAAAAAGTATAATATTTGTGAACTTTTTTTTACAAAAAAATCACTAAATACAAAAAATACAATAAAAATATAAAAATTCAATACATTTTTTGTATTCTTGTGTATTTATTAATTTTTTTTATAAATATTTTACTTTTTAGATACATGTAAGTAAGGTACATATAAAAAAGTAAAAAAAAAAAATTACTTAAAATTTTAAAAATATTCACTAAAAAGAAAAAATACAAAAAACAAAAAATTCAATTTTTAGAAAATTGAATTCAGAAAATTAAAACCAAACACAGTGATTATTATTACAATGATATATTTTCAAAATTTTAAAAGAAAATGCTATGAATCTCAAATTTTCTACCAAATCTGTCACATGTGTATGAATCCCACACAAACCTATATGGGTGTGAGTCTCACACCCATGTGAGAAGTTTGATAGATTCTTTGGGGTCCCTAACATAACTCAATTCTAAATTTTCTCCTCAATAATTATTCTGCTCATGATAATTAAGAGGGAAATTTGTACTGAACAAAAAGGACCGAGCTAATTCCACCATTGGTGGTTGCTATTGCGTTTCTCTGACCAAGCTAATTGTGCAGTCGGGCTTTGAGCAGTAGCACGATGATGGTCCCATGGGTGAGGTTTACATGCTGAACCGAGCTCTGCTTGGCTAAGAATGGCTCTGAGTGCTGCTGTAGTTGGTTTTTGCGCTCCTCATAAGAGTTTAGTCTCATCGAATGCGATTCCCTACAGTTCAGACTCCCGTGATTCGGAATTTGGTTTCACGAGTACAATGTGAAACAAAAGAAAATGAAAGTCCAAATCCAGCAAATCCCAGAAAAATCCACTAATTGCGAGAGATGCCAAAAATATACTGTATTGCCAGATTTCAGATTCACTAAAAATTTATCTAAGGTGTTTTTAAGAATTATTCTGTCTCAAAATAATAATCCTTTTTCAAGAATCTCAACTTTTTAAGGAATCATTATTATTACAATAATATACTTTTTAAGGAATCATTCAGTTGTTTGGTTTCCTAATCTAAGATTCACTTGTTTAAAAATTTGACCTTTTTATTTTTCATTTTTTTAAATTTTTTTTAAAATTTTATATTTACTGATTTTTTTAATATTTTAAGTAATTTTTTTAAAAAAATAAATACACCTAACATAAATACACTTAAAAGGTATAATATTTGTAAATTTTTTTTTTATAAAAAATTTACTAAATACCAAAAATACAAATATATATATATATGAAAATTCAATACATTTTTCATGTTCCTGTGTATTTATTATTTGTTTTTACAAATTTTTTACTTTTTAGATACATGTAAGTAAGGTGCACACAAAAAAGTAAATAAAAAAAATTGCTTAAAATTTTAAAAATATTCACTAAAAACAAAAAATACAAAAAACAAAATACTCAATTTTCAAAAAATTGAATTCAGAAAATTGAAACCAAACACAGTGATTATTATTGCAATGATATATTTTCAAATTTTTGAAAGAAAATGCTATGAATCCCAAATAATCTACCAAATTGTAACAACCCCGATCTCTGATTAACGTTAATCCATAGTTAAATAAGTCTAATCAGTAATTAAGGTAAAATTCTGAATAAATTCCATGCGTGTGTTGCATGATTGTACTTCTATCTGTTTATCATAGAAATATCTGTTTCTGTTTCTATTTCGTTTTGCGAATGGAAGGCCTTATCGACATCTGATTATGAAATTGACTTGATTTATGTGTTATTTGGAATTTTTAGAATTTTATGATACATTTAATTAAAATTCAATTTGGAACGATTAAATTAGAATAATTAGTGTCTGATTAATTAGATTAATCAATAACTTAATTAAGCCACTAATTAAGCCTATATAAGGCTCATGTGAACTCATTAGTTCACTATACACTCTACTATCACCCCACTTTAGAGAGAGAAAAAAAAGTGAGAAAGAGTGAGAGAATGAAGGAATTTGGAATCAAAGCTAGGAGAAGGAAGAGTTGATAAAAATTGAAGGCATTGGACTTGGAAACTCAAGAATTAAGCCTTTAGCACGCATCTTAGGAAGCCTAGGTAAGAATTCAATCATTGCATTGTACAATTATGATGTGTAGGAGATGAACTCTAAAGAATTAAGTTGGTTGATACAAGAATTGAGTTGTAATTAAAGAGAAATGAACCATATCATACATACATGCTCATTTCATCATAATTTGAAGTTATTTTTAAAAAAATTCCCTCTTGCATGTCCTCATTTTGGCCTTGGTCTAAGAACTCAACATATTTTTGAGTTAGACACCCCATTGGATCATGTTTTGAAAGCTTGGAACTTGCACCTTTACATGCATGATATATATATATTGTTATGTTTTCAAAGATTTGGGTTTTGGCTTGAACAATTGGGAAGCTTCTAGGTCTTGATCTTGAGAAATGATTTTGAGTTAACCATGGTTTTACCATTTACAATTGTTTCCTACTATTTTCTCAAGTTTTTGGCCCAAAAGACCTTGTTTTACAACTTTAAATTTAAGTTTTGAGCTGAGAAGAGCAATTTGGAAATCCCATAATTTTGTTTTCCACTCGAGCGTCAAAACCTACGCTCGAGCGACCACTCTGTGATCTTACACTTCAGCTCAAGTGACCAAAAGTCCACTCAAGCGTGAAATGCAAAATCCCAGAAATTTCATGTTTTTGTAGATCGCACAAGCGACAAGAGTTGCACTCGAGCGAGGAACTGAGTCTCACGCTCGAGCGACCGTCGAGCGTCCATCGAGCATAAAAATCACATAACCAATACTTTTTCAAAGTTTGCAAACCGCTCGAGCGAGGGAATCTGAGCTCGAGCGACCTCTCACATGTTTGCATGTCCGCTCGAGCGAATGATGCTGCGCTCGAGCGTGACCCCTGTTTTCAGCAAGTTTTGATAAGAGTTCTAAAGTACATTTTAGTATTCACATTTGCGTCCAAAGCATTCCGAGGCCATGATTTAGACCCAATAAGAGGTTAAGACTTAGAAGCACACTAAGAATGAAATGAAAAGAGTTAAGTACTAGCCGAGTATGTGTTTAATTATGCCTTTCTACAATATGTGGAGGTCACGCGCCACAAGTTATCTGATTTGTCTGCTCTGCAAATGGAGCCATCTGTGAGTAATAACTCTGCAAAGTTATGTTTAACTTTAATTATTTTCTGATATTATGAAATGATCAGTTTTCTGAAATGCGATGTTTTGTATGAATGAATGATTGTCCAATTTCTGAAATGTATTCGTGGAATCCTTAGCACAAGGCCCTTGCTCGAGGGTAATAATACCGTGGTCTACAAGTACAAGGCCCTTGCCCAGGGGTAATAATACCGTAGTTTCATGGCCCTTGCCTAGGGGTAACAATGTCGTGGTTCAAGTATATTACAAGTTCCCGATACTGGAACTAACAAACAAGATAACGCTAATGGATGTATCATGTATGACTAAGCATGAATTCTGATTTCATATGAAGTTTGAACAAGAATATGAATATACATCTGTTTTTTATTCGAATTCTGATTTCTGAATCTGTTAGGGACATCGTTCATTAAAACTTTTTACTCTGTTATTATTTATTGGGCTTCCGCTCACTTTATTATATTATGTATGTATAGGTGAGCAGGTGCGTGACCAGGCCTAAGCTGCTGCTTGTAGTGTTTTGGGTCAACCAATCACTGTGCCTCCCGGGGAGGTTTCATTTGAAATGTTTAGTTTGTTACCTCGTTATAGATGTTTTTACCCTGTTTTATTTATCTATATATTAGGCTAAGTTCCCTTTGGCATTATCTATGTATTGGAGTAACGTAAGACTCATGTATTTATGACGTCACATATATATGTACAAGTTTTGAAATTTTCTGTCTCATATACATTAACACAGCTCTATGGACATTGTATATTTTCTATATTTGCTTTCGTAGCCCCTTATTATATGTTATTCTGTTAAGAGGCCTTTGTAATCCAAGAATTACTGGCCGATTATGACGCTAAACTTATAAGGACGGGTTTGGGTCGTGACATAAATTTTCTACCAAATCTCTCACATGTGTATGGATCTCACACGAACCTACATGGATGTGGGCACCACACTGATGTGAGAAGTTTGACAAATTATTTGGTGTCTCTAGCATAACTCATTTCTAAATTTTCTCCTCAATAATTGCTCTACTCATGTCACTACTACAAAAATAGATAAAGATCACACTTTTTTTGTGTGATCTTTTATCACACTTTTTAAGTTTTGTCAAAGTGTGATCTTTGGGAGTGTGATTAAAAATGGTCATTTTTAATCACACTTTTTAAGTGTGATTAATAACATTTAGATCACATCTTTTAAGTGTGATTAATAACAATTAGATCACATATTTTAAGTGTGATTAATAACTAATAAAACATGTGATAATAAACATTTAGATCACATCTTTTAAGTGTGATTAAAAACTAATAAAATCCGTGATAATAAACATTTAGATCACATCTTTTAAGTGTGATTAATACCTAATAAAACTTGTGATTAATAATGAGATAAGATCACACGTTATATGTATTTCCCATCACAGTTAATGCGTGTGATGAAAAAGGGTTCGACATATTTGAAGAATAATCAATATTATTTTTGTACACGCATTTGAGGATGTAATACACACTATATTCTATACTTTGAATCACAACCACATATTGAATGGAATGACATCATATATTTCATAAATGAAAGTTAAATATGTTCAAAAGTATATACAAAGGAATTAAATAAAAAAATTTAAACTGTGCTTATATTTATTAAAAAATGAAAAAACTTGAAAAACTAAGTTCTTAAATTCTTTGACCATATTTTGCATCTCTCCAAGAAATTTCTGACTTGAAAAATGAAAACACAAATTAATTTAGAAACCGCTAGAAGCATATGAATAAACTAACTATTTGTAGAGATTGTCCTAGTCTTACAAAAGATAAAGTCTGACTGATCACACCCCTTTAAATATCTTAACATTAAATACCTCTAGCATGACATGAAGCATGTAAAACCAAAATGTCACTTTATCCACAGAAATTGCAAGTTCAACAGAAATTTAACTATAACCAACAATTTGGTTTAAGAGGCTCTATCCATCTCAAATATTTAATGTTCTACAAAAGAAATGCAATTGAATGTTGATTGTGCGAATACCTTGAGTGCATTTCGGGTATCTGCGACCATTCTTCATCATCTAAGGTGGGGTCATTTGCTCCTCCATACTGATAAATTAATCCATGTGACTATCAAAATGAGCAAGACTTGTTGACTCATAGTCATGCTTGCAAAATGAATGGTACCATTAAAAAAAATAAAAAAAAGAAAGAAAAAAAAAAAGAGAGGAGAAAAAAAAGAAGCAAAGATCTAATTGTAGTTATTATACTATTATACAAATGTGTAATTAACTAATGAAAACTGCATACTTCACAAGAAGTCCAAAGAAGAAAGGGATGCATGCATAAAACAAACTATATCATTAAAGCATGAGAAAGACAACTACCAACACTTGCACATTCCATTATCAAAAGAAAATCAAATAGTTAAACACCTAGGGCCCATTTGTTTTGGGGTTAAATAGATGGAGGGGATTAGAATGGAGGTAGGGTTATTTAGTGTTGTGTTGTGTTTATTTGTAGAGTTGGGGAGGGGATTAGGATGGTAGAGGTGATATAGATGGAAGTTGGAAGGGGGATTGAGATGGAGGAGGTGGATATGGTATTAGAAAAATAGTGAGGGGATTAAAAAAAAATTTTATTTTTTATATATTGGGAATTTTTTTTTAAATATTAATGTTTAATTTTTTTATATTTTTTATTTGTTTTATTATTTTATATAAAAATAATTTAACAATTCTTACATTAACAACTATCATCAAAATAAACACAATTTTACTTAATCCCCCCACTAACAATCCCCTCACTATGAATCCCCTCCATTCTACCTCTGAAAACAAACGGGGCCTTAGAACTACTAAACCAAGAATCTCTGATACCACTTGATTCATCTTAAATGATACACTATCTAATTTTAGATTATTCATAATTGTCAATTTATATGAAGAAGAAATTACCTCTTTTGATCCACGGAAGCCCTCTAGTTTATCACTTGCAGACAATTCTGTCAGCTTCATCGTTTCCTTGCCATAATATTTTTTAATCACAAACATGTTGGCTTAAAAGTGTGTTGCAGGTGCAGGATAACTTTGGTGCAGGCTACAAAATAAAATAGGCCAGATAGACCATGATTTCCAAGAAAAATCAATTGCTGAGTTACATACAGATAGAGAGCAATGTGATTGTGGGGCACCTGAGTAGCATGGGCACTTAAACATGTATGGACATAAAAGTCCTATCTTTTTTTATCGTAATTATAACTTTTGAGGTCATTCTAGATATTTGCATAACAAAAAAGTTATGTAACATCTTATTTAACCAAACATGTTTAACTTCTATAACAAATTATTAAAAGCTATACCAAACTGATTTACAATTTATTTAAAAAACAATTAAGCTTATAATCTTAAAAAAAAAAAAATTATAATCATAAAAGTTAACTTATAAGTGATAACCAAATAGGCCCAAAACAACATCCTCAAATAGTGGAGCTACAAGTAAAACAATCCTGTTGTCAAAATTCTCTACCTAGTACATCCCACTCAAACAAAAACTAAAACTTACTTCTAGCAGGATCAGCCATACCAAGGTGTTGATGAAGCTTTGGATCAACAGCTTTCATTATTCCTGCAAGTGTACTCAATTGAGACTGCGCCCCTATAGAATGCGCATTGGATCTGAAATTTTCTATTTTTCAAATAAAAGCGGGGAAATGAGTTCTAAACCCAAGAAAAAGTCTGAAAGATGAAAATCACTATGACTTACAGTTAAGAAATTAAGATGCAACTTTGAGAGGAAAAGCAACAAAATCAGGTAACCCTGTCCTAAATAACAAGTTTGGTAAATGCGATATACTTGAGTAGTCAGAGTCTATAGTAAAAAAAAAACTAAAGAGCCTTCAAAGTGCCCTAATTACTGCATACATATAAACCAACCATAACCTAGAAAAATGTGAGGCATTCCCCTAAAAGTTTGTCACCCACTTGGCCTGTCAACAAAAAGCTAGAAATCAAAGTTGAAGTTAACAATTCTACCCAACAAAACCTTAGTCCTACTAATTGCAGGCATGGCCTGATTTCATTTGACTATTCTACCCTATGGAGAAACAACTGCTATCAGATAGTAGGATTTCTACACTCCAGGTGTTCAGGAACTAGCTATGCAATAATGCTGACATCCCAAAAATTGAAACCAGAAGGCCAAAAAAGTGTACCCATCCCATTGGAATTCACTAAATACCAAACCCAACTAACTCAAGTAACTGTTTTTCACTAAAACAGATCAATTCTACATTCAAGAATGAAGGAGCAATTAAATAAAGTAGGTAGTTGGGTCACATTATTAGTTTTAATAACAATGTCACCTTTGATAATGAAAATAGATGCATACCAATCTGCGCATTGCCCGCTCAAAACACTAAAAGGTGTCTGATTTGTTTTTCCGTAAGAATAACCATTGGAGAGCAAATATCATTCATTCCTGTTCAAGGAAAAAAGTGTGAAAACCATTGAAAATACCTAAACATAAAACAGTTTCAGCATAACTGTCCTTGGATTCAGGGGAACTCGCCTTGAACATATCCAATAGAATTATCAACCCAAGCATAAATGGCAAGAATGTTCCAAAGTTTTGTCTGATTGGCTTCACTCTCATAAAAGACAAAAGCACGATTAATGCGTATAATATCCAAACCTACATCCCAAATTTCACTAGTCATGTTAAGAAGAACGGAAGTCAATGAAAAGATTATTACCAACAATAAAATCACCCTAATAGAATATGCATTAGAATACTGGTGGTGAATTCAAATGTAAAAAGGACACTCCTAGTTTAGTATTTTGTCACCCATATGGCAATTCAATATGCCCTGAGGTATCTTTTTGACACTTCAAAAGATGCATCCACGTATCTATAAATTATTGACAAGTAGAAACAACTTAAGGGCAATGTTATCCACAATCCAATTTAGGATTACTTATAATAACACTTTGCAGTGGTGTTAAAGAAGCAAAAAAAGTAGAGTGAACAGTGCAGTATCACAATAACAAAAAAATAAAAAAAATAGAATAATTTTACTGAAGAATCAGTTTTACACCAGTTACAAACCAATTTGATGCAAGCCAAGCTTCCACTGGGTCACTTTCTTGTCTAGACCAGTAAATTTCTAGGCATATGGAAATTTCTAGGCATATGGAAATTTTTTCATTTTGCTCGATCTGCTTTGATAGCAGGAAAAACTTGATCTGCTCAGATAAGCCAAATACTTGTGTTAGGCATCTCCAATATACTCAAAATTTTACTTAAAAAAAAAGAAATTTACTCCCTAAACAGAGAATAAGAGAAAGTCAAACCAGGGGCCAACCATTATCAAAAGGCTCACATAGAGTAAACAGAATTAAATAGGAATGCAAATAAGAAGCAAAATCTACCAAAATGAGAAGGAGAAAGGGAAAATCTACCAAAATCTATAAAACAAGAAAACTAAAAAGAAAAAACATAGCAGAACTCACAGAGTTGTTATCAAAACTTCAGCGAGCAGAGAAGATATGACGGCTATCAGCAAGTTTTCTAAAGGTGACAGCGATGGCGATGGCGATCGGTGTAGTGGAAGAGCGAGAAATGAGTGCGGCGTAGTGGAGGAGCAAGAGATGAGTGTGAGACAAATGTTGTATACGATAAGATGAGGGGGTGGGTGTGTTAGGGTTTAATTGGGGAATTGATTGTGTGTGTGAGAGAGTAGTAAAATAAATATTCACGCTTATTTAAAATGTGTAATTAAAAAAATATTATCTCACTCATTAAATTAAGTGTGATTAAAAAATTATTTAGTTTTTTTAATCACACTTATAATAAAAGTGAGATATTTTTAAATCTTCTTATGTAATTTTTAATCACATGTTAATTAGAATGTGTGATTAAAATATATATATATATATATAATCACACTTAATTGAAAAGCGATATAAAAAATAAATATTATCACACTTAATTAAATAAAGTGTGATTAAAATATCAATCTAATTTTTTATTACACTTCCAATAAAAGTGAGATATTTTCATTTGTCAAAGTGTGATCTTTAACTGTTTTTGAAGCAGTGATGATAATTGAGAGGGAAATTTGTACCAAACAAAAAGGACCGAGCTAATTCCACCATTGGTGGTTGCTATTGCGTTTCTCTGACCGAGCTAATTGTGCAGTCAGGCTTTGAGCAGTAGCACGACGATGGTCCCATGGGTGAGGTTCACATGCTAAACCGAGCTCAGCTCGACTAAAAGTGGCTCTGAGTGTTGCTGTAGCTAGTTTTTCGCACTCCTTGAAGGAATTTAGTCTCATCGAATGCAATTCCCTATAGTTCAAACTCCCGTGATTCTGAATTTGGTTTCACGAGTGCAATGCGAAACAAAAGAAAATGAGAGTTCAAATCCAGCAAATCTTAGAAAAATCCACTAATTGCAAGAGATGCCAAAAATGGACTGCATTGTCAGACTTCAGAGTCACCACCTAATATTTTTTGGGAGAATTAGGAAACCCGTGATTTATGCCAAAGGCCACTTGTCCTTCATAACCAAAGTTGTTTCGGTTCGGGAACTTAGGTATGAGAGGGGAAGGTCATGAATTAAGCACCACACTCACCCGATCAAAGATCGGCCTCTACTAAATCATGATGTGAATTTTATATACATTATATACTCATATTCTGATTTATTAGTATGGTAACATTAATATGTGAGGCAAACAAGTATAGACCGTGTCACTTATTTTGGAATGTTTTGATTTAATGCTTTTTAATATGTGCAACTCAAAGAAAAAATGAGCTCATAGGTACAACAATCAAAGCCATTCCAATTTAACCAAAGTAGCTTCCATCCACAAGCATTCATAGATTATTTCAAGTAAGCAAATAGCCTCATGGTAATATACTCGACATGGTAATACACACACGTATGATATGCTAAAGCAAAAAATACTCACATAATATTCATCCGCGACAAGCCAAAGAAAAAAAGATGATTAGAAAAATGCATGATCCTAAAAATGCACATGACTAATGCAATACATACAAAATGCAATTGCTAGATTCAGCTACTAACATGACATGTGAAGCAACTCAAAGTATGAGGTAGTGCACATAATCAAGTAGGAAATGATAACAACATCATGTATGATGAGCCGAACTTTAATGCGTGCAAAATGGATGCGAGGCATAGGAACGATATGAAACAAAAACCTGATGCTATAAACAGCGATAATAAGCATGTAAATAAAATAGAGAAATAAATAGGGGTTGGAAGACATATATCAACTATTACAAATTTGTCCTCTTACAAAAGCGTCTGAATGTCGTAATTAACTACTTATTACATCATCGAATGAATAATTACTTAATTATTACATTTGCAAATATTATAGCTAAAAAAAAAAAGACAAGGACTAGGGATGGCAATTTGAACCTGGCCCGACAGAGACCTGACCCCCCGACCCTGAATTGAGCGATTTTTTCTCAAAAAATACTCCCGACGGGCCGAGGATGGTATTCAAAAATAAATCCCCGATAATATTCGGGCCAGTTATGGTGATATATTTTCCAACCCTAGACCTAGCCCGACCCCAACCCCAACCCCAACCCTGCCTCGTTTAGCCCCCGATTTATATATGTGTGTTTAGGGTTTGGTTAACTCATACACAAACACAACCGTTGCTCCTCTCTCTCTCTCTCTATCGCCTCCCTCCACTACAAGAAATTTCACTTTTGGCGACTAAAATTTTAGTCGGCAAAAGCCTTATTTTAGTCGCCAATTACTTTTGGCGACTAATATATTTGGTCGCCAATAGTTCGTCGGCGAAGACAATTGATGACAAAAAAAATTTTGGTAGCCAAAAGTGACTATCAGCGACTAAAACTTTAGTCGTCATTTTTTACTTTTAGCGGCTAAATTATTTAGTAGCCAATTGAGCATGTATGTTTGGTGACTAACAATTTGGTAACCAAAAGTTTCACTTTTTGAGAATTTACGACTAAAAATTTAGCAGCCAAAAGTTTCCTTTTTACAAATGATGACTAAAACTTTAGTAGCCAAAAGTTTCACTTTTTAACAATTGACGACTAAAATTTTAATAGCCAAAGTCAACCTGTGATAGTTGTTTAGTCGCCAAAAGGTGTCATTTAGTTTTTATAAATTGTTCTGTAATATTTTTTTGCTCCACCTGTAACATATGCATATACAAAATTATTCATCCATTCATTTATTTATTCAATTATCAACCATTCAATGAAAATATTTCTCCACAACCTGTAGCATTCAATTTCCAACCATATACAAAACTTAACTATTAACCGTACATATCAAAAAAAATAAATATCCATAAACATAGTATAATCCAACAAATACATATACAATCCAAACCAACAATTAAAATCTAAATTAACAAAACATATCAGGGTCTCCATCTCCTTATCATGTGCTCTTGATGCAGCTTCGGATATGGTAGAAGAGGGTCTCCATCTCATTATATTGTTCAATCCTTACATATAGGTCACCGCATCAGGGATCAATCCAGTCATTCGTCTTCTTCGACTTGTGAGACTTCTCATAGAATTTGCAAAAATTAAGCAACTCTTTGTCATTCTCATCTACCTGTTAATGTCTCATCTAACAGAACTGTTTTAAGCAAAGAATCGAAATGTGGAAAAAAAAATTAAGAAGGAACCAGTGACACAAATATGAACATAAATCTAGAAATAGAAACCTGTCTAAATTCAGACAAAAAAATTAAGCTCTAACACTCTAAATAGAATGCAAATATAAAAAAAAAAAAAAAAAACTTCGTTAAACACATCAGTATCAACAAACCCATTAACCCACATAAAAAAAGTCATTAATTTTTTTTCTTTTCCTGGGACCAAATAAATATTTTTTAGAGATAAACAAATAAATTTATAATACAAATAATCACAGGATTAGAGATAAACAAATAAATTTATAAAACAAACATAAACACATCAATAATCGATCAGAAAAGGAAGTTGGACACCATTTAATCCATTAACAGTTTTGATGCAATGGGGGTGACAATGGAGAATAAAAGGGAGGGCAAGAACGTGGTCAATCACATTCCAAGTAGCCAACCAGAAAAGAGTGTGTGGGTGAGTGAGGATGTATGGGACACAATAGATAGCTTTATTAACAAGATAGGTGAGAACCATGGGGATTCTAGAACTAAGAAGCACTAGATAGGCTTTTACTGGAAGAAGCTGATATAATCAAAGAAAACTTATATAATTTAAATTTAAGTTCATTTACCATGTCACTGACCCCAATTTCTAGTAAAGAATAGCTCACAAATATGCCTTCATAAAAATAAAGTGTGCAATTAAGTGGCCATAAACTGTGCTCATCTGACATTACGCCTCTACACCTTGAGGCTTATGCCTTATCTCGCAAAGGGTAAAAACTGATAAGACTAATGCTTCCTCATCTTCCTCATCTCAGTTGGTGACTGCACCAGAGCTTATGTCATCTGGATTCAATACTCAAAGTTCACAATTGTTGTATGCTAGTGCATCACAGTCAAGTGACAATAGCAGCTCTAGGATCTATAACTGTGTAACAAATATGGAAGTTAGTTAAAGAGAAGTAGTTAGACTATATGTATAGATATATTTGCATGTACATGTGTGTTGGTTATCTGCTGTGTGTGTATAAAAGAATTATAAAGCCTCATTGATGAGCTAAGGGAATAAAAAAGTTTTCACGGTATCAGAGCCACAAGCTCTAGTGTTCATCAATGGAAAAAGCTCCGCTTGAAGCTTCTTCCTCGTCTTCAATTCCCTCAATTTTGACCACGCTTGTCTCAAACTTTAATGCTTTAGTTACTGTAAAGCTCAACTCGAGCAACTTTCTCATATGGAAGAATCAACTTCAGAATGTTTTTCGGGCCACCAATCTTTTTGACTATGCAACTGGTTTAATTACTTGTCCTTCACTAGAATTGAAATTTCTGATGGAAAGTTGTTTCCAAATCCTGAGTTTTCTCAACGACAGATCATTGATTCTCATCTTCTTAGTTGTGTCACAGCAACACTTTCTTCGACCATTTACTCAACTATTCTTCATCATTCTCATTGTTTCCAAGTTTGGCAAGCTTTGGAAAAACGTTTTACTTCTCTGTCACATTCACACATTCATCAACTGAAGAGTAAAATGCAAACTCTCACTAAGAAACCTCTATCTATAGAAGATTATCTTGCTCAATTCAAAGCAATTGCTGATTAGTTATCTCTTGCATTTGCAACTCTTCATGATAAAGATCTCATTCTATTCATTCTTAATGGACTACCTGATGAATACGATGTACTTAAAACAACGATTCGAGCTAGATCTGAGCCTCTATTTCTTGATGATTTTTGCTCCTTGTTGTGTTCTGAATCTATTCATGTTGAACGTCGACTGAAAACCACAGATGGTACCAATCTTCTAGTTGCTTATTCAGCATCAAAAGGATCAACTCCTAGGTTTTCTTCTGGTTATGGTTCTCAATCAGGATTATCTAGTTCTTCTGGATCTTTCGATTTTCGTGGTCGAAATTCATACAGAGGAAGAGGCAGGTCTTCTAAGCATGGAGATGGAAATCGAGATAGTCGATTCTACAACTGTAATAGCAATCGAGGCAGGACTAATCATCACTTCTCATCTGGTTGTCAAATTTGTGGCAAAATAAGTCATACTGCTATTGATTGTTGGCATCGAATGGATCCATCCTTTCAACCAGTCTTTTCTCCTCCTCAACATCACTCTCATTCTCATGCTTATGTCACCACTGCTCCTTTTTCTCATTCTCCAAATTCCTCTCTCATGTCCTGGTATGTTGATTTTGGTGCTACAAATCACATAACTAATGATTTAGCAAATTTTCATCTCTCTTAGCCATATCAAGGCCACAATCAGGTTACTATTGGTAATGGTTCTTCATTACCTATTCATCACATTGGCACAGGTCTCTTACCTACTCTAACTTGTTTTTTCTCTCTTACTAATCTATTGTATGTACCTTCCATTTCATCAAATTTGTTATCTGTTTAGAAATTCACTCAAGATCATAACTGTGTTATTTCTTTTGATGCTCATTCTTTCCTTATTTAGGACAAGCTTACGAACAAAATTCTTCATAAAGGCTCTGTTGTGAATGGATTGTATCAGTTTTCACCTGCATCTTCATCTTCACCACAAGCTTATCTTTCTCATTCTACACCATCTGTCACTACACTCACTTAGCATCAAAGATTGGGACATCATTCCCCTTTGAATTTTTAGCACATTATCTAGCATTTTCCTAAAATTCCTCACTCTCATTCTTCTTGTACCATTGCTACTTGTAATAAGCTTGATCTTTATAATAATTGTGTTATTGCCAAAATTCATAGGCTTCCTTTTAAACTGTCAAGTACCTCTGTTAATGCTCCTTTTTATTTAGTTTATAGTGATGTTTGGGGGCCTTTTAATTCATCCTCTAATGCTTTCAAGTATTATGTGTTGTTTGTGGATGATTTCGGCAGATTCTCTTAGATTTATCCTCTCCATTATAAAAGTGATGTGTTCTCAAAATTCTTAGACTTTAAAGCTTATGCTGAGACCTAATTTCATACTAAACTTCAAATTTTTAGAACAGATGGTGGTTCTGAGTTTGTCAATAACAGATTTGCTAAATATTTTACTTCCCATGGCATTATTCATCAGTTCAATTGCCCTTATACTCAAGCCCAGAATGGGGTAGTTGAGAGAAAACATCGACACGTCTCAGAAACTACCATTGCTTTCATTTATCAATCCAATTTGCCTCTCTCTTTCTGGTTTTGGCTACTTCAATGTTTCTTATTAATAAAATGCCTAGTGCTATTTTGCATAACAAATCTCCTTATGAAGTTTTGTTTCATTATCTTCCAGATTATTCCCTTTTTCGAGTCTTTGGATGTCAATGCTTTCCCTGGCTTAAGCCTTATACTACTAACAAGCTTCAACCTTAGTCCACCTCTTGTGTCTTCTTAGGGTACCATCCTTCTATGAAGGGATATCAATGTCTAGATCCTTTTACTGGTAAAATTCATATATCTAGGCATGTCCTTTTCAATGAATCTTGTTTTCCTTTCTTCACTCTTCCTCATTCTTCTTCTTTTTCGTCCTCTACTGTAAGTTCTTTTTTCTGGGGCTCTTCTTGTCCTCTAGTTTCTTCAGCTGTCTCTCCATAAAGAGTTTTCCTACTCCTACCACTTCAGCTATCTCTCCACAAAGAGTTTTTCCTATTCTTATCACTTGTCGTATTTCTGCTCCTACCTCTTCAGCTGTTTTTCCACATATTTCTCCTCATATCTCTCCTAATTCAAACTCTCATTCTTCTTCTCCTACTCCTCTTTCTCTGCCTATTGACTCTCTTTATGTTGAACTTCCTCTGCTGCCACTTCTATCTTTCACTTCCACTGTTCCCAACTCTTATCATATGCTTACCCGAACAAAATCAAAGCATGTCTCTTTGTGTCTTAATGCTTCATTGCTTACCACTGAACCTCACACTGTTCATGAAGCCTTAACTTCTCCTGTTTGGGTTAAGGCTATGCAAAAAGAATTTGATGCTCTTTAACAACAATGCACCTGGAATCTTCTACTCTTCCATCTCACAAGCATGCTATTGGTTGTAAATAGGTATACAGGATCAAAAGGAACTCTGATGGAAGTATTGCTAGATACAAAGAAAGGTTAGTAGCTAAGGGGTATCTTCAAGAAGAAGGCATTTTAGCCCTCTGACTAAGCAACCCATTATCCAAATTTTACTATCCTTGGTCTTGCATTTTCAGTGGCCACTCAAGCAATTAGACATTTCTAATGCATTTCTCCATAGGAAGCTTGAAGAGGAGGTGTTTATGGTTTAGCCCCCTGGTTTTGTGTCCTCTTCCTCCCTTACTCATGTTTGCAAACTCAAGAAGGCTATTTATGGGCTTAAATAGGCTCCTAGAGCCTGGTACTCTACTTTCTCTTCTTTTTGCTGTCTCAAGGCTTTAGTAACAGTCATTCAAATCCTTCTCTCTTTGTCAAGAAGTCTTCTTCTAACATTACCATTTTTCTTATATATGTTGATGACATCCTCCTCACTGGAAGTGATTCTGTTTTTCTTTCCTAGTTACTTGCCCAAATGCATCAGGTTTTTTTTTTTTATGAAGGAACTTGGTGACATTTCATATTTTTTGGGTATTTCTGTGACCGCTCAATTTGGTGGTTTTTATTTGTCTCAGCACAAGTATGTTACCGAGTTACTTTCTAAGGCTGGTATGCTTGATTGCAAGTCATGTGCTACTCCTTTGGCTCTTAAGTCCTCTACTTTTACTTTTGATTGTTTGCCTTTTACCAATCCCTCTTTGTACAGAAGTTTGGTTGGGGGTCAGCAATATCTTACAATTACCAGGCCTGATATTGCTCTAGCCATAAATCAGGCTTGTCAATCTATGCAATCTCCTACTAATGGTCATTTTCAGGCTGTTAAGAGATTGCTTCGATATATCAAGGGCACTCTCACTCATTATCTTCATTTTACCTCTGGGCCTTTGGTTCTTCAAGCCTTTTTTGACTCTAACTGGGTTGGGGACACTATTGATCATAGATCTACCTCTGGCTTTTGTGTTTTTCTTGGCTCCAACTTGATCTCATGGTCTGCTAAGAAACAGAACACTGTGTCTCGATCCTCCACTGAGGCAAAATATAGGTCTCTTGCTCACACTGTAGCTGAGCTATGTTGGCTTTAACAATTACTCATTGACTTGTTTGTTCCCTCTTCTCTTCCTATTCTTTGGTGTGATAACATCTCAACTATGGCCTTGGCATCCAATCCTGTCTTTCACTCCAGGTCCAAGCATATTAAAATAGACTGCCATTTTGTTCGAGAAAGGGTCGTGGCTAAACAGCTTGATTTAAGGTTCATCTCTACTCAAGATCAAACTGCTGATTTGTTTACTAAAGCTTTGCTCTCTCCTAGATTTCATCTCCTTAAATCCAAGCTCATGGTGCTTCCTTGCCCCATTCTCTTGAGGGGGGATGATAAGACTAATGCTTCCTCATCTCAGTTGGTGACTAAACTTAAGCTCATGCCATCTGGATTCAATACTCAAGGTTCACAGTTGTTGTATGCTAGTGCATCACAGTCTAGTGACAATAGTAGCTCTAGGATCTATAACTATGTAACAGATATGAAAGTTAGTTAGAGAGAAGTAGTTAGACTATATGTATAGATATAACTTTGCAAAATGATTAGAAAACATGTATGCTCCTAACTTATGCAAAATGACTAATGCAACGTAAACATTATGCAATTTAAATAGGCTTGCTACTAACATGGTACATGATTCCATTCAAGACATGTGATAAATCACGTATTCAAACAATGGAGTTGAAATTAACATTGGTTAGCATGATGAGCCAAACCCAAATGTATATAAAACAAGTGTATGCGAAACATAGGAATGCTTAAGTAAATATGATGCTCTATGCTACCACCATAAGTAAGTAAATAAAATGGAAAAAGAAATGGGAGTTGGAAAACATACACCATTACATATTTTGCCCTCACACAAGATGGTGCAAGTAAGTGTCCAAATGTCTGAAATAAACTAATTATTACAAATTTGAATGAATAACTAACTAGATATCTAACTTATTACATCAATAATATTACAACAACAACAAGCATAATTACAACAATTATATTTAAGATAATAATAATGCATGAAAATCGTATGCGCGTTAATGAAGACAGTGGTCAAAGACTGCTTTATCTGCCCAGACTGCTTTGTTTCACCCTCAGCTACTGCCCTCGGTTTCTGCCAAAAGCATTCTGTTTACCAAACATTGGATCCCGACCGGCCCATAATGAGGCCGGCCGTGCCCTAGTTTCTTGCAAAAATCTATTTTTGTGCTCTGGGGTGAAAATAGTACAAACAGAGCAACTTTAAATCATTTTTGTCTCTTCTACTCCTCTTTATCATGAAACTTAAGAGAAGAGTGAATTTGAGTCCGAAATTGTAAATAGGCACAAGTTGATGGCTTGACTATTTCGAACACAATTTGGACAAAATAATTAATAAATGCAATGAAGACGACCACCCTTCCCTCTCATCATGGAGGCTCAAAGAAGGAGATAGACATGCCTTAAGTTTCATCAAAATATCATGGACTGATAAATGACAATTCTCGAAGTGATGGATCCGACATAATGTCCGGCCGAATCCAACCAATTCTAAACATTTTCTTTATGTTGGTTTCATTGATTTTAGGTCAATTTTATTAGTCCTTGCCATTCTTTAATCAATTTGTCCAAAGTGATAGTTAAGTCCACTAAGCGAAAAGCAATATCAAATGAGAAGTGACTCGTAGCATGAAAGAGAGCCTATGCCTTGACGATGAATCCCCGTAGAGATTAATCCATTGAGCATAGGTCTCTTTCCTATGCCTTAAATAACTATCAATCTTTTCAAATAGCTTTTGAACAAAAGAAAAGAAGAAAAAAGGGAGGTTGCAGAAATGGTTATATGAGATTGATTATTAGAATGAAACTCTTTACATGAAAACTAAGCAAAGAAAAGCTATCAACTCAAATGACTCGATGTGTAAGGCCTAAACAACCGAAGCCATGAGGTCTTACAACACAACAAGTATGATATTTAAAACATAAACTATTTAATGAATTAAACAGCCCATAACAGCCCCCAAAACATTTTTTTAAAAAAAAGTAGCTAAAAGCAAGAGAAATTAAGTAAAAAGAGTAGAGAAAAAGCTATGGAATAAAGCCTAAGGAGAGGTGGTTAACCCCTCTACT
Source organism: Camellia granthamiana (assembly GCA_036172215.1). Lineage (NCBI taxonomy): Eukaryota > Viridiplantae > Streptophyta > Magnoliopsida > Ericales > Theaceae > Camellia > Camellia granthamiana. Next base: position 131,110,919 of record CM069905.1, read on the forward strand.
TTTTACAATTTTAAATCACATGTTTCAACCCCAAAACAATCCAAGAACAGTCCCAAAACAACCCAAAAACAGTGGCTAAAAGTGTGTTTAAAGAGCACAAAAAAAATAGACAAAAGCAAGAGATATAAAGCTACTAAGCAAAGCTAAGAAAGGGTGTCTAACCCCTCTACTTTTAGGACTTTTAAACCATATTTTACCTCTGCAAATAGTCCAAAAACAGTCCCAAAACAATGGCTAAAATCAAAGAAATAAGTGGAAAAACACAAGAATATAAGCTTGGAAAAGGTTCAAGGAAGGGTGGCTAACCCCTCCACCCTTGGTAGCTTTTAAATCCCAAATTTCAGCCCGCAAAACAGTCCCAAAATAGTGTATAAAGCAAAGAAAAGAGAGGAAAAGAGTAAAAGAGAAATAAGGAAAAAGATGCAAAAGTTATACCTCTTGAAAGAGAGAATGCTTGTAGTTAAACAAACTTGATTCAAAACACCCTCAAGTCTATGAAATTTAGTTTGAAATCTCAACAAAAAGTTCTAAGAACAAGCTCTAATGGTGTATGTATTGTGTATGCATAACTAAAAAGTGATATAAATTCAAGGAAGCTTTTGGAAGGAAGATGGATGTTCTATCAATGCCTAAGCCTCTTGGAAGGTTTTCTAACCTTAAAATCTGAAGTGGGAGGTCCTATTTATAGAATTTAAGCCAAATTGGCCAAAAATATCTTCAAACAAAGCCAGCTGTCCAATTCTCGCCAACTGTTTATTTGGCGCTATTGAGACCGGGCCAGGCCCAAAACACACGGTCGGGCCTAAAAAGCAACTCTGAAAAAGTTTTCATTGAGACCCGCCTGGGTCTAAATGAGGCACGACTGGGTCTAAATGGACCCAGCCGGGTCCAAAAATCTGCATTCCAGACCCGACTTCAAACGGCCATATCTCTCTCATCCAGACTCGGTTTTAGGTGGTTCTTCAGTCTAAATTGAAGCCCCAAAAGTCTACTTTCCAATGGTGGTGGCTTCACATCTAAATTCTAAGTGTGAAAAGAGATATGCCTAATTCAGTGAAGGCTGTTCATTTATTTCTTAACAGTTTGATGCTCAACCTTTTCCCCAACTACTTTTCTTCCATCGCCTCCTATTTCCTTCAACTTCAAACCTATAAATAAGATATTTTTAAGGATTTTTCAAATATTTCACCACTCTTCCATGTATCTCCACTTTGTCCTTACTCGGTTTATCGAAAAGTGCAATATTTTAAATGAAATGCGAGCTTCGGAACATCGTAAAAATATTTTGAAAAAGAGAGTTTTAAGGTCTAAAATAGTTTGGCCAAAATGAGGTGTAAGGTTTGAAATAAGAGCTTGAATCCAAATTTCTTTGCTGAGAATTCAAAAGATTGTACAGTGTAACTTTCATCATCGAGTGTTTCGAATAAAGTGCCTAAATCTTAAGGGCGGTAAAAAATGGAGTGTCTACACAAGCCTTCTCCTGTTTTGTACTCAGCTTCTAAACCTCCATTCCATAAAGAAGCTCTTCATTCTCTTATTTGGCATAAGGCTATGCAGGAAGAATTTGATGCTTTGTAAAAGCAACAAACTTGGTCTCTAGTTTCTCTTCCCCCAACCAAAATGCTATAGGTTGTAAGTGGGTTTTCAAGGTTAAAAGGAATTCTGATGGCACCATAGCTAAACACAAAGCTCGGCTTGTGGTCTAGCGCTATCTTCAGCAAGAAAGCGTGGATTTTCAAGAAACTTTTAGCCTTGTAGCCAAGCTTCCAACAATCAAAATTTTACTTTGCCTAGATCTCCATTATCAATGGCCCTTAAAGCAATTAGATATATCTAATGCCTTCCTTCATGGAGTTCTTGAAGAGGAAGTGTTTAATGTTCAACCACTAGGGTTTGTTCATCCCACTCAACCTCATCGTGTTTGTCATCTCAAGAAAGCCTTCTATGGCTTGAAACAGACACCCAGGGCTTGGTACTCTACATTTTCTCTCAATGTTTACAAAATAGCAAATGTGACTCTTCTTTGTTCATCCAAACATTCAGCGCTACTTTCACTGCTCTTTTGATCTATATGGATGACATAGTAGTCACAGGGAATGATGCTTCTCACATTCAATCACTTATCTCACATATGCACACTACTTTTTCTATGAAAGAACTTGGTGATTTGTCATATTTTTTGGGTATTTCCATCCAACCAACTCTCACTGGCTATGTTTTGTCTCAAAAGAAATATGCTCAGGATATTCTTAGTAAGGCAGATTTAGCTAATTGTAAACCTTGTCAATCTCTTATATCAGTTAAACCTTCCATTGCTCTTGATTCAACTAATTTGTGTCTTGATCCTGCTCTCTATCGAAGCCTAGTTGGTGCTCTTCAGTATCTCACCATAGCTCGCCCAGATATCTCTTTGGCAGTCAATCACTCCTTCTAACATATGCATTCCTCCACAATTGGTCATTTTACTGAAGTCAAAAGACTGCTACGCTTTGTTAAAGGTCCCATTAGGCATGGCCTGACCTATTCTCCTAGTTCTTTTGATATTCATGCTTACTTAGATTCTAACTGGACTGGAGAAGTTTCAGACAGAAAATCTACCTCAGGTTATTGTATATTTTTGGGCTCTAACCTTTTGTCTTGGTTAGCCAAAAAGCAAGCCACAGTCTCTCGCTCTTCCATTGAAGCAGAGTATAGATCTCTTGCTCATACTGTTGCAGAATTAGCTTGGATTAGCATGCACCTTACTGACTTATCTATTTCCTCCCCTGTGCCACATACTCTCTGGTGTGACAATGTCTCTACTATTGCTTTGGCATCCAATCTAGTATTTTATTCCAGGTCTAAACACATTGAAGTGAACTGTCACTTTGTTCGAGATCAAGTTCTTGCTAAAAGACACTACTAGAAAAGGGAGCTTTAGCCACGGAACCTTTTGCGACGGTTTGAAAATTATCGCAAATGCCATGTTTTTGCGACAGCAAACGAAGTCATCGCAAAAGTATTTTTTTTGCGACGGAAAATCCAAGACCGTGGCAAAAAATAGTACCTTTTGCGATGATTTGTTACCCGTCATTTTTTTTTCTCTTTTTGCGCTTGTTTTATTGTTTTTGCGACGCCATCATTCCACTGTCGCAAAAGGTTTTTTTCCCCCCTTCCTGCGCCCTGCCTCTTTCCTTCTCTTCTACCCTTTCAGTATTCTCTTCCATTAGATCAAAGAAAAAACCTAGTCGTCACTCTATCTCTCGCTCCCAGTCGTCTATCTCGCAGCCCCAACAGTACCAGCGTAAAAGAGTTGCAGGTTACCCTTCTCTCCTCTCATTTTCTTTCCTCTCACTCGCACAGACCCTCACAGTATCTCTCTCTTGCTTTTGCTCTCACTGTCGACAATTTCTATTCCTCTCTCTCTCTCTCTAAAATGTCAACCGCGAACCCAAAATTTCAGTTTGCTTTGTTGGCGCTCTCTTCGTTCGCTATTCTTACAGGCCAATTAGAAATGCAAAGAAAACCCTAAATTTCATTCCCTTCAATTCGATCTCACTCCAACAGTACATATACATATACATGTCCCAGTCTTCTTTGTGAATTCCATATCTGTACGTATTGAAGTTTTCTTTTTCGAAAGGTGGTTCGTGCTCATATCTTTGGATCTCGAAGAACTGTTCTTGTTTATTCAGATTTTTCACCATCAATTTGGAATCAGGGGTACGTAATAGGTATGTTGAATCAAATTTCAATTCTTTTCTCCACCAATTCGAGTTTGAAAAGGTTTGGGTGGTAGTTGATTGGTTTGAATAGGTTGTTTCATTGTGTGATACGTTGGTTTGTGGCTGGGCTAGGGTTTTGTTGCTTGAATGATATAGAGGGTGCCACTTAATTGTAGATTTGTTCAAATTCACTTTCAGGCTAGTTCAAATCCTAATTCAATCAGTGTGCGTATGTGTGTGTGTGTGGGCGCGCGCGCAATTTCAATCATATTTGGATTAGGGTTTTGTTTCTTAGTTCAATTTGGCAATTTGAATGCTATTGTGGAGGAGTCTGAAGTCTGGAACTATTAATATCTTATAGATTTGAAAAAAAATAAAGGTGGTGTGTTTGGATGGGGAAAGGGGAAGGTGAAGGGGAAGTCTTGGTGGCAGTGTTAGACAATGGAGGAATGGAAAAATGAGAATTCATTGAGAATTGAATCAAAGCGCGGTCATGAATGGTTAGGGGACGATACTGAAGTTGAGCCTTGCACAAAAGAGCAAGCAAAGGATGCTTTAAGTGATATTGAATTGGAGTCTTGTGCTGACAATAGGTTGAATCTGGGCTGCTAGTATGCTAAGGTCTGCTGTTGGACTGCTGTTGGAGCTGAATCTGGGTTGAATCTGGACTGCTAGTATGCTGTGCTGTTGGACTGCTCTGTTGTGCTACTGCTGCTCTGGTTGGCCAAACTTCCTGATGGTGATCTGTGTTGTGCTGTTGGATGCAAGTGGGCTGTCACTTTGGGATGATGTGCCAATGTTCTGCTGTTGGACTGCTGTGGGTCTGATGTTTTATTGCTTTGATATGCTAAGGTCTGCTAGAATGCTATGGCTGAGTCTATTGGTCTGATGGTGGACTGCTGGGAAGAAGCTGCTTGCAAGTCCTGGGTTGAATCTGGGCTGCTAGTATGCTAAGGTCTGCTAGTATGCTGTGGTTTGCTAGTATGCTGTGTGTGATCTGACCCCATCTGTTGTGGTTCTGCTGGTGTGTTTTGGTCAAGTATGTTATGGTTTGCCTGATGGCTGCTGCTGGGGTTCATTGGTTTGACTGGTGATCTGTCCTATTTTGTGGATCTGTTTGCTGTCTGTTCTGTTCTATCATGATGGCTACTGCTGGTGACCCGAAATGGTATGGTTTGGTCAAGTATTTTTTATATTCTTTTTGGGTGAGCTGTTGATGGTAAAGTTATTGTATAGATAGGGTGTGTTATACATGCCTTTAAAAAAAAGAAAAAAAAAAGGAATATTTAACAGTATAGAGAGCAGAATATCCGAAAGGCAGTTCCTTTGGCTCTTGGTCTCCTCTATATATCAAACCCTAAGGTAATCACGTGTTAAAAAAGGGAGTTGTTTGACTTTCTTGGGTTTATATACCACCTGTATTGCAAGTGGGGGTGATGTACTCCAATGGTCTTTGAACAAATTAGGCCTTTTCAGTGCGAAGTCCTATTATGAGGTGCTTTTGGGCCATAAGGAGGGGGTCTATTCCCTTGAGAGTGGTGTGGGGCCGTGTAGGTAGGCGGAGGAGGGAGACATTTTCAAAATTAAAAGATTTTTATTTTTATTTTTTAGTTTTGGGTAATTTTTGCGTAGTCGTTCCTTGGGGTGGTTAACACGTTCTTGAACCAATTTTTAGATTTTGTAGAGGCATTTGAATAGATTTTTGCTGTTTGGTACAGGTCTTCTTTTTGGATACGAGTTTTGCACCCTTTGGTGCCTCTTTTTTAACAATATTTTACTTAAAAAGAAAAAGATTACCTTGGTAAACTATTCTCCGTATATTTGATCACTAGACAAGCCATGAAGTCCTTAAAAATCACTGGTTGTAATATTGAAAATATACTTTGTTTCTGTAATGTTTATATTATTTCTCTTAATTTGTCTCTTCTGCTTGAAAAAAGTAAATCTTAATACAACCATCCATCATAAAAAGTAAATCTATACAATAGTCATAAGAGCAAAATTCTATTTTGTTAATCCATATGAAGCACCCAAAAAAAAAAAAACGATAAGGTCTATGGCCATCCTTCCCAACTGGTTGTTGCCTTGTGTCTTTTGGGTACTTTATACATTGCATTGCCAAAATGTCAATCATATTTGCTCTTCCTGTGCATACCATCTTATGCTTGATTCTTTGGAAATCATCAGGACTAATTTTTTTCCAACTTGCCGTTGTCTGTCTTAAATATCTTTGTAAAACTTAACAATTTTAACAACCTTGAGAATTTGTTATAATTCCTATGATGTCTGATATTATCCAAGTAACATGTATATGTGATCTTGGAGTTTTCTGACTGCCAAATTGTTTTATAGTTATGACTCAGATGCTCACAGTCATACTTTTTTAGTAATGTTCTTTGTGTTAAAAGTGAAACTTGAATGCTCATTTTTAGTAATGTTCTTTGTGTTAAAAGTGAAACTTGAATGCTCATATTTGCGCGCTCTCTCTCTCTCTCTCTCTCTCTCTCTCTCTTGTTTGTGTTGAAAGTGAGGGTTTGATGTAATTGGAATGGTGTAAACTGAAATTGCAGGGAGTGCCAAGTGGCATCTCTCTATATTTAGAAAATACATATTCTGCTTCCTCTTGGTGCACTGTATTGTTGGAATTTTGTTGTCAATCTCATTTTACATATTCAGGGTATGTTGAGTCTGCTATTACTTTTCTGGGGATTTTGTGAACTTTCACTGCTTGATAAATTTTCCCTGTACTAAATTAGGTATAAAATCGAGAATGGTGGAAAGATGGAGCCAATTGAAGAAGTGACTATTGAGGTAAGAATTTAATGTTTATAGTACGTGCTGGCTTTCCGCCTTTTTGGGTTCGGAACCTTCAGCCATTATCTTGTCACTTCAGGTAAATGATGAGCATGTGGGGTTAATCATGGAGGCCTTATCTCACAGGCGAGCTGAAGTTACTGACATGGGTCCTGTCCCAGGAAATATGGGCAGAACTAGAATGTGTTTGACTTGTCCATCCAGGTTTGTACATGCTTTATCCTTCTTACTTCTGATTTTTCGTGCAGTCTGCATTAGTGTTTAGCTCCATGCTGTTGGTGATTTCAAGAAACTGGTTCCTTCTTTTTTGGGAAAGTTTCTATTTTTTTCATTGTTCTCAAAAGATTTTGTTACATATATAATTATAGTTATGTGGTGTGCGTGTTAATAAGATTTGCTTGTGTTATGGGGCATTGATGTGGCTTTACAAAGTTTGTGTGTTAGACTTTGGAATGATGGAGGAAAATGTATATATTTTGAGAAGAGAGGACCTAATAAATGTAGATTGCCTTCCTAAGATAAATTCTTTCTAAAGATTTGGTTAGTATTTCTAAAATACATAAAAATATGTCTGAACAATTAGATATTGAAGATACATTTTAAATAAGCACATGGTGTATTAAATAATACACTTGCTTCTATGACAAGATACATGGGTCCAATCCCTAGTGTGATCAATGATAATATCTTATATTTAAATAATTATGCTTTTGTTATGAACATTCATAGATTCATGTAGTTTTACAAATTAGAGAAAACAGGAATCCAAGATATATTGTACAAGAAGTTAAAAAATTCAATATTTTAAATCACTGAACTGACATAAAATTATTCTAGTCGTTGCTTTTTTGAAATATATTTTGCTTGGCCTTTCCGCTTGATACCAATTTATTTGCAGCGTAACAAGGATATATGTCAAGCAGAAAATAATAGTCTTCCGTTCTGTAATCTCAGGGGCCTTGTTGGTTACAGAAGTGTGTTTAGCAGTGATACACGTGGCACTGGATTTATGCACCGCGCCTTCCTGAGTATGCTTATGCTGCAATAAATTCTTAGCCTCTTTCTTTGTTTTTATTTTCTTTGCTGTCCTCTTAACTCATTGCGATGTAATTGGGTTACAGATTTGAGTTAGCTTCTTTTTGTTTTTAACAGGAATTTTGTAGTCCAAAAAATGACAATATAGGTTCCTTTCTTTGACTCTGTATGGCCGTATGATTTCAGCTTTTCAAACTAAATATTGACTTCTCCTGAATTATAAGGCCTTCTTGAGTTGAATTATCAACTTGACAGAGCTTTATACGTGTAATTTGATTGAACAATAATGTTTTTGGTTATATATATAGTTTAAATGATCTTGGTAGAGTACTTATTTAGTCCAAATTTTGAATTGTGTGCTCTTGGACATTTGAATGGAACTTGGCCTCAACAATCCAGCTATATACTGCCTATTTTGCTACAGAACCTGCCCAGGTACCGCCCCTCACATGAGGGAGTGGGCCCCACCTCTCATGTGAGGGGGGCCAGGCTGGTAACCCTTTACCTTTCTTCCATACAGTGGTTGAAATACTGATATTTTCATTCTTTGGTTTTCAAACTCAAACAATCAATTATAAAGTATAATCTCCATTTTCCATTTCGTCAAACTTCTCTGTTTTTGTCTTGCTATTTGCCTAGAACAGATCACAGGCATTTGCCACTTTCAGAATAAACTTATTCCTTTCATTACTGTTTCTTTTTATTTATTTTTATTTTTTTGGGACAATAGTATCTCATCTCTGATGCTCTTTATTCTGTGTATTTTTGCAGCATATGCCAAACACCGTGGTCTTCTTGGAAATGTCAGGAAAGGAGTACTGGTATGGCTACCTCTAACCTTTCAGCTTTCAATTCGAAGTACTCTTCTTCTTCTTCTTTTTTTGTAATTTTAATTATTTATTTATTTATTTATTCAGTTAGATGTTATGACCGTAGTGCATATATTGTTATTGAGGGGGAACTGTCTACTTTTCGGTCATCATTTTTATTCACATGGATGCAAACATGGGACATAGAATTTTTTTTAAAAAAATAAAAAATTTAGGACACGCTCCGGCAGACACTGAATATATATATATATGTATACATGAAAATAGTAAGAGTTTAACTGTCTATTTTTTACTTTACAAATACAGTTATGTATTATATCAAAATAGTTCAGAAATTCATTTTTGACATTCTTCATATTGGAAAAAAGTGTGAACAAAAAGTTCTAATATCTATGAGAAAGCTCTAGTCATAAACAAATTGAAAGTGTCGGGCTTTAAAATTCCTATAATTAAAAAGTTTAAAATGGAGGGATTAAAATTTGCAATGTGTTTCATTTGTGTCTAAACGATAGACAAATGAGTATGAAGCATGTGTGGTTTTAAATAAAACATTAAGAAAATAATAGGACACATTTGGATGTGTGTGCACGACATGTGTCATTGAGTGTCTGATCAGTCACAACACCCTAAAAGTGTTGATGCTTCTTAGAGCTTCATGGAGGGAAACCCAAACCGATTTTGAAGTCAACAATATCAGTGGATTTGTCCCAACTTACTTTTAACAGCTATGCACTGTCTAAGAATTCACTGCAAGCTGAATTCTAATTATCACAAACTTATTTTCATTAATGGTTACATGTGTATACAAATGACTACTGGTATCAAGCCAGTAATGTACAGACATGCTAAATCTTCTAGTTGATATTTTGGCAAAAGAAAGAACTGGTTGTTCTCTAGTAAGGGACAGTGAAGTAGCCTTGCTCTCTTCATGTTAATTTTGACTCACTTCTCGCAACGTAGCTGTTCTTTTGACTAATTTCCATTCTCCACCTTGTTGATTCATGACTGAAAAAAGCTGTATTGTTTTCATTAGAAAGGAAGCAAAATAATGTTTGATGTTCAAATCTCCCGATGGCCTTGTGGTCTAGTGGCATGGAGGCAGCACTTAGGTGCTTGCAAGGGAGAAGTTGGGTGTTCAACTCTCCCAAGGTGCTAATCTAACAACTGACTTTCACTTATAAAATAATAATAATAATAATGTTCAAATCTAACGGGAGGTATTGAGGAGTCCTCTTGTATAATGTATCATATGGCTACTGATTCTCCTCACCACTCCATCCATTTACATGCTAACTCACTTCAAATAATAGGTATCAAAACTTGTACGGTATTGAGTTTGCATACCTGTATTACAAAGTTCCACAATTTTGCAGTCGTTATTTTTTGTGCTATCATTTGTTTTATATGCTTATTTTGCAAACATCGATTGTAGGCATTGTGTTTCTGACAACCTTGAAAAATATATTCATAACAAACTCATAAGGTTCTGTTATATTTAATTGAAAGAGAGCTTGGATTGACATGGGTTGTTGAATTTGTAATGGACCTAACTTCGTTACTTTTGATTGATTGAGCAGGTGTCCATGGGCCATGGAACAATCACGGCTCATGCACTCATGAGTTTAGAAGTTCGTGGAACTCTCTTTGTGACCCCTGGGATGGAGGTTGGTATACAAAATGACATGTTCTTCTGCTTACTGCTTGTCCTCTGCAGACGTCAATTTACTAAAATAGCTTCCTCTAAGAAGCATAAACTAGTTCTATGTCTAAACAAATGAAGCAATGACTTCTTTTAATTGTATTTTTCATTTTTTTTTTTTTGGTTGTGCTAACTGGTTTTTTGTTGCATACAGACATATGATGGCATGATCATAGGTGAACATTCACGAGATACCGATCTTGATGTAAGCAGTTGCTTTTATTTTGCCTCACGTTATGCAAAGATTTTAAGGTGGCTGACCTTGCAGTGATTGGCCTGTCACAGGTGAACCCAGTTCGAAATAAGGAACTTACCAATGTACGGGCTGCTGGCAAGAATGAGAATGTGAAGCTATCTCCTCCTCGCCTTGTATGTATTCTTCAATCTTTAGCTTCTTACATCCTGATTCTACTTCTCCAGTTACTATGTTCTCCTCCAATCTCTCGCATTACATTGTCAGTACATAGATAGTACGTGTCTTTCGTATCGTGTACTAACATGATATACAAATGTAGAGGTGCAGGACCTATCATCAGATGGTCCATGCAAGGAAATTGTCAGAGCCAAATAATTTACTAGATTCTCTCATTTGCTTTCTTAAAGGCAGTTCCTTTGGCTCTTGGTCTCCTCTATATATCAAACCCTAAGGTAATCAATCCTTGGATGTGTTTACAATAACAAAAAATTCCTTAGATATCTTTTGCCAAGCTAAGCACCTTGACAATGTTTCAATTGCAGTCGAGCAAGATTATATACTTACTTTCCATGGGTAATATTGCCAAATAATTTATGATTGGATGTTCTAACCCAGGTAAACATTACGGACACATTAAGCAGACAGTCACGATACAGATATAGAAGTACCAATGGTATTTTCATATTTCTGAAGCAGTCAAGATTCTTTTTCATTGAATTGATTACTAAAATGAGATTCATCATTCTCTGTCACTGATTTTGCAATCTTTTGTGCAGGCCAAGCTTCTACCATTCTAGTTTAGTTATGAAACAGACAAAATACTGCAAAAGGTCGTACCAAGAAAAGGTAAAACTTGTTCTCTCTATTCTGCCTCTCCCTGGTCAAGTGTCTTAGTTTTCCTGGTACTTTTATAGAAGTCTGCTTCTAATTATGGGATTTTTTCGTCTTGGCTTGAAGTCTTATGCTTATTGAAATTTTGCACATTGATTACAGGGATAATGATCTACATCGATTACTTTTCATGCCTAATGGACTTTTAGATGGTGTTGAATTGGCTCACTATTCCAAATGACATGTAGTTTTTTCGATACACTCTCTTCTTTTGCTGATGTGTTTATATTCTTCTCAATTTCTTCATTTCATATATTTTATTTTTTATTGCAGAGAATACTTGGGGGGCTACAAACAAGGAAATGGAATAGTTTGTAGTTGTTGTCACACTGAGGTAAATTATTGGCACAACACTTACTGAATAAAGTGCTAGGATCCCCTTTTCTTCGCCCCCTTTCCCCCAAACATTTATAGGTCTTAGTTATGAGATTATTTTGCTTTGGGAGCAGATTAGTCCTTCGAAGTTTGAGGCTCATGCTGGATGGTCTGCTAAACGCCCACCATGAGTAGCCTTAAAAAACTAATCATTGGTTCAGTGATTGTGACTACGCTATGCTGAATTAATATTTTCCATTGTTTACTCCAGTTGCCGGAACATCTATACTTCTAGCGGACTGACGCTTCATGATATAGCTCTGTCATTGGCTAATGGACAAAGATTGGCTACTGGAAGCAGTGATGATATGTGTGCAGCATGTGGAGCTGGAGGGGATCTGATTATTTGTGATGGATGCCCTCTGGCTTTTCATGTAGGTGGGTATTTCCCTTGAATATACTCTATTTGTTTTTGTTATGATTGATGTTCATATTGTGTGGTTCTCATCTCTACGTTATACAGCAGACATTTAATTTATTTCTTATTTGGTGTTCTAGGAATTATATTCCACCATTGAAGTGACTACTACGTACTAAAAGTAGAATAAGATAACCTATGTAGATACTAGAATAGTTGATACAAAAAACTGTAGTGTAGATATGTCATGGTTTGGTTGTGTGTTCTTTCGAGTACGTGATGATATCTTCGCATATCAGGCCTCGTTTGGAGAGTGGCTATTTTAGCCAAAAAGTCAAAAAGCCAACTAAAACTAGTCACATCACCTCTCTACTTTTCTGCACATCTTTTCGTAAAAAGCCAAAAAGTTACTAAAATAGCCTGTTCCCAAACGAGGCCGTATTGCAGCTTATAATCTTATTTATTTATTTATTTTTTGAAATAAATATCAAATATTTTACATTTTCTGTAACCATGAAATTAATTATATTGTAAATAATGATTTTTTTTTTTTGGTTTTTTTTTTGCAGATGCAACCCCTTTTGAGTACGTGATGATATCTCCGCATATCGATATTAGAGCTTACTATTGATATTAATAGATATGTTTTTTTATTTGTATTGTCGATACTTTTGTTTTGTTTTCGATACAAAAATTTAAGTTCTTGAATATCAAAAATTATTAGTATTGTTGGAGAATGTTTTATGTATTTTTGTAAAGAATATTTGGTTGACAATTGTTACAAGGTACATATATTATTCTTGGTATATGATTCTTTGAATGTGAATGTGGATGTGAATGTGGATGTGGATGTGGATGTGGAGGTATTTTAGAAAATATTAATAATTTGTATAGGGAATATTTAATAAAATATGATTTTATAAAAAATAATTTTATTACGACAATAATAAACCGTCGCTAATGTAATTCTCATTTCCTTATATTTTATTAGCGACGGATTAACCTGTCGCATATAGATATTAGTTCCAATCTTTTGCGACGGTTTCAACTGTCGCAAATAAATCTTTTGCGACGGTTTAAACTGTTGCCGATACGGTATTAACTTAATACTGCTTTTCTGGTGACGTTTTAGACCGTCGCTAATAATACTTTTTGCGACGGCAAATACCGTCGCTAAAAAAGGTTTTTTGCGACGGCAATCAACATCGTCACTAAAAATGCCGTTTTTTTTCCTTTTTGTGTCAGGCGAAACCGTCGCAAAAACTATTGATTAGCCGTCGCTACAAGAAAGCGACGGTTTGTAACAGTCGCAAATACTTTTTGTCACGCCCCTTTCCGCCACCCCCCATTTTTCGTCGCTGCTCCGTCGCAAAAAGTCTTTTGCGACGTTTGACACCGTCGCAAAAAGTCCGATTTTTAGTAGTGAGACTAGTTCTACAATATATTCCAACTATTGACCAGTTGGCTGACATCTTCACAAAAACTTTTTCTATTTCCAAATTCGTATATCTCAAAGGCAAGCTCATGGCGTTCACTCACCCCATTAGCTTGAAGGGAAACGTTGAGGATATTCCATCAAAGCCCAATAATAGCTCACACCTCAGCTCATGTTCTAGTTCAGTGATGAAGCCGAGCTACAACTCAGTCTATGTAACTGCATCAGCTTAAAGGATGTCAGTTAGATAGTTTGTTAGATAGTTAATTTGTTAGACAGTTAGTTACAAGTAATTAGCACATGCGATTTAGATACATATCTCTTGTATACGTATAGCTATAGCTTTATGTATAAGCACAACTTGTACATTTGAATTATATGGAACAAGATATTCATCTTTTCTTCAGATTGACCTTTCATGCATTATTTTACTATTGATTAGTGATATCATATATCGATGATGATGTGGTACTACTATTATTTATATATTATTATATAATATAATATAAGAGATACAAAACTCTTTTGCATGGCTTATAATACACTAGTTATAAATAATACCATATATTTCCAATTCTGATTTTGTACAAGGTCAATTGTAAAAACAAAAAAAAAAAACTTTTATATTAAAAATTTAATATTTTGTGCTTAATATTAGTTTAAAAATAATTATCTATTGTTATTGATTATGAGAAAAAAAATTAAAATTTTAATTAACAAATGCCCCTTCTGAACTATTTTTTTGGCTCCGCCACTGAGGTCCATGTTGTCATTTTCTTTTTCTTTTTTTGTGTATCTTGTCCTCAATGAACTTATTTTGTTTTTCTTTATTAGTATTTACTGAACATGATTATTGCGTTTAAATAAACCAAAACCAACCATCAAAAAGTGTTTTTGCTTAAATAGACGAATAGTGGAATTTGTATGTTTGGCATAACTAACCATACATAAATTCTTTAAAAGACCTCTTTTGAATCTTAACATGATGCCCGCGAGAGATAAGTTCTCAGTTACAACAAAAGCCACCGAGCCTATGCCCTCTTCATGCAGATTAGTAGGTACTTCCAAAGTACGGTGTTGTATTCGATGGTATTATGATTAGTAAAGAAAATGACATATTATGATTTTATATTGGGTAATTAAAAAACATGAGGAAGTATGATAAATGATGATTGATGAAAGAGTATGAACATGTAATACCTACTAATTTTTCGCGAGGTTACATTCATCTTAGTATAATATAGCCATATTAAAATTAAATGTAAAAAAGAAATTTAAATTTTTAAAAAATTTCAAATGTATTTTGATGGGAAGATATTATTTCTGTCCTTTTTAATTTAATTTAATTTTTTTTTATTATACTACAATCGTTACTAGGAAAAGTACTCCTTTCTTTGTTGTTCAAAAATTTAGGTATAGGTGCATTAGTGGCGAAGCTATCAAGGAACTAGTGGGGCACGTGGCCCCCTTATTTTTTGCAATTTTTTTTTAGAAATAAGTAAAATAATTAATAAATAAATAAATTATATAGAAAAATCATTTAAAATAATTTTTTAATGACATTTTTTAAATTATAAAAATAATAAAAATATATTGAATTGTTAATTACATTTGATAAGTATGATTGACCTCTATGCGTCATTTTATTATTAGTTAGTGATATCATATATCGATGATGATGTAGTTTCACTATTATTTATATCTTATTATATAATATATCATAAGGCATACAAGATTCTTTTGCATGGCCTATAATATACCATATATACGTAATGTCATATATTTTCAATTCTGATTTTTTACAAGGTCAATTGTAAAAACAAAAAAAAAATTAAAAACTTTTATATTAAATATTTTAAATTTTGTGCTTAATATTAATTTAATTATTATCTATTGTTATTGATTATGAGGAAAAAAAATAAAATTTTAATTAATAAGTGTCCTAAACTTATTTTCTGGTTTCGTCACTGAGATCCATGTTGCCAATTTTGTGTGTATGTGTATGTGTGTGTCTTGTCTTCGATGAACATATTTTGTTTTTTTACTAGTGTTTACCGAACATGATGATTGCGTTTAAATCAACCAAAACCAATAGTCAAAAAATGTTTGTGCTTAAATTGAAGAGTGCTATTTGTATGTTTGGCATAACTAGTCATACATAGATTCTTGAGAAGAGCTCTTTTGAATCTTCACATGATGCCCACGAGAGAGATGAGTTCTCATTCACAATCAAAACCACTAAGCATATGCCCTCTTCATGTGGATTAGTAGGTACTCCCAGAAGGTGTGGTACTTGATGGTATCATGATTGGTAGAGAAGATAATATATTATAATTTTATATTAGATAATTAAAAAATATAAAAAAAATATGATGAATAATAAAAAAATATAAACACGTAATACTTAATAATTTTTCATGAGATCACATTCGTTCTCAGTATAATATAGTCATATTAAAATTAAATATACAAAAAAAATAAAAAAAAAATAATTTTTAACAATTTTCAAATGTATTTTGTTGAAAAAGTATCATTTCTCTCTCCTTGTGGTTTTTAAATTATATTATAGTTACTAGAAAAAGTAGCCCTTTCTTTGCCATTCATAAATTTAGGGAAGGTCCATCACTAGCGCAGCTATTAAGGCACTAGGGGCACGTGTCCCCTCATTTTTCGTAATTTTTTTTTTTGAAATAAGTAAAATAATTATCAAATAAAAAATTTATATAAAAATAACATGGATAAATTATAAATACATCTTTTAAGATTTGATTAAAATACAAATTATCTCCTGTAATTTAGGAAATTACATTCCACCCCCTGAGAATTTTAATTTCATAACAAATCGCTCATTTTATTAATAAATTATCAAGTCAATTAACATTTTTTTAATGATGTTATAAATATGTTTCAATTAATAATTTAAATAATTTTATTATTGTATAGAAGAACAATTATAAATTTCTTTTTTTTAGTTAATTCTGTTAAATAAAAAATTTTAACAAAGGGTATTTATAATTTTTCAAACTATATGGGATAATCTATACTTTACACAAACATCAAAGGGTGTATTTGCAATTTACTCAAATAACATTTAGAATGATTTTTTAATGATATTTTTCAAATTACGAAAATAATGAGAAATTATTGAATTGTTAATTTCATTTGACAAGGGGGATTGACTTTCTATGCATTATTTTACTATTAATTAGTGATACTATATAGCGATGATAATGTAGTATAACTATTATTTATATATCATTATATAATATACGATCAAAAAAAAAAAATATCATTATATAATATATCATAAGACATACAAGACTCTTTTGTATGGCCTATAATACACTAGTTATAAGTAATACCATATATTTATAATTTTAATTTTCCACAAGGTCAGTTATAAAAATAAAAAACTTTTATATTAAATATTGAATATTTTGTGCTTAATATTAATTTAATAATTATTATCTATTGTTATTGATTATGAAGAAAAAAAATTCATTAACAAGTGCCCCTTCTGAATTATTTTTCTAACTTTGCCACTGAGGTCCATGTGGCCATTTTTTTCTTCTCCTTTCTATGTCTCGTCTTCAATGAACTTATTTATTTATTTATTTATTTATTTTAACAAGTATTTACCGAACAAGATGATTGCATTTAAATCAACCAAAACT
Organism: Camellia granthamiana; assembly: GCA_036172215.1. NCBI lineage: Eukaryota > Viridiplantae > Streptophyta > Magnoliopsida > Ericales > Theaceae > Camellia > Camellia granthamiana. The sequence goes on from CM069905.1 coordinate 131,127,930, forward strand.
AACAATGAAAAAATGTTTTTGCTTAAATAGACGAAGGGTGGAATTTGCATTTTTGTGTGGAAAGTTATGAAATCGTAGAACTCAAAACAGAGACTCAACATTAGATAGTTTCATCATTGATAGCTCACTTTCACTCTCTACAATTTACTCAAGATAGTATCTATCTATATAGAAGTCTAAAATAATATTCTAGAATCTCTAACAGTCTAACAGAATTTACATATTCTGGAGTTAGTTACAACTGCCATACATGGTGAGAGGGGAGATTCGCACCGAGTAGTACGGCCGAGCTCAACTTGACGGATTGCACGGCGCTTTGCTAACTTGGCTCTTGATGTGGTCGGTAGTATGACTGGCGCGGTCGGAGGAGTTGACCGGCCGGGCGTCCGTGGTCAGCCGAGCTATGCCCTGTACTCACTGATAGAAGCCCTGGGTAGCGGTTAACCGAGATAAGGGGCAACCCGAGCTACGCCGTCTGCGCGATCGGAGTTGGTGCACCCTGGACCGATCAGTCAATGAGCGGCTCCCCGTGACCGAGATTGGAAGAAGAACGGTTGGAGGCCGGCATGCCTCGCAACCGGTTGATCATGAGAACCGACCAATAATAGTTCGGTCCCAATGGTCAGACTCCCATAAGTCGGTAGCTCATAGCGCGGTTGATTGCGCGTGATGGCGATTTTCCACAAGTGTTAGGCCGGTCGTGGTACTCCGGTTAAGAGTGCCACCTGGGCCAATAGCGTGGATGAGAGGACATCTGCTCCACCCACGCCTCAATACCGTTGGGCAGTTCTGCATGTACTGGTAGGAGGACAAGACCTTTACACGTGTAAGGTGGTGAGAGGCGAGCACTGCCACCTGTCCAGGGGAGGACAACAGAGGTGGTGCGCGCACGATCTCGGAGCTGCGTGGCCAGCTTAGATATAGAGAAGGAAGACAAACGTTCGAGGTATGCGAATTCACACTCACGAACACTCCTCTCATTGTCTTCTTTCTCAGCGAACTAACTTGATCGTCGGAGGGTCTTTCCAGCACACCACCGCCGGGCAGCTCACCACTTTTGTGTTGCAGAGATAGACGCCGTTGACGGAAGCTTGACGTTCAAGGCGTACGGAGAGCAAAGGATTTTTCGCCCCCGTACAATTGGCGCCGTCTGTGGGAAGTCTTTGATAATCAACCCTTGTTCTTCGAGCTTTTTCAGCCGTTTCCATGGCCAACAACGAGGAAGTTCCGCTGTCCGTCGTCGATGGTGTTACTCCGGAGTATGTCCGAAGGAGAGATGGCCTCCCAAATGTTCCAGCCATGGCGGGCCTAGAAACTTCTTCGCGAGGAGCGCGCGACAAGCGTGGGAGGAGTTCAGATCGTTCGCAGAGTCCAGAAGGCCGCCGGCGCCGGGGGGAGTCCCATACACAGCGCCTGGAGCACACACTCAAAGACCAAGACGCCCTCATTCGCAAGATGGCGGTGGAGATGGAGCTGCTGAAGCGCCAGATTAAGGGGAAGGGTGTTGCTGGAGAGGGCAACCTCAGTGAGCGCACTTCTTCCCCTCGTTCTAGCAGTCGTCGCCAGAGGAGGACTCACTCTATCTCCATCACCAGGAACTATGGGGTGGGAGATTCCGACCAGAGAGAGGGCAGATCCCTCACTCGCGATAGCACTTACCATCCCTCACGCCCGACGCCGACGTCGCGATCTTCTTTCTCCACACGTTCCGGGGACTTGAGGGATGTGTTGGAGGAGAGAGCGTGCCGTCGAGAGGCTCAGAGGGTGCCGGCGCTACAGAGGTTGAGTGCCCCAGTTCATCGCAGCGAAGAGGTGGTGATGCCGGCGCCCAGAGTCATGGCCCCTGCTCTGGTGGACAAGGAGCTGGCGAGACTTACAGCTACGCCGCTGTCTCCAGAGATCGAGGGTACACCATTTCCCGCCGGATTCCACCAGCCAAAATTCACTCTGTACGACGGCAAGACGGATCCGTACATGCATGTGAGTCATTACCGGCAAGTCATGGCAGGCCACCGGCGCAACGACGCCCTGATGTGCCTCATATTCCCGGCAAGCTTGGGAGAGCTGGGTTTGAAGTGGTTCGAAAGGCTCCTGGAGGGGAGTATAGAGGGGTGGCAGCAGCTAGCGGAAGCCTTCGTCACCAGATTCAAGACCAACACTCGAACGCCGAAGGAGGTCGACCATCTCCTAGGCGTCAAGATGGAGTCTGGGTGTTCGCTGAAGGCTTACAATGCGAAATACTGGGAAACATACAACGAAATCCTCGACTGCCCTACCAACCTGGAGATCACTCAATACAAGCGAGGTCTTCCAGTCGGACATAGACTGCGAGATTCGCTCACGATGCGTCAGCCCACATCTATGGAATCCTTAATGCAACGGATCAATGAACACATCCGTGTGGAGGAAGACGCTGCCTCTGCGACCGAGAAGATGAATCCGGTCGTGGCGGACAGAAAGGTGGCAGGGAAAGTCCACTCGGTCGGGCAGGAGGATAACCGCCCAAGCGACCGGTCAAAAGATCAACGCCGTGGACCAAACCGCGATGACCGAAACAAGGGGCGTAGGAATGACCGAGCTGACACGCCTCGCGACGCAGCGGAAGATGCCAGGAGAAAACTGAAGGCCTGGACAGGAATTACGACGGTCTTCAAAATTCCCATCTACCGCATTCTGAGCGAAATCCGAGGTGAACCCTTTGTCCGTTGGCCGGCCAAGTTGGGGAGCGCGCAGCGAGGCTTCAACCTAAAATACCGCTGCACCTTCCATGAAGAACGGGGGCACCGGACAGAGGACTGCTTGCCGCTCAAACAGCACTTGGAGGAGTTGGTGGCGGCGGGGCATCTTGACCAATACATAGATGGGGGAGTCAAGGCCGCCCCAACTGAGCAAACCGAGCCTAATGGTATGGCTGCCTTAGAGGCGCCCCCACAAGGTGTAATCAACGTCATCCATGGCATCATTGAACCAGCTAGAGTCTGCGAGCTTAGAGGGATGATCAAGAAGGCCGAGCACATGAGGGAAGTGCTCTCTGTTCAACCTGCTGTGAAGAAGGGGAAGACCGAAGAGAAAGACATCCTCACGTTTTCGACGAAAGACTTAGAAAGGGTTCAAATGCCGCACAACGATGCCTTGGTGGTGACCCTTCGCGTCAGAAACTTTGAGATCAAGAGAATTTTGATCGACCAAGGAAGTTCGGTCGAAATTATGTATTATGACGCATTCAAGCAAATGAAGTTGGAAGACAAGGACTTGGCCCCTGCAACGTCCCCTTTGGTCGGTTTCAACTCTCAGCCGGAATGGCCAATTGGGAAGATTATTCTACCGGTCAGAGCGGGGTCGGTCGTAAAGCAGGTCGAGTTCTGGGTGCTCAAAGTTCCATCTACTTACAATTTAATCCTGGGCAGAGGCTGGTTACACGCCATACAAGCAGTTGCGTCTACTTTCCATCAAGTCATGCGCTTCCCAGTGCCGAGCGGACAAATAGAGGAAGTCTGGGGAGACCAAGTGATGGCCAAACAATGCTTCGTTGCGGTAAATGGCAGCCGAGCAGCCAAAGGGTTTGTCCAAATGATCGAGGGGCCCGAAGGGAAGGAGGTCCTTGAAGATGTGGGAAGGAAGGCCGAGGAAAAATCGGTCGAAGATTTGGTGGAAGTGCGCATTGAGGAGAATGATCCAACCAAGTTCTTCCTTTTGGGATCGTCATTGTCCAGTGCCGAGCGGTCAGAATATGTCGACTTCTTGGTTTCCAACTTGGAGGCTTTTGCGTGGACGCCTTATGATATGCCTGGCGTCGACCCAAGTTTCATTTTCCACCAGTTGAATGTCTTCCCCAATGCACGGCCGGTTATCCAAAGAACGCGCCGCTCAGCCTTGCACCATACTGAGGTGGTGGCGGAAGAAGTAAAGAATTTGTTGGAAGCTGGAGCGATAGAGGAGGTGCAGTACCCTCGGTGGATATCTAATACGGTGGTGGTTCCTAAGAAGAACGGCAAGTGGCGAGTCTGCGTGGATTACAAGACCGTCAACCGTGCATGCCCAAAGGATAGCTTCCCTCTCCCTCGAATTGACCAGCTGGTGGACTTAACCGCTGGCCATCAGAGGTTTAGCTTCTTGGATGCATATCGCGGTTATCATCAGATAGCCATGTACGAACCGAACAGAGAGATCACGTCCTTCACCACCCCCAGGGGCTTATACTGTTACAAGGTCATGCCGTTCGGACTGAAGAACGCTGGGGCAACCTTTCAGCGAATGGTGACAAAAATGTTCGCTCCTCTCCTGGGCCGAACTATGGAGGCCTATATTGACGATATGGTGGTGAAGAGTAAGGAGAAGTCCCAGCACCTCGCCGACCTAGCAGAAATGTTTGCCATACTCAAGCGCCACAAGCTTCGCCTGAATGCCTCTAAGTGCGCCTTTGGAGTTGGCACCGGAAAATTCCTGGGTTTTCTGGTCACGAACCGAGGGATCGAAGTCGACCCATCGCAAATCAAGGCAATACAAGAGTTGGAGCGCCCGAACTCCACGAAGGACGTGCAACATCTTGCCGGGATGGCAGTCGCGCTGAATAGATTTATCAGCCAGTCTTCGGATCGCTGCAGGCCCTTCTTCAAAACTTTGAAATCCAAGTTCTTTTGGGATGAAGAATGTGACCGTGCGCTTGCAGACTTAAAGGCTTATCTCTCCTCAGCCCCAATTTTGGTCACGCCTCAACCGGGCGAAGAGTTGTACCTGTACTTGGCCGTTTCTGAACACGCGGTGAGCGCCGTGCTGGTTCGTGCTGAAGGCATCCAGCACCTACCAATCTTCTATGTGAGCAAGACTCTGCTCCCAGCCGAAACAAGATACCTTCCCTTGGAAAAATTGGCGTTGGCACTAATAATGGCATCAAGAAAGCTGGCGCACTATTTTCATGCCCATACAATCATAGTGTTGACCGAGTTCCCGCTCAAGGTGCTCTTTGAAAAAGCGGACTTCACTGGAAGAATTCTGAAACGGGCCGTGGAATTGGGCCAATACGACATCAAGTTCAGACCGCGCACCGCGATTAAGGCACAAGCACTAGCAGACTTTGTGGCGGAATTTGCCCCTGGGACGCACCCGGTCTGCCCGATTGACTTGGTTGGCGCGGATTTGGCGCAACCCATGGTTCTGGCAGCGGGAACAAATGATGGCCTACAAGAGGAAGCAGAGCAAAACTCGACCGGACTACCTAAGGCCGACGGCCCGTTGGAAGGCGAGACCAACCAGGGTAAGGAAAGAGACCAGATTGAGCCGACCAGGGACTTTGATTTAAGGAGTTCCCAGAATCCCTCCGATTGCTGGAAGTTGTTCATTGGCGAGATGTGGAAGCTCTTCGTTGATGGGGCCTCCAACAGACATGGGGCCGGGCTAGGAATTGTGCTGACTTCACCGGATGGGCTGATTATAGAGCAAGCAATTACGCTCGGCTTCCTAGCTTCCAACAATGAAGCGGAGTATGAGGCCCTCCTTGCCGGGCTGAGAAGCGCATTGAGAATGAAAGCAACAACCCTTATGGTCTTCAGCGACTCCAAGCTGGTGGTCAATCAGGTCTCAGGGGAGTATGAGGCAAGAGATGAAAGAATGGCCAAGTATCAAGCGTTGGTCCGAGAAGAGATCAAGAAGTTCTCCGCGATAAGGGTAGAACAGATCAACCGCGAAGAAAACAACACGGCTGACGAATTGGCAAGTCTCGCTTCCACTCAGACAGCCTTTCCCAATCCCTTGATGATTGAATTTTTACCTCGGCCAAGCATCGAGGAACCAGAACCGACCGAGGTACTCTGCACCAACTTGGGTCCTTCCTGGATGGATCCCATCATCGCCTTCCTGAAAGATAGAATTCTACCAGAAGATAAGAAGGCAGCCCACAAAATTCGAGCAAAGTCAGAGCGGTTTTGGCTCTCACCGTCCGGAGCCTTGTACAAGAAATCTTTTACGGGGCCGTATTTAAAGTGTGTCCACCCCTCTAAGGTGGAAGCTTTCCTCTATGAAATCCATGAAGGCATCTGCGGCAGCCATACTGGGGGTAGATCTCTAGCCTACCGAGCAATCTCGCAGGGTTATTGGTGGCCATGTATGCAGGCGGACGCGCAAAAATACGTTCGCCGATGTGAAAAATGTCAGAAATTTGCTCACCAGATCCACCAGCCAGCAAGGGAGTTACTCTCGCTCACAAGTCCTTGGTCGTTCGCACTTTGGGGATTGGATATTGTTGGACCACTCCCAGTTGCACCGGGAAATCGTAAGTTTTTCATCGCCGCCACTGATTATTTCACCAAATGGGTGGAGGCCGAGCCACTGGCAACCATTAAGGAGAAGGACATTAAGAAATTCGTTTGGCAAAATGTGATCACTCGCTTCGGCATACCCAGGGCGCTCATCTCAGATAATGGTACTCAATTCGATGGCAAACTCTTTCGCGGATTTTGCGAAGAGTTGAAGATTGAGTTCTACAATTCAACCCCGGCTTATCCTCAATCGAATGGTCAAGCAGAGGCCTCAAACAAGACCATCCTGGACGGGTTGAAGAAGCGGCTTGAGAAGGCAAAGGGAAAGTGGGTTGAAGAACTCCCCAACGTGCTCTGGGCCTACCGCACTACGCCAAGACGGTCAACCGGGGAAACACCATTCGCCCTGGCCTATGGCATGGAGGCCGTCATCCCACTAGAAATTGGCATGCCAACCATCCGCTCAGAAAGTTTCCAGCCAGACCTGAACAATGAAGCCGTGGCACTAGAGCTGGACCTTGCTGAGGAAAGACGAGAGCACGCATTGATCCATATAGCGGCCTATCAGCAGGAACTCTCTAAAAAATACAACAAGGCAGTGCACCCCAGGCTATTCAAGATTGGGGATTGGGTCCTAAGGAAGGTGCTTGGCAACACGGTGACCCCTAGCGAAGGCAAACTCGGTGCAAATTGAGAAGGACCATACAAGGTGGTTGGTCTTGCTGGTAAGGGGGCATACCATCTGGAAGATTTAGATGGCAAGGCAGTCCTCAGACCATGGAATGCGGCCAACCTTAAGGTCTTTTACTTTTGAAATGTAATCTGTTTATGTTGCTTAGCTTTTGCAGACCCCTAGCCCTTTGGCATTTGATGTAAGAGATGGCAATGTTTTTGTAATGAAAATTAGTTTTGCTTGTATGGTATTTGTCCAATGATATAACAAGACACAAGGGGCAATTATGGGTGCCAGGGGCAAGAACCGGATTACATGTAACCGGACTGTTTTCCTCGGAATGGGAGCAGACCGCACAAACAGTTGCGTATGGAACAATGCGCATTAGGACCGAGCTGGTTTTGCTCGCCCAGTGGGAATGTTGGCGGCATGACCAACACATTGGTGATTTGCCCAATGTAGGAGCCGAGCTGATTTTGCTCGGCCCATCTAGCATATTGGTGAATTGTCCGATACGGGAAACGAGCTGATTTTGCTCGGCGGAATTGGCAATGCTGGTGTTTTGCCCAGCAATTATAAGGCCGAGCTGAATTTGCTCAGCCGAAAAGAAATATTGGCATATTAAACAACTTCAACAGGCAAGCTAGTTTTTGCTCGGCCGACCAGGTGTTGTCAACCGAACAAGGCCGAGCGGATTTTTGCTCGGCCGAGTACAAAATGTCATTTTATTTGGAAATCAAGGAATTGCAAGGTTACGTGAAGGCTGACCATTTGTGCGGTCTCGCCGACTTGCCAGTTGATTAAAGTGCGAGCAAGAAATTCAAACATACGCAAGCCGAACAGAAATAACAGATGTACGAGCAAAAAGTTGGAAATTTCATTGAAAATAGAGGGAAGTTCAGTACAATCGGGGGGGCATGGCCCGGTTACATGCAAAAAGAGAAGAAAACAAAAACAAAGGAAAGCAAGAAAAAGAAATCTTCAGTCCAGGTCAAGGTTAACATTCTGGTCGGCTCCCTCCACCGTCGGCTCGGTACACTGCGTTGTTTGCTCGGGCAGGACCTCCTCGGCCTCATTGTCAGTGCCTTCCACCGAGACGACCTCCCGATCAATCACTTCATCTTCAGCATTTTGAGATGCTTCGGGTGGAGTTTGCTCGGCTGCTTTCTCGGCGGCGGCCTCTTCCTCAACCTCTTTCCTTGCCTCTGCTATGAGACGGTTTTGTTCGGCCTTGGAGTACGCCTGCAGGTAGACCGGGATATAGGCAGGGGGAGGGTTGAGGAACATGTCAGAATCCTGACCAAGGCCAACTTTCTCCACGGCAGCTTTCCAGCCGCACTGGAAGAAGATGTCCTTGGTCGCCTGGACCTGACGCTCGTAGGTTTTCTCCCCCTGCTGGTATCCTCGGTCCTCCGCGTCGTCGACCGCCTTGTCCATGGCCTCTTTGTTCGCATCACGGAGTTTTCTCAACTCGGCGAGGTACCGAGCTTTAGTAGACTTCATGGCCTTCTGCTTGTCCGCTTCAGCTCGGTCCACTTTCAGCTGCAATGCATCCCGCTCGGCCGCCATCTCCTCTTGCGCGGCCTTGAGTTTCGCTATCTCGGCCACATGTGACTTATTCTCTGAGATGGCATCTCGCAGGCTTTGGCGCAACTTGATCATCCTGTCGTGCGCCAAATAGTTCTTCTGCGCGGCCTGCAAACCAGCGCACGATTAAGTATGACGAGAAACCGAGAAAAAAACCGAACAATAACTTGAAAAAAAAGTGAACTCACCAGCACGATGTCTTTCGCCGCCGAGCGAAGGACCTTGAGGTCAGATAGCTCGTCGTGCTTTTTCATATCGGCGGGCAGGATTAACCCCTTGGTCATATTGAAGCCAAGCGAGTACTCCTTGTCCGCGTAGACCGAGTCTTCGGCAGAGACTGCTCGGCCCTGGAAGACAAACTCGGGCGCCCAGACCGGGGGGGCAGCAGGGCCATTGCCCTTGGATTTGCGGGCAAGTGGCTGCTCGGTCTGGTCGCCCAGCTCGGTGGAGGCGACTTCTGTGGAATCTTCATCAGCTAGGCTCTGACCGGCCTTGTCCTTTCTCGGCCTTTTCTTTGGCCAGCCAGCCTGTTGATCGCTGGCAAGGGCAAGGACGGCCACTTTTTGCCCGGCGGGGGTGGAAGATGTTCCCCCGGTGGCTTCTTGAGGTTGGGATTCGCCTTCGTCCCCAGTAATCATGGACTTGATAGCTCGGATTTTCGCCATCTCTTGCTCGGCGGTGAGCGGAACCAATCTGATCGGCGGTAGATTTGGATCTGGCTCTGGAGATGGAGCGCGCAGAAAGTCAGTCACGCGACTTTTGCGTGGCGCTTGGTAGTGATATGTTTGCTTGAAGCTGAGCAGTTTTGAGGCTTCTCTCTCTTCCTCGGGGACTCGGAGTAGAGCTCGGATCGCTTCGGGGTTGGCCTGGTGATAGTCCGCTGCCAAATGTCTATCTGCAAGAAGAGGCCAAGTGTTAGTCCGGCTAAACAAAATTGTATTGAAATGCAGAAAGAGGATTGCGCGGTCAACCGGGCTACTTACCAGCGTGGCCAAAGTCTTTCCTAATGTACCACCCCGGTATGGGTGCCTCGGTGTCTTCAAAATTACTGGACACCCACAAAAAATCGTCATCATTCGTTTCTTTGTCCGGGTTGCCTTCTATAAGTTTTGCTCGGCCCTTCTTCACTTTGAGGTACCAGCAGAGCCCGCTTTTATTCCCACTTAAGCTATACTGGTGGAAAATTTCTGCAAGGCCGAGATTAAGACCGAGCCTGCGGTTCAGCTCGGCGACGCCGTTTATTATCTTGTATGTGTTATTCGAAACCTGGCTCGGGCAAAGCCTTGTCTGCCTTAAAAATTCACAGAGCAAGGGCTGGACCGGGAAGCGGACTCCGCCCTCTACTATGGAAACGACCGTGAATGAGCACCGGTCTAAATCTCCCCAAGGGGTGTCCCCCTTTTTGGCGAGCTCTAGGACGACGTCGTCAGGAATATTGTACTCCTCTCGAAACTCCGCCATCGCCCCGGGCGAGCTAACCCTAAAGGGGTATTTGCCCATCTATCTCGGTTTTATTTTGATGTATTGTATCTTGGTTTTATTTGCTAAATCGGCCGAAAAGGTTGTTGTGGTTGCTCGGTCTTTGAGCTCCACCAGTTATAACGCCGAAGGGCTTGGTCGGTCCTACTCGTTCTGCATATTGAAAAAAGGCCAAGGGTTAGCACGGCATATATTGCGCGGCTCCAAATGGAAATAGCTCAGGGAAGGATTTGTTGTTTTGATCGGTCTCAGCTCGGTTTAACTACATGTGTGCTTAAATCCTTCTAGTTCATTTATTGCTCGGTCCAGACCAGTTCAAGGATCTATTTGGTTTTCAGCTCGGTCAAGGTTCAAGGCGGGGCTTCAGTCCAGTTGAGGTTAGAAGTGGAGACCACAAGTTTTAGCTCGGTGGAGATGTAATGATGGATCTGTTTGACCCCTCAGCTCGGTTAAGGTTTCAGGCCGTGGTTTTCGTGTTTTAGTTCGGTTCACTCTACTCGCCTATCTAATGTGGCACACAGCTCGGTTGCAGCCCCTACGGGAAGCCACAAACTTGTTTTTGCTCGGCTACATCCCTAATGGCGGATCTAAATGAGCTTTTTGCTCGGTTTTACCCAGTATTCATCTGATTCATCCAGTTCTTCCTAGGTTCGTGGCTCACTCACTCAACCTAAGGCAAAACAGGGGCACGAAGAGCCCCCCTACTCTACCATTCCCATTTTCCTAGAGTTTGCCAGATCTAATGGTCCCAAACAAAGGAAAAACATAGAGAACAATGGAGCAAAGATGCAGAACAAGCATGAAAATAGCAGGTGAAAGGCAAGGAAGAGGGGTTTAGAGAGCTTACCAGAAACGAATGAAGAACGAGGTGGGGCCTTCGAGCTTGGGTGTAGTGCTGGAAACGGCAACAATAGGCGAGGACAGCAGCAGCTTCTCAGAGGTTTTGGAGGCTAGGGTTTGGGGGGCGTCTGAGAGAGAAGATGAATAGTGAAGGGTCTAAAACCCTTCGTATGGGGTTTAAAGAGTGGGGGGAAACCCAAACGGCTGCGCCGTTTGAACTCTGCGCGTGCTAGACGGTTGGCTGCACGACCCAGTGGCCTGGTGACACGTGGCACTGGCAACGCGGCTGTCAGTACGGTTATACGACCTTTGATGGGACAACGGTGGTAATCGCCGGCCAATTGAGTTTGCTCGGCGGCGGAAGTGTTCCCAATTCAACCATTGCACGGCGACAAGCGTTGCCCTATTCTAGCTCAGCCTGGCGAGGGTGCAACTCGATCATAGCTCGGACACGTTGGTAAACCCAATCACGATGGCTCGGATGGGTTTAAGGGGCAATTGAGAGGGGAGATTCGCACCGAGTAGTACGGCCGAGCTCAACTTGACGGATTGCACGGCGCTTTGCTAACTTGGCTCTTGATGTGGTCGGTAGTATGACTGGCGCGGTCGGAGGAGTTGACCGGCCGAGCGTCCGTGGTCAGCCGAGCTATGCCCTGTACTCACTGATAGAAGCCCTGGGTAGCGGTTAACCGAGATAAGGGGCAACCCGAGCTACGCCGTCTGCCCGATCGGAGTTGGTGCACCCTGGACCGATCAGTCAATGAGCGGCTCCCCGTGACCGAGATTGGAAGAAGAACGGTTGGAGGCCGGCATGCCTCGCAACCGGTTGATCATGAGAACCGACCAATAATAGTTCGGTCCCAATGGTCAGACTCTCATAAGTCGGTAGCTCATAGCGCGGTTGATTGCGCGTGATGGCGATTTTCCACAAGTGTTAGGCCGGTCGTGGTACTCCGGTTAAGAGTGCCACCTGGGCCAATAGCGTGGACGAGAGGACATCTGCTCCACCCACGCCTCAATACCGTTGGGCAATTCTGTATGTACTGGTAGGAGGACAAGACCTTTACACGTGTAAGGTGGTGAGAGGCGAGCACTGCCACCTGTCCAGGGGAGGACAACAGAGGTGGTGCGCGCACGATCTCGGAGCTGCGTGGCCAGCTTAGATATAGAGAAGGAAGACAAACGTTTGAGGTATGCGAATTCACACTCACGAACACTCCTCTCATTGTCTTCTTTCTCAGCGAACTGACTTGATCGTCGGAGGGTCTTTCCGGCACACCACCGCCGGGCAGCTCACCACTTTTGTGTTGCAGAGATAGACGCCGTTGACGGAAGCTTGACGTTCAAGCCGTACGGAGAGCAAAGGATTTTTCGCCCCCGTACAATTGGCGCCGTCTGTGGGAAGTCTTTGATAATCAACCCTTGTTCTTCGAGCTTTTTCAGCCGTTTCCATGGCCAACAACGAGGAAGTTCCGCTATCCGTCGTCGATGGTGTTACTCCAGAGTATGTCTGAAGGAGAGATGGCCTCCCAAATGTTCCAGCCATGGCGGGCCTGGAAACTTCTTCGCGAGGAGCGCGCGACAAGCGTGGGAGGAGTTCAGATCGTTCGCAGAGTCCAGAAGGCCGCCGGCGCCGGGGGGAGTCCCATACACTGAAGAGGCCACAGCTTGTTCTGTTGGGTCATCTTACTTGAATTTTGATAAATTGGTCAGATCTGTGCTCATATCCACTGGTTCAAATCAAAGTGGTTGTGTGTGCCAATTTTCCATCTTGCAAGCAATTTCTGAAATAAGTTTTTTACTGTTTGGAATAATCATGTGCAAGTATTTCAATGCCAGGGGGTTTGGGGAAGGACTAGTAGTTTGATTTGTCATTGTGTCTCATAATTGTATTTTATGTTCTTCTAATAAAGTTCTTGTTAGAATTTTTTTTAGTTTTTTGCTTTCTATTTTTGTCATTAAATAATGATATACATAATTTAAATTTTTTGTTATAATCCGATAAGGTTCCCTTGAACCTCAATTCGAGGAACCTCTTTCTTACCAAAACATAAAGTAAAATTTAAGTGTAACTTGATATCATGTGATTGTGTCCATATCATATTGCTAACTAATTATAACCTAACATGTGATTGAGTAAATTCCACTTTTTAATTGTAACCATCAACCTATGTCATTATTGTAACTTTCAAGTAACTTTGTTTGGTAATTAGACTATTTTAATTGACTTTTTGACTATTTAACTATTTTTGCCTGAATAAAAAAGTTATGTTTGGAAAAATAGTAGGCTTTTTTAATAGTTGATTTGATAGTTATAAGAGAAAAAATAGAAAAATTATGATTTAGATGTGATATTTTATCTTATTAACTATTCTAATATATTTTGTCTTTATTAACTATTTTAGCTCGAAAAACCAAAAAAAAAAAAAAAATAAATAAATAAAAAATACTTCCCAAAGTAGGATTGAGATCTATACCTGATGAGTAAGTGATAGTATATTATGGGTTGGTTTGGGAAGTGGGTTGACTTTTTGACTTTTTTGGCTATTTTAGCCTGGGCTAAAAAATTTGGTTTGGGAAGGGCTTTTTGGCTTTTTGACTTTTTTGACTTTTTTTGTGAGAGAAGAGGGTAATGATTATGGGTTGGATGTGATATTTTATTTTTTGTGGCTAAAATAGCCTATTTTATCTTTTGTGACTAAAATAGCCAAAAAAGCCTAGTTTAGCTCTTCCCAAACGGTGCCATATAAGTCTAAATACAAGTGGATAACAAACACTAACATACATACGTGCATGCATACATATACACATACACATATACATGCATACTTATCTACATATAGAATGTATGCCTATGCCTATGTCTATGTCTATGTATGCATTTTTTTGTTCACATAGATACAAACCCTAGCACATTTCAAACCAGATCTACATCTCCGCCACTATTAAAAAAGCGTTGGCTACATCAGCGATAGTGAAAGCTCCACGATGGTGATAGATCTAGCTCTGCATGCTTGTACTGTAGAGGGAGGAGATAGAGTGGTTTTGGTGGCGGTGAGAGAGCGAGCGGCAACGAAAAAGAGTGGAAGGGAGGCGAGCGTTGTGAATGACTGTATAACATATATATAAATGGGGGTAGTTTGGTCATTTTACACTAGCTTGTTTTTATGGAGAAAGTGTTTTAGTACCTGGACCTATAATTAAAGAAAATTTAAATTTGAATCTTTTGGCATGAGCGACCTAATTTAAAATTTAAAGTCAAGATTCATTCATGGAGTGGCCCCACAATAAAAAATTAAATATAAATCTAAAATCTAAAATTTTGAAAAATTTCTTTTTTTTGTTATTATTATTATTATTTTGGTGCTGAGACATTTTGCTAACCCAAAGGACTATGTTATCCCATATAGGCAACATAAGAAGGGGTGAATTGGGTTTCTAAAAATAATTTCATAATATTAAAAATATTAACCCAAATGATAAATAAATAAATTTTCTCAATAATATAAAATAGAGTAATGAAATAAAATGAGATAAGGGAAGAGATAGCAAACTAAACAATTTATAGTAATTTAGTACGCCGGGCCTACATCCACTCCCCAAATATTCTCATCAGGATTTTTTTATTACTTTTCAAATAATAATTACACTACTAGTTTCACTGGTGTTAGTGAACCTTTAAAATAAGTGATCAGTCTCAATCATTCCGATTAATTCAAAATCCAGTGCCTAGTCACATCCCACCAAGTGATTTTATCCCAAAAATACTTACAAAAATATCCCAATTAATTTTGAATCTGGTACTTAGTCACACCTAACCCAAATGATTTTATTCTAAAAAAAATCACACAAAAACTCTCACTTTACAAGAATAATAAGAGTAAGGGATAGAAAACCCTTTTACAATTTTGCTCCACTCTCAACAAATTTTCTCACAGAAAATATAGCTAAATGAAGTATCATACAATATTTAAGAATTTCAATATAACTTAATGAAGTATCATACAATATTTGAGAATTTAATATAACTTATTTTTCTCTTTTTCACTTCTTATTTTTCTCCAACTAAAACACTTCTATATATCCAAAAATATATCTGTGGGGAGGCAGACGCTCATCTTTTGATTTTGTGACTATTGAATCACGTATACAGCGCAGAGCACGGGCACAATTCTTTTTGTCAATAATGGCAAGCAAAGATTTGAATTAGTATGCCAAATGTCGCTTTTGATAAATAGTATTCTGCTGATCTTTCTTCGAAACTTAACGAATTTCAAATGTTACACAGTAACTTGAATAGTAACTTCTCTATTAAAAAATATATGATGCACGGTAAAATTTATTTAAGTAATATTTATAACACATATATCATATAACATATATTTTAACAAATAATATTGTGTCAAATAATGTAAAATATGTATATTACAAAATCACAAATTATTCCATAACAGTTTAGATATTATCAAAATCAAACCATATGATTTACAGACTATATACAAAAAAATAAAAAATAAAAAAATCTATTCTATAAAATTAACAAGAATTTAGAAGCAAGGGTTAAAGATTTATTCATGGAGTGGTTCCATATATTAATAGAAGTTGGGCAAATCTTAATTAACACTCTCTAGTTTATATCATAATTTATTATTATTATTATTATTATTATTATTATTATTATTATTATTATTTGTAAATTAAAGTACACTGTTAATGACTTAAACGAAAAATAAAATTTTATACACATTTATACATATATAATCTCATTATATGCCTATGACATTTTCCTCCTTTTTAGATTCAAATATAATTTGCCCCATTATATTTTATTCCATCTAGGAGCCTGACTTCTGAAAATATAAACACATCACAATTTTTTGAATTTAATTTTTTGAAAATTGATTTTTAAAATTTTTTTTTCACTCTTTTTTTTAGTAAATTTTTTTAATAATTTAAGCAATTTTTTTACTTTTTATATGGATCTAACCTAGATATACCAAAAAAGTAAAATATTTTAAAAAATCAATAAATACACAAGAATACGAAAATATATTAAATTTTCAGATTTTTTGGGATTTAATAAATTTTTTAAAGATTTTTTTTTTACAAATATTATACTTTTTAATTGTATTTATATGAAGTATATTCAAGAAGTAAAACATTTGCTTAAAATATTAAAAAAATTTACTAAAAATAAAAAAATTAACTCCATCCGTCTCAAAATGATAGTCCCTTTTAGGGAATCTAATTTTTTTTAATAGTATAATTATTGCACTATAAAAAAAATTGATTTTTTAAAATTATCCTTTGATAGTACATTTTTTTAGGAATATCAATTGTCATAATTGTACTTTTTGTGTTGTTAATAAATTTAAAAGAATGACAAAATAGAAAATTCATATTATTTTAGTCATTAATTTTTGAAAATAAATTCATTTTGGGATAATAAAAAATAAAATAAAAAACTAATATTTGGAGATAGAGGAAGTAACTTTTATAAAATTAAATTCAAAAAATTGTAACAGTTAAGTTGAACCTAATGTTGATAAATAAGAGATAAACTGAAATTTGACCATAGCAGTCCCCAAAAGTTCTGCTTGAGGACTTCAAAAACTTTAGGCGAAGATAATTCTATAACTCTATAACTCATCATTCATTTTTGAGTTAGAGTTCCACCTATTTTCTTGCATCCAAACAATACCTTCCGACGGCGCCAACAAAAAACTTGCATGATATGAACAAAAAACTTACTGTAATTGTCTACATGACTTCAAATTTTTTTTGTCCCATAAGACCGCTCTGAATAACGACAAAATATCCAAATCAACCACAAAAAAATATACAAAAGATATTTTTTTGTTTATTCTTATCTCAATCTCAATTTCAATAACAAACAAAAAAATAAAAAATAAAATAAAACATCAACACAACACAACCCAAAATATGACAATAAATTGAAAATATAGTAGAGACAATTGTAAACTTGGTTTAACGCAATTCACAAAATGCTAATGTCTTGGAGAGAGAAGAACTTGGTTGACCACCTTGTCCAGATTCAAGAAAGATGAGCCAGATGAACTCTCAGTGGCCTCTTGAGCCAATCTCTTCCACTCCATAGCCTTTTTCTTCATCTCCTTCCCTTTCCCTCCAACCATCAACTCTCTCACAAGGCTCTCAACTTCATCTTTCTTAACATCATTATCTATCTCCATCCCTATGCCCCATTGGGTGCAACAATGCCAACAATTTGTTTGTTGATCTGAGAAAAATGGCCAACAGACCATTGGAACTCCGCTCGAAATGCTTTCAAGTGTGGAGTTCCACCCAGAGTGAGTTAAAAACCCTCCAATAGACGGGTGGTCAAGAACTTGCTCTTGGGGGCACCAACTTGCCAATAAGCCTCTTTCTTTTGTTGCTTCCATGAATTCCGGTGGAAGAACAGCCAAGTCGCCAGTGACAAGATCAGGTCTTATTATCCACAAAAAGGTCTGGTTGCTATTCGCAAGTCCCCAAGCAAACTCAACTATTTGGTTTGGTGTCATGACAGTGATGCTTCCAAAGTTCACATAAACAACAGAGCTGGGTTCTTTTGTGTTGAGCCATTCGAGACACTCGGGTTCTTCTTTCCACAGATTTGATCCTATCAACTTTAGACTACCATCGTTGATTTGATTCTTTAGTAAGTGTAAAGGTCCAATGGTGTAGATTGGAGGGAACATGGATGAAAGAGCCTCCAAAACGTTATGTTCTAATTTCTCAAATGTATTGAAAATAATCGCGGAGGCTCTACGAGCTCTCTCAATTTCTCCAAATACAAAATCAATCATAAAATCGCTTAGATCTGTGGTTCGAAGAAAACTTGGTAAATCCTTCAAACGTATACCTTTCATACCGGGTATCCAATCGATAACTGTATCCAAATATCCATTTGTCATGCAACTCTTATCTGCACATCACCCCAAAAAATAATATCAGCACCAAACTTATGATATTGTATTGAAAATCTCGATAAATTCATAAATTAATAATGTTAATGTTAGAAATTTAAAAAAATTTATTAAATTTTTTTATCAAATATCTCGTATAAATGCGAGACTCACATCATATAAATTCTATATGAATCTCATATCCATACAAAACACTCAATAAAAAATTTAATAAAACTTTGAAAATCTCTAACCTAACTCAATTAATAAAGGTAAATATAGATAGGATAATAGTTTAAGAGTTGTTTGGAATATTCTAAATAAATGTACTTTTTAACTTTTTATGAAAAATAAGTTGGGTTTGAAATGATATGGTAGAGAGGTAATGTGACTTAAATAAAATAGTGATTTTTTGAGTTTTTTACTTTTTTAAATGATGCCCAACGTAGGCTAAATGTCAACACTTGCCACTTTTTTAGGAGTACAGATGTAGACCTCATAATATCTTTTTAAAATTTATTTCTCTACATTCATTTTTTTTTTTTTTGCTTGTAATAATGTCAATTTTCAAATTTTTTATTGACTTTAAGATCAAACTAGTGACCCTTCATGTGATGGAGAAATTAATCTAATTTAGATAAGAGAAGAAGTGTTATCAATCCAATTAAAATAAAAAAATAAAAAAATAATGCTATATAAATACAATTTTTATGTAAAAAATTCACACAGAAAAGAACAAAATGTCACTCATGCAGTATTTTTTATGCATTTTTCGTACAAATGAATTATTTTTAATTAATAAAAAAAGGTGTTGATCTAGCATACTTAAATGCATGTACATGTATATGTGTGCATGTAATGTATACATGTAATTTTATTAATATACATATTAATTGAATTAATAATACCTTTAAGTGGAATATAACCCTTATCGATAAGATTACGATACTGTTCATAACCCATGAAGCCACAAGCACTAGCTGTCCACAAAAGAACTTCAGGAATGCCCAATTCTTCAGCAGCATCCACAGTGAAGCTCATAGCCCCATCGGAGACTATGCAAGTCACCGGCGGGACGTTCGACGAAGCAGTGTCGTTTAGCTTCGAAAGAAGGTCTTTAAAAGGAGCCAAGCAGTGTTTCGTGGTGGACTCGCACAGTGATGGGATGTCTTGGGTTGCATCGGCATCGGACTCGGGGAGCCCATCGGGTATCGTTTCGAACCGGAAGGAAGAGAGCCCGTTGAGGGAGCCGGGGCCCCGAGATTTGAGGAGACGTTTGTGGTTGAACTCAGTGTTGACAAAGGTGATGTGAAAGCCTCTTTGGTGGAGGAGTTTGGAGAGTTTGAGCATGGGGTTGATGTGGCCTTGAGCTGGGTATGGTATACAAACTGCATGAGGTTTTTCTAACTTGTCCATCGAACTCATTCTCTTTCCTCCTCCTCTTCTCTCAATTGGGATATTACAAATTGCTAATGAATCACGCATTATGGTTCTCGTTTTATAGCCCCATAAACAACGACTGGGTTAAATGTTTACGTACGTGGTGATGGATGGGGGATGGTGGGTAGTGGGCATTCTCACATTAAAAAAATGGGCAGTCGCACGTTAAAAAAAAAGGGTAAACTACCAATAGGTCCTATTTTGAAGACTTATTACTCAATAGGTCTTACTTTAGAGATTTAATACCCATTAAGTCTTATTTGATAAATTTATTAAGTGATAAAGATAAATTTATCAGTCTTTTTTTTTTATGAATAAATTTATAGTGATAAATTTATCAGTCTCTTTGTTTTTATGAATAAATTTTTAGTGATAAATTTATCACTCTCTTATTTTTATAGTGTTAAATTTATTAGTTAGGACCTGTAGGTAAATAAGTCTAGTGAATAGGCCTAATTGGTAAGTACCCAAAAAAAAAAAAACATTTTTATTTATGATAAAGAATTATATTTAATTTTTAAGTTTAATAATTGGGTAATTAATTAGAATGTTAAAGACAACATTCTCTTATAATTGTTGTCTATTTTTTTAGTAAAAAATTAAATAAGTTAAGATTATCGAATCGATCTAGTTTTTTTTGTGAATGAAATACGAGTGTTTGACAAAATGAACGGTTCGGATTTTTGAAACAGGAAGATCCCACGAGCCGAAACAACACCTTCCAGTCCAAAATCTGGATTTGAAGGGATCCTTCTCCTAAAAATTATATTTAATTTTTAAGTTTAGTGATGTGACAATTAATTAAAATTTTAATGGTAACACTCTCTTATATATATGCTTTAATCATCAACCAATCATTTCATTTATATATCATAAAGTCTAAAAAATTAGTTTAGAAAGTGAGTTTATGTGCGGTTTTGGGAAGCAATAAAAAACGCCACGTTTTTTTTATCCATGTTCAAGAAAAGCTCCCGACCCAAAACGCCACTTTATTCATTTGGCAAATCCAAAAACACAGCATCGGAAATGACAATTTGGGCTTATGAGAAAAAAGTGAAAAAGTAAAAAATAAATGTTAAGTAAGAATATTTTGGTCATTTTGGAGTGATGTGACATTTTTAAAAAATATTAAATCAAAAATAAAAAAAAATTAGTTTTTTATCAACTTTCCATATCACTTCCAAAAAATCAAAAAACTTGATAAAAAGTTAAAAGTTAGCAATTTTACCAACTTCCCAAAATACCTTTATATATCATTTTCTTTATATATAAAAAAAAAAAAAAAAATCTTTGCCGGCTATTAGACCGAAAACGACATATGTGCTAACTGACTATTCATTAAATAAAATGATTTACATGTCCATTTTCTAACTCTAGTGATATATACAATCGAGATGGTTGATTAATAATCAAAAAATAAATAAGAAAAAGAACTTACCTAGATATTTTAATATAGTGCCACATACGGAAAGTGTGTTTAATTTTTGAATCTAAAAAGTAATTCTCAGGTCTTGTTTAGGGACCTTTTTTTCTAGCTAAAAAGTCAAAAAAAAAGAAAAATACTACAAATTATTATATCACTCTATTGAATATTTCCATATGGACATAAAAATTTTTTTTACAAAAATGACATACAAATTCACTTTTTAAACTCAGTTTCTAAACTAAATGATGTTTAAGTGATATGATTAGTTAATGATTAAAAAATATATAAGAAAGAGTTACATTTAGTATTCTAATTGATTCTCACATCACTTGTTTAGGGTACTAACTAGTGTATTAATTGATATTATCTACATCAATTAGTGTACTAATTGGTACATATTGTACCACCGTTAAAAATTAGATCTAATTTTTTGCGGCGGTGCTACACGCACCAATTGGTAAACTAATTAGTATACCAATATATGTTATGATATTATTATTTTAAAACTATGACTGTCACCCATTATATAAATTAGAAATATTTAAAATCTCTAAAATTATACTACATCATCCGTTAATATATTTAAGTATACCAATTGGTATATATAGTATGATTCGATTTTTGGTCTCAAAACTTTATGAATAATGTTATATGCACAAATTAATATATTAATTAATATATTAACAAATGATATAATATAATTTTAAAAATTTTATATTTTTATAATATATATCTTAAATAAAATAATAATTTTAAAATAATAATATCATAACACATATTAATATATTAGTTTAATGTATCAATTGATGGGTGGAACAGCCGAAACTTTATTCAGACGTTAGTCGGCGTCGTCGACAAATCCGTAATTCTGACCGAGAACTCGTTCACATTCTGTACATCTAGACTCACGCTGGTCAAGTCAAACTAATGATTCTTTAATCTTATTTCTCAATGTTAAAATTGTCAATCTGTTGCAAAAAAAAAAAAAAAAAAAAAAAAAAAAAAAAAAAATTGTTGAAATCATCAAACATGTCACGCAAAGACAGTTGTGGCAAGGGAAAAATAAATGGTTTTCCATAAGTAAATTAATTAATGAGAATAATAATTAATGTAAAAAAATAAAATCAAAAGTAACACAAGAATTTTATGTGGTTTCTTTAATATGGGGTACATTCACGGGATCGAAATCTGATTTCACTATCAACTAAATAGTTTCTAAACAATTAAAAACGAGACACGAATGGTCTTACAAATTACCCTTAAGTGAATTTGAAATAAATAAAAGAAAAAACCTCACCA
This sequence comes from Camellia granthamiana, assembly GCA_036172215.1. Lineage (NCBI taxonomy): Eukaryota > Viridiplantae > Streptophyta > Magnoliopsida > Ericales > Theaceae > Camellia > Camellia granthamiana. The sequence goes on from CM069905.1 coordinate 131,149,854, forward strand.
AATAAATGAATAAAAATCTTCAAAACAAAGTTAAAAAAAATCCAAAATAATAACCCAATTCAATCTCCAAGCACCAGTCGAAACTGACTTCAAAGCAGAACTTGAAACCAATCAAATCTTCCAAGCAACCAATTGAAAAGGCTACCCACCGAATTGATATATGCAGCAGCTACAGTCCCTCTAATTTTTTCCTTGGTAAAAACAAAACAATACAAATATTTATATTTTGAACTCTTGGGCTTTTTATCAAAAATTCTAATTGTACCAAATTGTTTATAATGAAACTATTGTGCTTTCCAAAATTAGATATAATATATTAAAATATATTATAACCAACACCAAACCAAACTAAACTCTTTTAACAAACTAATTAAGCCTCATACTCCAATAAGGAGGTATACCCAACAATTCTCCCCCTACCAACTTAGGTGGAGACATCAACCATACACGCCAAAGTTCGACACTTGAAATGTTTGTCTCTCGACAAAATCTTAGTCAACATATCCGAAATATTATCATCTGTGTGGATCTTTTCGAGTTGCAACAATTTCGAATCTAACACATCACGAATTCAATAGTATCTCACATCAATGTGTTTTGATCTCGAATGAAAAGTAGAATTTTTACTCAAATGAATAACACTTTGACTATCACAATAAAGCACATACCTTTCTTAATTCAAACCCAACTCTTGCAAAAATTTCTTCAACCATAACTCTTCCTTGCAAGCTTTTATAATGGCAATAAATTCAGTTTCGGTACTTGAGAGTAACACATTTTTGTAATTTAGATTGACATGCTACAACTCCCCTACAAATGTCATCAAATACCTCGAAGTAGATTTTCTAGAATCAACATCACCGGCCATGTTGGAATCTGTGAACCCATCAAGTATCGACTTACCATCCTCAAAACACAAATACACCTTCGAAGTCCCTCGAAGATACCTTAGAATCTATTTTACCACTGCCCAATGTTCTTTACCTGGATTAGAGAGAAAACGACTCATCATACTAACGGCGTGAGCAATATCTGGCCTTGTACAAACCATGGCGTACATCAAAGAACCAACCGCTAAAGCATAAGAAATTTTCTACATCTCTTCTTTGTCCTTCTCACTTGTAGGACATTGATTTGAATTAAGTTTGAAGTGACCCACAAGTGGACAACCAACCGACTTTGCTTTATCCATGTTGAACCTCTCAAGAACTTTTTCAATGTAGCTTTCTTGAGACAACCAAATCAACTCCTTTTTGCGATAATGAACAATTTTCATACCAAGTATTTGCTTTGTCGGTCCCAAATCTTTCATAGCAAAAGGCTTGCTCAACTCCAATTTCAACTTGTTAATCATGGTAGAATCTTGACCCACAATTAACATGTCATCAACATAAAGTAAAAGAATAATAAATTTGTTATCCTGGAAATTTTCACAAACACGCAATGGTCCGAAATGGTTTTAGAAAAACTATTATTCATCATAAAAGAGTCAAATTTTTCGTACCATTGTCGTGGGGCTTGCTTGAGGCCATACAAACTTTTCTTCAATTTGCAAACAAATTTCTCTTTTCCTTTCTCCACAAAACCTTCTGGTTGCTCCATGTAAATTTCTTCTTCAAGGTCACCATGAAGAAATGAGGTCTTCACATCAAGTTGCTCAACTTCTAGGTTCATACTTGCGGCCATGCCAAGTACAACTCGAGTAGAAGACATCTTCACAACCAGCGAGAAAATCTCATCAAAGTCAATATCTTTCTTTTGCCCAAAGCCTTTCACAACAAGACGTGCTTTGTACCTCATATTCTTGTCATCATTCTTCAATTTGAAGACCCACTTATTTTTCAGAATTTTCCTCCCCTTAGGCAATTTCACTAAATCATAAGTGTGATTTTCAGGTAAGGAATTCATCTCCTTTTTCATCGCCTTTTTCCAATCACCTTTCTTTACATGCTCAATTGCTTCTTGGTAGCTCTTGGGCTCCCCTTGATTGAAAATCAACACAAATTCACTACGAGGATACTTTCTTGAAGGTTGTCAGTCCCTTGTAAATTTTCTCAACTCAAGTTGTGATGGTGGTTCTTGAGTTGGATGCTCTTTCTCAATTTCTAGCTCAACTTCATTAGGATTAGTATCATCCTCCACATCTTCAATAGGTGGCCGCACATCTTTCCCATTTTTATCATCAACTGAAGATGAAGGAGATTGATCCATGTCAATGAGATCACTAGTTTTTTGCTCCGGTTGATCACCTTTGCCAAAGTCTTCAATTGTTTGGTCTTCAAGAAACACAACATCACGGTTTCAAATGACTTTCTTGTTGACTGGATCCCACAATCTATACCCGAATTCATCACGCCCATAGTCAATAAAAATACATTGTCTTGACTTACTATCAAACAGGGATCTTTCATCCTTTGGAATGTGAACAAAAGCTCGGTAACCAAATACTCTCAAGTGCTCATAAGACACATCTTTGCCGGTCCAAACTCTTTCTGGAACATCACCATTCAAAGGATAGGAAGGAGACAAATTGATCACGTCAACTGCTGTCCTTATTACCTCACCCTACAAGGATCTTGGCAATTTAGCATGTGAAAGCAGACACCTTGTTATTTCCACAATGGTGTGATTCATCCTCTCGGCAACGCTATTTTGTTAAGGAGTCTTCTTAACTGTGTTTGGCTGTCGAATACCTTGGCTGTGACAATACTCATCAAATGACCCAATATTCACCACCATTGTCTGATCGGATGCACTTCGATTTTTGCCATGTTTCTCTTTCAACCATGGCCTGAAAATGCTTAAATATTTTTAGAACTTGATCTTTAGTTTTTAGTATAAAAACCCAAACTTTCTTTGAATAATCATCAATGAAAATAACAAAATAAAGTGCATCACTATGTGTTCTAGCTTTCAAAGGACCACAAACATCCAAATGAATCAACTCCAAAACATTTTCTTTTCTAGAAGCAACATTTTTATGAAAAGAAACTCTATGTTGTTTACCCGCCAAATAATGAACACAAGTTTTGAGATATGTACCTTTCAAACCGGGTAAATGCTCTTTCTTGAACAAAACTTGCAACCCCTTTTCACTCATGTGCCCAAGCTGCTTGTGCCACAATTCAGTAGAAGTATCATCTTCAAGTGCATTGACAACACCTTTACAAATTTTTCCTTGCATCGAATAAAATGTATGAGTCTTCTTGCACTTAGCCACCACCAAAGAACCTGTTACCCAAAAGACAACCTAAGAGGGGGGGTGAATTAGGTTTTTATAATTAAAATTAATAATACCCTAATAAAAATTATGACTAGCACAATAGATAAATATAATTAATGAAATAAAAATAATTAAAACAAGTGTCTTAACAACTATGTTAGCTAATGATTTTAGCACAGTAAAAATGTAAAATATAGCTATGGCAATTTAAAATAAAATAAAGAGACAAGGGAGAGAGGCAAACAAATTTATAGTGGTTCGGCTTCAACTCGGCCTACGTCCATGTAGACACAACATTTTTTACCGACCTTAAGACTCAGACGTCATCGTCTGTGCACTCGATGATTGTGCGTGTTTGTGCTCGTTTTGAGTTTCCGGAGCCTTCGGCTGAGCGCCTTGTCTCGGGACCTCTTAATTTTCTCCTCTTGGCCTGGTTTTTGGACCATGCCTTGCTGCCTTTGCCTAGAGGGAGACAAAGGCCTGTAGGCCACTTTTCGTAGCCGTAGGCTACTTTTCCCTCGTGGATCACTTGTCGTGGCCCGTAGACTAGTTTTCAGGGCTTCCAGTTGAGTGCCTTGCCTTGCGGACTCTTGTCTTTCTTCCATTTGGTTTGGTTTTGAACCAAACCTTGTTACCCTTTGCCTGGAGGGTGGAACAGGGGTGTAGACCAGTTCCCTCCCCCTCCTCCCCGGTAGTCCACTTTTCTTCCCTGCCAGCCACTTTTAGTGGTCGACCAGCTAGAGTGGGTGGTCTGTGGACCACCTAAGGTGGTCGGCAACCTGCCACCACTTTCTACTCTCTCTGTAGACCCTCTTCCTTCCTTGCTGACCAGTTTTATTCCCTGTAGACCACTTTTGGTGGTCGGTCAACTAGGAGGAGTGGTCGATTGACCACTTTAACTGGTCGGCGGCCTTTCTGTACTTTCTGCAGATATTTTCCTTGCCAGCTGTTGGGCACGAGAGGCATCCTCCATACACGTGTATGGAGGGATTGCACCAAGCCTCTACCTTGTCTAACAAGCTTAAGGCATGAATTCTATATAAGGGAGCTTCCTCTCTCTTGTTCAAGGTTGAGAAATCTGGATTAGGGCTAAACATATCCCTCTCTCTCTCTCTATATATATTTGTGCTAGTTTGTGCTTAGAAGTGTTATTTCTTCACACTTTTGCACATAAACACATAGTCAAACACCATAACTTTGAAGCTAAGGTTGATTGGAGCTTGGTTTGAAGTCTTGGGACTGGTTTTAGCTCAGAAAGGTTGCTAGCTTGCTGTTGTTCTTCAAGGGTCTTCAAGGGTAAGCATATACCCCTTTTAAACTTTGCTTTGATTAATGGCTTAGCCACCTTTGCATGCTTCTTTTGGCTTAACCTTCAACTGCAAAAAGCTCTGATTTTAAGTGTTAAGAAAGGTTGTTTAAGGCCTCTTTGGTGTTGGGGGTGTTTCACCCTCTTGTGTGCCTTATTTGCTTGAGGTTGGTGCCTTCTTTTAAAGCCTTGGAGGCACCATTGATTTGGCCTTTTTGCCACTGAAACTCAGAGGAATTTTAGTGGCAGAAACTATGTTTTGAAGTCCAAAATAGGTGGGGGTGGTCCCCCCCTTTTGTATCTTGTTTGCATATGTTATTGGCTTATCAAGTTAGCATGTTTTTCTACCTTCTTGGAGCCCTATCTTAGCGTGTTTCAGACCTTTTTTTGCCATGACATAGCTCTGTTTGGGGTTGGTTTGGTTACCTCTTGCATGCTCTTTGCACTTGTAGTGCAATTCCACTCACTAGCCTAGCATGCTTACTACTTTGGCCTATGGTTCTAGCTTTTTTTGGCTCTATTTCAGCATGCTTTTTGCCATGATTTCACATGCTTTAGGTCTGATTTGGGTGGTCTTCATCATGTATGCTTTGCTTTGTATAGCCATAGTGTAAAGCCCCTCCACTGGCTTTGTGTTTTGGGTCCACTAACATGCATTGCTTGGGCTATTTACATGATATAGCATCATTTGATATATGATTTCAGAGCATATTTCACTGTCATATCCTCATGTGTATCACTCTTTCAATGCTTTGGAGGGTTATGCTTTATGCCTTCATCATGAGCCAATTTGCATGCATGCTTGTCTAAGCTCTTGGGCTCCATTTCAGCATGTTCTTGGCCCTTAACTTGGCATGTTTGAGCTCTGTCTAGAGCTGGTTTGGTTAGTTGTGCTATGTATTGCATGCCTCTTGTGTGATGCTCTTAACTAGCCTTATGCTCTAGGCCCTCTAACATGCCTTGTTTGTGTTATTTGTGTGATATGGCATCATTTCTCACGCGATTTCAAAGCATATATATGTGTCATACTCTCATGTTTATCACTCTTTAATTATGTTTAAGAGTTATGCCTTTATGACTTATTGGAGAGCCAATGCATGAGTATCATCTTCTTGTCTTTCATGCTAGCATTTCAGAACGTCTCAACCACTATTTTGGCATGCATAAGGGCTGTTTAGGTTTGGTTTAGTTCATTGAGCATTGTAGTGCATGCCTCATGAGTAATGTACTTCATTAGCTTTGATGCCTTAGGTCTCTAGACATGTCTTGCATGCATTGCTTACATGATAGAGTCTTGCGCATGTCACTTTAGCATTGAAGGTTGAGCATCTTGTTTGCATTGCATTGTGTTTGGATCGGACGTTAATCCAAACACTAAGAATGTGGCACGTTTCATACTTAAAATGATGAAACGTGTAGCATTCCTCGGTCGCCGACCCTCTTGATCATTCATGATAAATGTGGAGGCCTTATGTGTTATTTGTGCATTCATTGACTTTGACTTGTGCAAACTTGGCTTCTCGGCCATCGTGCATTGCGATGCTCGGTTGGTGGCCCAAGAGTCGAGTACCGTACTCCCTTGAGCTTGAGAAATGATAGGGAGGGTGGTTGTGCATACATATCTTGCAAATACACTGTTATGCCCCTTGTTGTTCTCTATTGCAGCAAAACTGGAGTTTGGCAAATTTATTGGTCGACCGACCAGTAGAGGTGGTCGACCGACCACTTTTTTTGGTCTACAACTAGTTTTTCTGGTCTACAGTCCCCTTTTTTGGTCGGCAGCCCACCAGGAGGTCCCCATGTTGGAGCAGAAGCATTTTGGAGATTTTGCAATTTTCAGAGATCAAATCAAATGCAAACAAAGGCAATTCTAGGCATAGCAATGGATTTCCGAGCAAGGCGATCGAGCATGCATGCACCCCTCGCCCCGAGGACCTCTTTTAACTACTTTAGCTGCTTTGCTTAGTTAGCTAATTCGTCGGTTTTGTACTTAATTAGTTAATGTGCTTAATTAATCGATTTTTTTGTAATAATTAGTTTAATTAGCGTAGCTAGTTAACTAAATTCATTCGGACCCTCCGTCGAGAGGGCACAATTTTGTAATAAGGGTGCGTGTGTGTGTGCATGTCTTCTAACCCCATTTCTTTCTCCCTTTTACTTATCAGCTTTTGATGGTTAGTTTAGGGCATTTTTCAATTAGCATACCTTATGCTTTGCATGCGTGCATCATTCATTTGTCTTGCATGCACCGGGCTTAGCGCATCACTCAAACTGCAACGTATTTCAATACTTACTTGAATACGTGTTTCAAAGCATGTTATCGAGCGTTGCATTCATATGTCATCTTAGATAGCCGAGCCTATTTAGTTGCATTTTTGCATGTGTTGCATTAGGCATTTTAACATAACTAGGATCATGCATTGATTTCTAACTAGTTTCTTTTTTGGCTCGGAGTACACTGTGAGTGTTTATGCTTTAGCATCCTTGTATGTGTGTAAGTGACTGCCATGATAGCATGCTTGCCATGAGGCTAACTGCTTAAGTGTTTAACTGCATAAATGCCTGTGGATGAAGGCTTCATTGCTTGAATTGGAACAATTCATCAAAATGTGAGTTTTAAGCCCACTTCAAGTGGCAAATCATCATGTTTTCTTAAGTCCACTTAAGGGTAGCAAATCCGCGTCTTAGCCTACTTGCGAGTAGCATTTTCAAACCATTTTCGAAAAACAAACATGAGATGTTTTGTTCCAAATTGAGTGATTTAGTCTATACTTGTATGTTGTGCGCATCACATAGTAATTCTAGATTAATAATCAGAATAAGAACGCATGTGTTTTCAAAAACAACATATCATGTTAGTAGAAGCCGATCTTTGATCGAGCGAGCGTGGGTGCTCATTTCAGGACCTTCCCCTCTCGTACCCAAGTTCCCGAACCGAGGCAACTTTGGTGATGACGGACACGTGACCTTAGGCACGAGTTAGGGTTTCCTAAATTTTCCAAAACAAAATATTTATGTGGCGACTCTGAAATCTGGCAAAGTAGTCCATGTTTGGCACTTTTTGATTAAAATCGATTTTCCAAAACGATTTGCTGGATTTGGACTTTTTGGTAATTTATCAGTCTTACATCGCACTTTGTGGGATTAGATTCAGAACCGTGACAGGAGTCCGAACTGTAGTAGTTAGAACACAATTCGCACCCTCGCGCGCGGAGCGAGTTCGGGCGGTCTACAGTCCACTCCTCAAGCTTCACTTGAGATTTTCCACTATACTCTAGTTTCACAGGGTGTTAGCAACCTTGTTATAGATGGAACAATCCTCCACAGATTTTACATTGACTTTCTAAGTCAAGAACACTAAGTGTACTACACTCTTACAATGTTGAAAAGAAAGTGTTTTTGCTTTCACAGAAAGCTACAAGAATTATCTCTCAAAGATAAATATAAAAATGAAGCTCTGATTTTTCTGTAAACTTCAGACAGGAAAGATGGGCTTAAAGCTATAAGGCTCAGTGTATAATTTCTGATAATATATGTGAGTGATTATAGATCAAAGAATATTTTCAGATTTTTTTTTGTAACTTGTTTACATTAGAGGCTTTGGTATATTTAATGAAAATTATAGCCGTTTATAGCCATTGTAGTCATTGGAATTTATAGCTGTTTATAGCCGTTGTACTCCATCATTACTAATTTGAATATCTTCCACTCCATTATTACAAATTTGAATATCTTCCACTTGAACCTTTTGAACCTTTTGAACTGTTACTGTGCTGGGCTATTTGAATCTTTGTTTTGGGCTGTTTGAACTCCTGATTTGATCAAATATTAAATACATTCTAACAACATTTAGGATAAAGGTTTAGGTGAGAAATAATGGGACAAAATAAATTTTGATTTTATTTTTCTCTTTCAAATAAATTATCAAAATAAATTTTGATTCTATTTTTCTCTTCCAAATAAATTATCAAAATAAATTTTGATTCTATTTTTCTCTTCCAAATAAATTAAAAACATAATTAAATAAATCATCAAAATAAATAAGTCTAACAATCTCCTTATTTTTTATGATGGCACACAATGATGTTTTGATTTGATTTAGGAGTAAGAAAAGCTCCCCCTCAAGTCATACTCCCTGAATTCATTTCGAAATACATAGGTTAACACATGTGTAATAAATAAGCTTTAATTAGAGACATGATATGAGACTAAGATATCAAACTATAAATACATAATCATTAGATTAGTTTTCAAATAATACCATAATACATAACAACATATAATTTCTCCCCCTGTGACATTATCAAAAGGAAATCATGGGTCAGAATCTGGAGGAGGAGGAGAAGGAGGAGGAGGATAGTGATAAATGGCATGAAAAAATAGATAATCAAAACATATATACATATATATATATATGAATCGCCCGCGCCTCTCTTTTTCGTTGAAAATTGCATCGAACACTCGGCCTCGTTTTTGCGTCAGCCGGCCGACAAAAGTAGCTCTCCTCGATTGCCGCTCGTCTCGGCTATCTCTCCCTCATTGTCTTCTTCTCTTCAGCCTCTTCTCTTCAGCCTTCTTCTTAATCACACGCGTCTGCTTCTTCTTCTTCACCTCACTCTCTTCTATCTTTTCTTCACCATTCTCTTCTATTCTTCTTCCTCATCGAGAGACAAAAAAATAAAAAAAAAAACACTAAACGGAGGAGGCCAAACCTCAGTCTATTCGCTTCTATTTCCCTGCAACTCATTACTTTTACACCTCTCACCTCTAAACCATGTCTTCCTCATCCCGTCCCCTTACTCTATTTCTGGACCTGAACGATCACATAAGCTCTGCTGGACCGAGTGCCTCTACTCCTACTCTTCTGGTTATTCCTCTTCCTAACCTTCCTATGATGTCGATTGAGCAAATCATGGCAGCTCAATCTGACATAGAAGCCAATCATTTCACACTGACGTCCTGTATGGAGATGGTGACGGCAGTCACAAAATTGGCTCACCGATTGCAGAAGAGGACGAGTGAGCTCCATCAGGTCAACGCCCAACTCTCTCTACTCCAATGCATATACAAGGATGCGCGAGCAGAAATAGGCACACTGAAGGCCGAAAATAAAGAGCTTAAATGGAAGACCACAATGCATCTACATGGATCATATTTTTCATGCTCAACTATACAAATTCATGGCTATTATGCACGTGCATGCATTCCATGACTTCAAATACAACAAAATTAACTCAATTTCCTTATAATGAATTTAATCCATGTTCTTGACCATTATTCAAACTTGAATTCAAGATCAATTACCTACCTAGAGGCTCAATTTCTCCAATCAATAGCAAATTCTTGAGTATAGCTTCGAAGTTATCAAGTTTCAAGGCCAAAATTGCACAATTCTCCCTTCTCTCTCTCTCTATAGCCGGCCTTCTCACCCTCTCAAATGTATATCTCAGATTTTGAGCTCAAAAAGAAACCATGAGAGTGTATATGGCCCTTTATATAAAGCCCCACCAATTCCAATTTAATAATAATAAATAATTGGGCATTAATTCATCAATTTAATCAATTTAATCTGGTCTGAATCAATTTTTCAATTAAACTTCACCGTAGGCTTTAAAAATTATGCCAATCACAATGGCGCGACCAATTTCGGTTTTGGTGGCTGATAGGGCCTTCAATTTAATTTCCAAAGCAGACAATCAAACAGATATTCCTACGGTGAACAGACAGAAATTCAAAACCACATATTTTCACATAATGGCACACAAAATCATATCAAACACATAATCATATTCATGTTAAGGACCAATTAGCATACTACAGAACAAGGATATTACAGTCTTCCCCCCTTTAGGAAGTTTGGTCCTCCAAACTTAGTTTACCTTCGTCGAGAAACAAATGTGGATAGCGTAGTCGCATTTCATCCTCTTTTTCCCACGTGGCATCCGTCCCATAGTGTTCTTTCCATTCCACTTTCACCATTGGGATGGACTTGCTTCTCAGTTGTTTCACTTATCAGTCAGCGATTCGTTCCGGCCATTCGGCGTATTCCATATTTTCATCAATAGCTACCCGGTGATAATCAATCACATGAAACGGGTCTTGGAGGTAACCCCTCAACATCGACACGTGAAACACATTATGGATTTGTTCGAATCCTGGTGGCAAAGCAACTCTATAAGCAACTGGACCAAGCCTTTCTAGAATCTGAAACGGCCCAATGTAACGGGGCGACAACTTGCCCTTCTTTCCAAACCTGACTTGGCCTTTCATTGGGGACACACGGATAAACACATGGTCACCGACCTCATACTCAAGTGGTCTTCTTCGAACGTCTGCATAGTTCTTTTTTCGGTCCTGAGCTGTTTTGAGCCTTTGCCGAATAGTTTTGATTTTCTCAGAAGTATCTTGCACAATTTCAGGCCCAAGTAAAGCTCTATCCCCGACCTCTGTCCAACAATTTGGTGATCTATACCTTCTACCATACAAAGCCTCGTATGGTGCCATACCGATGCTGGAGTAGAAACTGTTATTGTAAGCAAATTTCGCAAGTGGCAAATAGTCTTTCCAACTTCCCTGAAAATCCAAAGCACACATCCGAAGCATATCTTCCAAAGTCTGTATTGTTCGTTCTGATTGCCCATCTGTCTGTGGGTGGAATATAGTACTGAACCTTAGTTCCGTCCCCATAGCTTCCTGCAAACTCTTCCACAATCTAGATACAAATTTCGGATCTCTATCCGACACAATAGATACTGGAACTCCGTGTAAACGGACGATCTCATCAACATAAATAGTAGCTAATCTATAAGCATTAAATGTAGTTTTGACAGGCAGAAAATGTGCAGATTTAGTCAGTCTATCAACTACAACCCAAATAGAATCCATACCTCGAGAAGTCCGAGGTAGGCCAACAACAAAATCCATAGTCACATGCTCTCACTTCCATTCAGGAATAGGGAGAGGTTGCAGTAGACCGTCTGGTTTCTGATGTTCAGCTTTAACTTGCTGACACTAAAGACATTTGGACACATATTCTGCAATCTCTTTCTTCATCTTAGGCCACCAATAGGTCTGTTTCAAATCCCGATACATTTTATTGTTACCCAGATGCATAACAAACGTTGATTTGTGGGCTTCATCTAAAACCCTCTTCTTTAGTTTCAGAATGTCTGGGACACACATTCGGTTTCGAAATCTCAACACTTCATTTACAACGCCAAACTCTGCTTTCGGACTTGTCTCAAATTCATCTATCACCTTCTTGAGGAATTCATCATCTTTCTGTTTCTGTTTGATTTCATTAATGATTGTCGGCTCGGCTGTAATAGCGGCTATCAATCCGCCCTGTTCACACATTACCACTTCAATTTCAGACTTCTCAAAATCTTACAAGATCTCTTTCTGTTCAGTAAGCAAACAAGCCATACTCCCCGTTGATTTTCTGCTCAAGGCATCAGCAACTGTGTTAGCTTTCCCGGGGTAATACTGAATCTCTAAATCATAATCCTTTATCAGTTCCAACCATCTCCTCTGTCGCATATTCAACTCCTTCTGCGTGAAGAAGTATTTCAGACTTTTGTGATCCGTGTAGATTTCACACTTTGCTCCATATAGACAATGCCGCCAGATTTTCAAAGCAAAAACAATTGCGGCCAATTCTAGGTCATGTGTTGGATAATTCTTCTCATGTGGCCTCAACTGTCGAGAGGCGTAAGCAATAACCTTTCCGTTCTGCATTAACACACAACCCAAACCTTTATAAGACGCATCACTGAAAATTACAAAATTCTCCGTACCTGAAGGTAGTGTCAAAATTGGTGCAGTGGTTAATCTTGTTTTCAGTTCATGAAAGGCAGCTTCTCTTTCATCGTTCCATTCAAACGGTTGCCCTTTTCGTGTCAATTGGGTAAGAGGCATAGCTAATTTCGAAAAGTCCTTCACAAACCTCCTGTAGTACCCGGCCAAGCCCATGAAATTGCGGATTTTTGTTACATTCGTCGATGTGGGCCAATTCACAATTGCTTCTATTTTCTGTGGGTCCACTGAAATCCCTTCTTTGTTGATAACATGCCCTAAGAAAACAACTTCATCCAACCAAAACTCACATTTCTTTAGCTTAGCAAATAATTTCCTTTCCCGAAGTATTCGTAGGACAGTTCTCAAATGATGTTCATGTTCAAATCTATCTTTAGAATATATCAAAATGTCATCAATAAAAACCACAACAAATTCATCAAGGTAGGTTTTAAAAATTCGGTTCATTAAGTCCATAAATGCTGCCAGAGCATTAGTCACTCCAAATGGCATAACAAGAAACTCAAAATGTCCATACCTCGTTCTGAATGCAGTTTTCTCAACATCTTCTACCTTAACTTTCAACTGATGATACCCGGACCTCAAATCAATCTTAGAAAACACTTGTGATCCCTACAACTGGTCAAATAAGTCATCAATACGGGGAAGGGGATATTTGTTCTTTATTGTTACCTTGTTCAATTCCCGATAATCCATACACAGGCGTAGGGTTTCATCCTTCTTTTTCACAAATAATACTGGTGCACCCCAAGGCGAAGCGCTAGGTCGAATAAACCCCTTGTCAAGCAGGTCTTACAACTGTTCTTTCAATTCTTTCATTTCGGCAGTAGCCATTCTGTAGGGAGTTTTAGAAATGGGCTGGGTGCCTGGCACAGTTTCAATAGTAAACTCTATCTCCCTATCTACCAATTCCTCTGGTAATTCATTTGGAAACACATCTGGAAATTCTCTAACAATAGGGATATCATTCAATTCAACATTCACAGATTGTTCAGACAACGCATAGCACAAATAACCCTGGCACCCTTTCCTGATCAGTTTACATGCTTTCATTGCAAATATCAAATAAGGTGGAGGCACTACCCCATTACCCACAAACATAATTTCCTTATGTTCTGGTGGTTTAAACACAACCTATTTTGTTACACAATCAATGGTGGCACAATATTTGGTCAACCAATCCATGCCCAGAATTACGTCGAAATGCCTAAAGTTCAAGGGTAACAAATCTACATATAGGATAGCATCCTCAACACGCATATCACAAAATCGGTATATAGATTCACACAATACAGATTCCCAGATGGAGCAGACACACATAGCAGATATGGCAGTAATTCTAAAGGTCTATTCAGTCTAGATGCAAATGCACATGTTTCAAATGAGTGTGTTGATCCAAAGTCAATTAACATAAAGGCATCCTGATCACATATAGAAATGGTATCTGAGACAACTGCGCTGGCATTCCGTGTATCGCCTGGAACAAGCGCAAAAACTCTCCTCTGTCTCACGGTATCCTCGGTGGTAGTAGACTTCAAAGTATTTCTCGGCTTCGGGATCGATGCAGTTGAGCTAGCAGCTAGCTTTCCACCATTCTGATTACAATCTCGGGCCATATGCCCTTGTTTCCCACATTTGAAATAGGCTCCTAACACACGGTAACAAACTCCACGGTGCTTTCTGCTACAAATATTGCACATGGGAGCTGTGTCTCGAGAAGAATTTGAAGTATTTGAGGAGCCCGTATTTTGCTTTTTCGAAAATTTCTTCTTTGAGAAGAAGCCTTGCCTTTTGTTACTTTTCCAGTCAGTTGTTGACTTAGTCTGTCTAGCTATGTTAGCCTCTGATATGATGGCCCTGTCTAGCACCCCAATGTAGGTCTCCAGCTTCAAGACATTCACTCTTTCTAAAATGTCACTTCAAAGTCCACCTTCAAAATGTCTCGCCTTCTTATAGTCAGTATCAATTACATGTGGTGCAAACCTGGCCAATTCAGTGAATTTGGCCTCATACTCAGCTACAGTCATGCTGTCTTGCCTAAGTTCCATGAACTCTGCTACTTTCCTATCCTGAACACATTGTGGAAAGTACTTGTCGTAGAAAATCTCCAGAAATTTCACCCAGTCAACATCTTTATGATTTTCTCGCATTAACATCCACCATCTTCTTGCCTCGTCTTCTAGCATAAAAGTGGCTAGAAGTACATTTTGTGTCTCTGAACACGGGAACACTTCAAACAGTTTCTTAATGCCAAGGACCCATGCTTCGGCTTTTAACGGATCTAGTCCCCCGTGGAACTGTGGTGGTTTCATTTTCTTGAATTCTTTGGTGAGTGCTATTATCCGATCGTCATTCTGATTATCTGGCACCAGAGGTGACGGAGGTGGAGGTGGAGGGTGTGGTTGTTGCCACTGTTGTTGCCACTCCTGTTGTTGCCTTAACGTTTCTGCCATTTCCTGAATCAATCTTTCCATTCTATCTATTCTGGCAGTAGAGGACTCCTCTATCTCATCACCTCTTGTTGTCACCATCTGATTAAACTTACATTATACTTTATACAAAAGATACACAAGTATGCATATACTAGAAATCACACATATTCAAACAATTGCAATGCAAGCAATTCACAAACTTATAGCACATAATCGTTCATATCAAAACAGTTAAGCATATTCTCGATGCTTCCAAATTCATACTTATCACATGAATGCATCCTAGATCTTTTCTAGATGTTTATTGCTCTTTTGGACAAGTGTGTGAGTTATTCACTCGTGCTCTGATACCACTCTGTCATGACCCGAACCCGCCCTCGTGGGTTGAGGACATAACCGGCCAGTAATCATGAGATTACCTACGGCCTCAAACCAAACCAAATGTATGTTAACAGAGTTAATGGAGGCCAAACGGAAGCAGTTTAAAACTTTGTCCACAGAGCTGTGCTTACATGGCACATCATAACAAACCATACATATGCATATTAATAACTCACAACAAAATATGTATTACACAAGGTTCTGTACATACAGGATCATATAAGTCTAAGTCAACCTAAGAAAACTATATACAACATATTCAAAGACTTCGCCCACATGACAAAATAAAATAGAATGACAAAAAGGCGAAGACAGGTCTCGTGCATAAGATGCAACGGCTGACTCTTCAAAACCTTTGTTGTTCCTCACAAACTTCACTGGGGCTGGGTTTGGACTTCTCTTGGCTCACCTACAAACACATGAATGAGCGTGAGCGAAAGCCCAGTGAATAATATCAAATAAAGGAGCTATACAAACGGTATGTAGAACAACATGCTTCAAACGGCCTTGGGCCCAATTCATATTTTCATTTATGTCAAACTAGCCTTTGGCCCATTCATTTATTCGTATCAAACTGGCCTTTGGCCCATTCATTTATTCATGTCGAAACGGCCTCCGGCCCATTCATTCATTCGTGTCAAAACGGCCTTTGGCCCATTCATTCATGTCAAAACGGCCTCTGGCCTATTCATTCATGTCAAAACGGCCTCTGGCCTATCCATTCATTCTTGTCAAAATAGCCTCTGGCCCATTCACCCTATCATTCAGATCAAACTGGCCTCTGGCCCATTCATTTGGCATAACAACATTGTCCACCAATCGAATCAACGAACTTATAAAACTTACATAGAAGTAAGTAATTTGGACAACAACATATTTCAGATATCTTTGTTAAGATATTACTCACAGTGATCGGTTGGTTGGTTTGCCCTGGAGCTCGACCCTACACATTCCATAAACACAAAAAGGTCACAAACAATTCAATCCGTTCTAAATTCACATTTTCCTCTTTAGGCTTCATTCTTATCTCTTTAACTCAATTAAAATGCTCAATGCATGCCTAAGAGTACTTAGAAGTGAAAGAGGACGGAAAACGAAACTCATAATGTCTTTTCAAAATTTTAGAAAACAGGGTCCCCGCTCGAGTGTGGACTTCCTCGCTCGAGTGGACCCATGAGGCCTGTAAAAGTGCTGGATGCATCAAAATTACGCTCGAGCGTGAACTTTCCCACTCGAGCATGAATTTCCCCGCTCGAGCAGACATCCAAGTCTACAAAAATACTGGGAGCACGAAACTCACGCTCAAGCGGCGGTTTCCCTGCTCAAGCGGACATCAAATTTTCTGGGTTTTCCAGAACATGTTCTTGATCTCCAATTCGATATTCAATGGTTCTAGATGTATGCTTTTGGCTCAAACTTCACATAATCATATACTAACATGGTACCAACACCAAATTACAACATAATGGAGCTCAATTTCACAAATTAATCACATGCATATCCCAATCTACACCAAATTTACTTTCAACATAACAATTTCATGCATTCAAGCTCATACTTCTTATGAATGGTACATGCATGTGAGATATAACTTCCATTTCAACTCAAATTGTACAAATGGTGGTCACAAGCATGGATTCTAGCCACAATTCTACATGGATCATATTTTTCATGCTCAACTATACAAATTCATGGCTATTATGCACGTGCATGCATTCCATGACTTCAAATACAACAAAATCAACTCAATTTCCTTATAATGAATTTAATCGATGTTCTTGACCATTATTCAAACTTGAATTCAAGATCAATTACCTACCTAGAGGCTCAATTTCTCCAATCAATAGCAAATTCTTGAGTATAGCTTCAAAGTTATCAAGCTTCAAGGCCAAAATTGCACAATTCTCCCTTCTCTCTCTCTATAGCCGGCCTTCTCACCCTCTCAAATGTATATCTCAGATTTTGAACTCAAAAAGAAACCATGAGAGTGTATATGACCCTTTATATAAAGCCCCACTAATTCTAATTTCATAATAATAAATAATTGGATACTAATTCATCAATTTAATCTGGTCCGAATCAATTTTTCAATTAAACTTCACCGTAGGCTCTAAAAATTATGCCAATCACAATGGCGCGACCAATTTCGGTTTCGGTTTCGATTTCGGTGGCTGATAGGGCCTTCAATTTAATTTCCAAAGCAGACAATCAAACAGATATTGCTACGGTGAATAGATAGAAATTCAAAACCACATATTTTCACATAATGACACCCAAAATTATATCAAACACATAATCATATTCATGTTAAGGACCAATTAGCATACTATAGAACAAGGATATTACATTAAGTCCAAACAAAAAATAAATTAAGCCTAATAGCAAAATAAAATAAAAAAAATAAAATAATACCAGCAGAAATTAAACTTAATGGGATGTTGGTGTTGTTGGAATGGTAATGCAAAAAAAAATACCATGAGCGTTTAAAAAAATCAATGTATGCAAAGTTAACTTTACCTCATGATGCAGAACAAAAAAAAATAAAAAAAATTACACAGTTGAGAATAGCAAACTATTAAGGAGAATAAATGTCTGAAGGACTTGAGAACATTCAACTGATATAAATGTTTCCATATCAATGTAGCAATACACATATATCATTTTAACAAAAATTCAAGTTTCACAGTCATAGCAAAACTTTTTAAGTAGAAATCGACATTCCAAGCTCGCCACAAATAAAATTGAAGCGATCATCGCTTAGGGGTTTTGTGAAAATATCCGCCAATTGCTTGTCGGTGTTTACAAATTCAAGTACAATATCCCTTTTTTGAATACGATCTCTTAAAAAATGATGTCGAATTTCAATATGTTTTGTTCGTGAGTATTGAACCGGATTTATGCTTAAATTGATGGCACTAGTATTATCACATTTAATAGGGATATGATCATAATGCAAATCAAAGTCCTCCAATTGTTGTTTCACCAAAAGTATTTGGGCACAACAACTTCCGAAAGTTATATATTCAGTTTCACCCGTTGATAAAGCAACATAATTTTACTTTTTGCTAAACTAAGATACTAATGAATTACCAAGAAAGTGACAAGTGCCACTGGTGCTTTTTCTATCAATTTTGCATCCGGCAAAGTCGGCATCCGAATAACTAATTAAATCAAATGCAATATCTCTAAGATAAAACAGTCCCAAATTTTGAGTGCCAACAAGATATCTAAAAATTCTTTTACCAACATTGAGATGTGATTCCTTAGGATTTGATTGATATCTAGCACATATACAAACACTAAACATAATATCGGGTCTACTTGCAGTTAAATAAAGAAGTGAGCTGATCATGCCTCGATATTTTGTTTGTTCAATGGACTTACCTTTTTCATCCTTGTCTAGCTTAATGGATGTGCTCATAGGTGTTCCAGTTATTTTTGAGTCATACATACCAAACTTTTTGAGTAGTTATTTTGTGTACTTAGCTTGGTTGATAAAAATTCCTTCTTTACATTGTTTGATTTGAAGTCCAAGGAAATAATTTAGCTCTCCAATCATGCTCATCTCAAAATCACCTTGCATACACTTAGCAAATTCTTTACACAAGGTTTCATTAGTAGCACCAAATATAATGTCATCCACATATATTTGCACAATAAGTAAATCATCATTTTTAGTTTTAACAAAAAGTGTTGTGTCAATCGTTCCTCTAGAAAAATTATTTTCAATCAAAAATTTACTTAATGGTTTATACCATGCATGAGATGCTTGTTTCTAATCACATAAAGCTTTTGATAGTTTAAAAACATGATATGGAAAAGCATGATCTTCAAAACCTGAGGGTTATTTAATATAAACTTCCTCATTTATAAAACTATTAAGAAAGCCACTTTTTACATCCATTTGATAAAGTTGGAAATATCTAAAACATGCAAATACAAGTAACATACGAATGGCTTCTAATCTAGCAACCGGAGCAATGGTTTCATCGAAATCAAACGTGAGAATCCGAATATATAAATCAAGTAAATAATTAAATAATAATAATAATTTCACAATCTCAAATATTTTGATGGTGAATCCTAAAGTGCAAATTAATTATTATTGAATGATCTTTTAATTAATTTTAAACCTAAAATAAATTTATGGTGAAAGTCTTTAATTTAGAGGTAAGATTTATTATAAAAAATATATATATAGAGAGAGAGAGAGAGGAGGGTGTGACTTGAAATCTAGACCACAAGGTTAAATAAGATTCTTACCATTTGAGTTTCATATAACTTATATATATGTTTTGTATATTTATCTATTTATTTGACCTATGTGTGCCCACCACTAGTATAAAATAAAATAAACACAAACCCTACTCTATTATTTGTTCACCACATAGGGCAACAACACAGCAGCCAGGGGAGAGTTTGAGAGAAGGAAAAAGAAGAAGAAGAAGTTGCAATCAAAGAACTTTTGGGTATGTGGTAGGGTTCTAACTTTCTTCTTTATTTTATATTTGTTCTTTATCCTTATTCTATTTTGTGATTTAATTCATTGATGGGGAGGTTGTAGGTGTATGTAATTTGTGTGTATATATATACTGTTAAGAAATATGAGGAGTTAAATTTATGTATAAAGAATGGGAGAAATTCTTAGTCCAAAAATTCTGCACGGAATCACAAACTTTAAAAATCAAGAAACCATATCAAACGAATGAATTTTGAGCTGAAATTTTTACAGTAGATTAATTACATATTGAGTTGCATATCTAAATTTTCTCATAAGTTTTGGGAGTCAAAATCTGTATTAACTGCTACGTTCAAATCTGTCAAGAAAACTATTTTAAAACAGCAATTTCAGAAGTGTTGTTCTCTTTGGGTATATATCCGAAAATTATGAAATCAGCATCATTAGAACCAATTACGAGTCTAGTTTCTTAAATTTTTTACCTTGCGTTGATTGCTCATGTATACTAAGAGAACAGTCAATTTTTTTAAAGTGCTGCAAAAAACAATCTGTTTGGGCATAATTAATTGTAAATAATTATTTTGATAAGCAAATCAAGTAAAACCAATTGGGTTTGAAACTTAAGATATATTAGTTGATATTTGGAGGATTTTGGAATTTTTTCGAACAGCATGGAGTGGGTTTTGTAATTTTCAAAGTTAACGAATAGATTGAGAAAGCTTGTCTAAAACTCTGTTTTATCTTAAAGTTACTTTTAGTTAAGTTTCGATCAGAACCCAGATCTTGGGTAATTTTAGACCTTGAAAAACATGAACTTAGGTAATATTTAAGGGTAACGGTGAGTTGGGTTGAGCAGTGTTAGTGCACTTTAGTTTGAGGTTTCTTAGTTCCTATTCTTTAGTATTTTTAAATTAGTAGTGACATGTAGTTTTCATACTTAGTTCAGGGCACTAGTTAGACTTTTATATTCTATTCGAAGATTACATTATTCCATTTCCAGGTGAGTAGTTGCATTCTACAGATTTTTATAAATCTTTCCCTACCCTGAACTGTTGGAAAATTAAATTGTTGTTTCAAGACTAAACTGTTTTGATAAATTATTATATTATCAATGGAATCAAATTATTTCTTAAACATGTGTGAACTTAGCATACTGTAAACTATTTGTTTTGGTCTCATGTTTATAATGGTGAACTATTATGTTTTGCGAAATTGATGTGTATTGATTATTGGGACCATTTGTATATTTTAGTCTAGGAAAATTATTCCATTGTGTGTGGTGACTCTGGCCACTAGGGAATAGATCCAGGTTGGGCCGTGATGACTCTAGTGCTCAATGATTGTAAGGAAAAGACCTAGGTTAGGCTAGGTAACCTTCAATCAGATCGTCTTAGAGAAAAGGCCCAGGTTGCCACTCTGGGGATGACTCTTAGTTCGGTATTGGATCCAACAGAACTTATAGCCTTAAGAACTGTGTGGCATATTACTTATTATTTTCTTGGTACCCAAAAAATTATTGGTGTTCATGTTGTAATCTGTTTTAAATGGAAAATGTCATTTATCATGTTCTTGAGAGACATGAGTATTTTAACTGTTAAACTGTGGAACCTTTTTTCTGAAACAGATTCTCTTTACCAAACTGTACGCCAATCTAGTTTCTGTGATATATATCTTATTTTGGAATTCATCCATGTTTTCAAAACTGTATATACTATCCATGTTGCTACTCACTGAGCTATCAGCTGACTTAGTTATTTATCATCTCCAGGTGTTAGAAGGACTTAGAGTGGACTTGTGGCGTAGTGGGGACTCGGTTGCATGGACCTCTAGAACATTCATTTATTTTGTTTTAGCTTGTTATGTCAAGTTTTGTGCATACATTATGGTTGGGTTTGATTTCGAATTATTTTATTTTGTGGGCGGTTTGTGTCCCATTTAGTATATATTTTTGGAAGTTGGTTGTGGTTGGTTTTACCATTTAGTTTTGTGACATGTCAGTGGATTGGGTTTTGATTTATTTATTTCTGGGCTATCGTCATATTTATTCTTTGTGGTTCTGGGTTCATGTTTAAGGCTTACGTGTGCCTTGGGCTTAGTCCTTGTGGGCCACGGCCGGTCATGCCCGGAGTTGGGGTGTAACATCAATACATTCTTCTTGATTGTATCCTTGCACAACAAGTCTAGCCTTATTTCTTATAATTGTGCCAGATTCATCAAGCTTGTTTTGAAAGATCCATTTGGTACTGATAATGGTATGATCTTTAGGTTTTGGCACAAGTTCCCATACTTTGTTTCTCTCAAATTGGTTAAGCTCTTTATGCATAGCTATCATCCAATGTTCATCGAATTCGACTTCTTGAAAGTTTTTAGGCTCAATCTTTTGTAGGGTCACCTAGGATTAAATCCTTAGGGTGATTATGAACAAACTTCCATTCTCTTGGCAAATCATCATTGTTTCCTCCTTCTTCTTGAGGTGGGAGAATAGGTTGTTCAATCTCTTTGTTCAACTTACATGGTTGGTTCTCTTCTTTGTAAATACTTGAATCTTCCACATTTTGTTCCAAATCTATATTATCACTAACAATTTGCTTTTGAGCAGAGATGTTAGTTTCATCAAATGTCACATGTATAGATTCTTCCACAATAACAGTTCTTTTATTAAAAACACGATAAGCTTTGCTAGTTAAGGAATAGCCAAGAAAAATTGCTTCATTAGATTTTGAATCAAATTTACCTAAGTTATCCTTACCATTATTATGCACAAAACATTTACAACCAAAAACATGCAAGTGACTAATGTTGGGCTTTCTATCATGCCAAAGTTCATAAGGAGTCTTTTTGAGAATAGGTCTAATTAATGCACGATTTAAAATATAGCATGCGGTGTGAACGACTTCGGCCCAAAAATATTTTGGAAGATTATTTTTGCAAAGCATTGTTCTACTCATCTCTTCTAAAGTTCTATTCTTCCTTTCTACTACACCATTTTGTTAAGGGGTTATAGGTGCTGAAAAATTATGTCCAATACCATGCTCATCATAAAACAATTCAAATTTCTCATTTTCATGTTCTCTACCATGGTCGGTTCGAATATTAGTAATAAGAAAGCCTTTTTCATTTTGAATTCTACGACAGAGTTTTGTGAAAGAAGAAAATGTTTCATCTTTGGGTGCTAAAAACATAACCCATGTAAATTTTGAATAATCATCAACAATAACAAGACAATAAGGTTTACCATCTAGACTAGATGTCCTTGAGGGACCAAATAAATCCATATGTAATAGTTGTAAAGGTCTAGTCGTGGAAATATGAGATTTTGATTTAAATGATGTTTTAGTTTGTTTTCCTTGTTAACAAGCACTACAAAGATAATCTTTTTCAAATTTAATTTTTGGAAGTCTAATGACCAAATCATTTCTCAAAAGTTTAGCAATTAAATCTATATGAGCATGACTAAGTCTTCTATGTCATAACCAACTATTTTCATTATTAACATATAAACATTTAACATCACTGGCATAGAGATCATTAAGATGAAAAATATAAACATTATCATGACGATTTCCAACGAATAAAGCATTATGATCATTTGTTCTTTCAATTGTACAATGTGATTTATCAAAAATAACTCGATTACTTTTATCACATAATTGACTAATACTAAGTATGTTATGCTTAAGTCCATCAACAAGTAAAACATTTTCAATAGAAGGGTTTTGAGAAATACCGATGCTACCAATACCGATGATGTAACAAGTCCACGAGGGACCTCATGGGTTACAGTTCGGACTCAATTTGTCACGGTTCTAAATCTGAACCAAAGAGTCCAAATCCGGCAAATCGTTTTGAGAAAATAGATTTTTTTGAAAGAAGTGCCAAACATGGACTGTTTTGCCAGATACAGAGTCGCCACCTAAATATTTTTTAATGGGGGAATTTAGGAAACCCTGACTCGGTGCCAAAGGCCACGTGTCCGTCATCACCAAAGTTGCCTCGGCTCGGGAACTTGGGTACGATTGGGGAAGGTCAGCTATGAGCACCCCCTCTTGCCCGATCCGAAGATCGGCCTCTACTAACCGTGATATCTTATTTTGAAAAAGTTATGTGTTCTTATTCCGGTTATTAGCCTAGAATTACTATGTTACGCGCACAGCAAACAAGTATAGACTAGATTGCCTGATTTGGAATGAAACATTGCACATCCGTTTGTTTGGAAAACGCTTTGGAATTTGCTACTCGCAAGTAGGCTAAAACACGGATTTCAATGAGTTGCTCCAACTCAAACAATCCAACCTTCACCCACGGGCATTCAGGCAGTTACATCACATAAGCATCTAGCCATAGGGTAAGCATGCTGTCATGTTAACATTCACACTCATGCGAGATGCTAAAGCGTAAAATACTTACAGTGTACTCCGTGCCAAAACAGTAAACTAGTTAGCAAACATGCGTGACCCTAGTTCATGTTAAAATGGCTAATGCAACGCATACAGAATATCGTTAGAATAGGCTCGGCTAATCTAAGAATGACATGCGAAAATGCACAGATGGCATGCATTCAAGTTAGATTTGAAATACTTATGCAGTTAGCATGATGCGCCGAGCCCGGTGCATGCAAGACAAATGTATGGATGCACGCATGCATAGCATAAGGTATGCTAATTTAAATATGCCCTAATACTAACCATCAAAAGCAGGTAAGTAAAAGGGAGAAAGAAGTGGGGGGTTTGGAAGACATGCACCCACGCACCCACACTTATTACAACATTGCCCTCGCTCGGAGAGGCCAAAAGAATAATACAATTTAATTAACCTACAAGCTAATTAATTATTACAGACCACCTAATTAATTGACAAATCAATCGAATATAATTAAGTAGTAAACAGCAGCCTTGGGAAAAGGGTCCAATGCATGTGCGCTTGGTTCCGCTCGGAAGTCACTGCCATGCACAAGATGCCTCTGCTTTGGCTGTTATCCTCCTTTGAAGACTGCACAAGTCCCAGGGTTACTTCTCTGAGTACTGTAGAACACCACCGGCTAAAGGGATTGGTCACCGGCCATGTATAATGGTCACCGGCCACAAAATGCTCCATCGGCCAACAATGGATGGCCGGTCGGCACTGAAGATGGCCGGCCGGCCAAATCTCCCTGCAGAAACTGATTTGACAGCAGCAGAGGACAATACTTGGCATGGCAATGCATTTCAAGCAATGTATGCACCAACCACACTCCTTATCATGTGTATGACTCAAAGGAGGATGGGCCTCGATTCTCAGACCACCAATCACGCATTTCCATGCATGATGGCCCAAAGAATCAAGTGTGCATTTTGATATAGAATGCAATGCACATAAACACACAAGGAGGCCCAACCTCTATCATACTCACTTCAAGAGGTCAAGCATGCATGCTCATGCAATGCAATCCTAAGTATGTGGGCTAGCATGCGAACAAGCAAAGGGATGGACTTAAACTAAATTAGGCAGCCCTCAAACGAGCCTAAAACAGTGGCCAATGCCAAGGAAATGAAGGCTAATGTGCACACAAACATGCATGCAAATGGGCCAACACTTAAGCATGAAACAAGTAACTTTTAAGCACACTTAAAAGAGACTAAACATGGACAATTAGCATGCAATGTAAGCTCTGAAAATCATGTCAAAGATGATGCCAAATCAAGCAATCAAGACAAGCATAGCATACAATTGATCCAAGTACTTACGGTAAGCCAAGGAGGCTTAAACCAAGGCTAAGTCAACCAAGCCTCACAAGGCTAAGGGGACTTAAAATCGGTCCAATGCAGGCCTAAACAATGCTAAGGACACACCTAGATGGCATCTAAGTGGTTTAAGCATGCAAGCATACCCAAAGGCCTAAACAAGGGGCATAAGACAACAACCTTTTAAAGCAACAAAGGAGTATCAAATGCAAGTATGCAAGCATGTTATAAGGACTGAAATAACATGGTAAGTGGTTCCAAACCATTGAAATGATGCAAGGATGGCATGCTCGTGGTCAATGCATCAAGGCATGCAAAGGGGAATTACATGGTAGCTATGCAAAGCAAAACATGAATGACCCGAATGACCAAAAACAGACCTTGGACACATCAAAATAAGCATATAAGCTTCACAAAGCTTGGCCAAAACACATGAGTATGGTAGTCTAAATGCTATGCATGTATTGAGGCAAATCATGGCATTACAAGGCATATATGCTAAACAAGCATGGTGTACCAAAACCAAGCAAAAACAGAGGTAATACATGGCAAAATACTACCAAATAACACTTAAGACATGGCCAACATGCACTTAAATTAGATGCTCAAACATGAGGCAAAAAAGTGCCCTTTTCAAGGACAACAAGGAGAGGGGGTGGCCCTCTCCTTCCTAGGACCTCAAGGCACCATCCTCACCTCTGAAATCCCTCAAGATTTCAGTGGTGAGGAGGCCCAAACACAATGGTCTCGGAGCTCAACCAAAATGGCACAAAACAAGGGCCAAACAAGCCTTAAGAGGGGTCAAACAACCCCAAAGCTTAAAGCAACCTTAACCAACTATCTAGAGGGCTCAAAAACAAGACTTTTATATGTTATATGTTAAGCTCAAAAACAATTGTAAGGTAGGCAAAAATACAATGCAAGAATGGGGTAAAAAGAGACAAAAGTTTTACCCTTGTAAATCCTCTTCAAAAATGGAAGACCAATTGGTTCTTTAGGTTCAAATCAGTCCAAAACCTCCAAGAACAAGCCCTCAGCAACCAAGAGAAGGTGTAATACTATGTGTTTGTGTGCAAATCTAAGACTAAAACACCTTAAGGGCAAAAGAGGGAGAGAAATAGAGATAGTATAGGGACAACTATGCTAACCCTAAAAACCAGAGCTCTTTTCTGAAATTTTTTGCTAACCCTAAACAAGAGAGAAGAGACTCCCTCTTATAGAGCTCTATCTTGTAAGCTTATAAGACAAGCTAAACAAGAGGGAGATCCCTCCATACACGTGTATGGAGAGGAGTCAAGTGCATGCCAGCTGCACAAAAATATCTGCAAAAGCAGATGCACAGTAGTCGGCCGGCCAAAAGCGCAATTGACCAAAAAAATATAGCCGGCCGGCCATCTATAGTGCCAGTCGGCCAAACATTTGGCCGGTGGCAACAAAACACAGCCGGTGGCCTCAAGCCATGGCCGGTGGAGTGTAGGGATGGCCCACAAGCCATTCCCTGCCCCTCCAAGGCAAAGCACAAGTGTTTGGTGCAAAACCAGATACGAAACAGTCGAGTCGAGAGATCCTGAGGCAAGGCGCGCGTGACTGAGACCTCCGGGAACTCAAGACGAACACAAACATAGATGATCACCGAGTGTTCGAACGGTGACGTCCAAGTCTTGAGGACGGTCAAAAATGGGGTGTCTACAGATGATTTTTCCTTTCTTGTTGTCTCCAAAAGTAACAAATCCTCCATCTTTCGATGATAGTTTAGAAAAGAATGATTTATTTCCGATCATGTATCTGGAACATCCACTATCAAGGTTCCATTTCCCTTCTTTAGCTTTGGACTTAAAGCAAACCTACAAGATGACAATCAAGTGTTGGTTTTTGGTACCCATAGTTTCTTGGGTCCTTCTTGGTTTGTTTTGGTAGATCCCTTAATAATCCAAATCTTTTTAATTCCCATGTTCATATTCTTTTTAAATGGACAATAAGATATATAATGACCTTTCTTTCTACAATAATGACAAGTAATATGAGGGTGTGTCATGAGAGGTGCATTTTCAAAAATTGTATTGAGATTCTTTTGTTTCTTAATAGGGTCATATCCAATACCCGCTTTAGCAAAAACACATCTTTGATTTCCAAAAAGCATGTTGAGATTATCTCTACCTTTTACAAAATTTTCAAGTGTTTTTGTTAAATCATCAACATTGTTTTTTAAAATAGTTTTTTCATTAAAGATAATATCAAAATCATTTTTCAAAATAATTTTTCTTTTTTTAATTCTTCTACATTAATAGATAAAGATGCAACAGATTTCTTCAACACATTATTTTTAGCACAAACTTTTCTAAATTCATTTAATAGTTCATGGAATGCACTTTCAAGTTTTTCAAAAAGAATAGTTACATCATCTTGAGTAGAGTCTTCATCTTCAAGAGCCATGAGACATAAGTTGGCTACTTCATTTTCAATTTCATCACTTGAGCTTTCATCTTCACTTTCTCCCCAAGCTGCTGTAGACGTCCCCGAACGCCCCGGGGGGATGAACACCCGTTCTGTTCGTTTGTGGGTCTACTACAGTTCGGACTCAAATTGTCACGGTTCTAAATCTGAACCAAAGAGTCCAACTCTGGCAAATCGTTTTGAGAAAAAAACAGATTTTGAAAAGAAGTGCCAAACATGGACTGCTTTGCCAGATACAGAGTCGCCACTTAAATATTTTTTAATGGGGAAATTTAGGAAACCCTGACTCGGTGCCAAAGGCCACGTGTCCGTCATCACCAAAGTTGCCTCGGCTCGGGAACTTGGGTACGATTGGGAAAGGTCAGCTATGAGCACCCCCTCCCGCCCGATTCGAAGATCGACCTCTACTAACTGTGATATCTAATTTTGAAAACATTATGTGTTCTTATTCCGGTTATTAGCCTAGAATTACTATGTTATGCGCACAACAAACAAGTATAGACCAAATCACCTAAGTTGGAACAAAACATTTCATGTTTGTTTTGAAAATGGTTTGCTACTCGCAAGCAGGCTAAAATGCAGGTTTTGCCACCCTCAAGTGGTCTTTAGAAAAGACGGTTTTGCCATTATTTAGTGGGCTTAAAAAAGAACTCACGGTTTTCATGCATTATTCCAACTCAAGTGATTTGACCTCCATCCACAGGCATTCAAGCAGTTATATCACATATGCAACTAGCCTCATGGTAATCATGCTATTATGGCAACATTCACACGCATGCGATATGCTAAAGCATAAAAGCTTACCTAGTACTCCAAGCCAAAACAGAAACTAGTTAGTAATCAAATGCATGATCCTAGTTCATGTTAAGTGGCTAATGCAACACAAGCAAGGATGCAATCTTAGACAGGCTCGGCTATCCTAAACATGGTATATGGAATGCTACAAATAACATGTATTCAATTTGGAGTTGAAGTACGATGCAGTTTGTATGATGTGCCGAGCCCGATGCATGTGAGACAAATGTATGGATGCACGTATGCATAGCATAAGGTATGCTAATTTAAACATGCCCTAATCTACCATCATAAGCAGGTAAATAAAAGGGAAGAAAGACGTGGGGTTGGAAGACATGCACACACCCACGCACACTTATTACAAATACGCCCTCACTCGGAGGGACCAAATAAATATACAGACCGAATAAATAATTAACTACCCTAGCTAATTAAATATTACAAACCCTTAACTAATTAACAAATTACTTAAGCTATTTAAAGTAGTAAAATGGCCTCGGGAAGAGGGATGCACGCATGCTTGGATTGGCTTCGCCCGGAAACTCGCTGCCATTGCACTGTTGCCTCTGTTTACACTGCCCTGCTCCTCTGAAAATTGCCAAAGTCCCAGGATTACTTCTCTGAGTGCTGTGGAACACCATCGGCTAAGGGGAATGGCCACCGGCCAAGGGAAATGACCACCGGCCACAAATTAATCCATCGGCCGACAATGGATGGCCGGTCGGCACTATATGCAGCTGACCGGCTAAAACTTCCTGCAGAACCTGCAATTGACAGCAGCAGAGGGCAAGCAGTGTATGGCATGGAATTTTCAAGCAAATGTGTGCACCAACACATCCCTTATCATGCTTTTGACTCAAAGGGGTATGTTTCTTGATTCTCGGACCACCAATCGCGCATTTCGATGCGTGATGGCCCAAAGAAACCAAGTATGCACTTTGATTTCAAATGTCATGCAAACCAAATAAACATATAAAGCCCAACCTTTATCACTTGATCAAAAGGCAAGGCATGCATGCCAAATGCAATGCAACCTAGGCATGTTAACTAAGTATGCAACATGGCAATGCAAACAAGCAAATAATGAACAAGTATGCGAGCTAGTGGTCATGGAAGACATGATGCAATCAAAGCATGCAAAGTGTAAGGCATGTAACAACATGTAAAGAGTGGACTTAAACTAATTTGGACAGCCCTCAACTAGGCCCAAAACAGTGGCCAACATGCTCAAGAATGGAAGCCAAAACACATACAAATAGGCATGCATGCAATGTCCAACACTTAGGCACATAGAGATAACTTTTAAGCACACTTAAAAGAGGAACAACATGGGCATATGGCATGCATATTAAACTCTAAAAACATGCAAGAATATGGTGCCAAACCAATTAAACCAAGCAATCAAAGCATATAAACAAGCCCAAAGCTTGAGACCAATCAAAGGGCTCAAACCATGGCCATGCCAACCAAACCCCAAAGGGCCAAGGGGACCCCAAACAGCCCCAATGTAGATCTAAACAAGACCAAAAACACACCTAGATGGCATCTAAATGGTCTAAACATACAAGCATACAAAAGAGGCCAAACATGGAGCATGAGATGACAACCTTATAAAGTATTAAAGAGACATCAAATGCAAGCATATAGGCACACCATGAGGACTGAAATGGCATGAAAAATGGTTCCAAACCACTGAAACAAAGCAAGGATGGCATGCTAGAGGGGTCAACGCTTAAGGTATACAAGAGAGGTTGCATGGTAGCTATACTAAGCAAAGCATGGATGACTCAAATGACCCAAAACAGTCCTTAAGCATGTCAAAACAAGGATAAAAGCTTCACAAAGCTAAGCCAAAACAAGTAAGCATAGTGGTCCAAATGCTAGATACATGTTAAGGCAATTTCATGGCATTACAAGACAAGTATGCTAAGCATGCATGGTGTGTCTAAACCAATTAAAAACAGTGCTATATCATGGCAAAATAAGCACAAATAACACTTAAGACATGGCCAACATGAACTTAAAAATGGTGCTCACACATGAGGCTAAAATGGGACTTTTTGAAGACAACAAGGAGAGGGGATGGCCCTCTCCTTCTTAGGACCTTAAACCACCATCCTCACCACTGAAATCCCTCAAGATTTCAGTGGTGAGGAGGCCCAAACAAGGTGGTCCCGGAGCTCACCAAAAATAGCACAAAATGGGGCCAAACAAGGCCTAAGAGGGGTCAAACAATCCCAAACGACAAAGTGACCTTAAACAACTATTTAAAGCACTCAAAAACAAGACTTTTTTATGTTTATGAAAAAGCCTAAAACAATCTTCAAGACAGGCTAAAAAAGTGTGCAAGAAAGGGTGATTTAAGACTTAAAAAACTCACCCTTGGTGAACTTCTTCAAGGCTGCGATTCCAGCAGCTTAGGGACCAAAAATGCAGCTCCTTAGGACCTCTCAAGACCCTCCAAGAAGCTTAGGTTGGTAATGGAGAGGTGTGGTTGTGAGGTGTGATGCAATAGGCTAAGAATCACTCACTTTGGAACACTCTAACACATACAAATGTAGAGAGAGAGATATAGAGAGAGAGTGATATATATTCTATATATCAGATTTTTCTAACCCTTGAAAATGGTGGAGAGGCTCTCTATATATAGAGCAAGACAAGGTGCTAAGCTTCTTAGAGAAGCTAACACAAAAAGGGTGATAGATGCACTAAAGGTGAACACAAAGTGTGATAGATGCACTTAGTGAACAAGTATGATTGATATACTAAAGGTGAACACAAAGTGTGATAGATGCACTTAGTGAACAAGTATGATTGATATACTAAAGGTGAACACAAAGTGTGATAGATGCACTTAGTGAACAGGAGTATGATGGATATACTAAAAGTGAACATGAAGTGTGATAGATGCACTCAGTGAATAGAGTATGATTGATATACTGAAGGTGAACACAAAGTTTGATAGATGCACTTAGTGAACAAAGTATGATGGATATACAAAAAGTGAACACGAAGTGTGATAGATGCACTTAGTGAACAAGTATGATGGATATACTAAATAAATGAAGTGTGATACAGAAAACGAGAATGTGTGTGATAGATGCACAAAATGAGTGAAGTGTGATTGAGACACTGAGTGAGAGTGTAATAGATACCCAAAAGTGAATATGTGCGTGATAGATACACAAAATGAAAATGTGGGTGGTAGATACACTAAGTGAAAAGAGTGTGATTGATACACTAAATAAACATGTGACAGATACATGAGGCAAACAGAGTGAATGAGGTGTGATGGATACACTAAAGTAAACATGTGATATGAAGAGAAGAATGGTGTGATAGATACACAAAGTGAATGAAGTGTGATTGATACACTAAGGCAAATAAAGTGTGTCAGATACACTGAGTGAATGAAGTGTGATTGATACACTAAGTGAATGAAGTGTAATTGATACACTAAGGCAAATAAGGTGTGTTAGATACACTGAGTGAATGAAGTGTGATTGACACACTAAGGGAATGAGGTGTGACTGATACACTATTCTGGCTTGAAGCAGACTTGATCTTGAGCTTGAGGTAGAGGTACACTCATACTTCGGAGCATTGGCAAGGCCTGAAGAGGTACACACGGGATGTAGTCTCGGAACTTACTGAAGTTGAAACGAACTCAGATACCTGACGTTTTCCTCTTTTGCTTTTGCTTTGCAGTCCGGAACCATTATAGCTTCAGATAGGTCCCGGTTCTACTGTTCTCACATGACCTGGGTTGAACCCTGCGGTTTTATGAAAGAACAAATATTGTTTTGCACAAATGTGGAGAATGGCACAACACTCTGAGCACAAGATGATTTTTTTGAAATTGACGGTGAAAATAAGTTCTCGACTGGGTATTGAGCCTACGACTGAACACAGCACACCACGACTCAACAACGGAAAACAAAAAGGTAAACCACCTAAACACATCTATTGACACTCGAAACGACTCAAAACAAGAATCAAGACAGACAAAACAAAACACAAGACTCAAATGTGCACAGGGAGCCTGTTTCACCGGGTATTATTTCCCACCCTTTCTCATTTGTGATTCTCACATCACTCGGCCCTCAAGCTCTGTTTTTCTGAAAAAGCCCTTTTCCTCACTTTTTCTCTCAGTGCACATCTCTCTATTCTTCAATCTCTCATTTTTCATCCCTCCCCAGAGTGGTTGGTGGATAGACAAGAAGTTGCGGGCTCTTGCCCCTAGCATTCTGCTAGATTCTTTTTCTTCTGCACACAGCAGTGAACTTTCCCACAGAGGGGTTGCGCCACAACTGGGTGTGTAGCAAATCTGTAGTTGACATTGGTTGACGATGCTCTGCTAGGGAGTTTGGACGTGGTTAGATCTGTCCAGATGAGGAAGTGGAACATCCTGATCCATTCCAGTTC
Source organism: Camellia granthamiana (assembly GCA_036172215.1). Taxonomy (NCBI): domain Eukaryota; kingdom Viridiplantae; phylum Streptophyta; class Magnoliopsida; order Ericales; family Theaceae; genus Camellia; species Camellia granthamiana. The sequence goes on from CM069905.1 coordinate 131,182,864, forward strand.
ATGCTTCGCACTTGGCTTGATACCTCGTTGCTCGGAGGATGAGAGAGCTTTCTGCATTTTGTTGTTGACTTCAGTTGTGCCCTTTCTGGCAAGTATGCTGGCGACGGGGAAAAGACAGGAAGCTTGACTCAATTGTGCCCCTAGTTCATCATTTTGACCATTTTTTTATTTTGCTTTCTACTAAAACAATTTTAACCAACATGAGAGTTAGATTAACATGCTTGTTCGATTTTTTGATTTAAAATCATGCAAGTCAGGCTATGAGCACTGAAAATTTTCCTTTTTTGGGTCCAAGAAAACGGTCCAGTTTTGGAAAAATGGAATAATTTTCTAGAGAAAATCAGTCAACCTCAGTAAAAATTCCCAAAAACTATTTTTGCAAACGGTCACTGCTCAACGAGTGTAGAACCCACTCTCGAGATGCGTAACCTCAGATTCGAAGGAAAATTGCCCCTTGCTTGAGGGGAGCTGCATGGCAACGGAAAGTTGCCCCTTGTTTGAATGGCACCGCGGCGCATTGAATGGCAACGGAAAGCCACCCCTTGTTTGAATGGCACCGCAGCGCATTGAATGGCAACGGAAAGTTGCCCCTTGTGTGAATGGCACCGCGGCGCATTGTGATCAGTCCTCAGAGCGATGATTACAACCGAACTCTCGGATACAGAGAAGGCAAGGATGGTCAAAACCATTACATGGACACAATCGAATTTGAAGTGTTTGTGGCTGGACTTCAAAGTGAAGTTGCCTACGTATCCCAAACATGGGAATCAAGCCTTACGTAGTTCGGGGTTAAGGTACACTCAGGTATTTAACCTCTCCTTTTTATGCTCTAACTTTTGCCAAGGCGCCTGTTGCAGGTTTTCAACCTTGCGAGCTTTGTTTTTCTTTTTTTTTTTTCTCTTTTTTTGTCTTTTCATTATTCTTTCTTCTCCTTTTTTGCTTTTTTGCTTTTTTGTATTTTTGTATTTCTTTTTTGTATTTTGTATTTTTTTCTTTGCTCTAACTTTTGCCTGGGTCGCCCTTCCGGGTTTTCGGCCCAGCGAGCCTCTCAAGGGGTAAAAGTGTAACAAGTCCATGCCAAATGGTTTTGAGATTGAAGCCCTCTGTATCCAAGAGAGTGGCTGTTGTATTAATTTGCAGAAAGATCCACCTTTGGCTCTTCGAGCACATCGGATATTTTTTTTGCCCCTAGTTCGAGGGGTGCTTCTGATCTAGCTTTGCAAGCTTCTTTTGACAACATCTGATCCTCTTGATCTGACTTCAGTGCCTCTTGTTCGAGGGCTACTTCAAATCTGGCCACACAGGCCTCACATCAGGATTGTCTTTTGAACGTTCTGAATCCAAGTTCAAGGTTTGAAAGCAAAGGGGTTGAGTCTCGAGGCCGAGAGCGATCCTAAGCTGCACAATCTCAAGAGCGATTCCACACATGTCTTCGCAGGACCGCGCAAAAATTTTTTTGAAAGTTTTTAAGAAAGCGACAAATCGCTCGTGCTGAAGACAGTGTAGAACCAATCTGGATCAAAGCTAGGGTCCTTCTCAGTACTCACACTAACAAGCATGATCTCAATCATTAAGGGCTTAGTACGCCTCTCTTTCTCTCAAATTGATCAAATTTTGCAAATCCCGAGGAATTCCTTCATCTTCGTTTTCACCGCAGTGTTCAAAAAGCTTTTGGAAAACTTAGGTCGATGCAATGAATTCAAGGCACAGAAAAGACACAGCTTCTAGTCAAATACTGCCATCTCATTTGGAATTTCTGGTACAACTGGCACACGGCAGAAGCAAACACAAAAGCATGAAAAACCACTGCTGTTCATTCAAATCTGTTGGCACAACTAGCTCCCTGGCAGAAACAGACTCAAAAGAAAGCGAAAAGACAAACACAAAACAAAATGGTGATGCCCGAGGTAACACCCTCGGAGTCACTTGACTCTGACAAAATAGGACTGACTCGATAAAACAAGACAGACCCGACTAACTCAATATGAAAAAATCGACTCAATACAAAACGACAAGACTGACCCAATACCCAAGTCAGAAAGTACAAAACTAGCATTCGCAAATGCTCAAAACAGTGCGTGCCAAACGCCACATCTAGAGTAAACTGAGTGCCGCCCGCAGGGGGTTCATCCCCTGATCACATATTCGTACTATCCCCAAAGTTCACTGATCCAATGGTGATAGACTTTGCTGAGCTGGTGCGGCAATGACCTTGTTGTCAAACAAATCTTGTACATCATGGCGCAGACGAAAGCAGCTATCGGTCTCATGACCAGTTTGTTGATGGTAGGCACAGTACTTAGTCCTGTCATGCTTTGGAGGGAGAGGATCAGGTAAAGGCTGTTGTTCCAATGGTTTCAGATGTCCTTTCTAGATTAAGACCTCTAGAGCCTTTGACAAAGGCATATAAAGTGGGGTGAAAACCCTCTTGACTCGAGGTGGATATTTGGTTTTCTGTGAGCTACTTCCGGACGCACCGGTGAATGGGGTAGCTTTTTGTGATGTGGTGTTGGTGACCATGCCCACTTCAGAAGATCTTGCAGCTGCATCACCACTGGTGGTCGCATTCGAACTGCGGGTAAACGCCCTCCTGGGCTGCTCCTTTTCCTGGTCAATGAGGCCTTGCTTTATAGCGTCCTCGATTTGTACTCCCATCTCATGTAGATCTGAAAAGGTAGGGAATGGGAGAACAATCATTTTCTGCATGAGCTTGGGTTGGAGGTTGCGCACAACCATCCGTATTTGATCCTTGTCCGTTGGCCTAATGGTCATCATTGAGGCCTTGGCCCTCCACCGAGTTACAAAATCGGAGAAACTTTCCTTCGGCTCCTGCCTAGTCGTCTCGAGATCACGGGTTGTAATCTCAATTTGTGTATTGTAGGAGTATTGACCGACGAAAGCCTCGGCCATCTCATCCCAATTCCTCTTAACATCGTCTTCCAGTTTCGCGTACCAGATGGCCGCCACACCTGACAGGGTTCGGCCAAACAGAGACAGCTTCTGTAGTCTGGTGAGGCCTATCGGCCTTAAGATATCTGAAAACAGCCTCAGGTGCACCATGGGGTCCCCGAACCCATCAAATCGGTCGATTTGTGGCATCTTGAACTGATCTGGCAGCGTCACAGCTGCGTCCGTATACCCATCCTCAATGTCGGGAATGGACTTGACTCCTTGGGATTTCTTAAACATCTTTTCCAGCTTACTCAGCTTTAGCGCTGTGGGGTCCGCTTCGAACTCGAAGGGAGAGTCCGACACATTGACAGGCGTGGGTGCCTTAGATAGTTGCGGTAGAATCGGGGGCGGAGCTGGCCTCGTTGGAAGGTCTGTATCCTCTTGGACATTTTGGACATTTAGCGTCTCCCCAGGTGCTGGAGCTCCTGGTGGGGGAGGAACTTGTTGTGAAGCAGACGCTCCGCTTTGCTGTTGCAGCCTGGTGATGAGCTCAGCCTGCTGAGCCATGATTGCAGCTTGCTGCTTAGAAAATTCTGCTTGGCGGACAGCGTCTTGTTGCATGAGTTTCATAGTTTCCTGCATTTGACGCATCATTGCCTCCATTCCTGATGTATTCTGCTGATCCATCTGACTGACCTGTTCACTAGAGGGGTGGATAAGGGCCACTGATCTGGTAACTGCTGAACTGGTGATCTATGCCTGACTAGCCTTCTCTAGCCCTGATTACCCTTGAACTGAGTCTCTGACCTGACAAAGTCTATCAGTACAAATCCAATGTACCCGGGAGATAGTGGAGCCTTCTGAAGCTATGGTTCCAAGACTACCTAGCAAAAGGAAAAACAGACAGCATCTCAGCTCAACTTCACCAAAACAGATACGAGCAGAGCTGAACGACTGTGTTCTATTACTGATCACTGTTCCCCGAAATCACTGCCCCAAATCTGAATCTGATACCCGCAAACTGATTCTCAAAAATACTAATACTGGTGCCCGCAGGCCTGATGCCCAGACTCGCAAACAGGTATATGCGCTCCTGTAGAGATACACTCTAAAAGCACATAGCAAGTAAGAGAGAGCCAAAACACCCCTATGTTGGGGTAGGATTTCCCTGTCCTATTTTGTCAGGAGCTAGGGTTTCACTATGCACGCAGCGGTTTCAAACAACCTAAAATCGGGTAAGCAACCTGTCCTAGTTTGGAATGGTCACTATGGATTCCGAATATGCACTAGGTCGAATGGTTGAAAAGGGTGCCCCGGTAAAACCGGGGTTTGTGTTCCCATACTGGCAGAGCCCGCAACCGGTCAGCCTTATGGTCATGCCTTGACAAGACAAGCCTCCAGCAAACCGCTCAGGAATAGCAGATGGCCAACACGGTGTCCTAGGCGCACCAATGCACATGCAATGCAAAGAAACACATAAGTATAGTCAAAACAGGATATCACGAGTTCGAGTCAAGCTCTCTAAGAATCCCCAGCAGAGTCGCCAGAAACTGTAGACGTCCCCAAACACCCCGGGGGGATGAACCCCCGTTCTGTTCGTTTGTGGGTCTACTACAGTTCGGACTCGAATTGTCACGGTTCTAAATTTGAACCAAAGAGTCCAACTCTGGCAAATTGTTTTGAGAAAAAAACAGATTTTGAAAAGAAGTGCCAAACATGGACTGCTTTGCCAGATACAGAGTCGCCACCTAAATATTTTTTAATGGGGAAATTTAGGAAACCCTGACTCGGTGCCAAAGGCCACGTGTCCGTCATCACCAAAGTTGCCTCGGCTCGGGAACTTGGGTACGATTGGGAAAGGTCAGCTATGAGCACCTCCTCCCGCCCGATCCGAAGATCGGCCTCTACTAACTGTGATATCTAATTTTGAAAACATTATGTGTTCTTATTCCGGTTATTAGCCTAGAATTACTATGTTATGCGCACAGCAAACAAGTATAGACCAAATCGCCCAAGTTGGAACAAAACATTTCATGTTTGTTTTGAAAATGGTTTGCTACTCGCAAGCAGGCTAAAATGCAGGTTTTGCCACCCTCAAGTGGTCTTTAGAAAAGACGGTTTTGCCACTATTTAGTGGGCTTAAAAAAGAACTCACGGTTTTCATGCATTGTTCCAACTTAAGTGATTTGACCTCCATCCACAGGCATTTAAGCAGTTATATCACATATGCAACTAGCCTCATGGTAATCATGCTATTATGGCAACATTCACACGCATGCGATATGCTAAAGCATAAAAGCTTACCTAGTACTCCAAGCCAAAACAGAAACTAGTTAGTAATCAAATGCATGATCCTAGTTCATGTTAAGTGGCTAATGCAACACAAGCAAGGATGCAATCTTAGACAGGCTCGGCTATCCTAAACATGGTATATGGAATGCTACAAATAACATGTATTCAATTTGAGTTGAAGTACGATGCAGTTTGTATGATGTGCCGAGCCCAATGCATGTGAGACAAATGTATGGATGCACGCATGCATAGCATAAGGTATGCTAATTTAAACATGCCCTAATCTACCATCATAAGCAGGTAAATAAAAGGGAAGAAAGACGTGGGTTGGAAGACATGCACACACCCACGCACACTTATTACAAATACGCCCTCACTCGGAGGGACCAAATAAATATACAGACCGAATAAATAATTAACTACCCTAGCTAATTAAATATTACAAACCCTTAACTAATTAACAAATTAATTAAGCTATTTAAAGCAGTAAAATGGCCTCGGGAAGAGGGATGCACGCATGCTTGGATTGGCTTCGCCCGGAAACTCGCTGCCATTGCACTGTTGCCTCTGTTTACACTGCCCTGCTCCTCTGAAAATTGCCAAAGTCCCAGGATTGCTTCTCTGAGTGCTGTGGAACACCATCGGCTAAGGGGAATGGCCACCGGCCAAGGGAAATGACCACCGGCCACAAATTAATCCATCGGCCGATCAATGGATGGCCGGTCGGCACTATATGCAGCTGACCGGCTAAAACTTCCTGCAGAACTGCAATTGACAGCAGCAGAGGGCAAGCAGTGTATGGCATGGGAATTTTCAAGCAAATGTGTGCACCAACACATCCCTTATCATGCTTTTGACTCAAAGGGGTATGTTTCTTGATTCTCGGACCACCAATCGCGCATTTCGATGCGTGATGGCCCAAAGAAACCAAGTATGCACTTTGATTTCAATGTCATGCAAACCAAATAAACATATAAAGCCCAACCTCTATCACTTGATCAAAAGGCAAGGCATGCATGCCAAATGCAATGCAACCTAGGCATGTTAACTAAGTATGCAACATGGCAATGCAAACAAGCAAATAATGAACAAGTATGCGAGCTAGTGGTCATGGAAGACATGATGCAATCAAAGCATGCAAAGTGTAAGGCATGTAACAACATGTAAAGAGTGGACTTAAACTAATTTGGACAGCCCTCAACTAGGCCCAAAACAGTGGCCAACATGCTCAAGAATGGAAGCCAAAACACATACAAATAGGCATGCATGCAATGTCCAACACTTAGGCACATAGAGATAACTTTTAAGCACACTTAAAAGAGGAACAACATGGGCATATGGCATGCATATTAAACTCTAAAAACATGCAAGAATATGGTGCCAAACCAATTAAACCAAGCAATCAAAGCATATAAACAAGCCCAAAGCTTGAGACCAATCAAAGGGCTCAAACCATGGCCATGCCAACCAAACCCCAAAGGGCCAAGGGGACCCCAAACAGCCCTATGTAGATCTAAACAAGACCAAAGACACACCTAGATGGTATCTAAATGGTCTAAACATACAAGCATACAAAAGAGGCCAAACATGGAGCATGAGATGACAACCTTATAAAGCATTAAAGAGACATCAAATGCAAGCATATAGGCACACCATGAGGACTGAAATGGCATGAAAAATGGTTCCAAACCACTGAAACAAAGCAAGGATGGCATGCTAGAGGGGTCAACGCTTAAGGTATACAAGAGAGGTTGCATGGTAGCTATACTAAGCAAAGCATGGATGACTCAAATGACCCAAAACAGTCCTTAAGCATGTCAAAACAAGCATAAAAGCTTCACAAAGCTAAGCCAAAACAAGTAAGCATAGTGGTCCAAATGCTAGATACATGTTAAGGCAATTTCATGGCATTACAAGACAAGTATGCTAAGCATGCATGGTGTGTCTAAACCAATTAAAAACAGTGCTATATCATGGCAAAATAAGCACAAATAACACTTAAGATATGGCCAACATGAACTTAAAAATGGTGCTCACACATGAGGCTAAAATGGGACTTTTTGAAGACAACAAGGAGAGGGGATGGCCCTCTCCTTCTTAGGACCTTAAACCACCATCCTCACCACTGAAATCCCTCAAGATTTCAGTGGTGAGGAGGCCCAAACAAGGTGGTCCCGGAGCTCACCAAAAATAGCACAAAATGGGGCCAAACAAGGCCTAAGAGGGGTCAAACAATCCCAAACGACAAAGTGACCTTAAACAACTATTTAAAGCACTCAAAAACAAGACTTTTTTATGTTTATGACAAAGCCTAAAACAATCTTCAAGACAGGCTAAAAAAGTGTGCAAGAAAGGGTGATTTAAGACTTAAAAAACTCACCCTTGGTGAACTTCTTCAAGGCTGTGATTCCAGCAGCTTAGGGACCAAAAATGCAGCTCCTTAGGACCTCTCAAGACCCTCCAAGAAGCTTAGGTTGGTAATGGAGAGGTGTGGTTGTGAGGTGTGGTGCAATAGGCTAAGAATCACTCACTTTGGAACACTCTAACACATACAAATGTAGAGAGAGATATAGAGAGAGAGAGTGATATATATTCTATATATCAGATTTTTCTAACCCTTGAAAATGGTGGAGAGGCTCTCTATATATAGAGCAAGACAAGGTGCTAAGCTTCTTAGAGAAGCTAACACAAAGCCTGCAACTCATCATCAAAAACAATTTTCATAGAAGCAAGTTGGTTAACAATACTCTTTATTTCATTCAAATGTTCCGGAATAGGGTTGCCTTCTTTATATTTTAAATTAACCAACTTATGACACAGAAAAGTTTTATTTGTGGCTGATTTCCTGTCATAAAGGCTTTCTAATTTTTTTCATAAATCATGTGCTGAAGTTTCAGTAGCAACATGATGAAACACACTATCATCAATCCTTTGACGGATAACACCAACATCTTTTCAATTAAGTCTCTTCCATTCATCATCTTTCATATCATCAGGTTTGCCACTATCACCCTCAATAAGCACATACAAATCTTTACAAAATAATAAGTCCTCCATTTTAGTTTCCCAAGCTACACAATTGCTTCCATTGAAGCTAGACATACGTCCCACATTCCCCTCTATTGATTTACACAAATAAATAAATCCAAATAAATCGTAACCTCCGATACCAATTGTTAGGGAAAAATAAATGATTTCCCACAAGTAAATCAAACAATAGGAATAAAAACTAATGCAAAAAAATTAAATCAAAACCAACACAAGAATTTTACGTTGTTGCCTCAATGTGTGGTACGTCCACGGGATTGAAATCCGATTCCACTATCAACCAAATAGTTTCCAAACGATTACAAACGAAACACGAATGGTCTCACAAACCACCTGTTTGCCCCAAGGTTACTCAAACTTGAATTTCGATTTGATTTTGATTTATGACGGACACTTTATTATTTGAAGTTTTCAAAAGTAACATTTGTACTTCTTGAAAACGCTGCTAAAAAAAGGTATCTAGAGCTCCTAGAACCCCGACCCCTTTCAAATCCTCTTCCACCAAGACATGACCCCGCTAAATACAGTGCTTATCATCAACAACACGATCATGATACAACCCGTTGCATCCGCCTCCATCATAAGATTCAGGATCTTATTGACCAAAAAGACCTCAGGCCACCCCTAACCCATTACCTTCACACCTCAACCTAATCCATACACTACCATCCACCTACAACCCCAGCATATACATTACCCCGGCCCGTTTACCCAAGCCTGAGGTGTTCATTCCAGAAAGCACGGACTTGTGTATAATGGATGCACTTTGTTAGACTTATTTATTTTGATGATTTATTTAATTATGTTTTAATTTATTTGGAAGAGAAAAATATAATCAAAATTTATTTTGATGATTTATTTGAAAGAGAAAAATAAAATCAACATTTATTTTGATGATTTTATGTTTTAATAAAATCAAAATTTAATTTGTCTCATTATTTCTCACATAAACCTTTATCCTAAATGTTGTTAGAATGTATTTAATATTTGATTAAATTAGGAGTTCAAACAACCCAAAACAGAGGTTCAAATAGCTCAGCACAATAGCAGTTCAAAAGGTTCAAGTGGAAGATATTCAAATTTGTAATGATAGAGTGGAAGATATTCAAATTGGTAATGATGGAAGTACAACGGCTTTAAACGGCTATGAATTCAAATGACTACAACGGCTATAAACGGCTATAATTTTCATTATATATACCAAAGCTTCTAATGTAAACAAGTTACAAAAAACCTGAAAATATTCTTTGATGTATAATCACTCACATATATTCTCAGAAATTATACACTGAGCCTTATAGCTTTAAGCCCATCTTTCATGTGTGAGGTTTACAGAAAAACCAAAGCTTCATTTTTATATCTATATTTGAGAGATAATTCTTGTAACTTTCTGTGAAAGCAAAAACACATTCTTCTCAACCTTGTAAGAGTATAGTACAATCAGTATTCTTGACTTAGAAAGTCTGTGTAAAATCCGTGGAGGATTGCTCCATTTGTAAAGAGATTGCTAGCACCCCTGTGAAGCTAGAGCATAGTGAAAAATCTCAAGTGAAGCTTGAGGAGTGGACGTAGGCCGAGTTGAAGTCGAACCACTATAAATTTGTTTGCCTCTCTCTCCCTTATCTCTTTATTTTATTTAAATTACTGTAACTATATTTCACATTTTCACTGTGTTAAAATCATTAACTGACATAGTTGTTAGAACACTAGTTTTGATTATTTTTATTTCATTAACTATATTTATCTATTGTGCTAGTCATAATTTTTATTAAGGTATTATTAATTTTAATTATAAAAACATAATTCACCTCCCCTCTTAGGTTGTCTTTTTTATAACAATTGGTATTAGAGCCTAGACTCTTGCTTTACATTTAACCATCTAAGAGTTTCAATCCATGGCAACCTTAGCTAGCACTAGCACTACTGAAGGACAAGCCACTAATAGGCCACCATTATTTGACGAAAACAACTATAGTCATTGGAAAGATAAGATGACCATATACCTACAAGCCACTAATTATGCTATATGGATTATTGTTACCAAAGGTCCAAAAATTTCTACCAAATTAGTAGACAATATTAGTGTACCTAAAACTGAAGATGAATGTGATGAGAGGGATCACAAATTATTGCAAGCCAATGCTAAAGCCAAACTCACCCTTGTTTGTGGATTAGACTCTAAGGAGTATAACAGAATTTCAAGTTATGATTCGGCAAAAGAAATTTGGGACAAATTTGAAGTAACTTATGAAGATACAAACCAAGTAAAGGAATCTCATATTGATATGCTTGTTCATAGTTATGAATTGTTAAAATGAACTCTGATGAATCTATTTCAAGTATGTTTACTAGATTTACTGAAATTGTAAACTCTTTGAAATCTCTTGGCAAAACTTATACTAACAGTGAATTGGTAAGAAAAATTCTTAGGTGTTTACCAAAGAATTGGGAAGCAAAGGTCACCGCCATTATAGAAGCCAAAGATCTCTCCACACTTGGATTGGATGAGTTTATGGGTTCCCTTATGACTCATGAGATCACCATGAAAGGACATGAGGATGTTGAAAACAAAAAGAAAAATGGAATTGCATTCAAAGTGTCATCAAATGAAGAAGAACATGAAAATTTCAGTGAGGATGAAAACTATGCCATGTTTAGTAGAAATCTCAAAAAGCACTTCAAGAAAAAACAATTATGGAGAAAGAATACCTTTCAAGAAAAAGTACAACAAAGATAACAAGAAAGAGCCTTTTATTTGCTATGAGTGCAAAAATCCTAGACATATGAAGATGGATTGTCCAAAATTGAAGAATCATGGAAAAGACTACAAAAGAAAGAAAAAAGCCATGGTAGCAGCTTGGGAAGAAAGTGAAAATGAAAGCTCAAGTGATGAAATTGAAAATGAAGTAGCCAACTTATGTCTCATGGCTCTTGAAGATGAAGACTCTACTCAAGATGATGTAACTATTCTTTCTGAAAAACTTGAAAGTGCATTCCATGAACTATTAAATGAATTTAAAAAAGTTTGTGCTAAAAATAATGTGTTGAAGAAATCTGTTGCATCTTTATCTATTAATATAGAAGAATTAAAGAAAGAAAAAATTATTTTGAAAAATGATTTTGATACTATCTCTAATGAGAAAACTACTTTAAAAAACAATGTTGATGATTTAACAAAAACGCTTGAAAATTTTGTAAAAGGTAGAGATAATCTCAACATGCTTATTGGAAATCAAAGATGTGTTTTTGATAAAGCGTGTATTGGATATGACCCTATTAAGAAACAAAAGAATCTCAATATAATTTTTGAAAAGGCACCTCTCATGACACACCCTCATATTACTTGTCATTATTGTAGAAAGAAAGGCCATTATATATCTTATTGTCCATTCAAAAAGAATATGAACATGGGAATTAAAAAGATTTGGATTATGGGGGGATCTAACAAAACTAACCAAAAAGGACCCAAGAAACTATCGATAACAAAAACTAATACTTGATTGTTATCTTGTAGGTTTGCTTTAAGTCCAAAGCTAAAGAAGGGAAGTGGTATCTTGATAGTGGATGTTCCAGACACATGACCGGAGATAAATCATTCTTTACTAAACTATCATTGAAAGATGGAGGATTTGTTACTTTTGGAGACAACAAGAAAGGAAAAACCATCGGTATTGGTAGCATTAGTATTTCTCCTAACCCTTCTATTGAAAATGTTTTACTTGTTGATGGACTTAAGCATAACCTACTTAGTATTAGTCAATTAATCCTAGGTGACCCTACAAAAAGTATTGAAACTCGCTCTTCACTTAGAAACATTTGTAGTAACTTGGCATTTCTCTCATAGATTGAGCCTAAAAACTTTCAAGAAGCCGAATTCGATGAACATTGGATGATAGTTATGCATGAAGAGCTTAACCAATTTGAGAGAAACAAAGTGTGGGAACTTGTGCCAAAACCTAAAGATCATACCATTATCGGTATCAAATAGATCTTTCAAAACTAGCTTGATGAATTCGGCACAATTATAAGAAACAAGGCTAGACTTGTTGCACAAGGATACAATCAAGAAAAAGGTATTGATTTCGATGAAACATTTGCTCCGGTTGCTAGATTAGAATCCATTCGCATGTTACTTGCATTTGCATGCTTTAGAGATTTCAAACTTTATCAAAAAGATGTAAAAAGTGCCTTTCTTAATGGTTTTATAAATGAGGAAATTTATGTTAAACAACCCCAGGTTTTGAAGATCATGCTTTTCCAAATCATGTTTTTAAACTATCAAAAGCTTTATATGGTTTGAAACAAGCACTTCATGCATGATATGAACGATTAAGTAAATTTTTGATTGAAAATAATTTTTCTAGAGGAACGATTGACACAACACTTTTTGTTAAAACTAAAAATGATGATTTACTTATTGTGCAAATACATGTGGATGACATTATATTTGGTGCTACTAATGAAACCTTGTGTAAGGAATTTGCTAAGTGTATGCAAGGTGAGTTTGAGATGAGCATGATGGGGGAGCTAAATTATTTCCTTGGGTTTCAAATCAAACAATGTAAGGAATGAATTTTTATCAACCAAGCTAAGTACACAAAAGAACTACTCAAAAAGTTTGGTATGTATGACTCAAAAATAGCTGGAACACCTATGAGCACATCTATTAAGCTAGACAAGGATGAAAAAGTAAGTCCATTGATCAAACAAAATATCGAGGTATAATCGGCTCACTTCTTTATTTAATTGCAAGTAGACCCGATATTATGTTTAGTGTTTGTATTTGTGCTAGATATCAATCAAATCCTAAGGAATCACATCTCAGTACTGTTAAAAGAATTTTTAGATATCTTGTTGGCACTCAAAATTTGGGACTATTTTATCCTAGAGATGTTGCATTTGATTTAATTAGTTACTCGGATGCCGACTTTACTGGATGCAAACTTGATAGAAAAAGCACCAGTGACACTTGTCACTTTCTTGGTAACTCATTAGTATCTTGGTTTAGCAAAAAGTAAAATTATGTTGCTTTATCAACGGCCGAAGCTGAATATATAGCTTCCAGAAGTTGTTGTGCCCAAATGCTTTGGATGAAACAACAATTGGACGACTTTGATTTGCATTATGATCACATCCGTATTAAATGTGATAATACTAGTGTCATCAATTTGAGAAAAAATCCGGTTCAACACTCACGAACAAAACATATTGAAATTCGACATCATTTTTTAAGAGATCATGTTCAAAAAGGGGATATTGTACTTGAATTTGTAAACACCGACAAGCAATTGGCGGATATTTTCACAAAATCCCTAAGTGATGATCGCTTCAATTTTATTCGTGGCGAGCTTGGAATGTCGATTTCTACTTAAAAAGTTTTGTTATGACTGTGAAACTTGAAGTTTTGTTAAAATGATATATGGGTATTGCTACATTGATATGGAAACATTTATATCAGTTGAATGCTTACAAGTCCTTCATACATTTATTCTCCTTAACAGTTTGCTATTCTGCATCTTGAGGTAAAATTAACTTTGCATACATTGTTTTTTTTAAACCCTCATGATATTTTTTTTTGCATTACCATTCCAGCAACACCAACATCCCATTAAGTTTAATTTCTGCTGATATTATTTTATTTTAATTTATTTTATTTTGCTATCAGGCTTACTTTCTTTTATTTTTATTTTTTCTCATTACTATTTTTTGTTTGGACGTAATTTTCTTATTTTTTTATGCTTTTTAATTTCTTTTTTCAGTACTTAAACATAAAAACAAAAACAAATCAAAATACAAATATTTACATAAAAAAAAACCTTCATTTTTTATGGCCATACGCCAATCTTACTTACTTGCCTCTTCCATCGTTTTCTTCTTCTTTTTATCACTTGGGCGACTGTTGACGCCCCTGCCCCTGTGCTTTCATCAAGAGCAACGACTCCCCGTTGACTATTAAAGGCCAAGAACGATGTTGCTCCAAACCGGGCTATGGAGGTGGTCTTCCATTTAAGCTCTTTATTTTCGGCCTTCAGTGCGCCTATTTTTGCTGGCGCATCCTTGTACATGCGCTGGAGCAGAGAGACTTGGGCGTTGCCTTGATGGAGCTCACTCGTCCTGTTCTGCAATCGGTGAGCCAATTTTGTGACTGCCGTCACCGTCTCCATACAGGACGTCAGTGTGAAATGATTGGCTTCTATGTTAGATTGAGCTGCCATGGTTTGCTCAATCGACATCATAGGAAGGTTAGGAAGATGAATGACAAGAAGAGTAGGAGTAGAGGCACTCGGTCCAGCAGAGCTTATGGGATCGTTCAGGTCCAGAAATAGAGTGAAGGGACGGGATGAGGAAGCCATGGTTTAAAGGTGAGAGGTGTAAAAGAAATGAGTTGCAAAGAAATAGAAGAGAACAGACTGAGGCTTGGCCTCCTCCATTCAGTTTTTTTTGTCTCTCGATGAGGAAGAAAATAAAAGAGAGTGGTGAAGAAGAGATAAAAGAGAGCGAGGTGAAGAAGAAGAAGCAGACGAGTGTGATTAAGAAGAAGGCTGAAGAGAAAAAGACAAAGAGGGAGAAATAGCCGAGGCGAGCGACAATCGAGGAGAGCTGCTTTTGTCAGTTGGCTGACGCAAAAGCAAGGTCGCGTGTTCGACGCAATTTTCAACAAAAAAGAGAGGCGCGAGCAATTCATATATATATGTATATATGTTTTGAATTGTATTGATGCTATTTATCACTATCATTTTCCTCATCCTCCTCCTCCAAATTCTGACCCATGATTTCCTTTTGATAATGTCACAGGGGGAGAAATTATATGATGTTATGTATTATGGTATTATTTGAAAACTAATCGGATGATTATGTATTTATAGTTTGATATCTTAGTCTCATATCATGTCTCTAATTAAAGCTTATTTATTACACAAGTGTTAACCTATGTTTTTAGAAATGAATTCAGGGAGCATGACTTGAGGGAGAGCTTTTCTTACTCCTAAATCAAATCAAAACATCATTGTGTGCCATCATCAAAAAGGAGGAGATTGTTAGACTTATTGGCCCTGTTTGGCAGAGCTGTGGGAGACTGCTTATAGCTTATGCCCAAACAGCTTATACCTTATAACTTTCAGCTTAAGCTGATTTCCAGCTTATTCTCAAAGCATATCCAGCCCAGCTCACAGAATAAGCTGATTTCTGACTTCCACAAAGCTATAAGCTATAAGCATAAGCTAAACCAAACATATCAAAACAGCTTAAATTAAGCTGAAAGCTAAAAATAAGTGCTGACAAACAGGGCCATTTATTTTGATGATTTATTTAATTATGTTTTAATTTATTTGGAAGAGAAAAATATAATCAAAATTTATTTTGATGATTTATTTGAAAGAAAAAAAATAGAATCAACATTTATTTTGTGATTTTATATTTTAATAAAATTAAAATTTAATTTGTCCCATTATTTCTCACCTAAACCTTTATCCTAAATGTTGTTAGAATGTATTTAATATTTGATTAAATCAGGAGTTCAAACAACCAAAAACAGAGGTTCAAACAGCTCAGCACAACAGCAGTTCAAAAGGTTCAAGTGGAAGATATTCAAATTTGTAATGATAGAGTGGAAGATATTCAAATTGGTAATGATGGAAGTACAACGGTTATAAACGACTATAAATTCAAATGACTACAACGGCTATAAATGGCTATAATTTTCATTATATATACCAAAGCTTCTAATGTAAACAAGTTACAAAAAACATGAAAATATTCTTTGATCTATAATCACTCACATATATTCTCAGAAATTATACACTGAGCCTTATAGCTTTAAGCCCATCTTTCCTGTGTGAGGTTTACAGAAAAACCAAAGCTTCATTTTTATATATATTTTTGAGAGATAATTCTTGTAGCTTTCTGTGAAAACAAAAACACATTCTTTTCAACCTTGTAAGAGTGTAGTACACTCAGTATTCTTGACTTAGAAAGTCTGTGTAAAATCCGTGGAGGATTGCTCCATTTGTAAAGAGGTTGCTAGCACCCCCGTAAAGCTATAGCATAGTGGAAAATCTCAAGTGAAGCTTGAAGAGTGGGCGTAGGCCGAGTTGAAGTCGAACCACTATAAATTTGTTTGCCTCTCTCTCCTTTATCTCTTTATTTTATTTAAATTGTTGTAACTATATTTCACATTTTCACTGTGCTAAAATCATTAACTGACATAGTTGTTGAACACTTGTTTTAATTATTTTTATTTCATTAACTATATTTATCTATTGTGCTAGTCATGATTTTTATTAGGGTATTATTAATTTTAATTATAAAAACCTAATTCACCTCCCCGCTTAGGTTGTCTTTTGGGTAACGCACTTGAACTCTAATCATCTCAAACCCATGAACTCACTACTTCTGAGCTAATGAGCATGATTGAAGATCTTCAGAGAACTATAACAGATCTAGCCTTTGGGATATTGGCTCCATCATCAACCACATCACATACTAAGAATTTCACGTCAAAAGACTCTCCAATCTTTGGATGGACTGCATTTGAAGAAGGCCAACCCGAAGCCGTTTCAAGTCTGGGTGACGACATGTCAACAACAATTAGGCCTTGCCTCAACATAGCCACCCAACCCCTTGGCAAAGCTAAAGCAAGTGGCAAGAACAAGGCCGGGGCAAGTATTGATCTTTATGCACATCTTTGGTGGGCTATAGAGGCTTTGAAGGGCAAAGGGCTGAACAAACAGCGAGTGCTTGCAGTTGTTGAAAAAACAGTAGATGACACTTTTGTCGCTCAGGTTAGGGGCATTTTGGATCAAAAGGTAAGCTAGGTAACACCTGACGACCCCTCTGTCAATCCTGTCAGGACTGGTAATCGCACCTTCAATCTCCTTTTCATGACCTTATCCAAAGCTCTCTAAATCCTTATAAGGCAAGGCCGTCTCAAAGCCCTTGACCCTCGGCCTCTCCCTGATCCCCTTCCAGCCAAACATAATGCTGCCAAGTACTGTGTCTTGCATCAACAAACCGGCCATGACACTAACCATTGTTTTCGTCTTCGCCATGAAGTTCAAGATCTGATTGACAATAAGGTCATCACTCCACCAGGTCCTAC
Organism: Camellia granthamiana; assembly: GCA_036172215.1. NCBI lineage: Eukaryota > Viridiplantae > Streptophyta > Magnoliopsida > Ericales > Theaceae > Camellia > Camellia granthamiana. The sequence continues at coordinate 131,200,193 of CM069905.1, forward strand.
AAATTCTATCGGCACTGGATCGATGAACTTGGGAGATAATATGACTATGTGATCGGGGATGAACCACCTGCTGATGGTACTCATTTTACTTCAAATATAGTGGATGGCACGCACTGTTTTAGCACTTTGAAAATGCTGTTTAGTTTACTTTCAGACTCAGGTATTGAGTCAGTCTTGTTGTGTTAGGGTTAGGTGATTTCGGACATGTTAACTCGGACATCACTTCCATGTTTGTTTTTGTTTTTCTTTTTCACTCTTTTTTTTTTAGTCTATTTCTATCATTGAGCTAGTTGAGCCTGAAGATCTGAATGAAACAGCAGTAATTTTCTCCTACTTCTCTGTGCCATTAAATCATTGCATTGACCAAAGTTTTTCAAAACTTTTCTAACACTGTGATAAAAACAAAGATGAAGGAATTTCTCGGGATTTGCAAAATTTGATTGACTTAGAGAAAGAGAGGTGTGCTAAGCCCTTAATGGATGGGATCATATCTATTAGTGTGAGTACTGAGAAGGATCCTGGCTTGATCCAGATTGGTTCTACATTGTCTTCAGAAGAGCACAAGCGACTAGTCGCTTTATTAAAAGATTTCAAAAAATATTTTGCGTGGTCATACGAAGATATACCTGGAATTGATCTTGAAATTGTACAGCATAGGATCAATCTTAGCCTCAAGACTCAATCCCTTTCCTTTCAAACCTTAAACCTTTTAGAATGATAAACAATCAACCAAAATATGAGTCTTGCATGGTCGGATTGGAAGCAACCCTTGAACTAGGGGCAAGAAGGTCAGATATGATCAAAGGAAGCTTGTATAACTGGATGGGAAGCAGCTCTTGAACTAGGGGAAAAAAATATCAGATGTGATCAAAGATTCAAAAATGGGTCATTTCTCAAGCCAATAGAGATCGACAAGAAACCAAATCCTATAAATGGAGAAAAGAAAATTTATTACTGAAAGGACAATCAAGTTCCTATCCACAATACTAAGGGCAAATTTAGACCCAATTGGATGGGCCCATATATCATTAGAGACTATTTAGTTAGGGGCAGCAGCCATTCTCATGGATCTAGATGGCTTAGAGATCCTATGACCAATCAACATGGACAAGTTAAACTTTTCTATCCTTGAGAGGCTCGCTGGGCTAAAAACCCGAAAGGGCGACCCAGGCAAATCTTAGAGCAAGAGAAAAAGAAAAAGAACAAAAATGGAAAAATGGAAATGAAAAAAAATGAAGAAAGAAAGAGAAAAGAAGAAAGGAAAAATGAAGCTCGCAAGGTTAAAAACCTGAAAATGCAGCTTTGGCAAAAGTTAGAGCGCAAAAGGAGAGTGTTAATACCCGAGTGCACCTTAACCCGGGAACTACGTACGGCCTAATTCTTATCTTTGAGATACGTAGGCAACTTCATCTTGAAGTTCGACCCCAACCATTATCAACCTGCTTGTCTCATCCATGTTGGTTGGCTTATCCTTATTCAAACTCGGCTATCCTATCCATGTGCAAATTGGCTCATTTTCGGGCTCATCTTCATTCAAAATCGAGTGTCCTATTCCGTTAGAAGATTCAGCTGCAAGACAAATCAAGTTCAGATCTGAGGTTGCGCATCTCAAGAGTTAATTCCATGTCGGTTGAGTAGTGGCCATTTGCAAAAACAGTTTTGAGGATTTTTAATGGATTTGACTAATTTTCTCAAAAATTATTTCATTTTTCCAAAACCGGACCATTTTTTGGACCCAAAAAAGGAAAATTTTTAGTGCTCATAGCCTGACTTACATGATTTCAAAGCAGAAAGTTGAACAAGCATGTTAATCTAACTCTCATGTTGGTCAAAATTGTTTTAGCATAAAGCCAAAAAAAAAAAAAAAAAACAAACCAAAAATAGTCAAAATGATAAACTAGGGGCACAGTCGAGTCAGATTTTCTATTTTTTTCCCATTGTCAATGTACTTGCCAGAAAGGGCACAACTGAAGCTAGCAGCAAAGGCCAAAAACTCTCTCATCCTCCAAGCAGTGAGGTGAACTAGAAATAGAGCAGGATATTTGACCCCCCTCGTAAGGTCCACAACTTCCAGCTTATCCATCATCCACACTTGGGAAGGATAAAAAATAAGAGAGAATAAAGAATAGAGAGACGTGCACTGAGAGAAAAAGTAAGAAAAGGGCTTTTCAAATAAATAGAGATTGAGTGTCAAAGTAATGTGAGAATCACAAATAAAAAAAGGGTGGAAAACAATACCTAGAGAAACAAGCTCCTTGTGAACCGAGAGGTCTCCCGTTGATGGAAAGCAAATATCCGAGTGCTGTGTTTGTTGTTTTTGTTTGTCTTGATTCTTGTTTTGAGTCGTTTTGAATGTAAATAGATATGTTTAGGTTGTTTTACTTTGTTTTTCCTTTGTTGAGTCGTGGTGTACCGTGGTCAGTTGTAGGCTCAATACCCAGTTAAAAACTCATTCTTGGTTTCAATTGCAAAAATAAATTGTTTTGTGTTCAGAGTGCTATGTCATTCCCAACATGATGTGCAAAACAGGATTCTTTCTCTCATAAACTACAGGGTCCAACCCCGATCAACAGAGAGAGCAACAGAACAAAGACCTATCTGAAACTACATAGGTTCAACGCAGAAAGCATGCAGGTAATAAAATGGTATGATGTAATGGATACGATGTATAATGTAGTAGATGAATAGGGTGACATAGTCCAACCACGCTAGAATCATGAGAGAAAGAAGAATAAATCCCAAATATGCTGAAATCGTGTGAAGAAGGGAACACTTAAACCATGCTGAAATCGTGAGAAGAGGTTCTACACTCAAGGTCGTGCCTCACGCGTCCTGAGATAAATTCCAAACATGCTGAAATCATATAGGGAAAAGGGAACACTCAAACCATACTGAAATTGTGAGAAGAGGTCCTACCGCTCAGGGTTGTGCCTCACGTGTCCTGAGATAAATTCCAAACATGCTAAAATCGTGTGAGGAAAAGGGAACACTTTAACTATACTGAAATCGTGAGAAGTGGTCCTACCACTCAGGGTCACGCCTCATGCATCCTGAGATAAATTCCAAACATACTAAAATCGTAAGAAAAGAAAAACCGCACAGGGCCATGCCTTCGCACACCTTGAGATAAAAAAATCGCTCGGGAACATATCTCACGCATCTTGAGAAAAGCCCCAGGGGACAATGATCATAAACGCTGCTCAGTGTAAAAGGATAAATGATACAAGATACAACAAGATGCAAATGAATGCAATAAGTGCAATAAATAATATGATATGTGTGTGAGAAGCAATGTAGTGATTGATGTTTAGAGAATGCAATAAACAAACAAAGTGGCACTTGAGAAAGCACTTCATGGGGTGAGTAACGATGAACCACTCTACTCTGATGGGGATCTCCCTCTTGTGTTCTTTGAACTCTTATCTTCAACTCATTGTTCAAAGGCCCTCAAAAGTTGACAAAGGGTAACATTTGCATGGAGAAGCCACGGATGCCACTTTTCTTCCTGATCATATTCACAACTTTCCCTATTCTCCAATGGGGTGACAGACTAGTTTGGTTTAGTATCCAGAATAAAGGTGCATACACGCTACCTCAACCTATGGGGTTGCCATACATATTTCAAGCCAAGGATACACCCCTGGGTATTTAAATTAGACTTTAGTCCCGGAAATTCCAAACCTTTGTGTTCTAGGCATCGCCATTCGAACTCTAGTTTCTACCGTCGCAGCTGGTCTCCTAGGAACTCATTGGAAACACAACCAAGACGCCTCTAGCAGGGAATGATGTTTAGGGAGAGCACTTTGATCGCCATTCTGACTTGAAGCAGGTTTGAGCTTGAGATCGGGGTACACTCATACTCCAAAGAAATGACAAGGCCTAAGAAGGTGTATCCGGAATGTAATCTCAAAAGTTTCTGAAGTTGAAACAAACTCAGATGCTCCAATTTTTCCTTTTCTCTTTTGCTAGCATGTGCCCATACCTTTCCCTCGTTGAAACATAGTTATGTCATGTGTAAATACCCATACTGTGCTAAGGCCAGTATTGAGGGTGTCGGCACGTTTTCTGTGTTAGACGTGGTATGTTTTGTGTCCATGCCTTTTTTCTAGGTAAGACATAGTTCGGCCCGCGCCCCTTATTCACTTCATCCCTTGCATCCATTGCATTATACTTTGTCTTGTTGCATTCAGCATTTAGGATCCTTATATTTCCCCAGTAGATCATTCCTTACTTATATTATACCATCCAATTACTTGCACTCTTTCTGCAAAAAAACATAGTTTTGCATGTACTCGGACCCCTTTCATGTTAAAACATGGTTCTATTATGTGTAAGCATCCATGCTGCACTGGGGCCAGTATTAAGGATGTAGGCACTTAGCCTGTGTTAGGCATCGTTTGGCTCATGCCCACTTCTTTTCTATATAAAACGTAGTTTGATTTGCATCCACATTCCTTTATGATATTTGTGTGGTAAGTATTGCTTGTGGCTTAGATTGCTTGCATTGTATATCATTTGCATTGTTTTGTTGCATTGTGTATCATTTCCATTCTGCCCTAGAACTACTCTGATTTGATTCCTTGCAATAGGATACGTAGGCAACCCTCGGGTTCAATCAATTGCATCTGTATTTTGTTTGTTTGCCAAGTCTTATGGCCTTGTCAAAATAGGCCGTCTTCGAGCTTTAACATTCACTCACGTCATTTCATGACTTCGAACTCTGTCAAAGAGGGGCAACTGTAGACACCCCATTTTTGACCGCCCTTAAGACTTGGGCGCTTTATTCCAAACACACGATGATGAAAGTTACACTGTGTAATCTTTTGAATTCTCAGCGAAGAAATTTGGATTCAAGCTCTAATCCCAACCTTACACCCCATTTTGACCAAAACCATTTTAGACCTTAAAACCCCCTTTTTCAAATGTTTCTACGATGTTCCGAGGATTGCATTTCATTTAAAATATTGCACTTTTCAGTAAACCAAGTATAGACAAAGTGGAGATACATGGAAGCGAGGTGAACTCTTTGAAAAATCTTTAAAAACATCTTATTTATAGGTTTTAAGATGAAGGAAATAGGAGGGGCTGCAAGAAAACTAGTTGGGGAAGAGGTTGAACAACAAATCGTTAAGAAAGAAATGAGCAGCCTTCACTAAATTAGGCATATCTCTCTGACCACTAAGAATTTACATGTGAGGCCACCACCATTGGAAAATATATTTCCGGGGCTTCAATTTAGACTCAAGAATCACCTAAAACTGAGTCCGGATGAGGGAGATTTGCCTGTTTAAAGTCGGGCCTGCTGTGCATATTTTTGGACCCGACCGGGTTTGCTTAGACCCGGCCGTGGCTCATTTAAACCCAGCTGGGTATCAATGAAAACTTCTCCAGAGTCCCTTGTTAGGCCCGACCGTGTGTTTTGGGCCCAATCGGGTCTCATTAGCGCCAAACAAAACAGCTGGCGAGAATTGGACAGCTGGCTTTGTTTAAAGATATTTTTGACCAATTTGGCTCAAATTCTATAAATAGGACCTCCCACTTCAGATTTTAAGGTTAGAAAAACTTTCCAAAAGACTTAGACATTTATGAGAGCTCTTGAACCTTCAAGCTTCTTTTGTTCTTCAAATCAACTTTCCCCCTCCATACACCATTAAAGCTTGGATTTGAAGCTTTCTTGTAGAGAATTCAAAGCATATTTTTAGAACCTAGAGATTAGAGAATTGTTCTAGGAGATATTTGTAGGAGTTTAGACATAACTTCCTTACAAAAGCTTTCTTCACCTTCAAACCTTCTTCAACTATACATACACAATACATACACCATTGAAGCTTGTTCTTGGAGCTTTTGTTGAGATTTCAAACTAAATTTCAGAAACTTGAGGGTGTTGGAATCAAGTTTGTTAACTAAGAGCTTACCTCTCTTTTCAAAATGTATAATTTTGCACCATCTTCTTTAATCTTCTTCTACTCTTTTCCTTTTTTTTTCTTGTCTTTATATTCTGATTTTTAGAGTTTGAAAAGGCTGAAAATGTTATTTAAGAGTTCCAAAAGTGGAGGGGTTAGCCACCCCTCCTTAGTCTTACTTACTAGTTTTGTATCTCCATGTTTTCCCCTATCTTTTGTGCAATTTTATCATGATTTTAGCCACTGTTTTTGGGTTATTTTTGGACTATTTTCAAAGGCTAAAATATGTAATTTGAAGTTGTAAAAAGTGGAGGGCTTAGCCACCCTTCCTTAGGCTTGCTTACTAGCTTTGTTCTCTTTAATCTTTGCTTACTTTTTCTAGTTTTTCAAACCATTTGCAGCTTGTTTTGGGGGTTGTTTTGTCATTGTTTTTTAATTTATTTAAATAGCTTATGCTTTGAATACTTTGCTTGTTGTGTTGTAAGTCCTCATGGCTTCAGTTGTTTAGGCCTTAGACACCGAGCCATTCGAGTTGATGGCTTTATTTACTTAGTTTTCATATAAAGAGTCTCATTTTAAAAATCAATCTCGCATAATCATTTCTGTACCCTCTCTCATTTCTTATTTTTCTTTGTGTGAGAGTTGTTTCAAGCGATTGATTGTTATTCGAGGCATGAGAAAGAGACCCTATGCTCAATGGCTTAATCTCTTTGGAGGTTCATTGTTAAGGTGTAGTCCCTCTTTCATGCTTCGAATCACTTCTCATTTGACATTTCTTCTCATGTAGTGGACTTAACCATCACTTTGGACAAATTGATTAAAACATAGAAAGGACTAATAAAATGGGCTTAAAACCAATGAAACCGACATAAAGAAAATGAGTAAAATTACTTGGATTCGGCCGGACATTATGATGTGTTGATGAAACTTGAGGCGTCTCTACTTCCCTCTTTAAGCTCACTTCATGATAAGAGGGAGGAGTGGTTGTTATTCATTGCATTTATTGATTTTTGTCTAATTCTCTCCAAAATCATCAAGTGAGCAACTTGTTTATTGATGGTTTTGGAACCAACTTCATTATTCTCTTGAGCCTCTCCATGACAGAGAAGAGCAGAAGGGACAAACATAGCTAAAAAAGGCTCTGTCTGCACTATTTTCACCTCAGAGCACAGAAGAACTTTTGCATGAAATCAGGGCATGGCCAACCTTGTTTGGCCCCAGCGGGGCCTCATTGGGGGCCGGCCAAGCTCCAATGTTTGGTAAACAGTGTGTTTTTGCAGAAACAAAGGGCAGTGACTGAAGGTGAAACAGGGCAGATTCCCAAGGAGGCAGACAGAATGGCTTTTGAAAACTATCTTCTTTGATGTGCATGCATTGTTTTAATTCATTATTGATATAATTAATTATTATTATTGTAATCATTATTGTTGCAAATTATTCTTGTTGTAATTAATATTGTTGAAGTACTGGTTTATTTGTAATTGTTATAGCTAGTTAAATTAGGCAGCTAGTTCATTACTCATTATTAGCCTTTGTTGTAATAACTTAGCTACTTAGTTATGTATTCATTCATTTGGTTTTGTAATAGTAGTTTATTTTGGACACTTGGACATTCATTCGGATCCTCCTATGCAAGGGTAAATTGTAATAAGTGTGTATGTCTTCTAACCCCATTTCTTTCTCCCTATAGAGCATCACATTTCCTTAGCATTTTTCATGATTTGCATCCACTCGTCTTGCATACATAAAAGCTCAATTCATTATTCTAACCAAGCATTGTTATTGCTTAAATTCTTTAAATATGTTCTTAGACCGCATGCTATCAAATTGATTCAAATACCATATTAATAGCCGAGCCCATTAATTGCATAATTGTATGTGTTGCATTGGTCATATTGCATTAGTTAGGATCACGCATTGTTTCTAAACTCTTTTATCTTTTTGGCTTGCCTCGGAGTACTAGGTGAGCATTTAATTGCTTTAGCATACTGCATGCGTGTGATTGTTGTCATGTCATCAAATCATGATTCCATGAGGCTAAGTGCTTAAGTGATATATCTGTTTGAATGCCAGTGGATAAATGTTAATTGCTTAAATTGGAATAAATTGATTAATGTACATACAAACTCACTTTTTCAAATGACGCGTATTCAAAACAATTTTCAAACAAACATGAAATCAAAGTGTTCTAATTTTTGCAAATTAGTCTATACTTGTGTGCGTCACATAGTAATGCTTACCTAAATAATTGGAACAAGAGCATGTAATGTAAATAAGAATCATATCATGATTAGTAGATGCCAATCTTTGATCGAGCAAGTAAAGTGCTCACTACGTGACCTTTCTCTCTTGTACCTAAGTTTCTGAGCTGAGACAATCTTGGTGATGACGGACATGTGGCCTTTGGCATGAGTCACGGGTTTTCTAAATTTTCTAAAAATATTCAGGTGGCGACTCTGTATCTGGTAAAGCAGTCCATTTCTGGTATTTTGATTCAAAATCGATTTTTCAAAAGAATTTCCAGATTTGGACTTATTTGTGTTTATCTATTTCACATTATACTTGTGGAATCAGATTCAGAACCATGGGACTCTGAACTGTAGGGCTAGCCGTATCCGAAAGGAGCACGAAAAGCAAGCTACACCTAGACCCGGCTCGGCCCCGACCCCAACCCCATCCCATTTAGCCCCCGATTTATATATGTGTGTTTAGGGTTTGATTAACTCACACCCAAACACAACCGCCGCTCATCTCTCTCTCTCTATCGCCTCTCTCTCTCTATCGTCTCTCCCTCTCTCACACACATGACCGTCGTTCCTCTCTCTGCTCCATTATTGCTGCTTCACCCTCACTGCTGCTCCTCTCTCTCTCTCTCTCTCTCTCTCTCTCTCTCGGCATCGACGGAGTCTCTGACAGATGACCACCGGTCCTCTCTGTACTCCCTCACCGCTACTCCTCTCTCTCGGCGTCGGCGGCAAGTCCTCTCTCTCACTGGCGGCGGCTCCTCCTCTCCCTCTCATGGTATCTCTTAATCTCTCTCTCACGGTATCTCCACCTCTCTAGTTACTCTCTCTCTCTCTCTCTCTCTCTCTTTGTTTTTTGCTTTTGTTCTTCAAATCTAGAAAATGATGAAGATAAACATAAACATAAAGATGTTGTTGATGAAGATCAATTGTTGATGAAAATGATGAAGATGTTTTTATGATTTGAGCTCAAATCTGTATGGGTGTGTTGATGATGATAATGATGAACAGTGATGTTGTTGTTGTTGTTGATGATGATGATGATGATGTTGTTGTTGTTGATGAATTCTTATATTTTTTTGAGCTGATTTTTTTATGGCCAGGGAATTTTCGGGATCGAGGAAACTCGAACCCCATTAGGGAGGCTGAGGCAGTGATAAGTTTTCCATCGGGGATCGAGGCCAGATCGGGGAATTTCCACCATCAAGGATCGGGGACGAGGAGTGTGATCATCGGCCTTGCCCCGTCCCACCCCACCCCGTTGCCATTCCTAACAAGGACCACACAGTGCAGATGAGAATATTCTTTAGAAATTGCTCTATTTGCCTTTGGGAGAACTGCTCTGTTTTACCCTCAGCCACTTCTCTGTTTTGCCAACTTGTTTGTCCACTTTGAGGCTTGGCCATTCCAAAATGAGGCCCAACCGGGTCCAATAAAAGACAGTCATGCTTTAATTTCAACCAAAAAACCTGTTTTGTACAGTAATGTAATAACAGTGCAGACATAATGTTTCCAAAAGATGTTTGTCCTTTCTACACCTTTCTATCATGAAGATGCTCAAGGAAGAGGTAGATTTGCTTCCTAAATCATCAACCATCACAAGTTTGTTGCATGATGATCTTACAGGCAGCAAAAATGAGAATTAAAGCTAGAAACTTCAAATGAAGAAACGGCTCAAACATACTATATCTCATAGTAAACAAGAATAAATGAGTACTCGAATTAGAGAGAATAGGTTAATAAGAATCATTTTATGTAAAAGCCTTGGAAACAAGAGGTTGCATCATTGAAGAAAGGAATTAGAGACTCCTCTCTGTGCTCGTGGAACATGAATTGATATCCATTTCCATACTTCAAAATGGAACTAGAAGAGAGTCTATAATACTTTTGATGAAAGAGATCTTGTTTTGTTTTGAAGAAAACAAAATCAAAACTAAAAGAAAACAAACAGAACAACTCAAAAAAAAATAAGCTAACTATCACCTGGGTTAAACGACAAACACTTACAGGGGGTGCAATATAATTTATTAAATGTGGAGAGGGTATTTGTATTAAGCCAAAACCTCAAGGGATGTCAGTGTAATTTACCCTTAAAATTTAAAGTCCATATTCATTCATGGAGTGGCCCCATAATTAAAAAAAAAAAAAAAAAAAAAATCAAATCTAAATCATAAATTTGAAATTTTGAATAACTTCTTTCTTTGTTATTATTATTATTATTATTATTATTATTATTATTTTGGTGCTGAGACTTTTTGCTGACCAAAAGGACTACATCAAAAAATAAAAAATAAAAATGTATTCTATAAAATTAACTAGAATTTAGAAGCAAGAGTTAAAGATTCAATCCTGGAGTGGTTCAATATATTAACAGAAGTTGAGCAATCTTAATTGGCACTCTCTAGTTTATATCATAATTTTTTTTTTATTTTTTTTATTTTTTTATAATTTGTAAATTAAAGTACACTGTTAAACGAAAAAATAAAATTTTATACATATATAATCTCATTATATGCCGATGACATTTTCGTCCTTTTTAGATTCAAAATATAATTTACCCCATTATATTTGATTCCACCTAGGAGCCTGACTTTTCAAAATATAAACACATCACCTTATTTGATTCTAATTTTTTGAATTTAATTTTTTTTAAATTGACTTTTTTTTTTTTGTTTTTTGTTTTTTATTTTTCTTGAATTTGTTTTTAATAATTTAAGTAATTTTTTTACTTTCTAGATAGACCTAACCTAGATGTAACTAAAAAGTAAAATATTTTTAAAAAAATATTTTTAAAAATCAGTAAATACACAATAATACAAAAATGTATTAAATTTTTATATCTTTTGGTATTTAATAAATTTTTAAAAGATTTTTTTTACAAATTGAGAGGGAGATTCGTAATATGGCTTTAGGCCGTGGTAGAGGCCGGGCAGAAAAGAGGTCCGAGCGTGTTTAGGCCGAGCTAACGTTGGCTGATCTAGAGTGGTTTGCCCGGTTGAGGTCCAGGGCCCATTCGGCTGAGATGATCGTCTGTCAACCCAGGCTTATTGTTCACGCATGTAGCTCGACGGAAAGGTCTCCCTCGGACCGGCCTAACCTGTCTGGAGCTCGGCCGTACTGGAATGCTACCGAGCTTGGTTGTGATGGAGCTCGGTGAGTGGCATTGTTGGACTCATTAAATAGCTCGATCGAAGGAGGCCGGGATGATTCCGCTGGGCTGCCCGTTCCCGCCAATGCCGAGTGGCGGTTTGATTAGGTGGTGTTTAGCTGAATTTGCGCTGACAGATAGGAGAGCAGCTCCACGTGTCAATAAGCGAATGGATGCAGAGGTGAGCGCAGAAAGTATATAAGCATGACTGCACCCCCTATGCTGGGATGGAACATCAATTGGTGAGATTGATTTAGCTCCTCTCTCTCTCCCTCTCTCAGAGTGTGTACTAACATGACCGTCAGAGGGATTTTCCGGCAACACACCGCCGGGTAGCTCACCGCTATTGTGTTTTCAGGTTGATCGGATAGTCACGGAGCTTGGACGCAAGGAGTACGGACATCGAGGAATATCTCCTTCCCGTACAATTGGCGCCGTCTGTGGGAAGTCGATAGAAAAAACTTTGTCCTCCAAGCTTCTCCGGTTATCTATTATGGAGAACCACGACGACATTCCATTGTTTACCATCGACGGCATCACGCCAGAGTCCGTTCGGCGCAGAGATGGCCTGTCCGCCATTCCAACAATGGCTGATTTGGAGACCTCTGCACAAGGACTTCCCAAGGATGCGCGAGACAAACGTGCAAGGAGTTTTGGGCACTCTGTTATTCCAAAAGAGCGTTGCCGACGGCGAGATTCACACACTCAACACTTGGAAGACAAGCTGAGAGACCAAGATGCCATCATCAAGAAAATGGCGATGGAGATAGAGGCCATAAGACGCCAGATAAAGGGAAAGGGCATCGCTAGAGTGGAAAACCACAGTGAGCACGCCCATTCCCGCCGTTCCGGCAGTCTTAATAGACGTCGCACCCCTTTACTCTCTGTCACGAGAAGCTTCAGAGCTGGAGACTACATAGCGCCGGCAATGATATCTCACACATAGGACAGCAGTTACTACCCCTCACGCCTGACGACGGCATCGAGATATTCTCGCTCCGACCGTTCGAAAGACTTAAGGGATGTGTTGGAGGAGCGCGCTCGCCGGCAGGAGGCGCAGAGGGTGCCTGCATTGCAGCGGCTGGTCCCTAGAGGGCGAGCCGGTGAAAAGGTCGTCATGCCACAACCACTTTTGGTGGCACGCGTGCCACTAGATAAAGAGTTAGCAAGGCTGAGTGCCACTCCTTTTTCTGTAGAGATCGAGAACACACCGTTCCCCCTCGGGTTCCATTAACCAAAGTTCACGCTCTATGACGGAAAGACTAATCCATATATGCACGTAAGCCACTTCCGGCAGGTTATGATTGGGCACAGGCGAAACGATGCGCTCATGTGCCTCGTTTTTCCATCGAGTTTGGGCAAGTTGGGCCTAAAATGGTTCGAGAGGCTATCGGAGGAGAGCATCGAGAGGTGGCAACAGTTGGCAGAGGCATTTGTCACCAGATTTAAGACAAATGCCAAAACGCCCAAGGAAATTAACTATCTCTTGAGAGTAAAAATGAAGCCAGGCGACTCTTTGAAGGTGTATAGCGCTAAGTATTGGGAGACTTTCAACGAGATCCTAGATTGCCTAACCAACCTTACAATCACTCAGTATAAATGCACTTTTCCAGTTGGACATCGACTGAGAGACTCACTTACGATGAATCAACCGTCAACCATGGAATTGCTCATGCAACACATTAATGAGCACATCCGAGTCGAAGACGATGCAGCCGCAGCTACCGTGATGACAAGTTCGGTAGTAGAGAATAAGAGAGTAATGTGAAAGGTTCACGCAGTCGGACAAGATGATGGCCATGCAAACCACCATGGAAGAGATATAGGGAGTTCGGGTTTTGGAAGACGTCTGTAAGAAGGCCGAGGAAAAGGGGCATAAAACTCGCAGAATGTAAATGGCCGATCCATTTCCAGAACGTCAAACTCTGTCAATCTAAAGTTTTGTTCTTAGTTCTATTTTTGTAACCCTTTTTGCCATTGGCACAATGAAACAAGTAGACCATTTTCATGAGAATTGTTGTATTTTTGCCTCACCAAAAGGATTTAGTGCGGTCTAAGGGGCAACTAACAATCATTTTGACAGAAAGATCAAAATTCCTTGTAGGGCGGATTTTGCTCGGCAAGAGGTTTGTTGAGGGTTTTGATCAACTTTGGAATTTTTTGCCAGATGCATTTTACTCGGCAAGAGGTTTGTTGATAGTTTTAATCAACTGTAGAATTCCTTGCTGAGCTGATCTTGCTCGCCAAGAAGAAAGTCGCCGAGCTGACCTTGCTTGCCGACCTTGGAGTTCCTTGCCGAGCTGATCTTACTCACCAAGAAGCAAGTTGCGGAACGGACCTTGCTCGCTGACCTTGGAGTTCCTTGCCGAGCTAATCTTGCTCGCCAAGAAAAAAGTCGCCGAGCTAACCTTGCTCGCCAACATTGGAGCTCATTGCCGAACTGATCTTGCTCGCCAAGAAGCAAGTCGCCGAGCTGACCTTGCTCGCCGACCTTGGAGTTTCCTGCCGAGCTGATCTTGGTCGCCAAGAAACAAGTCGCCGAACTGACCTTGCTAGCCGACCTTGGAGTTCCTTGCCGAGCTGATCTTGCTTGCCAAGAAACAAGTTGCGGAGCGGACCTTGCTCGCCGACCTTAGAGTTCCTTGCCGAGCTGATCTTCTTCGCCAAGAAGTAAGTCGCCTCGCTGACCTTGGAGTTCCTTGCCGAGTTGATCTTGCTCGCCAAGAAGCAAGTCGCGGAGCGAACCTTGCTCATCGACCTTCGAGTTCCTTGCCGAGCTGATCTTGCTCGCCAAGAAACAAGTTGCCGAGCTGACCTTGCTCGCCGACCTTGGAGTTCCTTGTAGAGCTGATCTTGCTCGCCAAGAAGCAAGTCGCGGAGCGGACCTTGCTCGCCGACCTTGGAGTTCCTTGCCGAGCTGATCTTGCTCGCCAAGAAACATGTCGCCGAACTGAATTTCCTCGCTAACTTTGAAGGTCCTTGCCAAGTTGATTTTACTCGCCAAGGAAGTTGCTGAGCTGATTTTACTCACCAAGAAGCAAGTTGTCGAGCTGACTTTGCTTACCAAGTTCGAAATTTCTAAACCGAGCAAAGTGAACCACCGAACAAAAAGTCTAGCCCGGCCTCGTAATGTAATTTTGGTCACGCAAATGCGAACGGAATTAAGGGGCAATTGAGAGGGAGATTCATAATATGGCTTTGGGCCGTGGTAGAGGCCGGGCAGAAAAGAGGTCCGAGCGTGTTTGGGCTGAGCTAACGTTGGCTGATCCAGAGTGGTTTGCTCGGTTGAGGTCCAGGGCCCATTCGGCCGAGATGATCGTCTGTCAACCCAGGCTTATTGTTCGCGCATGTAGCTCGACGGAAAGGTCTCCCTCGGATCGGCCTAACCTGTCTGGAGCTCGGCCGTACTGGAATGCTACCGAGCTCGGTTATGATGGAGCTCGACGAGTGGCACTATTGGACTCGTTAAGTAGCTCGATCGAAGGAGGCCGAGATGATTCCGCCGGGCTGCCCATTCCCGCCAATGCAGAGTGGCAGTTTGATTAGGTGGTGTTTAGCTGAATTTCGCTGACAGATAGGAGAGCAGCTCCACGTGTCAATAAGCGAATAGATGTAGAGGTGAGCGCAGAAAGTATATAAGTATGACTGCGCCCCCCATGCTAGGATGGAACATCAATTGATGAGAGAAACTTTAACATTGATTCAGCTCCTCTCTCTCTCTCTCTCTCTCTCTCTCTCAGAGTGTGTGCTAACTTGACCATCAGAGAGGTTTTCCGGTAACACACCGTCGGGTAGCTCATCGCCGTTGTGTTTTCAGGTTGATCGGATAGTCACGGAGCTTGGACGAAAGGAGTACGAACAGTGAGGAATATCTCCTTCCCGTACACAAATATTATATTTTTTTAATTGTATTTATATTAAGTGTATTTAAAAGGATAAATTACAAATACACCCCTTGAGATTTGCTTAAAATACAGATTGCTCCTTGTAATTTAAAAAATTACAAATGCCTCATTAGAATTTTTTTTATTTAACAAAATTAACTAAAAAAATGAAATTCATAATTGCTCTCCTATACAATAATAAAATTATCTAAATTACTAATTGAAACATATTTTTAATATCATTAAAAATTATTAATTGACTTGATGATTTATTAATAAAAGGGTAATTTGTTATAAAATTAGAAACCTCAGGGGTGAAATGTAATTTTCAAAACTACAGGGGGCGATTCGTATTCTAATCAAATCTTAAGGGGTGTATTTGTAATTTATCCTATTTAAAATGTAAAAAATTTACTTAAAATATTTTAAAAAAATTTTCCAAAAAATACAAAAAATAAAAAACTTAAATTTTATAAAATTAAATTCAAAAAATTTAAACAGTTAATTTGAACCGAATGTTGATAATAGATAAACTGAAATTTGACCACGGCAGTTCCCATAAGTTCTGCCTGAGGACTTCAAAAGCTTTATGCTAAGACTCATCATTCATTTTTCAATTAGAGTTCCACCTATTTTCTTGCATCCAAACAGTACCTTCCGACGGTGCCAACAAAAAAACTTGCATGATATGAACAAAAAAAACTTACTATAATTGTCATCATGACTTCAAATTTTTTTCGTTCTATAAGGCCTCTCTGAACAATGACAAAATATCCAAATCAACCGCAAAAAAATATATATACAAAAAATTTTGTTTTTTATTATTCTTATCTCAATCTCAATAACAAACAAAAAAAAAAATAAAAATAAAATAAAACATCAACACAACACAACCCAAAACAAGACAATAAATTGAAAAGATAGTAGAGACAATTGTAAACTTGGTTTAGCGCAATTAACCTAATGCTAATGTCTTGGAGAAAGAAGAGCTTGGTTGACCAGCTTGTCTAAATTCAAGAAAGATGAACCAGATGAACCAGATGAACTCTCAGTGGCCTCTTGAGCCAATCTCTTCCACTCCATAGCCTTTTTCTTCATCTCCTTCCCTTTCTCTCCAACCATCAACTCTCTCACAAGGCTCTCAACTTCATCTTTCTTAACATCATTATCTATCTCCATCCCTATGCCCCATTGGGTGCAACAGTGCCAACAATTTGTTTGTTGCTCCGCGAAAAATGGCCAACAGACCATTGGAACTCCGCTCGAAATGCTTTCAAGTGTGGAGTTCCACCCAGAATGAGTTAAAAACCCTCCAATAGACGAGTGGTCAAGAACTTGCTCTTGGGGGCACCAACTTGCCAATAAGCCTCTTTCTTTTGTTGCTTCCATGAATTCTGGTGGAAGAACAGCCAAGTCGCCAGTGACAAGATTAGGTCTTATTACCCACAAAAAGGTCTGGTTGCTATTAGCAAGTCCCCAAGCAAACTCAACCATTTGGTTTGGTTTCATGACAGTGATGCTTCCAAAGTTCACATAAACAACAGAGTTGGGTCCTCTTGTGTCGAGCCATTCAAGGCACTCGGGTTCTTCTTTCCACAGATTTGATCCTATCAACTTTAGACTATCATCGTTGATTTGATTCGTTAATAAGTGTAAAGGTCCAATGGTGTAGATTGGAGGGAACATGGATGAAAGAGCCTCCAAAACGTTATGTTCTAATTTCTCAAATGTATTGAAAATAATGGCAGAGGCTCTACGAGCTCTCTCAGCTTCTCCACACACAAAATCAATCATAAAATCGCTTAGATCTGTGGTTCGAAGAAAACTTGGTAAATCCTTCAAACGTATACCTTTCATACCAGGTATCCAATCGATAACTGTATCCAAATACCCATTTGTCATACAACTCTTATCTGCACATCACCCCAAAAAAATGATATCAGCACCCAACTTACGATATTGTATTGAAAATCTCGATAAATTCATAAATTGCTAATAATAATGTTAAAAATCTTAAAATTTTATTAAATTTTTTATTAAATATCTCACATGAATGTAAAACTTATATCGGGATTTTTTGGAAGCAGAAAAAAGTTAATTTTTAACTTTTTATCTATTTTAGATCACATCACCTTTCACATTTTTTACTCACAAAAAGACAAAAAAAAAAATTAAAAAAGACAAAAAGTTATTTTTCTACCAACTTCTCAAAACACTACATCATATAAATCCCATATAAATTTCACATCTATATAAAATATTTAAAAAAAAATTTAATAAACTTTTAAAACCCCTAACATTATTCGATTAATAGAGGTGAATATAGATAGGATAGCAGTAAATGTCAACGCTTGCCACACTTTCCTTGGAGTACAGATGCAGACTCTTTTTTGGGTAAGTAAATCATAAAATAAAAATAAAAAACTAACATAAAAATACAAGAGGTATGTCCCAGGCCCTTCCCAAAACTATATAAAGGAAAAAAAAAAAAAAAACGGACAGCAACCATGTATATCCAAACAAGAAAAAGAAACAAACCTATAAACAAAAAATCAAAAACAAATGTCCAACATGTAAACAGACTCATAATATATTTTTTACATTTATTTCTCTACTCTATCAATTTTATTTCTTATTTTTGTAATCATGTAAACTTTCAAATTTTTTCTTGACTTTAAGATCAAACTAGTGACCCATCATGTGATAGAGAAATTAATCTAATTTAGATGAGAGAAGACGTGTTATCAATCCAATTAAAATTAAAAAAAAAAAATTAGATATAAATACAATTTTTATATAAAAAATTTACACACGTACAAAAATTACAAAAATATTTACAACTTTAAAACAACAACTCTAAAGGGGTAAGGATCTCCTGTTCTCAAATATTCTTGTCCTTTGTTCTAAATCACTTACAATCATTGAATATGTCTCGAGATTCTTAAATCTTCAAATTCTCATACAATCCAATAGTTGTAAGTGATTTGAGACAGGAGGACAGGAATAGTTGTGAACTCTAATGAGTGAGGCCTACCCATTGATTTAATGTTTTGATCTTTTTTTTTTTCAAAAATAATTTAGAGCTCTAAATAATGAGTTCTAAATCTACCACTAGTGTGTTGGCAGTGGGGTCAATCACTACTAATGTGATGGACTGTGTCTTGTTTTGTTTTGTTTTGTTTTTTTTTTTTTTTTCCTTCCTCCATGCCAGCTCATTAGAGCTGGCATTAGAGCTGTTCGGTTAGAGCTCCCAAGCAGTGCTCTTTTTTCTTTATACCTTGCCCTATCATTAGTGCTCTCGTTAGAGCTCTCTCCCTAGAGTTCTGTCTCATCATCGCAAAAATTTTATATATGAATTATTTTAATTAATAAGAAAAGGTGTTAATCTAGCATACTTGAATGCATGTACATGTATATGTGTGCATGAAATGTATACATGTAATTATATTAATATACATATTAATTGAATTAATAATACCTTTAAGTGGAATATAACTCTTATCGATAAGATTACGATACTGTTCATAACCCATGAACCCACAAGCACTGGTTGTCCAGAAAAGAACTTCAGGAATAGCCAATTCTTCAGCAGCATCCACAGTGAAGCTCATAGCTCCATCGGAGACTATGCAAGTCACCGGCGGGACGTTCGACGAAGCGGTGTCGTTTAGCTTCGAAAGAAGGTTTTTAAAAGGAGCCAAGCAGTGTTTCCTGGTGGACTCGCACAGTGATGGGATGTGTTGGGTTGCATCGGCATCGGACTCGGGGAGCCCATCGGGTATGGTTTCGAACCGGAAGGAAGAGAGCCCGTTGAGGGAGTCGGGGCCCCGAGATTTGAGGAGGCGTTTGTGGTTGAACTCAGTGTTGACAAAGGTGATGTGAAAGCCTCTTTGGTGGAGGAGTTTGGAGAGCTTGAGCATGGGGTTGATGTGGCCTTGAGCTGGGTATGGTATACAAACTGCATGAGGTTTTTCTAACTTGTCCATCGAACCCACTCTCTGTCCTCCTCCTCTCCTCTCAATTGGGATATTATAAATTGCTTATGAATCACACATTATGGTTCTTGTTTTGTTTTATAGCCACATAAACAACAACTGGGTTAAATGTCTACGCACGTGGTGATGGATGGGGGATGGTGGCAAGGTGCGTAGTGGGCAGTCGCACATTTTAAAAAAAAAAAAAAACATTTTTATTTAAGATCAAAAATTATATTTAATTTTTAATTTTAGTCATGTGGTAATTAATTAGAATAATAAAGGCAATATTTTTTTACAATTATTGTTTATTTTCTTAGTAAAAAATTAAACAAGTTACAATAATCGAATCGACTTAATTTTTTTTGTGGACGAAATACATAAAATACCTGATAAAATGAAAGGTTCAGATCATCGAAATAAGACCTGTGGTGAGCCCCACGGACCCAAACGATACTCTCCAGTTCAAAATCTGGACTAGAGAGGATCATCCTCCTAAAAATTATATTTAATTTTTAAATTTAGTAATGTCACAATCAATTAGAATTTTTAAAGTAACACTCTTTCATATATATGCACTAATTATTAACCAATTATATTACTTACACATCATTAAATTTTAAAAATTGATTTAAAAAGTGAGTTTATATACCGTTTTCTTTTTTTAAAAAAAATCTTTGCCGACTATTAAATGGAAAACAACATATGTGTTAACTGACTATTCATTAACGTTGTATTTGGTTGGGAGATTTGGGGAGGGATTTGGAAAGAGAAAGGGAAAAGGTGCGTGAAATTAAGTAAAATGTAGGTATATTTTATTAACATTTCACATACCTTTTCCATTTTCTCTTCTAAATTCCTCTTCAAATTCCCTAACCAAACACAGCCTAAAGAAAATGATGTACAGGTGCAATCAAGATAAATTGGTTAATAATTATAAAATAAATAAGAAAAAATTTTACTTACATATTTTAATATAGTGTCAAATTCTAAAAAGTGTATTTAATTTTTGAATCTAAATATTAATACTCAGGTCACATTTAGGGACTTTTTTTAACTAGAAAATTAAAATGTCGCTACAAATTGTTACATCACTCTATTAAATATCTGGGGAATTTTTTTTTAGCTCCCTAATAATACTAATTTAGAGCATCAAAGACACCCAAAAAAATAGTGATGCATCAGGTCCTTGGACAACTTGGCGCGCGTTTTTAATTATTTTTCTGGACCAAAACACCCTTGCCGAAATCAACACAGAAACGAAACTATTCCGACGTCTCAGTTCTATTCCAACCATCCAGCATCTTCGCGAACAGCAGAACAACAGAATTAGGGTTTCAACATCATCTTCACCATCGACATTAGAGCTTCGTTCTGTTCTGCAAAAATCATTCTCATTCCTTCCTCACAAATTTCTCTCACCTTCGTTAGAGCTTCGTTTTCACTACTCATCGTCATCTCAGTCCATCTTCGTCACCTCGCATCTTCATCTCAGGCCATATCAGCTCGTCATTCAAGTTTCATCCTAACTCTGGTAAGTTTTTCTGCAATACAACTAGATTTTCTCTGAAAACAAAGTTAATAGCATTTTATATTAACCTTCCATAAATTAGGGTTTCAATTTTGTAATAAAAAGCTACCTGAATTTGGAAACAGTTATTTCTGTGTGTTTTGAACTTATTCTCGAACATGTTTGTGTGATTTTATCTGTAAATTTCTCTGGCATTAGAATTTCACTGATTTTTGCTTGATGTATGTTTCTTCTTTCAATTTTCTCTGGCATCTTTATTTTGAAAAAAACAATTTTCTATGTTTTTATCTTATTCTTGAACATGTTTATGTAATTTTGTCTATAAATTTCTCTGCTCTGAAAATTTCTCTGTAATATGTATTTTTAATTGGAATGTCTATCTTTCTCTGGAATGTCTATTACTTTCTTGCCTCTGTCTAAGTTTCTCTGGCATTTATAATTTTCTCTGACCACAACACACCACTTTCCTCCCTGGTGTTTCTCTATCATGGTTAATTTTCTCTGGTTCTGTATGTAAATTTCTCTGGCATTTTAATATTATGAATTCAAATTTTCTCTGGAATGGAAATTTCCTCAAGAATGTGTATTTTTCTCTGGTATGTTTATTTTTTTTCAATTCTTGGTTTCAATTTGGTGTAATTCTCAGTGGCATGTTTAAAATTACTTTGTTTATTTTATATTGCTAATTGTGGCATGGAAATTTTCTTTGGCTTGTCATGTTTACTTTTCTCTGGTATGTTAACTTCTATATGTAATTTTAACAAAAATTGAAAATTTCTCTCCCATCTTTATGATGCTTTGTTAATTTTCTCTGACATTTCATTTTTAATGTCCAATTTTCTTTGACATGTCCAATTTTCTCTGGCATATTCAATTTTCTCTGGGTTTTAATGTTGACATCTTTATGTTTTATTCATTGTCTAGAAAAGGCAAAACGTAAAAGCAGTGAAACACCGGAAACACCAAGCAAAAAACAGAAACTCTCTCAGTCTTCTTATGGGCTAAGATCAAAAACCGGCAGCAAAACACTGGAAACACCAACCAAGACAGAACAACTCTCTCAGTCTTCTTATGATCTAAGATCAAAAACTAGCAGCAAAACACCACAAACTCCTCTCCAAATCACACAAGGTGATGAAGCAACTAGCATACAGATGAGTACCCCAACTTCAAAGGACTCAAGCTCAAGGGGGAAAAAACTTGTTAAACTCCACAGAAAGAGAGCTCACTACACCATTCAATTCCGATCCAACCTCTCATCCGTTGTCTCCTTTTTTCAAACACTTGAATTCAATTCAAAACAACTTCTAGAGCTTCAAAAGACCCCTTTCTGGTATTTGATCCAAGCTCTAACCAGTGGAAGGATGGACCCAAAGAAAACTAGGAAATCCGATGATGATGTAGTTGCCATAATCAAATGTTACAATGAAAAAACAAAATCATTCACAGTTGGTAAGAAGAACCTGACCTTCACAACAAATGACATGACCTTGATTTTTGGTTTGGAAGGAGGTAAAGGACCCATGTCATTAAGATACTCTAAAAAGTCAAAATCTGCATTCCTAAGGAGAAGATTCCAAAAGGACACAAGGCTCACTGGTCCTGTTCTTAAAAACGCCTTGGTCAAAGCCATGAAAGGCAAGCAACCAACAGACTTCAAAGATGTAGCAATCATTGCTACATTGTACTTGTGTCTCACCCTATTTTTTGCAACAAGTGGGAATTCAATAGGGTGGGTTTTTATACAATATGTGGAACCTCTTGAATCAATGAAACAGTATGATTGGCCAGAAGCAATCACATCAACATTGATTGATTCTATCATGGCATTGCACAAAACTCCAGAAAAAGTTATGGGGTGTGTCATTGCATTGCTGGTAAATATAATATCCATTCAAATTTGCAGTTATCATACTTACAAATTTGTGCATTTAGAAAATTTTATTTACTTTAATTTTCATCACAGTATTGGCTACGTGAACATGGAACTATCATTGACTCGGAACACAGTAACACAACTGACTTCCCAAGATGTGCGAAGTGGAACCTGCAAACCTTGACAAAACAGCTGCAGAAGACACCAGTCCACTCTCTTGCACCTCGATAGGTTAGATTCCCATTGCTCCTGAAATCCCAGTGAAATTCCAAAATTTCTCTGACCACTGCTTTGTTTCCCTCCTTGTGCATTGATTGATTAAGATCAATTTTCTCTGAACTATCAATTTATGTTTTCTTCTTTGGTACCAACTGGTTTATTTCTGTATTGTCATCAATTTTCTCTGCAATCCAAATTTCTCTGACCACAATTGTAACACATTAACTTATATGCCCTGATTGCTTTTCTCTAATATATGAATTATGTTGATTGTTTTATAATTTTCTCTAGCCCATAAAATTGTTTCTCCTCGTGTCTAATTTTCTCTGGCCCATAACTTATTTGCCTTGCATCTTTGATAAACACTGTTTATTTTTGCCTTTTTAATGAATTGTCTCTGGAATCCAAATTTCTCTTACACAATTATAGTCGAACATTAACTTACATGCCTTGATTGATTTTCTCTGATATCTAAATTATGTTGCTCGTTTCATAATTTTCTCTGCCTCATAAAATTAACTCATTGTCTATAATTTTCTCTGGCCCATACAATTTTCTCTGAAGTTTGCCTCCTATTACAGATAGATAACAAGCAGCTAGTCAAAAACCCATCAGAGGAGTTCTGTCTTTGTAAAAAGACAAAGAAAGAATCAAAAAAAGCAATTGTCAAATTCAATGAGGCATTACAAGATTCATCTGAAGGTCAAGCAATTGTCAAATTCAATGAAGAAGCAGAAGGCAACATAGAAGAATATGAAGCCAGCAATGGACAAGAAGCCCAAGCAAACAGTGGAGAAGAAGAAGCCAGAGAAGAAAGTGAAAGCAGTGGAGGAGAAGAAGCCAGAGAAGAAAGTGAAGACATAGACGCAGAAGACAAAGAACAGAATGAACAGAAAGAAGAAGACAGTGAAGAAAAAGATGAACAAGAAGATGAAGAAGAAGATGAACAGCAAGAAGAAAACAAGGAAAGTGATGAAGAAGAACGTAATGAGCCGGTCAACCAACAACGTGATAGCATTTCAGGCTCAACAATGCATCAGCCTCAAGAATTTGAGGAATCAAAGGATGCCCAAATTGCTGATCTACGTCAAAGACTGAAGGCACTTTCTCAAGCTAAACAAGAAGAAGACAGAAATTGGATGGAATTACTTGCTGAAAAGGATATTTCAATAAGAACCTTGACATCACTTAACTCAGAACTTCAAGAAAAATAAACCACAATCCAAATGAAACTAAGGATGTTGGAGGTTGAAAAAGAAGACAACATGAAAACAATTCAACATTTGAGGAATTCAAATTCGGAGCTTGAAACAGAAAATGCAAAATTGCATGAACAAGTTCAGGAATTGTCAGTCAAACTAGCAACACAACCATACAGAACACCAACACAACTTCAACCACAAGGTCAATGAAACAAAAAGTTATGTCCTTATGTCAATATAACTCAGAGAAATTTCTATTTGTTATAATGTTCTGTCATTGGTAATTTTCTCTGGAAGTTTTATTTCTCTGAACAGATTAGTTTCTGCCGCTTATTTCTATTGATTTCTACTGCTCATTTCATTTTCTCTGTCTATTTTCTTATTCCATTTTTGGGGCTTGTTTGATTTTCACTGTGTCTAGTTGGAATCTAAGTTGAACAACAACCACCAACCCAACAAGAAGAAATGGCACCAAAAGAACAACAGAAACAAAAGACGAAAGTCTATGGTAACTGAAAAATATTAAATCACATAAATTTACATATTGAAATATCATCTGTTACTTCAGAGAAATTTTACTTTTACTAATATTTTCACGGTCTACAGTCAAAAAAGATCCCACGTCAATGATCAAAAATTTAAAGGCAAAAGAAAGGAAAGAAAAGCAGCATGATCCAGAATTTCAATATCCCAAAGTTGCGAAAGTGACTAGAGCTTCAAAACAAGCTCCAAAGCAAGCTGAGCAAAGAACAAAGGACAAAGAAGTGCTTGATGCTGATGCGTACATCTTGCCTCAACCTATAAACATCAGAAAATCTTGGGTCTTTCCACAAACTCTTCCAATTTCAAGATTGATAAAAGATCACGTAAAAGATATGTTGCAGCACATATCAAATGTGTCTAGACTTGAGTAAGTACAACAAACAAAATAGAAGATAACAAACAACAAATTACAAACTTATATTGCATTAACAACAATTAAATCCCTTCTTTCTCATCTTGTAGGGCTTTAATTTGGACAAGTGAGTTGAACCTCATTACCTTCGAAGACATTGGAAACCTAATAAAGCAAAAAGAAATTGCCAACAATGTAAGTCTTTCCCTTTCATCAAAATTTCTCTGCAATGTTCCATCAGCCTTTATAAACCAATATTACAATTACAAATCATATTTTTCAGGTCATTGATGGCTATGGAGAGATACTTTTGGCTGACCAAATGAGAAAAAGACAACAACCAACCTCATTTTTTTTCACATCCATGAGCTTAGTATGTTACTACTATTTTATTTGATTTTCTCTGGAATTTACTTACTACTTTCTCTTCTTAAGATACTTCTTGGATTTTCTCTGAACACAGAATTTCATCAAGATGACAGAAAATCAATCTTTTCGAGTGTCCTTATTTGACAAGCATATTGAAACAGCATGGAGGAACTATAGGTTCCTCCATTTACCAATAAATACTGGAGGTAATGAGAAGTCCACAGCTGGAAATCACTGGACCTTGCTTGTCCTTGACAAACAAGACAGTTTATGGAGGTTCTACAACTCACTGAGGCCAAGGAGGGATGATGCAGAAGACAAATATGTCAAAGATGCAAAACAATTGGTAACGAGTGCAAATTTCTCTAATCCATCATAATCTTTATGTGATGACAATTTTCATACAATCCTATTGATTTGTCTGTAAATTTCTCTATTATTTAAAAATTATTTTTTTGCAGCAAGAATATGTCGAGAATTTTTTGAAAGCTTGCCTTGAAAGGGACGCCCAATCACAACCGCCTTTCAAATTGATAAACTCACAAAACACAAGTTACGACTTTGAGTATGTCATCAATGCTCCACAACAAGGAAGTGATTCGTAAGTTTCATACATCTATAAATAAGATACTCTGATTTGCATGTTTCTTAAAACTAACATACCTATAATTTGTATGCAGTCTGGATTGTGGCCTCTTTGTCTGCTATATAATGAAACAATATAGCAAGCATGAACCTATCAGCTCCAAATTGTCCACACAAAAGATCAGGTTGATGAGGGTAGAACTCATAGAAAGATTTGTGACCGAAGTTGGCCGATCATGGACTGAACCAATTGAAATACCTCCAGAAGAACCAACAATGTAATAGTGAAACTAGTGAAAGGAAGACAATATACATAGTCAGACAGAGAAAATTGTCTCACATAGATGTATATATCCATACAATATTAACCACTCAGTTTTTGGTTGACACATTCAAGGAATAATGATGCTTGATTTCTCCATATACATCCTTTCTTCACTAATGTAAATTTCATACCTATCGATGGTTAAATATATATATGTTTTTTATTGTGATTGTCAACACAATCCACATAGAGAAAATTGTCTGCAAAAATTTCTCTGGTATGATATTACCAGAAATTCACAAAGAAATTTAACTTGTATCGTCCTAATGGGATGCCTATATGATCATGTAATCTGTAATGCTTTCTGTTGGTACAAAACAATCGTCAAACTCAACAAAACACAAAGCGCACAGTAATTTTATCTGCTACTGGAAAATTTCACTAGATGAATTTGAAATTTCAAAACACAATGCCCAAATAATTTTCTCTGATAGTGGAAAATATTTCCGGATGAAATTGATGGATTCGAATGGTGACACAAAATGGAATCTGTGAGTTGTGAATTTCTCTGGGTTGGTTAGGAAAATTTCTCTGGCTTTGAGAAAAATTTCTGAGTTCAAGTCATTCTAAATAAATTCTTCCCTGGTCCAGAGAAATTCTAAACTCAGAGAAATTTCAAAAGAGCTTAATTTTTTTCCTTGGTTGTACTCACTACAATAATTTTGATGAATTTGAATCTTCAAAACACATTACACAGAATTTTCTCTTCCATAAAAAATTTCTCTGGGTGAATTTCACAGGTATTACAAACCCACTGCCTATAGTATATATCCACAAACACAATGCACACTTTAACTGATATTGCAAAAATTTCTCTGAAAGAATTTGATTGATATTATTATATACGCTGTCTAAAAAATACATTTCACAAAACAAAACACACAAACTAATCATCAAATGTATTATTCAATCAATAAAATGTACTATCCTCAACTATTTAACAAAGGTTCCTTGCATGTCCTCTTATTATGGTGACCAATACTCTCACACCGACTACACTTAATCACCCTTTTAAACTCTCCAGTAGAAGCAATTCTGTTCTTCTTCGGCCTACCAGCTGGTCTCTTGCTCAATGGAGGTAAAATCATAGCATCTTCAATGCTACACAAAGGTTTTTCAACAGTTGGAACTGGGCCAATCGAAAACGAGTACGCTTGACGATACATATCAGCATGAAAAAATGGTTCAACAAATGAATTCAAATTCCTTCCACTCCTAAAAATTGCAGCAACAACATGTTGACATGGATACCCATTTATTTCCTATTTTCGACACGAACAAGTTCTCAACCCAAGATCAACCATAACCGAAGGAAAACAATGCACTTCAAAGACATTATCAGATGACAAACTCACATTCCATGTCCTCCCATCCAAAAAATACTTCTCCAATACACTATCCATACGAGGACACAGAACTTTATTCCATTTACTAGAGAGCAGCCTCCTATCAGACCTCATATTCATAATTTGCAACCGTATCATGTCCACCAAATTTGTTATTGGCAAGTGCCGAGCTTCTCGTATCCATGAATTGAATGACTCAGCAACATTTGAATACATCTCACCATAACGTTTCCCCGCAAAATATGCATCACTCCAATTTTCATATGGCAAACTTCTCAAGAAAGCAATCACAATGTCTCCTCCCTCACTTTTTAATTCATTTAACTTGAAATGAAATGATGCCTTTGTTGGCGCATATGCACATTCTGAAAACTTGGACACAATCGTCTCCCTAACCAAATTTGTGTTTCCACATGACAACTTATCCCTCAGATTTCTCTTTAGATGTTCAAGACAAAATCCATGAAAGCAGTTAGGGAAAAACCGAGCAATTCCCTTCACAATACCACAATGTCGATCTGATATGAAACTTATCACCCTTTCTGATCCCAATACTCCACATAAATGCTCAAGAAACCAACACCAATTGTCTTTATTCTCAGCATCAACAACAGCAAAAGCTACAGGGAAAAAACCTACAAAACAAATAGGAACAAGCGTATCAGATATACACATGCAGAGAAAATTAGAACAATAAACAACCAGAAAAATTTGACACTGCCAACATCCAGAGAAAATTCACTTGGTGCCCAACTCCAGAGAAAATTCACACATTGGCAACATCCAGAGAAAATTGACTTAGTGACCAAAACACAGAGAAAATTGACTTAGTAACCAAAACAAATCCAGTGAAAATCCACACAGTGGCCAAAACTAGAGAAAATTCAAAGTGTCAGAGAAAAATCACATTCACTCAATTCCTACATGTATAGAAAATTCACATAGTTAGACAAAATTATATATATTCACAATTACCTTCATTCCCATTTTTCCCCGTTGCAGCAAGCATAACTCCTTTGTATCGTCCTTTCAAAAATGTTCCATCAAGAAAAAGCAATGACCGACAATATTTGAAACCAGCAATGCATGCATGAAAAGCCACAAACACTCTTTTGAAACGCTTGTTATCTTCAAAATCTAACTCAAAATGACTACCTGGATTGTTCTTCAATGCCTCATCAAAATACCACCGTAATTGATCAAATGACAAACAAGAATCCCCATATGTACTACATTTTGCTTTTTCAACACCCAACCAACTACAGTTATAACTGATTGAGACCCCATACTTGTCTTTCATTTCTTTCACAACATCCACTGGACGAGTTAAAGGTTTTGCACTTACCTCTTCAAGTATCAGCCCAGAAACTAAGCTGGAAGTCATCCTCGAATGTTTAGTCGTACGAACCGCCACACCACACGTATGTTCATTGTTCAAAGTCCTTATGTAGAAGAACCCATTTGTTTTTTCAACAGAAGCATGTACACGCCACATACATCCCCTTGACTCCTTATATGCACCTTCTGCCGTAACCCTCAGCTTGTCTTTTTTAGCATACGTAAACTGAAAACCAACCTCAATAGCATACTTGCATAAAAAAGTACAGAACTCAACCACACCACCCTCAAACTTTTGTCCAACACTCGTAATATTATTCCGCTAACGAGCCGACAACAACACCTTTTCTTGGTGAGAACAAAACTTAGAGAGTGAATTCCTTTCAATATCCACCAGCCTATCACACTCACCATCCACAACATCTACCCAATTAGACCCCACTTCATCCTCTTCATCAGAAGTACTACATCTAGTAACTGAAACACCAACTATATCAACACCGCGTGCACAAACAACCCTCAACATATTCAGAAATCAATATTATTTCGAACCATACAATTCGGATGGCCCAAAATAGAATATGAAATACACAAAGTCTCAGGTTTCAAATTCTCCCATGTTTTACACAAAATGCCAACCAATTCCTCAAAATTCAATTTGCATGAAACATTAATGACAATAGTATCATTCCCATATTTGCACAGCAACAACACTGCACTGTCCATTGAAACTGAAACAAAAAACAAGAAAAATAATTTGTTTAACATAGAAACACTTCACAAGAACAACATAAAAGTCCAGAGAAATTTCTAAAAATTATAATTTTCTCTGAACTTAAAATAAAAGTCCACAGACATCTACAAACTGATATTCACCTTCAAGATGATAAAAAACAAAATCACAGAAATTCAATGAATCACAGAGAAATTTACTGCTAACTATTAAACACAATCATAGAAAAAAATCATACAGAATATCTGTTATGAAATTATAGGCTTCTAAGTGATTTTCACCTCACTACAACCTAACAATTTTCTATGCATCATTCTGCAATATTACAAACTCAAAGTGAGTAACAAACTTACAATTTTCTCTGAACTACAAATACAAGTCCAGAGAAATTTATGAACTTACATTCACTTTCTCACATTCTATCTGCATTAGAAACTTCTAATAATATGTCCATATGCACTTATAATTTTTTCTGACTACACAAACAAAAGTGCAGAAAATGAAAATCAACTCTATCAAGCTGACCTCTCTCTAAACAAAAATTCAAAACAAAAATCAAATTCCTCCAGAATCTAAATCGAAAACAAACCTGATTCAACTCCACTCAAAAACCTACGCGATCAACACACTGTCAATACTCTTTGAAATTGATTAAAAAACAAAGAATAAAAAATTAATTCCAAAAATAAAAATCAACTCTATCAAACTGGCCTCTCTCTAAACAAAAATTCAAAACAAAAATCAAAATGCATGTGGTAGCTCAATCGAAAACAAACCTGATTCAACTTCACTGAAAATCTACGCGATCAACACACTGTAACACCACTGAAAATCTCCGACAAAATCTTCGACGAAATCTCCAACGAAATCTACACGATCGTATCAATCTTTCTCGTCAACTCCACTGAAATCTCCGACGAAATCTCCACCATGAAATCTCCACTGAAATCTCCGACGAAATCTTCACTGCAAATTCGGTTTCCAAAATCTATCAGTTAAGTCCACAATATAATATTCAAACAAATTTATGTTATAAAGGAAGGGTAATTTAGGTACTTTATAACTTAAAATAAATTTCAGGGACCTTAGCCATCAAAACATATTATTTTGGACCTCTCCTCCTATCAAAACTTGAGAAGGGACCTTAGGCCAATTTTCCCTAAATATCTCTATGTAGACATAAAAAAAATTAAAAAAATTACAAAAAAAAACCTCTACAAAAATAATGTACAAGTCCACTTTTTCAACTCATTTTCTAAACTAAATAATATTTAAGTAATATGATTGATTGATGGTTAGAAAATATATGAAAGTGTCACATTTAATATCTTGATTGATGCTCACATTACTTGTTTTAAAAATTGGATCTAATTTTTTGTGATAGTGCTACACGTACCAATTAGTATACTACTTAATGTACCAACATATGTTATGATATTGTCATTTTAAAACTATAACCCTCACCCATTATATAAATTAGAAAAATTTTAAATTTCTAAAATTATACTATATCATCCGTTAATATATTAATTAACAGATAATATATTATAATTTTAAAAATTTTATAATTTTATAATTATAATAAGTAATATTATGATTTTAAAATGAAAATACCATAATATATATTAATATATTAACCGATACATGTAATATAACCGAAACTTTATTCACACACGTTAGTAGGCGTCGTCGACAAATCCGAAATTCTGACCGAGACCTCGTTCACATTCTGTGTATGTAGACTCACGCTGGTCAAAGTAATGATTCTTTACTGTTTGTTTGGTTAAGAGATTTGGAGAATGATTTAGAAAGAGAAATAAAAAAATAAGATAAAATATATTTATATTTCACTTAATTTTACACATCTTTTTCTTTTCCTTTTTCAAATTTCTTTTCAAATTTCCTAACTAAGGACAACATTAATCTTATTTTTCAATGTTCAAATTGTCAATCTGTTCAAAAGAAGCTATCAAACATGTCACGCAAACACAGTTATGCAGCTAATAAAACAACGGTCAACTTGCAGCACCGCCATGTATATTATAACAGAAATGAAAATGATATATAAATTTATTTTATTAGACGCAGTGACGGAGCTAAAAAATTAAATTAGATGAGCACTTATTAATTATAATAATTTTTATAAAAATATTTCACGCAAGTTTTTACGATTGATTTCAAGAAACGTCAAAAAAAAAAAATTAGTGTGTTTGGTTTCAGTTTTCTGAATTCAGTTTTTTGAAAACAGAGTTTTTTTATTTTTCTTATTTTTTTTTCTTTTAGTGAATATTTTTTAAATTTTAATAATTTTTTATTTTTTTAGATGCACCTTACTTAGATATATCTAAATAATAAAATATTTGTGAAAAAATATTTTTAAAAATTAATAAATACACAAAAATATAAAAAATGTGCTGAATTATATATATTTTTTGGTATTTAATGTATTTTTTAAATATTTTTTTCACAAATATTATACTTTTGAAGTGTATTTATATTAGCTGTGTCTAAAAATTAAAAAAATGCTTAAAATATTAAAAAATTTCATTCAAAACATTAAAATATAAAAAATAAAAAAGTAGAATTTTCTGAAAACTGAAAACAAACAAGCTGAATGTTATTTGTAACTAGTGTATCATAGACAATACAAAAAAATATGGATACAAGTCTTAAAATAAATTATATAATGATAAATTATTTTTTGATACAAAATTTGATTAAAAATTCAATATAATGGTAATACCACGTCATCATTGGTATGTGATATCACCCACTAACGGTAAATAAACACATAAAGAGTGAACCTCATATGTCAAATGTAATTAACAATCCAATAAATTTTATATCTTTATAGTGAGATTATTTATACTTGCATATCACTAATAATGACATCAATGTTACATTAAAAAAATTTCACAACTAATATGGTTTATTTATAGTAGTCTCTTCATTTTCAATCAAAACAACCATTATTATTTTCATAATTTTTAAAATGTCATTGACATTTCACTCTAATAATATTTTTGTAATTTTTTATTTAAAATATTTTCTCTATATTTCTCAAAAAAAAATAAAAAAAAAAACCAAAATCTAGGGGACACTTGACCCCTCTGGTCCATGCTCCCTCCGCCACTGATTAGAAGTATTTTATAAACTTAGTAATTATATTATTAAATTTAAATATAAATCTGATTTTTAACAGTGGTGTTATATATATTAATTAGTGTACTAACACTAGTTATGATATTATTATTAATCCTACTCATTATATAAAGTATAATATCAAAACTTCTTAAATTATGTCACATCATCAATTGATACACTAATTAATACATTATAATTGATACATATAACATTATTCAATTTTTAAACTTTAATAACAATGCTCTATTATGAATTTTTACACTAATTAAAGTGTTGTTAAGAATTATTCTCCCACCATCCAAAAAAATAATAATAAAGAATCCTAACCTTTTTCAGAATCATCGCAATGATATATTTTCAAATTTCTAAGTTTATCCCTCAACGATTGCTCTGCTCATGATAATAATAAAATTATTAAAAAAAATAAAAATAAAAATAAAAAAACGGTCTATTGAAATTTGGCTCAAAATTAATTGTAAAATTCAAAATTATCAAGATACTTTATTCACTGACTTTTGATTGAATGGGTGCAGTTTTCGATTTGATAAGTTTTTAATTTTGTTTTTTGAAATTGTTATTTTAATCAAAAATTAAAGAACAAAATGAGAAAATCACATAACTTTATTAATTGACTTTTCAAAATAGACATTTATTTTGAGACGTTCAAAAATAAAAAAGTAGACCAACAAAATAGGAGGGTGGGAGTAATTATTTTATCTCATCAACTTTAAATCAATTTTAAATCTATATTACATATTACACATTTTAAAATAAAATTTCATAATTTATAGCATTTTTCATAAATCTATATATCTATTGAGCTATGAAACTTAGTAGTTCCTTTAGCCGTTTAGCATAAGTTAAAATGAGACTTTTTGACTAAAATAATTACAAAAAGATGAAATAAGTTTTTGAACTCAAAAAATAAAATATCACATCCAAACTATAATCATTTAATTTTTCTCTCACAAAAGTCAAAAAAATCAAAAAGTCTATCCAAAATAAGAATTTTTAGCTCTAGGCTAAAATAATCAAAAAGTCAATTTTTTCACATTTTTAAAGTCTAATACAATCCAAATCGAAGTTGTATACGTAAATTGTTATTTAAATTCAAATAAAAAATTTAAGTTCATAATTTTTAAAAAATAATTATTATATTTTATTTAAATGAAAGTTCTATATTAGGAGAAATTACTCAATGTCTCGCAGTCATAGTTGCGTGGAAAATTATTAGATAATCACTGAGTATCATGTATTCATATTCTTTAACCAATTATCATTCATTATGCCCATTTATATTTCTTAATCATTCAATACAAAAGCATAATACCCCATATTCTCCATCAATTATGATACCATGGAGTATCACGTGACCGTGCTCTGAGAGTACTTAATAATCACATAGTGTCCCAATTTAAACAAGATTGATTGAAACGGAAAATTACTAATTAGGGAACTAGTGAGAAGCCTTTGCAATTAATAATTGATTGGTAGCTATGGGTGTAAATTTGGAACGTGAGCTCGTGGCCCACCCGAAGTCTGTCCGCGGCCCGAGTGGGCTCAGCCAAGCTTGGGCCTGGGAGGTGTGTTTTGGAGCCTGGCCTGGCCCTTGAATTTTCACTCCCCGATGGCCTGGCCTAGTCGCACCAACGACACCCTCTTTGCTGTGCAACGGTTACAAATTCAAAAAAATAAAATAAAATAAAAATTGAAATGGTCATTTGATCGTTAA
Source organism: Camellia granthamiana (assembly GCA_036172215.1). Classification (NCBI taxonomy): domain Eukaryota; kingdom Viridiplantae; phylum Streptophyta; class Magnoliopsida; order Ericales; family Theaceae; genus Camellia; species Camellia granthamiana. The sequence goes on from CM069905.1 coordinate 131,234,640, forward strand.
CTTATGATAAATTAACCCCTTCCTCCCCAACTCCAATAAATACCTCTCCTCTTCCATTTTAGTTTTTACAAACAAATCTCTCTCTCAAACTCTCATTCTCTCTCAACTCTCACAATTAATTTTGAACTCTCATCTCTAAGTGGCAATTATAATTGTTCGCCAGTCAGTAACATTAAGTATTTGAATTAATATTATTAGTTACTCATTTTTTACATTAATTATTTCGTAACATATATTACTTGTTATTGCTTACTCATTATTTTAATTAATTGTTAGTTAAGATATATTATTTGACTTAAATTACTATAGATCCTAATTTCCGTAATGTTTATGTTGATATTGATCAATATATACAATATGAATATGTTGATTCTCTTTATATTGTACCTAATATCCTTTTTTCAACAATAGCATCATCATTTAAGGGCACGTCTAGTACTGTTTGGGAGTATTTTAAAAGAGTATCTATAACTAATCCTGATGGTACAACTATATTTAAAGTAAAATATAAATATTATGCATATTTATTTAGTGTTATATTGGCAGGGGTACTAGCCATTCAAAAAGACATGTTCAAAGACATTATTTACAAAGTCAACAAATTGATATTAGAACTCAAATGCAATTAGGAGGTTCATCAATTAGTAATTTGTAAATATTTTTATATGATTATATACGTGCACAAAATTCTGTCGTTGATTATATTATTAAAAAATTATTCATATCAAAATAAAAAATTACATAATTTCATCATTTTTTAGTCATAACCAAAAAAAATAAGTCATACATAATTAAATACTACCACATGAAATATAACTAAACATTTCAATAATCTTAACTAAAATACTCTAGTACAATTTTTCTATAGTTTATTTTTGTCAAAAAAAAATGGCCCCGTCAAGCTCGGCTCAAGTCTGTCAGCCCAGACCGAGACCCTAATTTGAGTGGCTTGGACCAAACTTTTCAATCTGTGAACTAGCCCAACGTGGCCCAGCCCAAATATTACTGGAAAGGGGGTCTGGATAGGTTGGGTCGGACCCAAATTACACCCTTGTTGGTAGCATGTGAACGTGTTTGTGTACTGTTTTTCGACTTCAAACCAACCAAGTAGGAGACCGTTGATTGACTTGTAATTGAGATGAGATTGTCATCACATATAGACCAAAAATGGTGGTCCATTGTTGCAGGACCCCACATAGTCTGCAGATGACCTTCTATTAAGGACACTCTAATCCCAATGTAGCTGACATGGAAAATTCTATGAGCAGCTTGTCAAATAAATTTTGGTATGTGTTACTGTTGCCTTTTTTAGCTTTCGAAAGTTAATAATATAAATTTAAGTGTGTCAATAAGGATTAATTAATCCTTACAAAATATTAATTACCAACAAATTATCAGACGATTGTGTTGTAGTTCTTTCAGCCTCAATGAATAGGACTTTTATTGATGGCTTGTTTAGGAGAAATTAGTAAATAATAATAAGTGAAGAACAATTTCAGAATCTGAATTTCATTAAGTAAATGAAAATTTACAATGATCTGACCCAGCCCTGTAGAGGTTCACAATAACAAATTATGTGAAACTACTCCTAGGAAATGAAGTGCAGTACAGGAATTGAAGTGCTGGAAATGTAAAGAACTGAAAATGTAAAAAATTGGAAAGAAAATGAAGTAAAATAAACTAGTTTCTGGATCTGAATCTGGGTCCCTCATTCTGGGCACTCCTTACTATTTATACTTTCCAGTGGTAACCGTTGAAGTGGGTTTCCAACCGTCGAAATTTCCTCCCATGATTGCTGAACATGCTCTCTTACAGTCAGTCCTACGACACCACTCTTGCAGTTGGGCTTCCCTCCTGATTTTGAATTTAAACTTATGAGTAACCGTTATGCCACATCATCTTGTATCTCTCGACTATTCCAGTACTACGCGAATTCATTATTACCAATACGAACTACCACGTGTCCGACTTTGATTGGCAACTTGTATTAACTCCTCAAATTGCCCTCCTCATACTATGTGTTAAATTGTAATTGGCTTTTACAAATTATACAGCCAACATTACCCCCCGCACTAATATACCCAATACTTGGTGATATTAGTGAACTAGTACAATCTACCCACGTTCTAAGACGTGCATGGACTTTGTATATTCTAAAAGTATAACTACTTTTTGAACAATGAAGCTGTGAACTTCATTAAATCCTTGTGCTTTGCACTTCCATTCTTTGAGTAGACGAAAAGACTAGTATATCCACAATGGCCAATCAAACCTTCTCTTACATTGATTGAGCATACGAGGTGTTAAACATATTTATTTTGATAATTTATTTAATTATGTTTTAATTTATTTGGAAGAGAAAAATAGAATCAAAATTTAGTTTGATGATTTATTTAATTATGTTTTAATTTATTTGGAAGAGAAAAATATAATCAATTTTTTTTGATGATTTATTTGAAAGACAAAAATAGAATCAAAATTTATTTTGTCCCATTATTTCTCACCTAAACCTTTATCCTAAATGGTGTTAGAATGTATTTAATATTTGATTAAATCAGGAGTTCAAACAGCCCAAAAATAGAAGTTCAAACAGCCCAGCACAGTAGTAGTTCCAAAGGTTCAAAAGGTTCAAGTAGAAAATAATCAAATTTGTAATGATGGAGTGGAAGATATTCAAATGAATACAACGCCTATAAACAGCTATAAATTCAAATGATACAACGGCTATAAACGATAATAAATGGCTATAATTTTCATTATATATACCAAAACCTCTAATGTAAACAAGTTACAAAAAAAATCAGAAAATATTCTTTGATATATAAATCACTCACATCTATTCTCTAAAAAATTCTCTGAGAAGTGTTCTTCAATTTTTATTTACATCCTCTTTCAGAAATTATACACTGATACGTATAGCTTTAAGCTCATCTTTCCTGTGTGAGGTTTACAGAATAACCAGAGCTTCATTTTTATATCTATCTTTGAGAGATAATTCTTGTAGCTTTCTGTGAAAGCAAAAACACCTTCTTTTCAACCTTGTAAGAGTGTAGTACACTCAATGTTCTTGACTTAGAAAGTCAGTGTAAAATCTGTGGAAGATTGCTCCATCTGTGAAAAGGTTGCTAGCACCCTGTGAAGCTAGAGTATAGTGGAAAATCTAAAGTAAAGCCTGAAGAGTGGACGTAGGCCGAGTTGAAACCGAACCACTCTAAATTTGTTTGCCTCTTTCTCCCTGATCTCTTTATTTTATTTAAATTTTCATAGCTATATTTCACATTTTCACTGTGCTAAAATCATTAACTGACATAGTTGTTAAAACACTTGTTTTAATTATTTTTATTTCATTAACTACATTTATCTATTGTGCTAGTCATAATTTTTATTAGGGTATTATTATTTTTATTTGTAAAAACCTAATTCACCCTTCCCCTTCTTAGGTTATCTTTTGGGTAACAATTGGTATCAGAGCCTAGACTCTTGTTTTAGATTTAACCATTTGGGAGTTTCGATCCATGACAATCTTAGCTGAAGGACAAGCCACAAATAGGCCACCATTGTTTGACGGAAACAACTATAGCCATTGAAAAGATAAGATAACCCTATACCTACAAGCCACTGATTATGCCATGTGGATTATTATCACCAAATGTCTAAAAATTCCTACCAAATTAGTAGACAATATTAGTGTACCTAAAATTGAAGATGAATGTGATGAGAGGGATCATAAATTATTGCAAGCTAATGCTAAAGCCAAACTCACCCTTGTTTGTGGATTAGACTCTAAGGAGTATAATAAAATTTCAAGTTGTGATTCGGCAAAAGAAATTTGGGACAAACTTGAGGTAACGTATGAAGGTACAAACCAAGTGAAGGAATTTCGTATTGATATGCTTGTTCATAATTATGAATTGTTTAAAATGAACTCTGATGAATCTATATCAAGTATGTTTACTAGATTTACTAAAATTGTAAACTCTTTGAAATCTCTTGGCAAAACTTATACTAACAGTGAGTTGGTGAGAAAATTTCTTAGGTATTTACCAAAGAATTGGGAAGCAAAGGTCACGGCCATTATAGAAGCCAAAAATCTCTCCACACTTGAATTGGATGAGCTTATGGGTTCCCTTATGACTCATAAGATCACCATGAAAGGACATGAGGATGTTGAAAACAAAAAGAAAAGTGGAATTGCATTCAAAGCCTTATCAAATGAAGAAGAACATGAAAACTCCAGTGAGGATGAAAGCTATGCCATGTTTACTAGAAATCTCAAAAAGCACTTCAAGAAAACCAATTATGAAGGAAGAAGACCTTTCAAGAAAGAGTACAACAAAGATAACAAGAAATAGCCTATTATTTGCTATGAGTGCAAAAATCCTGGACATATGAAAATGGATTGTCCAAAATTAAAGAATCATGGAAAATACTACAAAAGAAACAAAAAGGCCATGGTAGCAGCTTGGGGAGAAAGTAAAGATGAAAGCTCAAGTGATGAAATTGAAAATGAAGTAGTCAACTTATGTCTCATGGCTCTTGAAGATGAAGACTCTACTCAAGATGAGGTAACTACTCTTTATGAAGAACTTGAAATTGCATTCCATGAACTACAAGATGAATTTAGAAAATTTTGTGTAAAAAATAATGTGTTGAAGAAATCTGTTGCATCTTTATCTATTAATGTAGAAGAATTAAAGAAAGAAAAAATTATTTTGAAAAATAATTTTGATACTATCTCTAATGAGAAAACTACTTTAAAAAACAATATTGATGATTTAACAAAAACACTTGAAAATTTTGTAAAAGGTAGAAATAATCTCAACATGCTTCTTGGAAATCAAAGATGTGTTTTCAATAAAGCGGGCATTAGATATGACCCTATTAAAAAACAAAAGAATCTCAATACAATTTTTGAAAAGGCATCTCTCATGACTCACCTTCATATTACTTGTTATTATTGTAAAAAGAAAGGCCATTATATATCTTCTTGCCCATTCAAAAATAATATAAACCTGGGAATTAAAAATATTTGGATTGTTAAGGGATCTAACAAAACTAACCAAGACGGATTCAAGAAACTATGGGTACCAAAAACCAACACTTGATTGTCATCTTGTAGGTTTGCTTTAAGTCCAAAGCTAAAGAAGGGAAGTGGTACCTTGATAGTGGATGTTCCAGACACATGACCGGAGATAAATCCTTCTTTACTACACTGTCATCCAAAGATGGAGGCTTTGTTACTTTTGGAGACAACAAGAAAGGAAAAATCATCGGTATTAGTAGCATCGGTATTTCTCATAACCCTTCTATTGAAAATGTTTTACTTGTTGATGGACTTATGCATAATCTACTTAGTATTAGTCAATTATGTGATAAAGGTAATCGAGTTATTTTTGATAAATCACATTGCACAATTGAAAGCATAAATGATCATAAAGCTTTATTCATTGGTAATCGTCACGATAATGTTTATGTTTTTCATCTCAATGATCTATATGCTAGTGATGTTAAATGTCTATATGTTGTTAATAATGAAAATAGTTGATTATGGCATAGAAGACTTGGTCATGCTCATATGGATTTAATTGCTAAACTTTTGAAAAAGGATTTGGTCATTGGACTTCCAAACAGTAAATTTGAAAAAGGTCATCTTTGTAATGCTTGTCAACAAGGAAAACAAACTAAAACATTGTTTAAATCAAAATCTCACATTTCCACAACTAGACCTTTACAACTATTGCATATGGATTTATTTAGTCCCTCAAGGACATCTAGTCTAGGTGGTAAACATTATTGTCTTGTTATTGTTGATGATTATTCAAGATTTACATGAGTTATGTTTTTAACACACAAAGATGAAACATTTTCTTCTTTCACAAAATTCTGTCGTAGAATTCAAAATGCAAAAGGCTTTCTTATTACTAATATTCGAACCGACCATGGTAGAGAACTTGAAAATGAGAAATTTGAATTGTTTTGTAATGAGTATGGTATTGGACATAATTTTTCAGCACCTAGAACCCTTCAACAAAATGGTATAGTAGAAAGGAAGAATAGAACTGTAGAAGAGATGAGTAGAACAATGCTTTGCAAAAATAATATTCTTAAATATTTTTGGGCCGAAGCCGTTCACACCGCATGCTATATTTTAAATCGTGCATTAATTAGACTTATTCTCAAAAAGACTCCTTATAAACTTTGGCATGATAGAAAGCCCAACATTAGTCACTTTCATGTTTTTTGTTGTAAGTATTTTGTGCATAATAATGGTAAGGATAATTTAGGTAAATTTGATTCAAAATCTGATGAAGCAAATTTTTTTGGCTATTCCTTAACTAGCAAAGCTTATCGTGTTTTTAATAAAAGAACTCTTGTTGTGGAAGAATCTGTACATGTGGCATTTGATGAAACTAACATCTCTGCTCAAAAGCAAATTGTTAGTGATAATATAGATTTCGAACCAAATGTGGAAGATTCAAATATCTACAAAGAAGAGAACCAACCATGTAAGTTGAATAAAGAGATTGAACAACCTATTCTCCCACCTCATGAAGAAGGAGGAAACAATGATGATTTGCGAAGAGAATGGAAGTTTGTTCATAATCACCTTAAGGATTTAATCCTAGGTGACCCTACAAAAGGTATTGAAACTCGCTCTTCGCTTAGAAACATTTGTAGTAACTTGGTTTTTCTCTCATAGATTGAGCCTAAAAACTTTCAAGAAGCCGAATTCGATGAACATTGGATGCTAGCTATGCATGAAGAGCTTAACCAATTTGAGAGAAACAAAGTGTGGGAACTTGTGTCAAATCCTAAAGATCATACCATTATCGGTACCAAATGGATCTTTCGAAACAAGCTTGATGAATCCGGCACAATTATAAGAAACAAGGCTAGACTTGTTGTACAAGGATACAATCAAGAAGAAGGTATTGATTTCAATGAAACCTTTGCTCCGGTTGCTAGATTGGAAGCCATTCGCATGTTACTTGCATTTGCATGTTTTAGAAATTTCAAACTTCATCAAATGGATGTAAAAAGTGTCTTTCTTAATGGTTTTATAAATGAGGAAGTTTATATTAAACAACTCCCAGGTTTTGAAGATCATGCTTTTCCAAATCATGTTTTTAAACTATCAAAAGCTTTATACGGTTTGAAACAAGCATCTCGTGCATGGTATGAACGATTAAGTAAATTTTTGATTGAAAATAATTTTTCTAGAGGAACGATTGACACAACACTTTTTGTTAAAACTAAAAATAATGATTTACTTATTATGCAAATATATGTAGATGACATTATATTTGGTGCTACTAATGAAACCTTGTGTAAGGAATTTGCTAAGTGTATGCAAGGTGAGTTTGAGATGAGCATGATGGGGGAACTAAATTATTTCCTTGGGCTTCAAATCAAACAGTGTAAGGAAAGAATTTTTATCAACCAAGCTAAGTATACAAAAGAACTACTCAAAAAGTTTGGTATGTTTGACTCAAAAATAGCTGGAACTCCTATGAGCACATCCATTAAGCTAGACAAGGATGAAAAAGGTAAGTTCATTGATCAAACAAAATATCGAGGTATGATCGGCTCACTTCTTTATTTAACCGCAAGTAGACCCGATATTATGTTTAATGTTTGTATGTGTGTTAGATATCAATCAAATCCTAAGGAATCACATCTTAGTGCTGTTAAAAGAATTTTTAGATATCTTGTTGGCACTCAAAATTTGGGACTGTTTTATTCTAGAGGTGTTGCATTTGATTTAATTAGTTATTCGGATGCCGACTTTGCCGGATGCAAACTTGATAGAAAAAAGCACCAATGGCACTTGTCACTTTCTTGGTAACTCATTAGTATCTTGGTTTAGCAAAAAGTAAAATTCTGTTACTTTATCAACAGCTGAAGCTGAATATATAGCTTCCGGAAGTTGTTGTGTCCAAATACTTTGGATGAAACAACAATTAGAGGACTTTGATTTGTATTATGATCATATCCCTATTAAATGTTAAATAATCCAGTTCAACACTCACGAACAAAACATATTGAAATTTGACATCATTTTTTAAGAGATCATGTTCAAAAAGATGATATTTTACTTGAATTTGTAAACACCGACAAGTAATTGGCGGATATTTTCACAAAACCCCTGAGCAAGGATCGCTTCAATTTTATTCGTGGCGAGCTTGGAATGTTGATTTCTACTTAAAAAGTTTTGTTATAACTGTGAAACTTGAATTTTTGTTAAAATGATATATATGTATTGCTACATTGATATGGAAACATTTATATCAGTTGAATGCTCTCAAGTCATTCATACATTTATTCTCCTTAACAGTTTGCTATTATCAACTGTATAATTTTTTTTGGGTTCTACATCTTGAGGTAAAATTAACTTTGCATACATTGATTTTTTTTAAACCCTCATGGTATTTTTTTTGCATTACCATTCCAGCAACACCAACGTCCCATTAAATTTAATTTCTGCTGATATTATTTTATTTTAATTTATTTTATTTTTTTATTTTGCTATTAGGCTTAATTTGTTTTATTTTTATTTCTTTTTCATTATTATTTTTTGTTTGAGCTTAATTTTCTTATTTTTTCTGCTTTTTAATTTTATTTTTCAGTACTTAAATATAAAAGCAAAAACAAATCAAAATACAAATATTTATATAAAAAATAAAAATAAATAAAAAAACACCCTTCATTTTTTTACGATCATACGCCGATCAAAATAAACATACTTACATAAAAAAATTTAAAAAAAAAAAAAAAAAACCTTCATTTTTTTTACGGTCATACGCCGATCTTACTTACTCGCCACTTCCATCGTTTTCTTTCTCTTTTTATCACCTTGGGAGGCCCTATCCCCGTGCTTTCGTTGAGAGCGACGACTCCCGACTGACTATCAAAGGCCAAGAACGACGTTGCTCCAAATCAAGCTATGGAGGTGGTCTTCCGTTTAAGCTCTTTATTTTTGTCTTTCAGTGCGCAAATATCTGCTCACGCATCCTTGTACATACGCTGGAGCAGCGCGAGTTGGGCGTTGACCTGGTGGAGCTCACTCGTTCTGTTCTGCAGTTAGTGAGCCAATTTTGTGACTGCAGTCACTCTCTCCATATAGGACGTCAGTGTGAAATGATTGGCTTCAATGTCTGATTGAGCTGCCATTATTTGCTCAATCGACATCATAGGAAGGTTAGGAAGAGTAGGAGCCGGGGCACTTGGCCCAGCAGCGCTTACGGGATCATTCAGGTCCAGAAAGAGAGTAAGGGGATGGGACGAGGCCATGAAGTAGAAGAGAGAGATGTAATCGACAGGAAGGTCATTTTTGGCAGCCTTTCTGCTCTGCTTAGTCTCTCTGTTCTATCTCTTTCACGTAGAAGACGAAAGAGATGGAAGCGAATGAGAAAGAAGAAGGAGAAGAGCGTGATTAAGAAGTAGACGGAGGAGAAGAAGACAAGAGGGAGAGAGAGCCGAGGCCGTTGATTGACCCGTCTCACTTTTGTCGGTCGGTTGACCCAAAAGCGAGGACGTGTGTCCGACGCGTTTTTCGACGGAACAAAGAGAGGCGTGCAAATCGTATACATATGTATATATATGTTTTGAATCGTATAGATGCCATTTATCACTATCATTTTTTTCCCCCTTCCCCAGATTCTGACCCATGATTTCCTTTTGATAATGTCACAAGGCAAGAAATTATATGATGTTATGTCTTATGGTATTATTTTGTTATGATGTTATATATTATGGTATTATTTGAAAACTAATCTGATGATTATGTATTTATAGTTTGATATATTAGTCTCATATCATGTCTCTAATTAAAGCTTATTTATTACACATGTACTAACCTATGTATTTAGAAATGAATTCAGGGAGCATGACTTGAGGGGGAGCTTTTTTTACTCACAAATCAAATCAAATCATTGTGTGCCATCACCAAAAAGGGGGAGATTGTTAGACTTATTTATTTTGATGATTTATTTAATTATGTTCTAATTTATTTGGAAGAGAAAAATAGAATCAAAATTTATTTTGATGATTTATTTGAAAGAGAAAAATAGAATCAACATTTATTTTGATGATTTATTTAATTATGTTTTAATTTATTTGAAAGAGAAAAATAGAATCAAAATTTATGTTGTCCCATTATTTCTCACCTAAACCTTTATCCTAAATGTTGTTAGAATGTATTTAATATTTGATTAAATCAGGAGTTCAAACAGCCCAAAAATAGAGATTCAAACAGCCCAGCACAGCAGCAGTTCAAAAGGTTCAAGTGAAAGACATTTAAATTTATAATGATGGAGTGGAAGATATTCAAATGAATACAATGGCTATAAACGACAATAAATGGCTATAAGTTTCAGTATATATATCAAAGCCTCTAATGTAAACAAGTTACAAAAAAAAACCAAAAAATATTCTTTGATATATAAATCACTCACATCTATTTTCTGAAAAATTCTCTGAGAAGTGTTCTTCAAATTTTGTTTACATCCTCTTTCAGAAATTATACACTGAGACGTATAGCTTTAAGCCCATCTTTCCTGTGTGAGGTTTACAGAAAAACCAGAATTTCATTTTTATATCTATCTTTGAGAGATAATTCTTGTAGCTTTCTGTGAAAGTAAAAACACATTCTTTTCAACCTTGTAAGAGTGTAGTACACTCAGTGTTCTTGACTTAGAAAGTCAGTGTAAAATCTGTAGAGGATTGCTCCATCTGTGAAAAGGTTGCTAGCACCCTGTGAAGCTAGAGTATAGTGGAAAATCTCAAGTGAAGCTTGAGGAGTGGACATAGGCTGAGTTGAAACCGAACCACTATAAATTTGTTTGCCTCTCTCTCCCTTATCTCTTTATTTTATTTAAATTTCCATAGCTATATTTCACATTTTCACATTTTCACTATGCTAAAATCATTAACTGATATAGTTGTTAGAACACTTGTTTTAATTATTTTTATTTCATTAACTATATTTATCTATTGTGCTAGTCATAATTTTTATTAGGGTATTATTATTTTTATTTGTAAAAACCTAATTCATCCCCCCTCTTAGGTTTTCTTTTGGGTAACACGAGAAGTCTTTGGAAGATGATTACAGGCCTCGAAAGAATCTCAATGCATTTATTGGCTACACTTATCTGCCTCCATTTATACAGGTCATGGAAGCTTTTGCAAATTACTAACCTTTAGACCAAGAATCTGCCAACTACAAACCTTTGGACCAAACATTTGCAGAAATGGATCTGGAAGCTCCTCTTCTGCCCCACTACTCTCCGCATAGGACAAAAAGTGCTTCTTCTTCCTCCAAGTCTATTGGCTGGGAAAGTTGGTCAAAACCTAATGAACCCTAATTAAGGGAGAGGATTCATTATCGATTTGTTGAATTCGATGATCCTCTTTCTGTTCCTCCTTCTGCTCAGAGCTCAGTGGTTTACCCTTGTGTACCCATTGATCACCGACATAGTCTGGAAGACAACTTGCTTGTGGTGTGGTACACATCTTCTATGCCAGCGAATATAGTCCGAGAAACTCCTCATCCAGACGAAGCACAGGGATATAATCCGTCATTCTTGGCTAAAAAGGCAAAACTTGCCCTTCTGACTGGCTCGAATGCGTGAATGACCCCTAGTTCCCCTCTTCCTTCGGGATGGATCCCTCTATACCTCCTCTCTCTCAGAATCCTCATTGGATGGAAAAATTGAAACTTACTCTTTTTGAGAATCAGTTTTTTCCTTCCTACCAACCTCCAGCTCTCCCAGTTGCATTTGAGTGATACAAAGCTCAGCTTCTGCTTGCTACCTTTTCTCACTTGCTTTTCAATGTTCTTGGAGACGAGATTCTCTCAAGAACTTCCAATGGGCCTGTGATGTTATGACTCGGGGTCATGTTCTCAACTCCATTGCCCAGACAGAGCTTCAAGCTTTTTCGGATCAACTTTCACTCTTTCATTGGTACAAAATTTCTTTGGTTACCAATGACTCTTTGGACGAAATCACAGCCAATCGAATTCAGACTCAGTACGAAGTAGAGAACCTTATTGAAGAATATGATGACTTCAAGAATAAGGATTCAGCGTACTAGGATGATTTGAATATGGACGAAATGGAGCAAGGCTTGAAAGAGACAGAGTTTGAGGTGAAAGCTAAATAGTTTTTTCACCAAATAAGAGCACACCAGCTGCAACAACCTAACTTTGATAGGATAGAAAATAGAATAAAGAAAGAACAGAAGTTCATTGAACACTGTTGAGTTAAATTTAATGAACTTGTTACTTTTTCTATTCCCTATTATTATGAAATCGAATTCGTAGCCAAGTAGGCTTTTCTAATGTAATTACTTACATATCAATAAAACTAGGGGTTTTCTTTCCCTATTTGGCATAATCTGGTTTTATGTTCCAATTGCATGCTTGTGACCATTTTATTCACACAATTCAAATAAAATTAGAGCTTCGAATTAACCAATTTTTGCTTCGAAGCCTGATTTGAACATCTCCAAAGTATGGAATACTTGAAGCCTGATTTGAGTTTCTCCAAAGTATGGAATACAATTGACAATTTTGCCTTAGGTCTTCTCATTCCAATCGCATGGTCAACATAATCTAACAGCTTTGAATTAACCAACCTTTCTTCGAAACCAAGTTTAAGTGCTTCGAAGTATGGAATTTTTCCTTAGAAATTACACTGCTTACTCTTAAAGTGCTCTCTCAGATAGTAAATTCAAGGATGAAATTTCGTGTAAAGGTAAGTCTTGTGGGTTTCTTCACTATTTGACCAAGAACTGGTTTTGTAGTGCTTACTTATTGTAGAACCCCAAAACAAGATAAGCATTCCGAAGACTCCTTCGCAGGATATTACCTTATAAAGACATGCTAGGAGTATGCTTATAAAACCTTCGAAGAGAACAAGTTGTAACTAATATCTTTTTAAGGCATAAGCTTTGAAGATCTTGGAAGGAAACTGGCTTCGAAGCCAACTTCCAGGTTTTCAAAGCCAAGCTGAGCATTGAAAAATATACTTCCCTCCCAAAACTTACTCATGTAAGAGACTCTCTATGATATGGTTTTGACACCCCTTGTATTTTAAAACTGAAGTTTTAATTCCACATGAGTCAAAAACCATTAAATAGTTTATTTCGGGTCTACTTGACACATCGGGTCAACCTGGTAATTTTTTGGACGGAAATGTTTAAAACCCTTTTTCTTCGTGCTTTACCTATTTACTTGCCCAAAATTTCCCTTCTCACCCCTATTGCTCTTGTTTGTAACTTTTCACTCCTCATCTACCTTATTCCTTCAACTCCTCGATAATGGCCTCTTCTCCTCTAAAAGTACCAGTCGTTGAGCACGTAAGTCCATTTATGGCTTTGAGAAGGCTCATTAATGAGGAATGTGACAAATATAGAGCCAGTGAACGATGTGTTGTCGATGGATGCATCCTTATTCCCCGTCATCAAGCTCAAGGAGAATACGTGCTTGGACCTATTTTCAGGGAAGCCCTTGCTCAGCTCTCTACCTTATACCCTCGTCTAGAGGATCATTGCCTCTTTTACAAGGGTGGCCTTGACTGGCGGAGCTGGAGGTTGAGTCGACTCCACCGCTGTTGGCCCACCCTGAGGCCTGAATGGAAGGAATGGTACGATCGAGTTGTTCCCGCTAGGATGTTGGACCTTATATTTTTGTTGATGATGTTGTTGTTGTTGTTGTTGTTGTTGTTGTTGAATTCTTATATTTTTTTGAGCTGATTTTTTTTTGGCTGGGGAATTTTCAAGATTGAGGAAACCCGATCCCGTTAGGGAGCGGGGGCGGGGGCGGTGATAGGTTCCCCATCGTGGATCGGGGTCGGGGATCGAAAAATTTCCACCATCAAGGATCGGGGACAAGGAGTGTGATCATCGGTCCCGCCCTGTCCCGCCCTGTAGACACCTCATTTTTTGACCACCTTTAAGACTTGGGCGCCACTGATTGTTTACTTGATGGTGAAGACTATGCCATGCAAAAGTTCAATTTATTTGGCAAAAGGAGCTCCAAATCCCAACCTCACACCCCATTTTTGGACCAAAATGATTTTAGACCTTAAAACTTTTTCTTTCAAACTATTTTTGAAAAAAAGTTTCTACGATGTTCCGAGACTCGCATTTTGTTAAATGTTGCACTTTTCGGTAAACCGAGCAAGGACAAAGTGGAAATGCATGAAAGAGAGGTAAAATATTTGAAAAATCTTTCAAAACACCTTATTTAAAGGTTTGGAGTTGAAGAAAATTGGAGGAGAGGAAAGAAACCTAGTTGGGAAAGAAGTTGGGCATGAACCATTAAGAGAGAGTCGAGCAGCCCTCACTAAATCAGACCTATCCTTTTGTACACTTGGATTTCAGCTATGAGGCCACCACCATTGGAAATTGGACTTTCGGGGCTTCATTTTGCATAGAAGAATCTCCTAAAACCGAGTCCGGATGAGGGAGATATGCTTGGTTGAAGTTAGGCATCAATCTGATTGACCTAAAAATGAGCAGTCTTCACTAAAATGAACATATTTTTTATACACTTGGAATTTTGATGTGTGGCTGCCACCATTGGAAAGAAGACCTCCGGGGTTTCAATTTAGACCAAGAATGACCTGCAAAGGAGCCCAGATAAAGGAGATATACCTAATTGAAGTCGGGGCCAGAAACCAATTTTTGCTTTCCAGCCACTAGTGAGGCTTGCGGCCATGTGTCGGCCACAAATGGACTTTGTCAGCCATATGGCATCCAAGGGTGACTCTTTTCGTCCACCAATGGTGGCCAACCAGCCATGGGTGCAAAAATCAGATATTTTCTGCAGATCTTTTCCTCCAGGGGTTTCACACTGCTCTAGCTGTCTCTAATTCAGATATTTTCGACCCGAGCTCTTGTATTTCTATATATAGAGGCCATTCTCTATTGTTTTTGAGGTTGGAAAGTTTGGGAGCCTCTCTCTCTATAATCCTCTCTCTTTAGATTTTTCTCTCTCTTGCCCTTTTGTGCATACAAATAGAGATACACTTCTAGTTTGCCTATCAACCCTTAACCAAAGTTGCTTGTCTTTGGGCTGAGGTTATTTGCGACCCTTTTTGAGCTCTAGAAGGTTGTCTTGGCTTGATTTGGTGCCTCATTTGTGCCTATTTTGTGCTTTGGCTCCAAGAGGTATATTACTTGCTTTGATAGCTTGTTTTGCACACTTGCTTTGCCATCTTTTCAAACTGTTTTTGGCCTAGTTTTCAACTGTAAAAATCTTTGTTTTTATGACCTAAAAATGGTGGTTTGAGACTATTTTGAGTTAGGGGGTGGTCCACCCTTCTTGTCTCTTTGCTTATTAAGCTTTTGTGCCATCTTTTCATCACTTTCAAAACAACTTTTTTGGGCCTTTTAACCACTAAATCTCAGAGGTTTTTCAGTGGTAAAAATCAACTTTTGAAGTCCAAAATTGAAGGGGTTAGCCTCCCCTCCTTGTGTCTTGTTTGCATGCCTAGTTAGCTTCATAAGTTAGCATGTTTTTCTAGCTTACTTTAGCTTAAATCCAGCATGTTTTTGCTTCTATTTTGACTTGTTTTGGCTCTCTTTTGGGCTGGTTAATTCAGTTGAGGCTTGTATGGCATGGTTGTAGTGCAATTTTCTTCACTAGCTTAGTGTTTTAATACTTTGATCATCATTGTTTTGAGTTGAAAGCATGTTTTAGTGTTGTTTTACACTCAATTTCAGCACTGAAATCTCTGTAACCTCCCTCAATTCTTCACTCTTTTGTTTGTTTTGAAAGTGGTTTCAAACCACTCTTTTGCATAAGTGTGAAATTGAGGTGTTGCACCTAATGGTTTAATCCCTTAGGGGGTTCATTACCAACAGTGTAATGCCTCTTTCATGCCCAAAGCAACTTGTGGTTTGAGCCATCTTTCCATTAGAGGACACTCACTTTTGGACTAAATCGATTAAAGAATGGATTGGTAACTAAAATGAGTAAACAAAACATGGCAAGTAAAAGAGGCAAGATAAGCATCTTTCATGTTGCATTGCATGTGTTTGAATCGGACGTTAATTCAAACACGAGGAAAATGGGACATTTCATACTTAAAGTGATGAAATGTGCCACTTTCCTTGGTCACCATCACCCTTGATCATGCATGATGGGGTGGTGGGCTTTTTGGCCTTGTTGTGCATTCATTAAGCTTGTACAAGCTTGGTTCCTTAGCCATCGTGCATGGAAAATGCTTGGTTGATAGTTTGAGGGCCAATAGTTACACTACTTTGAGCTTGTGTGATGATAAGGAGAGTAACAGTACAGATAACCCTTGAGAATACACTGCTTTGCCTCTGTTTGATCTTTGTTGCAGCAAAAAAGGAAGTTCAGGGCATGGGTGGCCGACCGACCACCAGCAGTGGCCGACGGCCACCAATGGTAGCCGACCGGCCATCAATGAAGAAAGTTGCTCAATGTGATGGAAAAGGGGAGCAGAGGTGTTCTGGAAGTTGGTAGCTTCTTTGGTGTTCAAATGTGCAAACAGAGTCTTACAGCAGTGAGGCAGTGGCATTTTCGGGTGGAAACCAACCGAGCATGCATGTGTCCCTCGCCTCCCGAGGCTGTTTAATTGCTTTGTACTTAATTAACTTAGCGTTTAGCTAATTTACTTGTTTTGTAATATTTAATTAGCTTATAATAAGTAAGTAAATTCGTTTCAATTGTGTTGTAATTAGCTTAGCTTAATTAGCGTAGCTAGTTAGTTAGCTTATTCATTTGGACCCTTCTTCGCGAGGATGTAGTGTTGTAATAAGCGTGCGTGTGTGTATGTCTTCCAACCCCACGTCTTTCTCCTTTTTATTTAATCGCTTTCGATGGTTAGATTAGGGACATTTTCAATTAACATACCTTATGCTTGCATGTTTGCATCCATTCATTTGTCTTGCATGCACCGAGGCTTGGTGCATCATTCAAACTACATTGCAATTTCAATACTTCTTTGAATGCGTGTTTAATCGCATGTCGTTCAAATCACTTCATATGCCATATTAGTAGCCGAGCCTATTAATTGCATTATTGCATGTGTTGCATCTGGCATCTTGTATAGTTAGGATCATGTATTTTTCTAACTAGTTTCTGTTTTGGCTTGGAATACTCGGTGAGTTTTTCGCTTTAGCATACTTGCATGAGTGTGATTGTCTTATTGCCATGTCTAGCATGCTTGCCATGCGGCTATGTGCTTATATACTAAACTGCATAAATGCCTATGGATGAAGGTTTGTTGTTTGAATTGGAACAATTCAACGAATGTGAGTTTTAAGCCCACTTTGTTGTGGCAAATCATGTTTTAAGCCCACTATGTTTGGTGGCAAATCCACATCTTTTAAGCCCACTTGAGGGTGGCAAATTCAAACCATTTTAAAAAACAAATATGAGTTGGATTGTTCCAAGTCTTGTGACTAGTCTATACTTGCTTATGTACGCCATATAGTAATGTTAGCTAATAACCGAAACAAGAACACATAATATTTATAAAACATCATATCATGATTAGCAGAGGCCGATCTTTGATCAGGCGAGCAGGGATGCTAATTTCAGGACCTTCCCCTCTCGTACCCAAGTTCCCGAGTCGAGGCAACTTTGATGATGATGGACACGTGGCCTTTGGTACGAGTCAGGGTTTCCTAAATTTTTCCAAAACAAAATATTTAGGTTGCGACTCTGTATCTAGCAAAACAGTCCAATTTTGGCATTATTTGATTTAAAATCAATTTTCCAAAAAGGTTTGTTGGATTTGGACTCTTTGGTGATTATCAGTTTCACATTGCACTTTGTGAGACTAGATTCAGAACCGCGGGAGTCTGAACCGTGAGGCCTTCTTTTCAAACCCTTTCCGAAAAGCAGGGCGGGGAAAAAGGCGAGTCCACAGTTTCTAGCAACTCTGCTGGGGACGTAGAGACCTTGACTTGAACTCATGATATGTTGTTTTATCTACACTTATGTGTTTCTTTGCATTTGCATTTGCATCGGTGCGCCTAAGTCATAGTGTTTGCCATCTGCTATTCCTGAGCGGTTTGCCAGAGGCTTGCTTGGAAAAGCTTGCCAAAAGGCTAACCGGTTGCGGGCTCTGCCACGATGGGAACATAACCCTTGGATCTAGACTACCGCTGTACCGTTTGATCCTCCTTTCACTTCTCGATGTTAGATGTGAGAGGTATATTAGGTAGTCTTGCTGAGGTACTCTTTTTGACCAATCGACCTAGTTGCATATCGGAAGCCATAGAGACTATTCCAAGCTAAGACAGGTTGCTCACCCGAATGCAGGAATTATAGGAAACCGCTTGTTTGCATAGTGAACCCCTAGGTCCTGACGAAATTAGGATAGGGTAACCCTACCCCATCATAGGGGTGTTTTGGTTCTCTTTAACTAGAATGTGCTTTACAATGAAACTGTACCGGAAGGTGCATATCAGTTGCCAGGTTGGTATTTGTTTTGGGGCAGAATTCAGTGTGAAATATAGTCATTCAGCATTGATCATATTTGTTCTAGTGAAATCAGGCTGAGATGCTGTCCATTTTCTCTTTTGCAAGGTAGTCGTGGAACCATAGCTTCAGAAGGCTCCAATATCCCCCAGGTGCTCTGGACTCGTGTTGATAGACTTTGTCAGGTCGGAGATTTAGTTCAAAAGAGCAACTAGTGTTTCCTTCATCGGTGGCAAGGCAATGAAGGGCCAAACAGGGCTCCTTGGTTCAATTGATCCGACAGTCACCAGTTAGATCACCTTTGTTCAACTCAGCAGACCCGTGATGGCACAGAGTTCGAAAGAAGTTGTGGCCATAATAGTGGCATTAAACTAGGGAATCGCCATGCAGGATGAGACCAATGCTGAAATGCAACGCCCATTTGGGGCAGCTACCACACATCCAGTTCTAAGCCCCTAGCCGAACTTTGACCCACTTCCACCAGCTGAAGATTCGCATGGTCCGGATCCCCGAGAAGGGTTGGCTCAAGCTCGAGTTTTCAGAACCCTGGTGCAGCCTAATGAGAGGCTTTATCCCCTTGATATTAATGATCTCGATCCAACCTCAGTAAAAATTGCGAACCTTGAGAAACAATTCAAAAAAACACAGGGCCTTAACTTCATTCCCGACATTGAGGATGGGTACACCCAAGCTGCCATAAGGCTTCCAGATAGATTCAAAATGCCATACATTAACCGTTTCGACAGGTCTGGAGATCCTATGGTACATTTCCGGCTTTTCTTGGACATTTTAAAACCGATGGGTCTGACTAAACCATAGAAACTCTCTCTGTATGGAAGAACCATATCGGGCATAACAGCCGCTTGGTACGCCAAGTTGACGGATAAAGTGAGGTAGAACTAGGAAGAGTTAGCTGAGGCCTTTATCAATCAGTACTCTTACAATACCCAACTTGAAATAACCACTCAAGACCTTGAAGCAATCCACCAAAATCCTGGAGAACCTTTTGTGGAATTTGTTACAAGGTGGAGAGCAAAGGCAGCGCAGATGATAGATCGCCCTTCTGAGAGGGATCAAGTGCGCATAGTGGTGCAAAACCTTGAGCCTGATATGTTGCAAAAGTTAATAGTGGCTCCCCTGTTCACTTTCAAAAGTTTGCATGAATTGGGGTTCAGATCGAGAGTGTGTTCAAAAGAGAGATTATTCTTAGAACAAGTGAATCGATAAGAAGGGTGATTTCCGGGAGTACCAATGCTGGCGGTAGTACTATTCCCAAACCCATTGAAATCAATACAGTCACCACAGCCAATCCTTTTGCCAATGCCAACCCACAAACAACCAGCCCAGCCCTAGCTCAAGGCAGAACTTTCACCCCCTTCTATATGAGCCTAACCAGCGCATTAAAAGTCCTGATGGAAAAAGGGTTTCTCAAACTCCTTGATCCCCAACCACTTCCTAACCCACTCCCTACTAGAGATAACCCCACTAAGTACTGTGTGTACCATCAGCAGTGTGGTCATGGCATCAATCGCTGTTACCGCCTTTGTCATGAGGTTCAAAATCTCATCGACAATCAGATGATAGCTCCACCTCAAGACCCCACTGACCAAGTACCTCATCCACACCTTAACCTCATCCATACATTGCAATCCACCTACAACCCCAGCATATACATCACCCCGACCCATCTACCTAAGCCTGAGGTGTTCATTCCAGAAAACACGGACTTGTGCATGATGGATGCACTCGAACCCCAGTCATCTCAAACCCATGAACCCACTATTTCTGAGCTGATGAGGATGATTGAAGATCTTCAGAGAACAGTGGCAGATTTAGCCTTTGGGGTTTTGGCTCTATCATCAACCACATCACATGCCAGAAATTTCACGCCAAAAAGCTCCCCAATCTTGGGACAGGCTGCATTGGAAGAAGGCTAATCCCTTGGCAAAATGAAGGCAAATGGTAAGAACAAGGTAGGGCAAGCATTGGTCCCCATAAACACCTTTTGTCGGCTGTTAAGGCTTTGAAAGCCGAAAGACTGAATGTAGACACCCCATTTTGACCGGCCCTAAGACTTGGGCACTTTTTTTTTATCACCCGCTGATGAAAATTGGAAAATGCTATTTTATGAATTTCTCAGCAGAAAAATCAAATTGAAGCTTTAATCCCAAACATCACCCATTTTGGCCAAATTAAAATATTTTTATTATTATTATATGAATTTGTAATCTTTTATCATTTTATATAAACTTGTGTGTTTGTACATATTTTTAAGTGTGTTTTATATAAATTGATAAATAATACATTTTAAATATTTTATAACTAAAATATTTATACAAAAAAAGAGAAAAAAAAAAGATATTTATATAATAATAAAAAAAAGATGGAATATTTGGTCATGATAATGGGGTTTGTGATATGATGTTTTTTTTTTTTTTTTTTTGGTGGTGGAAGATAGGTGATTATGTTTGTTGTAAAGAAAAGATGCTGAACAAAAAAAAGGTGGGTGGTGGAAGATATTGTTTTTGGTTAGAGGGAAAAGAAGAGTGAGTGGGAAGGTTTTGTGGTCTAATACAAAAGAGGGGTGTGCTGTGAGGTGGAGAGCATGAAAGAGTGAGTGAATAAAATAAAAGCAAGGGGTCTTCAAGGCATGGGGTGATATGTTTGTTTAATAAAAACAACACATACACACAACATTACATCTGGTCTTTCTCCTTTTCGAATATAAACACAAGAGATACACATGAGGGGGATAGATGGCAGAGGGAGAAAAAGGTGAGAGAGAGAGAGAGAGAGAGAAAGGCCATGGACACAGCATACACCCAACACACCATTGATCATTGACACCACACACAAGCTGGACCTCACTGACTCTCCTATCACACACAGCACACACGGGAGAGAGGGGAGAGGGAGCTGCACTTGGAAGCTAAAAGGCACACACTTGCACATACACCATACACACAATATTAACTCACTCTCCCTCTCTAATATATACAGACACGGCACACACATACACTGATTCAGGCACACAGACCATTCACGTGCATACAAAGGAGAGAACACACATACACACAGCCTCTCTCTCTCTCTCTAAAAAGAGAAACCCACCTATCACACACAAAGACGGAGACACCATTCACATACACTCAACATCACCACCCAACACACCATTGACAGACCATTCACACACACCCAACATCACCACTCATCACACACATACACCAAACCCAGGGGCTCTCTCTCTAAAAAAAACAAGAAAAACAAGAACACACGCACACAGCACCCATGCACACACATTACACTAGTGAGACTAGATCAAAGAGATCTCGGGAGTCCGAACTGTTTAACGCGCTCAGGTACCCCCCGGCATGTTATAGTTTATGGCGACTCTGCTGGGATTTATGAAACCTTGACTTGAACTCCATGATATAACTTTTATTTTCAATTATATGTTTATTACATTGCATGCATTGGTGCAATTAAAGTTCTTGTGTTGCCCAAATACTGGTGGGAGCATATGCATACTTTTTGTGACACTACACCTATCTCTACATTACTTTGGAGGCCTTATGTTATAACCTTTTGAGATCTGAAGGTTCTCAGACTTTGAAGAGAGGCTATGTTAACTCTTTTGATTTCCTAAAGATCTTCATTGGTTATGGCCTGAAGGACTCTTTGGTAATGTCACATTGACTTTAACCCCTAAAGTAAAGCCAACCTTGTACATATAGTGAGCTATAGTACTTTTCGAAATTAGGACAGGATGCTCTCCCATTTCTAGGATGTATGATACCGCTTGTTTGAATAGTGAACCCTAGATCATTTCAAAAGAATATGACAGGATAACCCTGCCCTCCATAGGGGTGTTTGTTCTCTTTCCTGCTATGTGTTATGTGTAATGTATTGGATCTAAACAGGGGTTCTCAAATTCGAATGAGTGGTTCAGGCATTTCAATTTGTGGGGTTCAGTGTGTTTTTAGTGAGGGCATAATTGGAAGTTTCGTTTTGTTTCTGTAATTGGGGAGTGACCATTTGTTGATTGCACGAGCTTTATTTTGAATATTATGGATGGCCCACACGTTGACTGGGAATTTGAGAATGGTTTTATTCTGAGTTCTAAATTGAGTATTGAGTCTAAGTTTGATTGCACCAGGTTTGTAGAGTTGGGATCAGACTCGAGTCATTCTAGTGAGTCAGAGTCTGTGGATTTCGATAGTGCTAACCTAGACATTTCTGTTCTGTCTAGGTCTTCTTTGTCATTTTCTTTTGAGTCTGTTGTCAAAAGTTTGTTGTCATTGCTGAGTCATAGTCTTTTTTCAATAAAATAAAAAATAAAAAAAAATGCCATAGAGTCTGCCTACTTCTCTGTGCCTTTAAATCATAGCATTGATCAAAGTTTTTCAAAACTTTTTTTCAAAACTCTGATAAAAACGAAGAGGAAGAATTTCCACGGGATTTGCATATTTTGATCAACTGAGAGAAAGAGAGATGTGCTAAGCCTTTGATGAATAAAATCATTTCTATTAATGTGGGTACTGAGAAGGATCCTGGTTTGGTCCAAATTGGTTCTGTCTTGTCTTTGTAAGAGTACAAGTGATTAGTCACTTTGTGAAAAGATTTCAAAAACTGTTTTTGCGTGGTCCTACGAAGACATGCCTAGAATTGATTATACAGCATAGAATCCCTCTTGACTCGAGGTCCGACCTCCTTAGCTCCTTAGCTTTCAAACCTTGATTCGAAGTATTCAATGATCAATCAAAGTGTAAGGCTTGCGTAGCCGAATTGGAAATAGCCCTTGAACTAGGGGCCATGATGTGATTCAAATGGAGGTAGCCCTTCAACTAGGGGTAATAAGGTCGAATGTGTTTCAGATTTGAAACAGCCCTTGAACTAGGGGCAAAAGTGTGAGGCTTGCATAGTTGAAATGGAGGTAGCCCTTGAACTAGGGCAATAAGGTACCACCCTTGAGAGGCTCGCTGGGTTGAAAACATGGAAGGGTGACCCACGCAAAAGTTAGAGCACAAAAAAAAAAAAAAAAATGAAAAGCTCGCAACGTTAAAAACCCGAAAGGGTGGCTTTGGCAAAAGTTAGAACATAAAAGGAGAGTGTTAATACCAGAGTGAACCTTAGCTAGAACTATGTAGGGCCTGTGATTCAGATTGGAAGCAACCCTTGAACTAGGGGCAAGAAGGTCGAATGTGATTTAGATTTGAAGCAGCCCTTGAACAAAGCGCAAAAGGTTGGATGTGATCAAAGAGTTAAAACTGAATTGTTTCCCAATGAAGACTGCCCAGAAAGGCAAAACCCAGAATTTGAGAGAATAAGTTTTATTATTGAAGGACAGTCAAGTTCCTATCTACTACACTGGGGGCAAATTCAGACCCAATTAGCCTAGTCCCTACATCATCATGTCTACTAGTCAAGTGTAGCAGTCGTTCTTATAGATGGCCAAGAGATTTCACACCCAATCAACATGGACAAGTTAAAATGAAAGTAACCCTTGAGAGGCTCGCTGGGCTAAAAACCCGGAAGGGCGACCCAGGAAAAAGTTAGAGCAGAAAAACAAAAAAATAGAAACTTAAAAGAAATAAAAAAATGAAATGAACAAAATGAAAAACAAAAATAAAAAAATGAAAAATGAAAAGCTCGCAAAGTTGAAAACCCGAAAGGGCGGCTTTGGCAAAAGTTAGAGCACAAAAGGAGAGTGTCAATACTCGAGTGTCAATACTCGAGTGACCCTCGGCCAGAACTACAATGGCCTGATTCCTATCTTGAGGATACGTAGGTAGCTTCATCTTGAAGTTTGGCCCCAATAATTTGTGTTAACTCATTCATTTCGTCCATGTTTGATTGGTGTATCTTCATTCTACTCAGTTCAGTTAGTTTGATTCAACTTGGTTCAGTTCGGTTCGGTTCGACGGTTCAGTTCGGTCCAGTTCTGCTCAGCTTCATTCGGTTCGGATTGGCTTGATTTGGTTGGCTTGGTTCGGATATCACCATTGATTATCTGGCTTGGGACTATGCACCCCAATGGTTGATTCCATATTAGTTTAGTAGTGGCCATTTGCAAAAATAGGTTTTGATTAATTTGAATGAAGCTGACTAATTTTTCTCGAAAATTGTTCCATTTTTGCAAAACTTGGACCATTCTTTGGATTTGAAAAGGAAAAAATTTTCAGTGCTCACAACTTAGCTTACATGATTTCAAAACAGAAAATGGAATAAGTGTGCTACTCTAACTCTCATGTTGATCAAAACATTTTTACAAAAAAAATCAAGAGAAAAAAGATTCAAGGTAATGAATTAGGGGCATAGTCAAGTTAGAGATTTTGTCTTCTCCACCACTCGAGTCAACCCGTCAGTGTATATGAGTGTGTATTCATACCAGTCAGTATATTTATACCAGTCAGGGTACTCATACCAGTCAGTGTATATAAGTGTGTTCCTTTCATACCAGTCAGTGTATTCATACTAGTCAGTGTATTTCATACTAGTCAGTGTATAAATGTATTTGGATTATTTTACTTCGTGTTTTTCTTACATTGAGTCAGTTTTGTTTTTATTCAGGTCAGTATGGACGAATGTCCAATTCAGAGTTCAGTATGGATCAATGTCCAATTCAGAGTTCAAATTCAATCACTCTCAAATTCGATCACACAATATTGTTTTCAAACTCAGAGTGATGTGCCAGTCACGCCATTGATATACAAAACCAAAACTTTTTATTACAGTCAGGGGAGGACATCCCCGATTGCAGAGACTCAAAAAAAAAAAAAAAAAACCAGCATATATACAACAACAAAAAAAACAAAAAACAAAAAGAAAAAAGAAAAAACAGCAAGTCTAGAAGAAGAAGAAGAAGAAGAAGAAGAAAAAAAAAAAGAAAGAGAGAGAAAAAGAGGGAAGGATCTTATTCTTCTTTCTTTTCCAATGACGGCCACACGCCAACTTCACTTACTCGGCTCTACCGCCGAGCTCTTCCTCTTTTTGTCGTTAACCTTCAAAGGCCCTGCTCCAGTACTTCTACCGAGAACTACCACAGTGCTTCCGTCGAAAGAGTCGGCTCCCCGCCGGCCATGAAAGGCGAAATATGAGAGAGCCCCAAATCTGGCCATGGAGATGGCTTGCCATTTCAGCTCCTTGTTTTTAGCCTTCAGTGCACAAATTTCTGCTCGCGCATCTTTGTACATGCGCTGGAGCAGAGTGAGTTGGGCGTTAACCTGGTGTACTTCACTCTTCCTAGCCTGCAGTCGGAGAGACAAGTTAGTGACCGCCGCCACTGTCTCCGTGCAAGACCTTAATGTAAAGTGGTTGGCTTCTATGTCGGATTGAGCGGCCATTATTTGCTCAATAGACAACACATGAATGTTAAGAAGAGAAGCACTCGGCCTCGAACCAGAAGAGTTTATGGGATCGTTCAGGTCCGGAAACAGAGTGAGGGGACGAGACGAGGAAGCCATGTGTTGGAGGTGGGAGATGTAAAAGAAAAGAAATGAGTTGCAGAGTAAGAACAGAGAATAGACTAAGGTTTGGCCTTCTCTGTTCTGTTTCTCGATGAAGAAGTTTGTCTCTCAATGAGGTAAAAGAAACAGAGGTGAGTGATGAAGAAGGAGAATGGTGAGTGATAAAGAAGCAGAAGAGAGTGATGAAGATGAAGGAGATGGAAGAGAATGGTGAAGATGAAGATGGAGAAGACTGATTAAGAAGAAGGTTGAAGAGAAGAAAAAGATGAGAGAGAAAGACAAAGAGAGGGAGAGAGCCGAGGTGAGCTTACATCGAGGCGGCCTGCTTTTGTCGGCCAGTGACGCGAAAGCAGGCCGCGTGTCAGGCGTGGATGTCGAAAAGAGACGCGGGAGAATTGTGTCTGCATGTATGTATATATATTGTATAGCTATGTTATATATATATTTGTTTGAACATTTGGTCACGGGAGTGGCTTGGGTTCAGTGGTTTGGCTCAGTGGTTAAGGATTGAAAGGCTGAGCCCGAGATCAGGGGTTCGAACCCCACATCGAGTGTTTCTTTGTTTTGTTTTGTTTTGGTTTTATGTATATATATGTCTTGTATAGTATATATATATTTGTTTGCATATCTTGTCACAAGAGTGGCGTGGCTCAGTGGTTGAAGACTTAGAGGCCAGGCTTGAGGTTAGGGGTTCGAACCCCGTGTCCATGTGTAGACACCCCATTTTTGACCGACCTTAAGACTCAGACATCATCGATTGAGCGCTCGGTGATGGTGTATGTTGTGCTCGTTCTGAGGTTTCGGAGTTTTGGCTGAGAGCCTTGCCTCCGGGCCTCGGAACTCTTTGTGCTTTGGCTCAGTTTGCGGACCAAGTCTTGTTTTCCCTTCCCGGAGGGAGGGAGTGGTCTTTTAGACCATCTCTCTGCGGTCGTAAACTACTTTTCGTGGTCGTAGGCCACTTTTCCCATTTGGAGACTAGTTTCCGATTTTTGGAGCCTTTGGCCGTGCGCCTTGTCTCAAGACCGCTTACCATTCTCCGTTTGGCGTGGTTTTTGAACCACACCTTGTTGCCTCTTCCTAGAGGAACACTGTGGTCTAGGAGACCACTTTTGTGGTTGCATACCACTTTTGATGCTCGTCAGCTAGTTTTCAGGGCTTTTGGCCGTGTGTTTCGCCTCCCGATTTCTCGTCTTGCATCCGCTTTGGTTTGTTTTTGGTACAAACCTTGCTTTCCTTGTTTGGAAGGTGGTACAAGGGTGGGAGACCAGTATTTCTCCTTGGAGACCATTTTTCCTTTTTCCAGCTAGTTTTCTTATCAGATAACTAGCTTTCTTGGTCTTTGGACCATCTTTTCTGGTCGACCACCACACCACCACACCACCATCTTGCATTTAGTGTGTTGACCTCTCCCACCTATGGCCATCCAGTTTCTACTCTGGTTGACCACCTAAAGTGGTCAGCCGACCACTTTTACTAGCAGGCCGACCACTTCAAGTGGTCGGCTGCTTTTTGACACCTTTTTGGAGATATTTTAGGACAGCTGGCACAGCTGGAGAGCATTTGAGCCATCCTTCATACATGTATGGAGGGATAGCATTCAAGCTTAGCTTCTCCAAGAAGCTTTGGCTTTCCTCTTCTATAAGAGGGAGGCTCCCCCTCCCTCCTTGAGGTTCAGAATTTTGTGCCTTAAGAGTTATACTTACATAGTTGTATCTATCTTACTCTTGTTCTTCATTTTGTGCCTTAAAAGTGTCATTTGATCATACTTTTGTCCACAAACACACACTAAAACACCATACCTTTGTTGCTGAGGCTTCTTGAGGTTGTCTTTGGTGTTTTGGGGTTGGTTTAAGCTTGAAAAACTTGCTGGAGTTGCAGCTTTAAAGAAGGTCTTCAAGGGTGAGTTTCTAAGCCTTAAATCCCCCTTTCTTGCTTAAGCTTTTAGCCTATCTTGCATGCTGTTTTAAGCTTGACTTATAACTGATAAAAGTTCTATTTTTGCATGCTTTTGATCTTTGTTTAAGATCACTTTGGTGTTTGGGGTTGTTTACCCCCTCTTAGGCCTTGTTTGGCCTTATTTTTTAGCCTTTTTTGTGAGCTTTGGGACCACCTTGTATTGGCCTTCTCACCACTGAAATCCCTCTAGATTTCAGTGGTGGGGATGGTGTTTTAAGGTCCTAAGAAGGAGAGGGTCATCCCCTTCCCTTGCATCTTCAATACATGCCTTAATAAGCCTCATGTTTGAGCATCTTTACTAAGTGTTTGTTGGCCATATCTTAGCTTGTATTTGTGGTTATTTTACTGAGGCATACCACTATTTTTACTTACTTTGGTTAGCTCTTGCATGCCTTATACACTTGTAGTGTAAATCACACACACTAACTTTGTATGCTTCATGAAGTAGCATCTCATTCTAGCCTATGTTGTGCCCATTTCAGCATGTTTTTGGGCTTGTTTTACCATGTCATACCTCTATTTAGGTTTGGTTTGGTTAGCCTTTGCATGCTCCTTGCACTTGTAGTGCAATCCCATTAAACTAGCCTAACATGCATCATGTTGTAACATGTTATTTTAGCATGTTTTTGGCTTAGCTCTGAGAAGACTTTGTTCATGTTTTAGCATGTTTAAGGTCTGATTTGTGTTGAATTAGTCATCCATGACTTGCTTTGTGTAGCCGTAGTTCAATCTAGCTTGTTAGCTTTGTGGGTTGAACCCACTAACATGCATTGCTTGGCTTATTTCAGTGATTTGACATCACTTGTTAGGTGATTTCAGTCCATGTTTCATGGCCATACACTTGTATCTTTCACTTATTCAATGCGTTGGAGGGTTTGCCCCTCTATGTCTTAACATGAACCATTGCGAATGCCTTCATGCCTTAGCTTGCGAGCCATCATTTCAATGTGTTTTTTGGGTTATTTTGCCATGATATAACTCTGATTTTTATTGGTCGAGTCATCCCATGCTTGGTCTTAATAGGTGTAGTGTAAACCACCTTATTTGCCTTACATTCACCATACTTCATGCCCTTCATGCTAGCATATTATGGCCTACTTCCATGCATGTTTTAGACTCATTCTAACATGTACTAGGACTATTTTAGGTTGCCTCAATCACATGCTTCATGTTTTGTATACTTGTAGTACAAATGCTCTTGCTTGCCTCAAGCTTTGAGCATCATTGCATGCTTCATTTGTGTTGTGTGCATGATTTAGCATCATCTAGCATGGCATTTCAGAGCTTATAGCATGCCCATGTTCCTACTTCATTCATGCTTTGAATGCTTTTGAATGTTGTCCATGTTTGCCTAGCTTATGGCTTAGCTCGTATGTTTTCATGCCTAGGCCTTTGGGCCCTTATCTCAGCATGTTTTCGTCCTTGTTTTGACCTACTTGAGCTCTGTCCATGCTTAGTTCATGCATTTGTGCCATGTATAGCATGCCTCCTTTGTGTTGCTCTTTACTAGCTTTCATACCTTAGGACCCTAGCATGCTTTACTTATGTTGTTTGAATGATTTGGCATCATTTCTTACTTCATTTCAGTGCATTTAGTGTTGTTACACTTCCACTTTTGTCACTCATTAAGCACTCTTGAGAGTTGTGCTCTTTGACCTCTTTGATGGCCAATGCATTGTGCATGCATGCCTTGCTTTATATGCCTTCATTTCATCACCAATGGCCACTGATTTGGGCATGACTGAGGTCTACCCCTTTTAGTTTAAGTCCATTGAACATGCCATGTATATTGCATTGAGTATGCCATATTGTTCATCGCATTATGTATGCCTTGTACTTTGGATTGTGCATGCTTAGTCTACATCATTGCATTGTGCATGCTAACTAATATTTGCATTGTGTGTGCATGTCCCTAACATTGCTAATTTGTCCTTGTAGCATTGCATTGTGCATGCATGCATTATCATCGTTCGCATGTCATTAGCTTTGTTAAGTTAATCATGTCACATTGCATTGAGTATGCCATGTAGTTCATTCGCATTGTGTATGCCATGCTTGCTTGCATTGTGTTTGGAATAGGTGTTAGCCTAAACACGGGAAACGAGGGACGTTTCATACTTAAAGTGATGAAACGTGCCTTAATTCCCGGTCGCCGACGCTCTTGATCATACATGATAGAGTTTTAGGCTTTATGTGTTTACTTGCACATTCATTTCCATATTGAGTTGTGCAACTTCGCCTCTCGGCCATCACGCATGAAAATGCGCGATTGGTGGCCCGAGGGTCGAGAACCTACACTCCCTTGAGTTCATGACATGATAGGGAGGGTGGTTGTCCACACATATCTTGCAAATACATTGCAATGCCCTTTCTTGCTCTCTGTTGCAACAAATTGCAGTTCAGCAGTAACAACTGATCGGCCAGCCAAAAAAGTAGCTGGCCGACCACTTTTCTTGATTTTCAACAATCAAAAGTGGTCGGCAGGTATTTCTAGAGACCAAAAGTGGTCGGCCACCCTCCCACAAGATTCCCAAGGTGGATTTTCAACTTTCTGGAGCTTGGTGCAAGTTTCTGAGAACAAATGAAAACAGAGGCAAATCGGGGCATCGCATTGGATTTCCGAACGAGGCGACCGGACATGCATGCATTCCTCTACCTCTGAGGCTCCTGATTTACTACTTTCCTTAGCTGTCATGCTTAGATAGCTAGGTTTTGCTTTGGTCTGTACCTTTAATAGTTAATGCGTTTAGCTATTTCAATTCGTTTTGTAATAATTAAGTTAACTAGGATTAGTTAAGTAATTGTGTTATAATAATTAGTTTAATTAGCTTAGATTAGCTAGTTAGCTTCTTATTCGGTCTCTCCCTCGAGAGAGCCAATTGTTGTAATAAGCGTGCATGTGTGTGATGTATGTCTTCCAATCCCCATTTCTTTCTCCCTTTTACTTAACCGCTTACGATGGTTAGTTTTAGGGCATATTTCATTTAGCATACCTTATGCTCGTATGTTTGCATCCATTCATCTGTATTGCATGCACCGGGCTCGGCGCATCATACTAACTGCATTGTATTTTCAATACATTACTTGAATACGTGTTCAACAGCATGTTACCAAGTTGTATCTCACATGACATTCTTAGGATAGCCGAGCCTATCTTCATTGCATTTTTGCATGTGTTACATTAGCCATTTTAACATGAACTAGGATCATGCATGATTTCTAACTAGTTCTTTGTTTTGGCTTGGAGTACACTGTGAGTGTTTATGCTTTAGCATACTGCATGTGTGTTATTGACTGCCATGAAAGTATGCTCGCCATGAGACTAACTGCTTATGTGATATAACTGCCTAAATGCCTGTGGGTGAAGGTTGGATTACTTGAATTGGGACAATTCATCGAAATTCGCATTTTAGCCTACTTACGAGTAGCAAACTTCAAACTATTTTCCTAACAAACAGATATGTAATGCTTTGTTCCAAATTAGGCGATCTAGTCTATACTTGTGTATTGTGCGCATCACATAGTAATTCTAGCTAATTAATCGGAATAAGAGCACATGTGTTTTCAAAAATTCAATATCATGCTTAGTACAGGCCGATCTTTGATCGGGCGAGCGGGGGTGCTCATTAAATGACCTTCCCCAATCGTACCCAAGTTCCCGAGCCGAGGCAACTTTGGTGATGACGGACACGTGGCCTTAGGCACGAGTCAGGGTTTCCTAAATTTTCCCAAAATAAAATATTTAGGTGGCAACTCTGTATCTGGCAAAGCAGTCCATGTTTGGCACTTCTTTACAAAAATCAATTTTCCAAAACGATTTGCCAGATTTGGACTCTTTGGTGATTTATCAATCTCACATCGCACATTGTGAGGTCAGATTAAGAACCGTGACATTTTAGTCCGAACTGTAGTAAGCAAAGCCCGAAGGGGCACATCTACACCATGCATTTTGTGTTTTTTTTCGTTTTGCTTGTTTTGCGTACATGCGCTGACGTCAGCAAACGGAATATGCCTTCTCAGTAACGGCATCTTCCCGCTGACGGTTGCAAGCCGAATATTCTCCACTTGTCTATATATACTGTATATATTTGTGCATATATCCGTATTCATCTGTGTGTATATATACCGTATATATCTATGTATATATCTGTATCTGTCTGTGTATATGACCGTATATATTTGTGTATATATCTGTGTCTATTTGTGTATATATCTATTTTTGAAACCACCTTTGTCCCTTTCACGTGAAACGTGTTAGGATAAGAAATTTCTCCTTGGTAAAAACCTTCCCTCTCTCCGTATGAAATACGTTGAGATACACCTATTAGTTATACCATTTTTATTTCTCCTTGGTAAAAATCTTCCCTCTCTCCATATGAAATACGATGAGATACGCCTGTTGCCTACACCATATTTTATCCTTTCATTCTGTGCACCTACCACACAAATCTCAAATTCAATCGCCCTGTCTTGGGCATCGCACTGTCTTGTGCATCAAATTTACCAAATTCCAAGACTGCATTCCAGGTGCACCTTCTTAGGCCTTGCCTTTCTTTGGAGTATGAGTGTACCTCGACCCCAAGTTTAAGCTTGCTTCAAGTCAGAATGGCAATTAAAGCAACATGCAGATGCTACCTCTCACCAATATAAACAGGATGTATCCTTTTTGAGTTAAGCATGTTGCAAAGTCCTTCGAGAGGTAAATTGGAGACACCAAAGTACATATTTGATGCCCTTCTATTGTGTAGAGTGTGCACTTTCAGATATACTTCTGTTGCATGCGTACCGTGCATCGTTTATGAATCATGCATAGAATATGCTTTCAATTTTGCATAGAATATGCTCGTCTCTTGCATAGAATATGCTTTCAATGTTGCATAGAATATGCTCTTGTTTTGTGCATAGAGCATGCTTCTCGAATGAATATGCTTTCATCCATGCGCAGAATATGCTTTCAATTTCGCATAGAATATTCATGTCTCTTAGAACATGCCTTCAATTTTGCATAGAATATGCTCCTCTCTCGCATGGAATATGTATGGTCATTATATTGCATTATGAACGAATCAGTCATTCTGTGTATCTATCGCACAATAATCTTACTCAGTATATTTATCACACAATTACTCACTTTGCTCGCACTATTTTGTGCATTTGCTTTGTTCGCACTATTTTGTGCATTTGTTTTGTTCGCACTATTTTGTGCACTTCGTATCACACTTGCACTATTTTGTGCAATTTACACTCGTGCTTTCTTGTGCATCATACTATCCTGTGCATTTCATTACATGCTCTCATCTTGCATAGAAAATGCTCGTATCTTTTACATAGAACATGCATCGCGCTATTTTGCGTACCTTACCTGCACTTGTTTGTGCATTGCATCGCGCTATTTTGCGCACCTTACCTACACTTGTTTATGCATTGCATCACATTATTTTGCGCACCTTACTTGCACTTGTTGGTGCATTGCATCGCACTATTTTGTGCACCCCGTATCGCACTATCTTGTGCATTTCATCGCACTGTATTGTGCACCCCGTATCGCACTGTATTGTGCACCCTGTATCACACTATCTTGTGCACCCTGCATCGCATTGTCTTGTGCATTTCACTTTGTATCGCACTGTCTTGTGCACACTTGCATCACACTGTTTTATGCATTTAGCTCATATTGCACTGTCTTGTGCACACTTGCATCGCATTGTTTTGTGCTTTTAGCCCATATCGCGCTGTCTTGTGCACCTTGTTTTTTTTGTATTATTCGCATTATCTTGTGCACTCCCTGGTCTAAGAGACCTTAAACCCTCTAAGGTGCAATTCCTTTGGTGTTTGTCGTGCCCGAACGACTTCCGGTGGTCTGGTATAGCCACTTGCCTGTGTTTGCGATGAGTTCCTAGGAGATCAACTGCGATGGTGGAAACTAGAGTTCGAATGGCCGATGCCTAGAGCTCAAAGGTTTGGAATTTCTGAGACTAAAGTTTGGTTTAAATACCCAGGGGTGTATCCTCGGCTTGAAATTTGTATGGCAGCCCCATAGGTTGAGGTAGCTTATATGCGCCTCAATTCTAGATACTGAATCAACCTTGTCTATCACCTTGCTGGAGGATAGGGAAAGTTACGAACATAGCCAAGGAGAAAAGTGGCACCTGTAGTTTGGAAGCGCAAGATGTAAAAGCGGAAGATCCCCAACAACATAAGGTGAGTCATCGCCAATTGCTCTGTAAGGTACTTTCACTTCCTAGCTGCATCATCATATCTATCATAATCTATTAGTTCTGTCGCATTGTCTTCTATCGCGTTGCATATAGCATTTATTACATGCATTTACTGCATTATCTGTTTTATCATATTGTCCTTTCCATGTTGAGCTTAGTTTGGCATGAGTTCATACATTTTCTTCGTTGAAGCATGGTTCTGTGATAATGTGTACGCGCCTATTCCACTAAGAGAATTGTGGTTTGAGGGTTTTGGCACCTTTTCTATGTTAGACGTACTTTGGTTTGTGTCCATGCCTTTTCTAGGTAAGATGTGGTGCGGCCTACGCCTTATTCACTGCATCCACTGCATTCATTGTATCGTATTTTGTTTTGTTGCATTTTGCATTTTACATTCAGTATTTAGGATCACGATCTTTCCTCAAAAGATCATTCCTCACTTATATCATCCCACTCAATTATTTGTATTCTTTCTCTTTCTACGAAACGCATAGTTCTGCATGTGCACATGCCTATTCCACTAAGAGAATTGTGGTTTGAGGGTTCCGGCACCTTTTCTGTGTTAAACGTGGTTTGATGTTGCATCTCCATCCCTTTATAGTATTTGTGTGGTTTTGCACTACTTATGTTTTGATGATTCAATTACATTGCATATCATTTACATTGTTTTGTTATATTGTGTATCATTTTGCATTCTACCCCTAAACTACGCTGGTTTGATTCCTTGTAAAGGGATACGTAGGCAACCCTCGAGTTCAACCAACTGCATTTGCATTTTGTTTGTTTGTCCAAGTCTTCGGCCTTGTCAAAAATGGGTCATCTCTAGGCTTTGACATTCACTCACGTCATTTCATGACTCTGAGCTCTGTCAAAGAGGGGCAACTGTAGACACCCCATTTTTGACCGCCCTTAAGACTTCGGCGCCACTAATTGTTTACTTGATGGTGAAGGCTATACTATGCAAAGGTTCGATTTCTTCGGCAAGAGGAGCTCCAAATCCCAACCTCACACCCTATTTTTGGACCAAAACGATTTTGACCAAAATGATTTTAGACCTTAAAACCCTCTCTTTCAAAATATTTTTGAAAAAAAGTTTCTACAATGTTTCGAGGCTCACATTTCGTTAAATGTTGCGCTTTTCGGTAAACCGAACAAGGACAAAGTGGAAATACATGAAAAAGAGGTAAAATCTTTGAAAAATCTTTCAAAACACCTTATTTAGAGGTTTGGAGTTGAAGAAAATTGGAGAAGAGGGAAGAAACCAAGTTGGGGAAGAAGTAGGGCATGAACCGTTAAGAGAGAGTCGAGCAGCCCTCGCTAAATCAGGCATATCCTTTTGTACACTTGGATTTCATCTATGAGGCCACCACCATTGGAAATTGGACTTTCGGGGCTTCATTTTGCACTGAAGAATCTCCTAAAGTCGAGTCCAAATGAGGGAGATATGGCTGGTTGAAGTTAGGCATCAATCCGATTGAGCTGGAAATGAGCAGTCTTTACTAAAATGAACATATCTTTTTGTACACTTGGAATTTTGAAGTGCGGCTACCACCATTGGAAAGAAGAACTCCGGAGCTTCAATTTAGAATTGAGAATGACCTGCAAAGGAGTCCAGATGAAGGAGATATGCCTAATTGAAGTCGGGGTCAAAAACTAATTTTTGCTTTCTAGCCACTAGTGAGGCTTGCGGCCATGTGTTGGCCACAAATGGACTTTGTCAACCATATGGCATCCAAGGGGTGACTCTTGTCGTCCACCAATGGTGGCTGTCGGCCACCGGTGGTGGCTGACCGACCATGGGTGCAAAAATCAGATATTTTGTGCAGATCTTTTCTTCTAGGTGTTTCATACTGCTCCAACTGTCTCTAATTCAGATATTTTCGACCTGAGCTCTTGTATTTCTATATATAGAGGCCATTCTCTATTGTTTTCAAGGTTGGAAAGTTTGGGAGCCTCTCTCTCTATAATCCTCTCTCTCTCTACAATTCTCTCTCTCTCTAGATTTTTCTCTCTCTTGCTCTTTTGTGCATACAAGTAGAGATACACTTCTAGTTTGCCTATTAACCCTTAACCAAAGTTGCTTATCTTTGGGATAAGGTTATTTGTGACCCTCTTTGAGCTCTAGAATGTTGTCTTGGCTTGATTTGGTGCCTCATTTGTGCATATTTTGTGCTTTGGCTCCAAGAGGTATATTACTTGCTTTGATAGCTTGTTTTGCACCCTTGCTTTGCCATCTTTTCAAACTGTTTTTGGCCTAGTTTTCAACTGTAAAAACCTCTGTTTTTATGACCTAAAAATGGTGGTTTGAGACTATTTTGAGTTAGGGGGTGGTCCACTCTTCTTGTCTCTTTGCTTATTAAGCTTTTGTGCCATCTTTTCATCACTTTCAAAACAAATTTTTTGGGCCTTTAACCACTAAATCTCAGAGGTTTTTCAGTGGTAAAAATTAACTTTTGAAGTCCAAAATTGAAGGGGTTAGCCTTCCCTCATTGTGTCTTGTTTGCATGCCTAGTTAGCTTCATAAGTTAGCATGTTTTTCTAGCTTACTTTAGCTTAAGTCCAGCATGTTTTTGCCTCTATTTTGACCTGTTTTGGGCTGGTTAATTCAGTTAAGGCTTGTATGGCATGGTTGTAGTGTAATTTCCTTTACTAGCTTAGTGTTTTAATGCTTTGATCATCATTTTTTTGAGTTGAAAGCATGTTTTAGTATTGTTTTACACTCAATTTCAGTACTGAAATCTTTGCAACCTCCCTCCATTCTTCACTCTTTTGTTTTCTTTGAAAGTGGTTTCAAACCACTTATTTGCATAAGTGTGAAATTGAGGTGTTGCACCTAATGGTTTAATCCCTTAGGGGGTTCATTACCAACAGTGTAATGCCTCTTTCATGCCCAAAGCAACTTGTGGTTTGAGCCATCTTTCCATTAGAGGCCACTCACTTCTGGACTAAATCGATTAAAGAATGGATTGGTAACTAAAATGAGTAAACAAAACATGGCAAGTAAAAGAGGCAAAATAAGCATCTTTCATGTTGCATTGCATGTGTTCGAATCGGATATTAATTCGAACACGAGGAAAATT
Organism: Camellia granthamiana; assembly: GCA_036172215.1. Taxonomy (NCBI): domain Eukaryota; kingdom Viridiplantae; phylum Streptophyta; class Magnoliopsida; order Ericales; family Theaceae; genus Camellia; species Camellia granthamiana. The sequence continues at coordinate 131,271,823 of CM069905.1, forward strand.
GGACATTTCATACTCAAAGTGATAAAATGTGCCACTTTCCTTGGTCACCATCACCCTTGATCATGCATGATAGGGTGGTGGGCTTTTTGGCCTTGTTGTGCATTCATTAAGCTTGTACAAGCTTGGTTCCTTAATCATCATGCATGGAAAATGCTTGGTTGATGGTTTGAGGGCCAAGAGTTACACTGCTTTGAGCTTGTGTGATGATAAGGAGAGTAACAGTGTAGATAACCCTTGAGAATACACTGCTTTGCCTCTGTTGCAGCAAAAAATAAAGTTTAGGACAGGGGTTGCCGACCGGCCACCAGCAGTGGCCGACAGCCACCATTGATAACCGATCGGCCATCAATGAAGAAAGTTGCTCAATGTGGTGGAAAATGGGAGCAGAGGTGTTCTGGAAGTTGGTAGCTTCTTTGGTGTTCAAGTGTGCAACCAGAGTCTTACAACAGTGAGGCAGTGGCATTTTTGGGTGGAAACCAACCAAGCATGCATGTGTCCCTCGCCTCCCGAGGCCGTTTAATTGCTTTGTACTTAATTAACTTAGCGTTTAGCTAATTTACTTGTTTTGTAATATTTAATTAGCTTAGAATAAGTTAGTTAAATTTGTTTCAATTGTGTTGTAATTAGCTTAGCTTAATTAGCGTAGCTAGTTAGTTAGCTTATACGTTTGGACCCTCCTTCGCGAGGGCGTAGTGTTGTAATAAGCGTGCATGTGTGTGTGTATGTCTTCCAACCCCACGTCTTTCTCCCGTTTATTTAATCGCTTTCGATGGTTAGATTAGGGACATTTTCAATTGGCATACCTTATGCTTGCATGTTTGCATCCATTCATTTGTCTTGCATGCACCGAGGCTCGGCGCATCATTCAAACTACATTGCAATTTCAATACTTCTTTGAATACGTGTTTAATCGCATGTCATTCAAATCACTTCATATGCCACATTAGTAGCCGAACCTATTAATTGCATTATTGCATGTGTTGCATTAGGCATCTTATATAGTTAGGATCATGCATTTTTCTAATTAGTTTCTGTTTTGGCTTGGAGTACTCGGTGAGTTTTTTGCTTTAGCTTACTTGCATGAGTGTGATTGCCACATGTCTACCATGCTTGCCATGAGGCTATGTGCTTAAATGCTAAACTGCATGAATGCCTGTAGATGAAGGCTTGTTGTTTGAATTGGAACAATTCAACGAATGTGAGTTTTAAGCCCACTTTGTTGTGGCAAATCATGTTTTAAGCCTACTATGTTTGGTGGCAAATCCGCATCTTTTAAGCCCACTTGAGGGTGACAAATTCAAACCATTTTTAAAAACAAACATGAGTTGAATTGTTCCAAGTCTTACGACTAGTCTATACTTGCTTGTGTGCGCCACATAGTAATGTTAGCTAATAATCGGAATAAGAGCACATAATGTTTATAAAACATCATATCATGATTAGTAAAGGCCGATCTTTGATCGGGCCAGCGGGGGTGCTCATTTCAGCACCTTCCCCTCTCGTACCCAAGTTCCCGAGCTGAGGCAACTTTGGTGATGACGGACACGTGGCCTTTGGCACGAGTCAGGGTTTCCTAAATTTTCCCGAAACAAAATATTTAGGTGGCGACTTTGTATTTGGCAAAGCAGTCCAATTTGGGCATTATTTGATTTAAAATCGATTTTCCAAAAAGGTTTGCCGGATTTGGACTCTTTGATGATTATCAGTTTCACATTGCACTTTGTGAGACTAGATTCAGAACCGCAGGAGTCCGAACTATGAGGCCTTCTTTTCAAACCCTTTCCGAAATGCGGGGAGCGGAAAAAGACGAGTCCACACACCCGCCTCGTTGCCATTCCTAACAAGGACCACACGCATGCAAATGAGAATATTCTCTAGAAATTGCTCTATCTGCCTTTGGGAGAACTGCTCTGTTTTACCCTCAACCACTTTTTTATTTTGCCAACGACAGCACTCTGTTTGTCCACTTTGAGGCCTGGCCGTTCCAAATGAGGCCCGATCGGGTCCAATAAATGGTAGTCGTGCTTCAATTTCAACCAGAAAACCTGTTTTGTATAGTGAGGTAATAACAGTGCAGACATAATGTTTCTAAAAGATATTTGTCCTTTCTATACCTTTCTATCATGAAGATGCTCAAGGAAGAAGTAGATTTGCTTCCTAAATCATCAACCATCTCAAGGTTGTTGCCTGATGATCTTAGAGGCGTCAAAAATGAGAATTAAAGCTAGAAACTTTAAATGAAGAAACAGCTCAAACATACTACATCTCATAGTAAACAAGAATAAATGAGTACTCGAATTAGAGAGAATATGTTAATGAGAATCATTTTATGTAAAAGCCTTGGAAACAAGAGGTTGCATCATTGAAAAAAGGAATTAGAGACTCCTTTCTGTGCTCATGGAACATGAATTGATATCCATTTCCATGCTTCAAAATGGAACTAGAAGACAGCCTCTAATACTTTCGATGAAAGAGATCTTGTTTTGTTTTGAAGAGAACAAAATCAAAACTAAAAGAAAACAAACAGAACTCAAGAAAAACAAGCTAACTATCACTTGGGTTAAACGACAAACACTTACAGGGGGTATAGTATAATTTATTAAACATGGAGAGGGTATCTGTATTAAGCCAAAATCTCAAGTGATGTCAGTGTAATTTACCCTTAAAATTTAAAGTCAATATTCATTCATGGAGTGGCCCCACAATTAAAAAAATTATAAAAAAAATCCAAATCTATATCATAAATCTAAAATTTTGAATAAGTTCTTTCTTTCTTGTTATTATTATTATTATTATTATTATTATTATTATTATTATTATTTTGGTGCTGAGACTTTTTGCTGACCAAAAGGACTACATCAAAAATATATATATATATATGTATATATATTCTATAAAATTAACTAGAATTTAGAACCAAGGTTTAAAGATTCATTCCTAGAGTGGTTCCCTGTATTAATAGAAGTTGAGCAATCTTAATTGGCACTCTCTAGTTTATATCGTAATTTTTTTTTTTTAATAATTTTTAAATTAAAGTACACTGTTAAACGAAAAAATAAAATTTTATACATATATTATCTCATTATATGCCTATGACATTTTCGTCCTTTTTAGATTCAAAATATAATTTACCCATTATATTTTATTCCATCTAGGAGCCTGACTTTTCAAAAATATAAACACATCACCTTATTTGATTCTAATTTTTTGAATTTAATTTTTTGAAAATTGATTTTTTTTTTTTTTCATATTTTTTTTTTCGTGAATTTTTTTTAATAATTTAAGCAATTTTTTTACTTTCTAGATAGACCTAACCTAGATGTAACTAAAAAGTAAAATATTTATAAAAAAATATTTTTTAAAAAATTAGTAAATACACAAGAATATAAAAATGTACTAAATTTTCATATCTTTTGGTATTTAATAAATTTTTAAAATATTTTTTTACAAATATTTTACTTTTTAATTGTATTTATATTAAGTGTATTTAAAAGGATAAATTACAAATACATCCCTTGAGGTTTGCTTAAAATACAGATTGCCCCTTGTAATTTGAAAAATTACAAATGACTCCTTATTAGAATTTTTTATTTAACAGAATTAACTAAAAAAATGAAATTCATAATTGTTCTCCTATACAATAATAAAATTATCTAAATTATTATTTGAAACATATTTTTAACATTATTAAAACTGTTAATTGACTTGATGATTTATTAATAAAAGGACAATTTGTTATAAAATTAAAAACCTCAGGGGTGGAATGTAATTTTCAAAATCACAATGAGCGATTTGTATTCTAATCAAATCTTAGGGGGTGTATTTGTAATTTACCTTATTTAAAATGTAAAAAATTTGCTCAAAATATTTTTAAAATTTTACAAAAAAATACAAAAATACAAAAAATAAAAAACTTAAATTTTATAAAATTGAATTCAAAAAATTTAAACAGTTAATTTGAACCGAATGTTGATAACAGATAAACTGAAATTTGACCACGGCAGTCCCCATAAGTTCTGCTTGAGGACTTCAAAAGCTTTATGCTAAGGCTCATCATTCATTTTTCAATTAGAGTTCCACCTATTTTCTTGCATCCAAACAGTACCTTCCCACAATGCCAACAAAAAAAAACTTGCATGATATGAACAAAAAACTTACTATAATTGTCATCATAACTTCAAATTTTTTTGGTTCTATAAGACCTATCTGAACAATGCCAAAATATCCAAATCAACCACAAAAAAATATACAAAAGATATTTGTTTGGTTTATTCTTATCTCAACCTCAATAACAAACAAAAAAATAAAAATAAAATAAAAGATCAACACAACAGAACCCAAAACAAGACAATAAATTGAAAAGATAGTAGAGACAATTGTAAACTTAGTTTAGCGCAATTAACCTAATGCTAATGTCTTGGAGAGAGAAGAACTTGGTTGACCAGCTTGTCTAGATTCAAGAAAGATGAACCAGATGAACTCTCAGTGGCCTCTTGAGCCAATCTCTTCCACTCCATAGCCTTTTTCTTCATCTCCTTCCCTTTCTCTCCAACCATCAACTCTCTCACAAGGCTCTCAACTTCATCTTTCTTAACATCATTATCTATCTCCATCCCTATGCCCCATTGGGTGCAACAGTGCCAACAATTTGTTTGTTGCTCCGCGAAAAATGGCCAACAGACCATTGGAACTCCACTCGAAATGCTTTCAAGTGTGGAGTTCCACCCAGAGTGAGTTAAAAACCCTCCAACAGACGGGTGGTCAAGGACTTGCTCTTGGGGGCACCAACTTGCCAATAAGCCTCTTTCTTTTGTTGCTTCTATGAATTCTGGTGGAAGAACGGCCAAGTCGCCAGTGACAAGATCAGGTCTTATTACCCACAAAAAGGTCTGGTTGCTATTAGCAAGTCCCCAAGCAAACTCAACCATTTGGTTTGGTGTCATGACAGTGATGCTTCCAAAGTTCACATAAACAACAGAGTTGGGTCCTTTTGTGTCGAGCCATTCGAGGCACTCGAGTTCTTCTTTCCACAGATTTGATCCTATCAACTTTAGACTATCATCGTTGATTTGATTTATTAACAAGTGTAAAGGTCCAATGGTGTAGATTGGAGGGAACATGAATGAAAGAGCCTCCAAAACGTTATGTTCTAATTTCTCAAATGTATTGAAAATAATGGCAGAGGCTCTGCGAGCTCTCTCAGTTTCACCACACACAAAATCAATCATAAAGTCGCTTAGATCTGTGGTTCGAAGAAAACTTGGTAAATCCTTCAAACGTATACCTTTCATACCGGGTATCCAATCGATAACTGTATCCAAATACCCATTTGTCATGCAACTCTTATCTGCACATCACCCCAAAAAAATAATATCAGCACCAAACTTACGATATTGTATTGAAAATCTCGATAAATTCATAAATTAATAATAATAATAATGTTAAAAAATTTTAAAAATGTATTAAATATTTTATCAAATGTTTCATATAAATGTAAAACTTACATCATACAAATTCCATATAAATTTCACAGTCATATAAAATATTTTAAAAAACAGTTTAATAAACTTTTAAAATCTCGAACATTATTCAATTAATAATAAAGATAAATATAGATAGGATAGGTGTAAATGTCAACACTTGCCACACTTTTTACGAGTACAGATGCAGACTCATAATATCTTTTTTAAATTTATTTCTCTACTCTATCAATTTTGTTTTTATTTTTTTATTTTTATTTTTTGTGTGTGTAATCATGTAAATTTTCAAATATTTCATTGACTTTAAGATCAAACTAGTGACCCATCATGTGATAGAGAAATTAATCTACTTTAGATGAGAGAAGACGTGTTATCAATCCAATTAAAATAAAATAAAAAATAATTAGATATAAATGCAACTTTTATATAAAAAATTCACACTGTGTACAAAAGTTATAAAAATATTTAAAACTTTAAAATAAAAACTCTAAAAAAGTTCTAATGGTGAGGCTTACCCATCGATTTAATGTTTTGATTTTTATTATTTTTTTTTTTTATACCTTATCACGTCATCGTAAAAATTTTATGTATGAATTATTTTAATTAATAAAAAAATGTGTTGATCTAGCATACTTGAATGCATGTACATGTATATGTGTGCATGTAATGTATACATGTAATTATATTAATATACATATTAATTGAATTAATAATACCTTTAAGTGGAATATAACTCTTATCGATAAGATTACGATACTGTTCATAACCCATGAACCCACAAGCACTAGTTGTCCAGAAAAGAACTTCAGGAATGCCCAATTCTTCAGCAGCATCCACAGTGAAGCTCATAACCCCATCGGAGACTATGCAAGTCACCGGCGGGACGTTCGACGAAGCGGTGTCGTTTAGCTTCGAAAGAAGGTCTTTAAAAGGAGCCAAGCAGTGTTTCCTGGTGGACTCGCACAGTGATGGGATGTGTTGGGTTGCATCGGCATCGGACTCGGGGAGCCCATCGGGTATGGTTTCGAACCTGAAGGAAGAGAGCCCGTTGAGGGAGTCGGGGCCCCGAGATTTGAGGAGGCGTTTGTGGTTGAACTCAGTGTTGACAAAGGTGATGTGAAAGCCTCTTTGGTGGAGGAGTTTGGAGAGTTTGAGCATGGGGTTGATGTGGCCTTGAGCTGGGTATGGTATACAAACTGCATGAGGTTTTTCTAACTTGCCCATGGAACCCATTCTCTCTCCTCCTCTTCTCTCAATTGGGATGTTATCAATCGCTTATGAATCACACATTATGGTTCTTGTTCTGTTTTATAGCCCCATAAACAACAACTGAGTTAAATGTTTACGCACGTGGTGATGGATGGAGGATGGAGCGTAGTGAGCAGTCGCACATTAAAAAAAAAAAAAACATTTTTATTTATGATCAAAAATTATATTTAAGTTTTAAGTTTAGTGATGTAGTAATTAATTAGAATATTAAAGGTAATATTTTTTTATAATTGTTGTTTATTTTTTTTAGTGAGAAATTGAACAAATTACAATTATCGAATCGATTTAATTTTTTTTCTTTATGAACAAAATATACGAGATGCACGACAAAATGAACCGTTCAAATCATCAAAACAGGACCTTATAGTGGGCCCCACGGACCCAAATAACGCATTCAAGTTCAAATTTTGGACCGGAGGGGATAATCCTCCTAAAAATTATATTTAATTTTTAAGTTTAGTGATGTGACAATCAATTAGAATTTTAAAAATAACACTCTTTTATATATATATACTAATTATCAGTAAATTATATCACTTACATATTGTTATATTTAAAAAATTGATTTAGAAAATAAGTTTGTTTGTCGTTTTCTTTATTTAAAAAAATCTTTGCCGACTATTAGATGGAAAACGACTATGTGCTGACTGACTATTCATTAGAAAAAAATGTACAGGTGCAATCATCATGATTGGTTAATAATTATAAAATAAATAAGAAAAATTTTTACTTACATATTATAATATAGTGTCATATTCTGAAAAGCATGTTTAATCTTTGAATCTAAAAATTAAAAAGTTGTTATAAATTATTATATCACTCTATTAGATATTTTTATATGGACATAAAAATAAATAAATAAATAAAAATCTTTACAAAAATGATATAATAGTCTACTTTTTGAACTCATTTTATAAACTAAATAATATTTAAGTGATATGATTAGTTGATGGTTAGAAAATATATAAGAGAGAGTGTCATATTTAATATCCTAATTGATTATCACACTATTTGTTTTAAAAATTAGATCTAATATTTTGAGGTGGTACTACACATATTAATTAATATACTAATTAATATACCAACATATGTTATGATATTATCGTTTTAAAACTACGACCTTTATACATTATATAAATTATAAAGATTTAAAATTTCTAAAATTATGTTATATTATTTGTTAATATACAATTAACGGATGATATATTAGAGTTTTAAAAATTTTACAATTTTGTAATTATAATAAGTGAAATTATAATTTTAAAACAATAATATTATAATATATATTAATATATTAATTAATATATTAATTGATATATGTAATATAATCGAAACTTTATTCACACACGTTAGTCGGCGTCGTCGACAAATCCGAAATTCTGACCGAGACCACCTCCACATTCTGTGTATGCAGACTCACGCTGGTCAAATCAATGATTCTTTAATCTTTTTCAATGTTAGTGCAAAAGAAGTTATCAAGCATGTCACGCAAACGCAGTTATGCACCTAAAAAAACAGCGGTCAACTTGCAGCACCGCCATGTATATTATAATAGAAATGAAAATAATATATAAATTTATTTTTTTAGACGTACTTTATTAACTTAGTAATTATATTATTAAATTTAAAAAATAAATTTAATTTTTAAACTTTAATAACAATGTTTTATTATGAATTTAAAAAAATTTATCTAAAGTGTTTTTAAGAATTATTCTCCCACCATCCAAAAAAATAATAATTCCTTTTTAAGAATCCTAACTTTTTAAGGAAACATTGACTTTGCTTGGTTAGAATTTTCTAAAAATACTTTTTAGAAAATTTCATTTTCTTATTTTTTGAAATGTGATTAATTGTTCTAAAAATAAAGTGATAATTTATTTTATTTTAATCGTTCACTTTAAATTTCACTTTAATCGTCCACTTTAATCACATTATTTTCAGAAATCATTCACTTTAAAAACTTTTCACTTTAATCGTTCACTTTATTTTCAGAAAATATATGTAAAATTATCATAAATGTGATTAATTGTTCACTTTGTTTTCCGGTTGATTATCAAATTGGTCAAACTTTTGGGTCGTCGTGGGCCTTAATCCAGGCTCATTTCAATAATACAAACTATTCAATATGTGCAGCTTGTCGATTATACCTACTCTACAAAAAATTACCTTGATCAAATATCGTTAGCTACTTGATCATATCACATTTCTATTAACGACAAATATAATTTTTAAAATAAATTGTGACAGAAATGTGATCTGATCAAATGACTATAGATTTCTGATCAATATGATTTTTTACGGGGATGATATACTCGATGAATTTTACATATTGGTGGTGTTTGGCAACTCGTGGGTGAGGCTATTTTATTGGCTACCTTTCTATTTTATTGTTTTTGGTATGGGCATTTTGGTCATTTTACATAACACTATCATTTCAAACACATTTTTCAATACAACAACTCAAATAAAAATTCATCCCATCTTTCCAAACATAAAAAACTAAAATAGCCTATTAAAATAATCAAATAGCTAAAAAGCCTAAAAAATAACCACTTCCCAAACACCCATGTTAAACGATTTGAATCATTAAAATAGGCCCGGATCAAAGCATAATATGACCCACCAAGACTATGAATGGCAACGGGCCGGGGGCCGGGGATTACACTCCTTGTCCCTTATCCCCGAAGGTAAAAAAGTCTTTGTCCCCGCCCCCGATCCTCGGCAGGGAATCCATCACCCCCCTCCCCGCCCCCCACCCCCACCCCCTAACGGGGATCGGGTTTCCCGACCCCAAAAAATTCCCAACTTTTTTTTTTTTTTTTTTTTTTTTGAATTTTGAATTTTGTTCAACACAAGAATAACAAATAAATTTAATCTGTTTTTAGTGTGTTTCATCATCATCATCATCAACAACTTAAAAAAAAAAAAAATCTGAAATTGTTATGCACACATATATATGTGTAAATCTGTGGTAGATCTGTTCATCAACGACAACTAAAGATTTGTTCATTATACACAAACATATATATATGTATATGTATCTATCAAATCTAAGAAAACCCTAACAAAAAAAAATTAGATCTGAGAAAGCCTTAACAAAAAAAGTCGTTATGCAAACCTTAACTAACAAAAAAAAAAATTGAGTTGTTCTCACAGAGAGAGAGAGAGAGAGAGAGAGAGAGATCATCGTTGAAACTTTAGATCCGATCTTCAAAATTTCAGATCTCACGGCCGATGATGGTGGTGGATTTGGATCTTGCACCTGAGCAGCTCTGGGGATGAAGGTTTAGTTGGTGGTGAAAGAGATCATCGTTGTCAAAGTCAAGGCAATAGACAGAGGCGATAGAATAGAGAGAAGAGGAGGAGAAGGAGGTCGCCATCAGAGACTAAGCTGCCATCAACGAAGTAGCAGATAGAGGTGATGGAATAGAAAGAAGGAGAGGAGAAGAGAAATAAAGAGGATGAGAGAGAGAGAGAGAGAGAGAGAGAGAGAGAGAAAGAGAGAGAAATGAGAACGGTCTGAGACATGTGTGAACGTGTAAGGTTGTGTTAGGGTTTGATTTATATATATATAGGGGTATAATAGTAATTTCAGTTATGGGGAAACGGGGATGGGGACAAGGTCGAGGTTGGGAAACGTATCACTGTCCCTGGTCTGAAAATTGTCGGGGATTCATTTTCAAATACCATTCCACCCGTCTGGGAGTATTTTTCGAAAAAAGAAAAAGATAAAAAAATATAAAAAACCATTCTAATCAAAATCGGGGGGCCGAATCCTCATCGGACCGGATTCAAATTGCCATCTCTAAACAATACCATCCAATTTGAAAGCAAACTGAAAAGGAGCCCTTACTGTTAATAAGTCTTTGATTGCATATGGTTTGTCGCACCAGTTTTTCTTGCCCCAATAGAAAAACAGAGTAAACATATTTGCTTTCCCGCATGGTTTATTGCTCCAATTATAAATACACTATTGGTTGTCACGCAACGCACAGTGTGTATAACTTAAAAAATTAAAAATTAAAAAAAATAATAATATTACAATATATATATTGTTTAAGTGGTAAAAACATTTTTTATTATGCTCAAAGTTTTGGTTTTGAGTCTCATTAATTCTTCATATAATTTTTTATAAATAGAAAAATTCACATGCCATGTGGCATAAAGAGAAACAAAAGCTTCTGGATATTTCTCTCTATATAATTTTTTTTCAAGTAAAAAATTTCAACATGCTACTTGATATGGAGAGAAATAAAAGTTTCAGTACATCCCTTTACTTTATATATATTTCTTATTTCCCTTCCAGTTGTTATATTTGATTTTCATTATTTCTCTATATATAATTTTTTTTTTTTCAAATAAAAAATTTCAACATGTTACGTGATATGAAAAGAAATAAAAGTTTCAAAACATCGCATTACTTTATATATATTTCTTATTTCCCTTCCAGTTGTTATATATATCTTTTTTCTTTCATTAATAATATTTTGTTGAGAAAATTAGTTATAATAAAATTCACATTTTGACCCTTATAACAAAATAAATCATGAATTTTTAATTTTATCAATTTAGACTCTCTTTTGAATTGTTTTCAATCTAAAATACCACATAGTGGTATTTTTAAAAAATAATTATAATTTCATAATAAATATTATAATTTTAATAATTAATATTTATAAAATTTATTATTTATATGTAATTATTTAATCAAATTCAACGATACAAAACACCACAAAACCGGAGTGAAGATTTGCCGCCTCTCCTGGCCCAAAGTTTCGGTGTCACATAATTTATCAACAACGGAATAATTAATGAAGTCGTGGAGCACATCATTTTCCATGTTCAAAAAGTGCCTTACTTTCCAATATTTTCGCGTTAAAAAAAGTTCACAATAATTACAAATCACAATATAAAAGAACATAATAGGGTTATTTGGGGTGTCCTAAATAAATGTATTTTTTAATTTTTTAAATTAAAAAGTTGAAGAAAAAAATATAATTATTTGAGATAATTTTTTAACTTTTTACGAAAAAATGTGTATTAAAAAATTATATAAATTAATGTATAAGAGAAGATTTGATGAAATAGGTTGTACGATCGGGTGAATTCAGGGACAGGGTCGGAGAGTAGGGACTGGGAGATGATTCCATGCTTTTCGAGCATTGAATTGGAAGTGTTGTTCGGCCTGTGGGGGCCACCACGAGTCCCGTTTTGCTAATCAAAACCGTCCAATGTGTAGAACTCGTCGAGTACTATATTCTTGTAAAAAATCACGTTGATCGGATATAGATAGCTATCTCATCGTATTAGTTTGTTTTCAACCGTTGCCTATAGCACCATCTATTTTATAAATTTTAACTGATTTGATCATATAGTTACCGATATGTGATCAACGTAATTTTTTTACAGGCATATAGTATTCGACGAGTTCTACACATTCAACGGTTTTGATTAGAAAAACGGGATCCGTGGTGGGCCTCCATAGGTCAAATAGCACCGTGTTATTTGTACACCTAAACAAGGTAATTTTTTCCAAAAGTCAGTCTGCCTGTTCTACCGTCAAAGTTGTCTGAAAAGTAATTTTGTGTAAATTAATTTTTTAATATTTTTTTAATAAATAATAATAATTTTTTAATTTTTTGTGTAATTTTTTAATTTTTTGACTTTTTTTTATAGGTGCTCAAACCAAATGAAGCATGTATTTTTTTTTCGACAACCGCTCTAAATGCATAATAATATACTGTGGTATGCACGGAAATTTATAAAATAAAATACTAAAATAAAAACAAAAATAATTAGGACATAAGTTTTTGAATTTAATTAGTTCACTTTATTTTATTTAATCTAATTTATTTATGGTATAAATGACTCAACATTTATTGTGCATGTTATATTTAATTATTTTGTAACTTAAGTTATTTAAAATATAAAAAAAAATAAAAATTACTTTTCATTATAAAAATTAAATGTAAGAATATTTAGACATATTTTGTTTGATTGAGTACAAATTAATTTTAAAAATTAAGTGGTAAATAATTCTTCAAACTTTTTAATTCACATGAATAAGGGAATCATCCCACGTTATGGAAGAGGAATTACAAGTATGAGTTAAAAATTTGTAAATTTATCAATTCAGTACCTAAAAAATTTGTAATATTTCTTATAAATAAAATAAGTTAATTTATAGGATAAACTATCAACAGGTTCTAATAGTTGTACTTAATTTCTATCAAATCCTATTAAAAATAAGTCCTAGTACAATCGTTGCTAGAAATAACTTTTTGTGATTTTTTACATGTCAGTAAAAATTGACAATTAGTGACTTTTTTGTTACCATTTTTATAAATTGTCTTTAAAACTTACAATTAGTGATGTTTTTCTGCAACAAATTTTTCAAGCTGTCGCTGAAAATTAAAAATTAGTGACATTTTTTTGTGAAGATTTTTTTAAACTGTTGCTAAAATTTATAATTAATGACATTTTTGTAATAAAATTTCAAACTGTCACTAAAAATTAATAATTAGTGACGTTTTTTAATAGTGTATGATGAGAAATGCCATTAATTATCATAGAACTTATTGAATAATAAGTCCAATTAGTACGACCTACACGTAAGTCTCCTGTTAATGTATAATAGAAGTCTCTAAATATATAAATTTATTTTCTATTGTGTATTTATTATACTTTCTAAAATGATTTAGATATTTCATGCTAACATTTTTTTTTCTTTATTTTTTTTATATAATTATGTGTTTTTCTTTTTATTAATTAGTAATAACCAATACTATACATGTGATTTTATACTTTAAAAAAAAAAATTTAAAAAGAAGAAGAAGAAGAAGAAGAAGAAGAAGAAGAAGATGATGATGATGATGATGATGATGATGATGAATAAAAAGCTTAGCTACAGTCAAAATGAAAAACAATTTTCATAAAACAAAGCATAATTATAATATGATTGGAGAAATGCTAATTGAATTTTTTTTTTTTTCAAATTCTAAACAACTATAATTAAAAATAAAAATAAAAATTCTTTTACAACTTTCTAAAGTGAAGATACTCCCCACAAAAAAATGAAAAAATTGAGAATTTCTAGTGGTGTTATGTCACATCATTTACTAGTATACTAATTAATATACTAATTGATGCGTATAGTTTTATTCTATTTTTTTAGGTTACCGTAAGAAAATGCTACCATGTAATCTTTTACAAATAGTTTCCTTAAAATTCTTAAGATATAAATAATAGTTTGTTTGGTACATTTTTAACTTTTTATTATTATTATTTTGAGAATAATTATTTCATTGAGATTAAACTGGATTTTGAACTTCTTTATTTTGTTAACTAAAAGTATACAAAATAGTTAAGAAAAGATAGTTTATTTGGTACAATTCTAACTTATTTTGTATTATTATTAAACTATTTATTTTATTGGAATGAGCTTGAGAGAGGATTCTGATACATCCCGTCACTACAACAAAAAGCAGTTTTGGCGACCAAAAATTAAAATTTCGTCGCTGAAAGTAGGCCAATGGGCGACTAAAATTGAGTTAGTAGCCAAATTTGATCACTTTTGGCGACTAAAAGACTTTAGTCGCCAAATATAGGGGTTTTACCGACTAAAAGTAAGTTTAGTCGCCGAATACAGGATTTTTCGCGACTAAAACAATTTTAGTAGCCAAAGGCGACGGTTTTTGGCGACTAAAGAGATTTAGTAGCCAAAAGTACAGCTTTTGGCGACTAAAAAATAGTTTAGTCGCCGATTGTAGATGTTTTGGCGACTAAAAACAGATTAGTCGCTGAAAGTGCAGCTTTTTGGCTACAAAAAAAAAATAGTAGCTAAAAATTGAGTATTGGCGACTAAAATTCAGTTTAGTAGCCAAAAGGGGACGTTTTTGGCGACTAAAAATAGGTTTAGTCGCCAAAAGGTGTGTTTTTAGGCGGTACATTTTTTTTCGCGACTGTAAAAATTAATTAGTAGCCTAAAAATTGTAGAATTGGCGACTAAATATTGGATTTAGTCGCCAAAAGTGAGCTACATTTTTTTTAAATAAATAATTTATTTTTTACATAATTATATTTCAATTAAAAAAATTATATTTATATATATTATTTTCTATTAATAGCGGTTAGGATACTATATAAATAATATATATTCCATGCGTATTCATCAGATGATAGAGTGGCATAGTGGAAGGCGTGGTTGGCAAGAAGTTTGAAGTGTTGTGTGCTGAGGTGTCCCAGGTTCGATGCCTGGGAGCAACAGGGGTTCAACATTCTTTTTTTTTTTTTAAATATACTTTTGGCGACTAAAACAGGTGGTCGCCAAAAGCTTCAGTATTGGCGACGAAAAAAAATATTCGGGAAATGTATAAATAAATAAAAAAAAATTTACTATTGGCGACTAAAAATTTAGTCGCCAAATGTATAATTTAAAAAAAATAAATGAGCTTTGGCGACGAAATTTTTGGTCGCTACAGAGTTTATTTTTGGCGACTAAATCCAAGTTTAGTCGCCAATACCTTCCGCGACGGTTTTCCAGCGACCAACATGGCGACTAAAAAAATTTGTCGGGAAAACCTAAAACCCGACTTTTGGCGACTAAAAAATCACTTTTGGCGACTAAAAATTTAGTCGCCAAAAGTGAGTTTTCTTGTAGTGCGTCTATTTAAAAAATATTATTCTTAAACAATAAAATAAAAGATAAGGAAAATATTTATATATAATCATTTTTCGAGCTTGAATTTAAACATTTTCTTAATGAATTTATTTCCTTACCAAAAACACAAATAAAGAAAGAAAAAATGTCATGCATTTGATCTTCCGTCATAAACATTTATCCATCATTTATACAAATATAGTCAATTTCGCTATTTCTCACAATTGACAATTATAAATAAAAAAAAACACAGTAAATATAACTTTGTCATCTGTCAATTAATAATTTTTTTAACTAAAGATATATAATCACTTTAAATATATATATATAAAGTTAATATGTTACCTTATTCTATACTTTAACTATGTGTTCTTATTCGTATGATAACAAAATCTCGTAACATATCATCACCATCAACATAATCTTGGTTATGATATAGACCTGCATTTACAAAGTATTACTATAATCAGAATAAAAAAAAAAACCATTAAATTAAGTTAATTTTCATTCAAAGAGGAAAATATCTTACTTTTAAATTCGGAAAGCTTTGAAAGAGGCTTTTTTTTTTTTGAAAACCCAAAAGTATGAGATAAGTCTTGACAATTGTAGGTATATATTGTGGTGATCTTGAATTTAGTTAGAAAGCTTTCCTTTTTGAAAATTTTAAATCTTGGGATAAATCCTGGTAATTTAAATGAAATTATTAAATCACGGCAAATTTAAAAATGTTGTGTGATAATTATGAATTTAAATTTTATATTTAAATAAGCTAGTCAATAGAGATTTTGAATTTAAAAATAATTTTATATGAGATTTTAAAACTCTCATAACATCTCTGCCACATTCTTTTGTAAAATATATAGACATATATCACTCCTTAATACAAAAAATTATAAGCCAATTATGAAAATTTTAAATTTTTATTTAGAATTTATAAATCATATAAATCATTATAAATTTAAATTTATATTGTACCAATTTTAAATTTAAATTAATAGATTGATTTCCATATTTAATAGCCCTCAAATTTTTTGAAATGGATTAGTTTACTTTCCATTTGAAAGTCATAAATCAAAGGATATTATTGTTATTATTATTATTATTTTGCTTCAATGAGAGCTAGCCAACATAAGATTTTTTTAACTCTTTAAAATCAAAAAATTAGAAATTTTATTTGAGACATTGGAACTCTTAGAATTCTCATGGTTAGAAATCTCATTTTCCTTAATATATAATACTAGTATATCACAGATGCTATGCACGGACTACAGAAATAATTTTAAAATTAAATAATAATACAAAATTTATTTAAAATGTATATAAAAGTAATTTAGAATGAATTAAATTTTAACCATTTCATTAGAATATATATTTATATTTTACAGTTGTTATGTCATTAATTGAATATATTTTTGTAATTTATTCTATGTTTTCTTTCTGTACTAATTAATTGATGGCATCTATTTATTAAATTTTTTATATCTTTACTAATTAAATCATGACATCTATTTCTTATTGAGAAATTAAAATATACAATTAATGACATAACAATTACAATATATATATATATATATTCTAATGAAATGGTTAAAATTTAATTCATTCTAAATTATTTTTCTATACATTTTAAATAAATTTTATATTGTTATTTAATTTTAAAATTATTTTTTAAGCTAGTAACTTTTAATAGAAAAAATATTTATTTCTATTTGGTTTTAGCAAGTCACTTTTTAACTATTTAAGTGAAAAACGTTTTTGCTTTTGATTTTATTTTGTTTAATTGACAATTGGGGGCAAAAAATTTAAGGATATTTTTACTAATAAATCTCATCTCATAAACAAATACTCCAATTAGTTCTAAATTTATTCTATTGATCTGTTGAATCCTATTAGTGGAGAGTTTCTTTCTGTGTGGTCCTACTTTTGATTTTGGTAGCATTTTAGTGAACAACTATGCCCTTTTATTAATGTGGCAGGTATGATATAATACTTTAATATGGAAGGTATTAATGTGATACTCTAAAGATGTGACATTCTAAAAAAATTAAAAATTTCTTAATGTACTTTTCCTAAATATGGTAATGTGGCGAATATGATGTGACACTCCAAAACTTTTACTCCAA
This sequence comes from Camellia granthamiana, assembly GCA_036172215.1. Classification (NCBI taxonomy): domain Eukaryota; kingdom Viridiplantae; phylum Streptophyta; class Magnoliopsida; order Ericales; family Theaceae; genus Camellia; species Camellia granthamiana. Next base: position 131,289,354 of record CM069905.1, read on the forward strand.
AAAAAATAAAAACCCTTTAATGTACTTTTTTATAATGTGACAACGTGACGGATATGATGTGAAATTTCAAAAAAAAAATTCCTTAGTGTACTTTTCACAAACGTGACAACGTGGCGGGTATGATGTGACACTTTAAAAAAAATAAAAACTCTTTAGTGTACTTTTTTCTAATTTGATAACGTGACGAGTATAATGTAACACTCTAAAAGAATTAAAAACTCTTTAGTGTACTTTTTCCAAATGCAACACACTAACATGACGGGTATGATATGATACTAAAAACTCTTTAGTGTACTTTTTCTAAATGTGGCACTCTAATGTAGCCGGCAAATGAGTCATTATACATCTAAAAGAACTAAATAGATCTCAAGAAAAAATATGAGACTATATAAATTACAAGTTTAAAATATAAGATTTATTGGTCAATCTCCCAAAAATTTAACAGGATGTATCATGTTTAGTAAGTGCTAAAAAAATTCAAATATTCTTAACACAATCATTCCCCTGATGTGAGATATAAATTTCGAGTATGAATTAAACCGCTGCAACTTTATCAATTAGTTATAATGGAAAATTGTAATGAAACAAATATAGAACGATCGAAAAAAAAGATTGAAAATGAGAGAGAAAACTTTGTCCGATAAAAATTTTAATTTAAATTTGTTATTGTCAACAAATAATTTTGGTTAAAATCTCAAAGAGATATCCTAAAAGGGAAAGATTTAGTGATAACTAATGGAAATTATTAATTTTTTTTAACAATGTTTTGTAATTATATATAGTATAAATAAATTTAGAAATGTGATTTAATTTTCTTATATACTTGTGGGTAATTTCTCTATATGTGTCAAGAATTAAAAGATTTTAATATACTAAACAATTAAGAATTATACTTATAGTAAAAGAACTAATAGTTACATAACATGTGTGTTCTTATATATATTTATAAATATAAAATATTGAAAAAAAAAAATAGAGTTTTTAGAGCTTAAAAACCCAACAATGTTTTGCAATTATATATAATATAGATAGATAGTATAGATAGGTTAGTCAATAATGTTTTTTCTTTTTTAGATTAAAAAATTCACAAATCTAGGTGGAAGTTATTACAACATTTTCCTAGTTTAGTAATATTTGAAAGTGCCACAAAATTATTAGTTTAATGACATTTTTTAGTCTTGTGGCATTTTGAACAAGTGTCATTTGTATCCGTGCCACGGTAGATACTAGTGACACAGTAGATACTTGCAAGTGCCACTACACCGTTATGGCTAAAAACTTACAATGGCACTATCAAGCGCCATTAAAAAAAGAGTTAGTGACACTTATAAGTATCATTACACCATCAAAGACTAAAACCTTTCAGTGACACTTTAATGTCATGGTAAGCGCTATTCGTAACGCTATCAAGTGTCATTCGTGACGATAATTCGTTATAGAACAATTTGATCCGCTCTTGCGGAGACTCGAACCGCCAACCTCCCACACCATAAACCTTATACACCACACTCTTCCCACTAAACCTCTATAATACCACATGATTATATATGCAACATATATTATTTATATAGTACATACATCCATATTAATATAAAAGTATATGTATAGAAAATATATTGGCATTTTTCAAAAATTCCATTATAAGCTTGGAAAATTTTTGGCTTAGTGGCATTTCTCAAAATGATATAAAATATTTGTTTGTGACACTTTTCACCTAAGTGCCATAAAAATTAATTTGCACCTACCTAGTGTCCTGACATTTTTTAAGAAATGCCATTGCTACTAAAGTTTAGTGGCATTTGTTGGTAAATGTCACGAACATAATTTTTTGTGTCATTATTTTATAAAATGCCATAAAATTGATGTGACATTTCTTTATTAAAATGCCACTAGAGCCTTATATGTTTGTGGTTCTGTGGCATTTTTCTAAAACATTTAATGCCAATTTTTATTTTTGTGGTATTTTTGTGGCCTAGAAGGAGAGTGACGTTCTTGGAAAATAATACATGTAATAGGGGTAGATGGATATTGTGAAGGTGATGAGTAGAGGCAGTAATTTTTATTTATTTATTTATTTATTTATTTTTATGGAAGGCATTAGCCAAACAGCTTACAAACACATGGTTGCTTCTGTCAGAACATAAAGAAGAGAGGGTGGGAGGTGGTAGAGTTTCTATGTTATTTGAGAGGAGGAAGATGATTAGGGTGAAGGACAAAAATATTAGGAGTAAAAATTTAGGAAAGAGAGAAATATTAACAGAGAGATTTTAGGAATTTCCAATTTAAAATTTTATTTATAACTACATTGTTATGATGAGATAGCCAATAGAATTTTTCAAAATATTTTTAAAATTACAAAAATTAGCAAATTTAGAATGATACTTTGGAACTTCTATAGGCTCCAATTTAGAACCTCATTTTCCTTAATATATAGTATAGATACTTTCCATATTTCGTATGAAATATTATATATACTTTCCTTTTGAAAATAGTTGAAATTTTATCCTAATAGATAAATGAGAGTTAACCAATAGGAGAATTTTAATTTATTTAAAGATAAGAAAATTAAAAAATTTAGAATTGAGTTTTGCCTCTTTTCATTGAAAACACCCTTTGTTATAATATATAGTACAGATAAATGAAAAGACAAGTAAGCATTAAAAAAATAAATGAAAACAAAAACAATGAAATCAATTGAATAAAGTTTTTTTTTTTTTTTTTTTTTTTTTTTTTTGACTTCCTTAAATAGAAATACCATTAGTAAACATTGCCTTAATTAATAAGGAGTTGATCACAGAGCCTATAACAGAGTCCATAAGCAGCTGCAGCGGTAGTTCTAAATCAACAGATCATACTGAGACTCATCCAACAGAGGCTACTGAGAAGTGTCATGTATTTGTTCATCCGGTTGTAGTTAGTTAGTTAGTATCTGTTTGTCCAGTTGTACAGTTAGTTAATTAGTTAGACTAGTTTGTTAGTTTGTTAGAAGGCACGTGTATATTTTGTTAAGAGTGTATACAGGTTCTGTTATAAATACTGTGTAAGTGTTGAGATTCAATACAATGAAAATATCTTTCAAATCTATCATCTTCTTTATGGTATCAGAGCTACTATAAGCTCCAACGAGCAATCATGGTGGTCTCTTCATCATCATCATCTCTTCCACCAAATCTTACCTTGCTCATCACAAATCTGAACTCGTTAGTCAATGTAAAGCTTGAATCATCCAACTATATCATTTGGAAGAATCAGATTCAGAATCTGTTTCAAGCAATAGAGTTACTTGGTTACATTGATGGATCAGTTCCATGTCCTTTAGCCTTAATTCTTGATTCAAGTAACAAGTCAATTGAGAATCCTGATTTTCGTCAGTGGAAGATTATCGATGCACATCTCCTCAGTTGTTTAACATCAACGCTTTCTCCTCCTATTTTTTCATCTGTTCTGCATTTGAAACAAAGTGCAGAGGTATGGCTTGCTCTTGAGAGACGATTTACTGCTCTGTCAAGGTCTCATGTTCATCAGCTTAAGAACAAGCTTCAAGCAATCAAAAAGAAGTCACAATCCATGGAGGCTTATCTGCATCAGTTTAAAGAAATTTCAAATCAAATTGCTTTAGCTTCTCATCCTCTTGATGATGAGGATCTAGTTCTTATGATTTTGAATGGATTGCCTGATGAATATAATTCCTTTAAAACTTCAATTAGAACTCGATCAGCTGGGATTACTCTTGCAGAATTATCTTCATTACTGAGTTCTGAAGCAATTCATATTGAACAACACTCTCATTCATCTTCTTCCATTGGTTCAACTATTGCTTTTGCAACCACAAAGGAATCAGTTTCTTCTTCTCAGAGTTATACTTCTCCGACTACATTTGGTTCTGAATCTGGTAATCGTGGTTATCAATCCAATTATCGAGGCCGTTCTTATAACTCTGGTTTTAGAGGTGGTGGCAGATTTTCTGGAAATAGAGGTCGCAGAGGAGGCAGATTTCATATTTTTTGTCAGATTTGTGGAAAAGGTAATCATACAGCTTTGGAATGTCGCAATCGAATGAATCCTGCCTATCAGCCATCACTATCTGGTTATTCATCTGCTGCTGTGAATCCTACCTATCAGCCGTCCATGTCTGGTTCTTCATCTGCTGCTGGTCTTCTTCCTACTCCTTATCCTGCTTACTCTGCAGTCACTTAGGCATCTTCACCTAGTCCCTGGTATCTTGATTCGGCTGCTACCACACATATCACCAATGATCTTGATCATCTTCATCTCCATCAACCTTATCATGGCACTGATCAGGTTGTTGTTGGTAATGGTAGTACTCTTCCAATTCATAATTCTGGGGCTGGTATCCTTCCTACTCCTTCTTTTCAATTTCAATTGACCAATCTACTTCATGTTCCTCACATATCTTCTAATCTTGTTTCTGTTCATCAATTAACCAAGGATAATCAATGTAGTGTGTTGTTTGACAGTGATTCCTTTGTTGTTCAGGACAAAGTTTCGAAAGCCATCCTATGTAAAGGCTATTATCTGAATAGTCTTTATCAGGTTCCTTCCAGTTTTTCACCACATGCTCACCTCACTCAGTCTGTTTCTCCTCAAACATGGCATCAAAGGCTAGGGCATCCCTCTGCTGCCAAGTTTGCACCTATTGCTAAAGACTTGTCTCTTGTTGCTGCACAATTTCCTTCTTCTTTGTGTAAAGACTGTTGTATTGCTAAGAGTCATTGTTTGCCTTTTTCTCTTTCTAATTCCACTGTTAATAAGCCTCTATCATTAGTTCATAGTGATGTATGGGGTCCATTTACTCATGTTTCTTCTCCATTTAAGTACTATGTTTTGTTTGTGGATGATTTTAGTGGTTTTACCTGGCTATATCCACTGCATTATAAAAGTGAAGTCTATTATAAAATTCTTGTGTTTAAAGCATTTGTTGAAAAGCAGTTTACTACTTCTCTTCAAATTTTTCGTAGTGATGGTGGTGGTGAGTTTTCCTCTAATAAATTGTTTCATTTCTTTCAAACTCATGGCATCTTACATCAAACTAGTTGCCCTCACACTCCCTCTCAGAATGGTGTTGCTGAGAGGAAGCATCGGCATATAGTGGATACTACTATTGCCTTACTTTAACAGTCTGGTTTGTCTCTTCAATACTGGTTTGATGCAGTTGCCACAGCCACCTATCTTATTAATAAACTTCCTGGCAATCGGGATTTTCCTCTTAGTCCTTATGAAATTCTCTTTCATACTCCACCTGATTATCATTTTCTCAAAGCATTTGGCTGTCAATGCTATCCTTGGCTCAAGCCCTACACTGTTCACAAATTTCAGCCTAAATCTCTTCCTTGTATTTGCTTAGGTTATCATCCTTCTGTCAAAGGCTATTGATGCCTTGATCCTGTTACTAACAAGATTTATCTTTCTCGGCATATTGTCTTTGATGAGACTTTTTTTCCTTTGGTTGCTACTCCATCTTCTACTTCTTCTCCTCCTACTATGTCTCACTTGACTTCTTTCTTTTGCTCTTCCTCTGTCCCTCATCTTTCCTCTTCTTCTACAGATTCATCTCCCTCTGCAGCACTTACCGATCATCAACCAGATTCATCTCCCTCTGCAGCTCCTTTATCTCCTCCTTCTCCTTCTCCAATTCCTATCTCTTCAATTTCTATTCATCTTCCTTCTCTTCCTTCTACTTCCAATACACATCCTATGCTTACTCGCTCTAAGTCTTCCTTACCTGCTCTTGTTTTTACTACCTGTTCTGCTGATATAACCGAACCTCCTTCTTATCAAGCTGCTCCTCTTTCCAAAGACTGGTTTCATGCTATGACAGAGGAGTTCTCTGTTTTGCAGGGACAGCATACCTGGAATTTGGTTCCTCTTTCTTCTTCTCAGCATGTTATTGGCTGCAAATGGGTCTTTCGTATTAAAAAGCATGCTGATGGTTCCATTGCTCGCTTTAAGGCTCGTCTTGTCGCCAAAGGTTACCTTCAAGAGGAAAGTGTTGATTTTCATGATACATTTAGTCCCGTGGAAAAACAGCCCACCATTCGTATTTTGTTGTGTCTTGCTCTTCATGTTCAGTGGCCTATCCGTCAATTGGATGTGTCCAATGCCTTTCTTCATGGCCATTTATCTGAGGATGTCTATATGACTCAACCTCCTAGGTTTGAAGATCCTATTCATCCTTCCTATATTTGCAAGCTTAATAAAGCCCTTTATGGACTCAAACAGGCACCTCGCGCTTGGTATACTACTTTCTCTTCTCATCTTCTTTCTCTTGGTTTTCATAATAGTGCCTCTGATACTTCTTTGTTCATCCAACATACTTCCACTTCTCTTACTTTTCTTTTAGTTTATGTTAATGACATTTTGATCACAGGTACTAATTGTTCTCATATTTCCTCTTTGATTTCTCAACTTAATTCTATGTTTGCTCTCAAAGATCTTGGTCCTATTTCCTACTTTCTTGGCATCCAGGTTACTCATACTTCTTCTGGGTTATTTCTTTCTCAACCTAAATATGCTATTGATATTCTTACTAAAGCTGGCATGCTTGACTGCAAACCTTATTCCTCTCCTATATCTCTGAAACTTTCTACTACTGCTGTTTCTTCTCTTCCCTTTTCTAATCCTTCTCTTTACAGGAGTTTGGTTGGTGCTTTGCAATACCTAACCATTATTCGACCTAATATTGCTATTTCTGTTAATCATGCCTGTCAATTTATGCATGCTCCAACTAATGGTCACTTTTGTGCTGTTAAGAGGCTTCTTCGATATCTTAAAGGCACACTTTCTCATGGCTTATGCTTTACTCCTGGGTCTTTTGATCTTCAAGTTTTCTCCGATGCTGACTGGGCTGGTGATTTCTCTGATCGTCGGTCTGTTTCTGGGTATTGTGTGTTTCTTGGTCCCAATCTTATTTCTTGGGCTGCCAAGAAACAACCTACAGTTGCTCGCTTTTCCACTGAGGCTGAGTATCACCCTTTAGCTCAGGCTACAGCTGAAGTATCGTGGCTTAAAATGCTTCTTGCTGATATGCATGTTCCTTTGTCTATTCCTACTGTCTGGTGTGATAACCTCTCTGCCATCTCCCTTGCTTCGAATCCTGTTTTTCATGCTCGGACAAAGCATATCGAGGTCGATTATCATTTCATTCGGGAGAAGGTGGCTCAGCAGTTGATTCATCTTCAATACATCCCTTCCTCAGATCAAATCACTGACATTCTCATTAAGCCTCTCTCTCCTTCCAGATTTCACTTTTTGCAATCCAAACTCATGGTCTTCCCTTCGCCCATCAGTTTGTAGAGACATAATAAGGAGTTGATCACAGAGCCTATAACAGAGTCCATAAGCAGCTGCAGCGGTAGTTCTAAATCAACAGATCATACTGAGACTCATCCAACAGAGGCTACTGAGAAGTGTCATGTATCTGTTCATCCAGCTGTAGTTAGTTAGTTAGTATCTGTTTGTCCAGCTGTACAGTTAGTTAATTAGTTAGACTAGTTTGTTAGTTTGTTAGAAGGCACGTGTATATTTTGTTAAGAGTGTATACAGGTTCTGTTATAAATACTGTGTAAGTGTTGAGATTCAATACAATGAAAATATCTTTCAAATCTATCATCTTCTTTAATAACCATCTTTTCCAAAAAACATTACTGAAATAAATTTGATAGACAAAATACAATATATTCATCATCAATCGTGAATACTTTATGTGAACGTAACGAATATTTTGAAGAGTAATCTTTTTTGTGACCTCATCATCTTAGCGAAAGAGGTAGGTGGTGATGTAGATATGCAGTGCATTAAAAAAATCCTTTCTTTTTTTTTTTTTCTTTCTCACTATGTGATCAAAATGGAGTGTAAAAAATTACATTCAATTAAAAAATTCAATCACATTTCACTACAAAAAATTAAGGTTTTAGAAACCAAAATTTAGGAACAAAATTGTTTTTTAGGGACCAAATATTTTTGTTGCGAAAAGTTTATTTATTATATTTTTAGCAATGAAAATTAGACATTAATGATGAATTATTATCTTTTTGTGACCAATTTTTTTGTCTCAAAAAATAAACCATTTTGAGACCAAATTATTGTCCTTAAAAGTGTGTTTATTAGTGACATTTTTAAAATTTTGTCGCTAAAAGCTTTATTTTTTACTTTTCAGGACGACCTTTCAGCGATTATCCTCACAACAATAGAAATTGGTCTCTGGTGTAGGCCGAAAAGTACCACATTGAGGCCACTGAAGTTACATTTTTAGTCTGTCAATATTGTTTATTTAGTGGAGATGATGTGTTTTGTGTACTTGTACAGATTTGGCAGGTAACACGCAAATTCAATTAAAAAGTGCGCAAAAGCAGATTCGCCGAGCTAGAAGCTAAAAATCCGAGTCAGCCAGAACACTGCACGTCCGGTCAAGCCCCACCACTTGAGCGGCCCACATGGGCGCTCGAGTAACCCACCTAGGGACGCGTGCGCATAATTTTGGGTCTGTTTTGTTGAGAATAAAAGGAAGAAAAATAGGCAAAAATAGGGTTCGAAATTTATTCTGGAGAAAATGGAGACTAGGGTTTTAAAGAAGTGATTTATTCTCAAGCTTAAAGGAAACTTCCATGGGGGCTTATTCTTCATCCTCATCCTCTTCCTCTTGCCACTCCTCCATGAGTGGCTAGGTTATTCTTTTCTAAGGTTTTGATTAAACCCTAGCCATGTAATTAGGTTTTCTTTTTTGATTTTTAATTATGTAAAGGTTTGAAAAATTGTATGGTGTTTTAGAAGTTTCATATATATATTTTCCATTATTTCTTCAAGTATTCAGTTTTCTGTCATTGTTGAATGTTTTCTATACAGTAGTTTTCTATTCTTTCAAATTCAAGGTATGAGACGAACCATACCACGAGAGACGAGTCGTGTCGCTACCCTAGTTTAGAGTGAACGATTCGTACTACTTGAGATGGTTTGTGCTCATACATTGAACGTGATGATTTTCTTGTTTAATGCTTTGAACTTGTAGTTGTGAAGTATTATTCCGTTCGAACCGTAACATAATTGATTTCAATTTGAAACCCTATTTACGTAACTAGTGGTGAACTCATTACCCTAGGTTTTTCCCCAAATCAGTAAATTCATCTTTAGTTATAATTTCTAGTTTATTCGCTTTGTTTAATTTAATTATTATTAGTTTATGAATCCCTCAATCTTTTTATTAAAATTAATTTAAGAATTTAGCATTTAAATTAGTTTAATTTCAAAATTGTCCCTATAGATCGATACCTGGACTTTCCATTATTCTGAAAGAATTTGGTATAGTATAGTGTTTATATTTGGTGTATGTAACAACTCATAAAATTTTGGCGCCGTTGCCGGGGACTTCTGGCGAAGTTAATTAATTTAAAGTTACATTCTTATTTTAATTTTTAGTTTAGGATTTTATGCTTTTATGTTGCTAAGTGTGCAGAGTATTTGCAATTAGAACCATCACTGGAGTGCAAGCGAAGTACAGCCAAGTTTTTAAACAAAAATACTGCAGCACCAAAGTGCTAAAAAAAAAAAAAACAGAAGCAAATACTCACAAGTAAAGCACCAAAGTGTTAAGAAGAAAGACAAAGCTCAATTGGAGGTTGGAGATAACGTCTACACGTCAAGCACCCGCAAGACGAGTAAAGCGTTTTCGTTAAATCACTGTGGGTATTTCTCTCTTTGGTATTTTGCTTTCATACTTAGTGCACAGAGTCAGAACTTAGTGTGTGTGTTTGAGTAGTGTATGCACGGGCACCGTTCTTGTCGCCTTGAATTGTGGAGTTTGGACCTTGAACTAGAAAGGACTCTTAGAAGACTTAGAGCCTCTGCCTATGTTCCTAAGCTTGAATATTCATATCCATACTTTGAACCATTAGAGATGGAAAATCCAAATGTCCCGCACAGGACCCTTAAGGATTATTTCAGACCCACTGCATATACATCACCATAATGCATCCAATTACCCAACACCATTACTGCTCATTATGAGATTAAGTCCAGCACCATACAAATGCTACCATCATTCCATGGACTAGCTCATGATGATCCTTATAAATATTTGAATGAATTTCTGGAAATTTGCTCTACAATAAGGATCCAAAATTTCACAAATGAGGGCTTAATATTGTGATTGTTTCCATTCTCATTAAAGGACAAAGCCAAACATTGGCTGAATTCCTTACCTACTAATTCAATCACAACTTGGGACCAATTACAGTAACGGTTCTTGGAAAAGTACTTTCTCATCGATAAAACCAACCAACTTAGGCGAGCCATCACCAATTTTGCTCAAATTGATGGCGAGCAATTTCACGAAACATGGGAGAGACTTCGCGACCTTCTCTAACAGTGTCCTCACCACCAAGTGCCTGACTGGCAACTTGTTCAGACTTTTTACTATGGCTTAGCTGAGCCTCACCGTCAAATGGTGGATTCATCTTGTGGTAGGACATTCATGTCCAAAAATGAGCCAAGGCATGGCAATTATTTGAGAACTTAAGTGATAATTCCCTTCACCATGCCTCCGCAGCCCGACAACTCCGGCAACCAGTAGTTGGAGCCCCGAAGAAAGGGGGCATTTATGAGGTCAGGCAAAACCTAGAGTTAGCCCAACAAGTAGAGGCATTGTCCAACAAAATGGACCAATTATTAGTTGTGGGACATGCCCCTACATAGCAAGATCAGCCTCAATTTCACGAGGTATGTGTTATTTGTGCGAGCCCTGCTCATGACTTGAGTGAGTGCCCTTCGGCATCACAATTTCCGGAGCTAGTCCAAGAGCATATGAATGCGGCTTAAGGATTCTCCAACCTGGGTAATGACCCATACTCCAACACATATAATCTGTGATGGAGAAATCACCCTAATTTTTCATGGAGACCTCCTTCACAAGGCACTTCTTCATGGAGAAATCACTCTAATTTTTTATGGAGCCCCGAAGAGAGGGGGCATTTATGAGGTCGGGCAAAACCTAGAGTTAGCCTAACAAGTAGAGGCATTGTCCCACAAAATGGACCAATTATTAGCTGTAGGACATGCCCCTACACAGCAAGATCAGCCTTAATTTCATGAGGCATGTGTTATTTGTGCGAGCCCTGCTCATGACTTGAGTGAGTGCCCTTTGGCATCACAAATTCCGGACTTAGTCCAAGAGCATATGAATGCGGCTCAAGGATTCTCCAACCCAGGTAATGACCCATACCCCAACACATACAATCCGAGATAGAGAAATCACCCTAATTTTTCATGGAAACCTCCTTCACAAGGCACTTCTTACAACCCTCTACCACCAAAGCAGAATTTTAATAATTTTGCCAACCAATCTTGCTACCAACCACCACAACCTTACCAACCCCCACAACCTTACCAGTAACCACAACCCCCACATGTTCCTCAAGGCAACTCTGCCTTTAAGACTCAGGTGTTAGAAGTTCTCTCAGAACTTAAGGGGTTAGCACCAGTAGTTCACTCCCACACTCACTCCATTGCCAAGCTAGAGGCCCAATTAGGTCAAATGGCTAACAACATGAATAGGAGAGAGAAGGGAAAATTACCGAGTCAGATTGTGCCCAACCCTGCAACAACCTAGATTTTTAATTATTCTATAGAATTTATACTAATATTATTTAATCACAGTTAGGAAAATATATAATTTATTATATATTATTATGTGTAATTTTGTAAAATAATAAAATTATTATGAGTTTAGGGGTCAAAATAATAATAATAATAATAATAATAATGGGTGTGGTAGTAAAATAAATAATTAATTTTATGTTAGTATACGATAGAGTGTAATTTAATTAGAAATTAATTTATTTATATAATTATATTAAAATATTGGGTCAAAGGGTAATTATCTTAAATATCTATTAAGGATAAAAACGAATCATGAAATTACACATACCTTGACTTTTTGGGATGATCTAAATAAGTGCACTTTTTGACTTTTTATGAAATATGGGTTGGGTTTGAAGTGATGTGTTAGAGAGGTGATGTGACTTAAATAAGATGATGTAACTTAAATAGGATAGTGACTTTTTGACTTTTTTAGATCATGCCAAACAAATTATAAATATCGAATCTCGGAGAGAGGGGTGGCCTGGCCACGTGTTGTCTTGCTAGTGGGGAGGAAGGGATCAGTCTGTAGGAAAGAAAGAAGGAGAAAGAAAAGAAAGAAGAAAGGAAAAGAAAGAAAAGAGAGGAAGAAGAAAAAAAATAGTGGAAGCTGAGAAAGTCTTTGGTAGTGGAAAGAAAGAGTGAGGTATTAAAGTTAAGGTGAGTTATATTATACCTTGAGTTATCATAATGTATTTTATGTATGTTTTGACTTACCATATTTATTTTATACAAGTTATGTTTTATAAATTATTATAAATTATATAAACATTTCAGTTACGTGGTTTTATTTTCCGAACCCTATTTGTTAAAAGGAAACCCATGGATATGTTTGTTTATATTTTAAAGAATATTTGACTATGACCTTATATAGAATTATGTTTTGTAAGTATCACCACGGGAGTCCCATGCCTTGGGGGACTTAAATAACCATTGGCCTCTGTTTGACCACTTTGTGGTCCTCTGTTTGTCATGGATCCATTGACCTCTGTTCTGTGCAGAGCAAAGTGTTGTGCGGAGCTAAGTGCTACACTATTGTGAGAGCCACCTCCAGAATCCATACGAGCCACTTCTTAAATCCGTACATTTGTTCTGTGCGGAGCAAAGTGTTGTGCGGAGCTAAATACTACACTATCGTGGGAGCCACCTCTAGAATCCATACGAGCCACCTCTTGAATCCGTACCTCTGTTCTAACTGTCATTTCAGTGACCTCTGTTTTGTTCTGTTCTGTTTTGTACCGTGGTTATGTATAGTTATTTACATAATTTATGTATTTCAGTTTCTGCTACCTAAATGATTTATTTACCAAACTGAGTTATGTAAATGTTTTATCCTAATTAACTATCCATGGTTATTTCGTGTCCCTTATATTCTTGGTATAATGTTTCTTACTCTGCTATGTGCTTATAATTGTTTACCAATTTTCAGGAAACATGCAATTCAGAAATAGCTTTTGGAAAGTTTTAGATGCGGGGTTGCAAAATAGACACACACAACACTTTTATGATATTTTTCTATGTAAATATCGGCCTTTTTGGTAAATAAATTTTGTAATAAAAATAGAAACTCCAATGATTATTTTGGTACCCTTAATTAAATATTACTTCCGCTCGCGTTTATTGATTCGTTTAAGAATTGGCCGTAGGTAACTTGAGTTACTGGCCATCACGATGCTTAACCCTTAGGTACGGGAAGCGGGTCGTGACAAATGGTATCAGAGCAATGGTTTATAAAAAAAATAAAAAAAAGTCATCATTGAAGCATAGGACACACACACATTTAAGAAGTGGGATAACGGGTAATTAGTACCTAAATATTATATTTTGTTAGTCTATTTAATTATATTATAATTTTATATGATTTTATATATATTAGTTTTTTTTTTTTTTTGGTGCATAATTTGTGAAGGATAATAGATATAATTTATATTTGTTATAGCAAAAGAGAGAAAAGAAACAAAGGATGTCAGACTCAAGCACCCACTAAAATTATAATATAATTAAATACATGGAATTTTCAGTTCAGTATTCAAAAAAAAAAAATTTATTTCGACTTTTAAAAATGGATTCAAATTATAAAAATACTAATTTTGAAACTATTTCCCATCAATGAAAAGTTCATCTCAAAATTTTCAATTCTTGCATATAATTCTGTCATTGTGTTCTCATTTTTATCTATTGTTATCGTAAACAAAACGAGTGAAAAGTTTTAAAAGTCGCTCCTTATTTCTTATTTTGGCCCAAAACAATTTTTGACAACTAGACAGTGAGTTATTTTTGGTAAAGTTTTTTTTTTTTGAAGTAATATTTTCTATCAGATTAATCATCTAATATATATATTTATCAGAGTGCGCAGCGGATAACTTACATATGACAAATTTCGAGGACGAAATTTTAAAAGGAGGGAAGATTGTAACAACGCAGATTTTTAATTATTCTGTAGAATTTATACTAATATTATTTAATCACAGTTAGAAAAATATATAATTTATTATATATTATTATGTGTAATTTTGTAAAATAATAAAATTATTATGAGTTTAAGGGTCATAATAATAATAATAATAATAATAATAATAATTGGTGTGGTAGTAAAATAAATAAATAAATTTATGTTAGTATACGATATAGCGTAATTTAATTAGGAATTAATTTATTTATATAATTATTTTAAAATAGTGGGTCAAATGGTAATTATCTTAAATATCTATTAAGGATAAGAACGAATCATAAAATTAAATATCGAATCTCGGAGAGAGGGATGGCCTGGCCACGTGTTGACTTGCTAGTGGCATTACCTTCCTATAAATAGGAAGGAAGGGATCAGTCTGTAGGAAAGAAAGAAGGAGAAAAAAAAAGAAAGAAGAAAGGAAAAGAAAGAAAAGAGAGGAAGAAGTAAAAAAATAGTGGAAGCTGATAAGGTCTTTGGTAGTGGAAATAAAGAGTGTGCTATTAAAGTTAAGGTGAGTTATATTATATCTTGAGTTATCATAATATATTTTATGTATGTTTTGACTTACCATATTTATTTTATACAAGTTATGTTTTATAAACTATTATAAATTATATAAACATTTCAGTTACGTGGTTTTATTTTTCGGAACCCTATTTGTTAAAGGAAATCCATGGATATGTTTGTTTATATTTTAAAGAATATTTGACTATGACCTTATATAGAATTATGTTTTGTAAGTACCAACACGGGAGTTCCATGCTTTGGAGGAGTTAAATAAACCATTGGTCTCTGTTTGACCACTTTGTGGTCCTCTGTTTGTCATGGATCCATTGACCTTTGTTCTGTGCTGAGCTAAGTGCTACACTATTGTGGGAGCCACCTCTAGAATCCGTACGAGCCACCTCTTGAATCCGTACTTCTGTTCTGTGTGGAGCTAAGTGCTATACTATTGTGGAGCCACCTCTAGAATCCGTACGAGCCACCTCTTGAATCTGTACCTCTTTTCTGACTGTCACTTCAGTGACCTCTGTTCTGTTCTGTTCTATACCGTGGTTATAGACAGTTATTTACATAATTTCTTGTATTTCAGTTTCTGCCACCTAAATGATTTATTTACCAAATTGAGTTATGTAAATGTTTTGGCCTAATTAACTATCCATGGTTATTTCGTGTTCCTTTTATTCTTGGTATAATATTTCTCACTCTGCCATGTGCTTATAGTTGTTTACCAATTTTCAGGAAATATGCAATTCAGAAATAGTTTTTGGAAAGTCTTAGATGCGGGGCTACGAAATAGACACACACAACACTTTTATGATATTTTTCTATGTAAAATATTTGCCTTTTTGGTCAATAAATTTTGTAATAAAAATAGAAGCTCCAATGATTATTTTGGTACCCTCAATTAAATATTACTTCCGCTTACGTTTATTGATTTGTTTAAAAATTGGCCGTAGGTAATTTCAGTACTGGCCATCACGGATACTTAACCCTTGGGTATAGGGAGCGGATTGTGACAAACCCTAAGGGTCAATACTAGGGTGCAACTCGGGCGGGTTCGGTCGGGTTGGGAGTCTGCCCAAGCCGACCCGAATTGCCCAGAGCAGTGCCCAAGCCCGCCCAAGCCCGAACATGAACCCGAGCTTTGCTGCCCAAGCCCGGCCAAGCTTTGTATTTTGAACTCGGGTTAGCCCGAATTGCCCGAATTGCCCAGAAACTTGTAGGTAGATTTGTTTTGAAATCTGTAGGTAGAATTGATAATTAACAAAGAATTGAGAATTATTCAAAGTTATATTTTGGTCACCAAAAAATAAAAATTAAAAATTAAGACTAACTCTTTTACTTAATTTATATATATTATATAATTTATTAAATTATATATATATTATATATTATATATTATATAATTTTATATAATATATTAAATTTAATTCGGGTTCGGGTTGCTCGGGTTGGCCATTGGTTCTGCCCAAGCCCGGCCCGAATTACAATTCGGGCATAAAAAATCTGCTCAGGCCCGTCCAGATTACAAGATATAGTTGCCCAAGCCCTAAAAAAACTCGGGCTGGGCTCGGGTTGCTTGGGTTGAGCCCGCCCGAGTTGCACCCCTAGTCAATACGGGACAGAGGGTTCGGGTGGGAATGGAAAGCACCATGAGCAGGTGCAAGCTGTGATTACCTTGAGAAGTGGGAAGGAGTTAGAGCCTTGGCTAGTTACGCCTAATGGAACTAGAGCTAAGAAAGGTGACCACGATAGTACACCCAATGAGAGCAAGGGTGAGAGGGAAACACCTAAGAGGGATGACTTAGTCCCTAGCACTTCACATGAGCCTAAGGCACCATATGTGCCTAAGGCACCATTTCCCCAATATCTTGATACATAGTCCCTTTTCAATAAGAAGGTGGCATCCATAGAAGCAATGATGGAGGTCTTTAAACAGGTAAAAATCAACCTTCCCCAGTTGAAGGCTATTAAGCAAATACCCTCCTATACTAAATTTCTAAAGGACTTTTCTACGCAAAAGCGTAAATCTAGGACACATGTATCCAAAAAGGTTATACTTACGGAGCAAGTAAGCTCCATCTTGTTGAATGACACACCCCCTAAGCTTAAAGACCCGGGTGCTTCAACCATTGCACGCATTATAGGGGACCATTTCATTGATAGGGCCTTATTAGATTTAGGGGCCAGTGTCAATTTGTTGCCGTACTCTTTGTACAAGGAATTTGGGTTTGGCGAGTTGAAGCCCACTACTGTTACTTTCTAGTTAGCTGACCGATCCCTCAAAGTGCCACATGGCATGATTGAGGATGTGCTAGTGAAGGTCGATAGGTTTTACTTTCCTGTTGACTTTTTGGTTTTAGATATGGAACCGGTAGCCAGTTTTAGAAAACAAATCCCAATGATCTTAGGTCGACCTTTCTTGGCTACGGTCAATGCATGCATAAATTGTCGTACCAGGGTTATGAAAGTTTCATTTGGGAACATGCAAGTGAAACTTAATGTTTTCTAAGCATCCCAACAACTCCATGAGAGAGAAGAGTGCTTATTTGTGGATGTTGTAGATGGCATTGTGGAGGAAGCTTTACCCTCCATTCTTGTAGAGGACCCTCTAGAGGCTTGTTTAGCTCATTTTGGGTTTGAGAATTTTGATATCGACGGGTCGGTTGAGGAGGTGGACATTTTACTTAATGCTTCTTCTATACCGGATTTTCCTTCGTGGAAAGCTCGGTTTGAGTCACTTCCTCCTCTGTCGAGAGAACCCGCCATACCATCTCTGGTCACACTACTTACACTTGAGTTGAATCGACTCACGGCCACACTCAAGTATGCATTTTTAGGGCCCCAGGAAACTTTACCAGTAATCATTGCATTTGACTTGACTACAGAGTAGGAGAGTCAGTTAATGAGTGTTCTCGTGGCACATGGGAGTGTTATAGGGTTGTCGGTGGCTAATTTGAATGGGATAGATCCCTCCGTGTGCATGCATTATATACATCTAGAGGAGGACACCAAACCTTCTCGTGAAATGCAAGGGAGGCTTAATCCCAATATGAAAGAGGTGGTGAAAAATGAGGTATTAAAATTGTTGGATGCGGATATTATATACCCCATCTCGGATAGCAAGTGGGTGAGTCCTACACAAGTGGTGCCCAAGAAATCGAGCATCACTGTTGTTGAGAATGAGAGAGGAGAGTTAGTCCTCACACGAGCCACTACTGGGTGGCGAGTGTACATTGATTATAGGAGACTGAATTCCACGACTAGGAATGATCATTTTCCTTTACCTTTTGTTGACCAGATCCTAAAGCGGTTAGTGGGGTAGGTTTCTATTATTTTCTTGATGGCTACTCAGGGTATAATCAAGTCCCGGTGTACCCCGTTGACTAAGAAAAGACCACTTTCACTTGCCCTTTTGGCACTTTTGCTTACAGACGTATGCCCTTTGGGCTATATATAATGCACTGGCGACTTTTCAACGGTGTATGATGGCCATTTTATTTGACATAGTGGATAAATTTTTAGAGGTTTTCATGGATGACTTCTCTGTGTTTGGGTCGTCTTTCGAGGAATGTCTCCAGAACTTAACCAAAGTCCTTATTTGTTGTGTAGAGAGAAACCTGATTTTGAGTTGGGAAAAAAGCCATTTTATGGTTCGTGAGAGTATAGTGTTGGGACACATTGACAAAGCTAAGGTTGACCTCATTGCAGGCCTTCCTCCACCTAATTTTGTGCGTCAAATTAGGTCTTTCTTAGGACATGCAGGTTTTTACTGATCAAAGACTCTAGTAAAATATCACGTCCTTTGTGTAGTTTACTTGCTAAGGACGCGCCTTTTATCTTTGATGAGGCATGCTTGAAAGCTTTTGAAACACTGAGAATGACCCTTACCACCACCCCAATCATGAAATTACCGGATTGGTCACTTCCCTTTGAAATCATGTGTGATGCCTCAGATTATGTTGTCAGGGCTGTGTTGGGTCAAAGGGTCAATAGGGCACTATATGCTATATATAGGGGTGTAATTTTGGCCCGTGGCCCGCGGGCGGCCCAAAGCTCGCTCGCGGCCCGAGGTGGGCCTCGCCTATTAAGGCCCGTTTAGGCCCTAGCCCAAGCCGAGCCCGAGGCCTTGGGCTAGGGCCTGGGCCATCGTTTTGAAGCCCCGGCCCGTGGCCCGCTTGGCCCACCCGAGGCCCAGTGTTATTTTTAATGGAAAATAATAAAATTTTGGTGGAAAAAATAAAAAAAAAATAAAAAAATTTGTTTAGGCCCGCCCAAAGTCCGAGCCTAGGCCCGAGCCCATGATCTAGGCCTAAGGCCCGTCCCACTGGCCCGCCCAAAGCCCGAATACCCCTGGGGCTGGGCTAGGGCCTGGGCCTAGTTTTCTGGCCCGTGAGCCAACTCGGCCCGGCCCGATTTTTTGGCGGGAGCCCATAAGGCCCGATATGTGCCCGGGTCGGACCAAAATTACACCCCTAGTTATATACTATGTTAGTCGCACTCTCTCGGATGCATAATTGAATTACACTACCACCGAGAAAGAGTTACTAGCTGTGGTCTTTGCCTTAGATAAATTCCGGTCCTATCTCTTAGGTTCCAAGGTCATAGTCTTCATTGATCATGCCGCTTTGTGGTATTTACTATCAAAGAAAGAGACCAAATCTAGGTTAATTAGATGGATTTTGTTGCTTCAAGAATTTGACCTAGAGATCTGAGATAAGAAATGATCTGAGAATATGGTGGCGGATCACCTCTCCGGAATCCTTGTTGAGTATACTAGTGACCCTCTTATTTTGCATGATTTGTTTCCGAACGAACAACTTCTTTGTGGTGTCATGGAGCGAGCCCCCTGTGGTTTGCACATATTGTGAATTACTTGGTCATTGGGCAAATTCCTCAAAATTGGTCTAAGTAAGACAAAGACCGATTCTTTTCACCGGTCAGGTATCATTTTTGGAAGGATTCGAAATTGTTTAAATATTGCTCCAACCAAGTGATCCGACGGTGTGTGCCGAAGAGTGAGGTGCATAGCATTATTACATTTTGTCATTCTTCTGTATGTGGCGGTCATTTTAGTGGGCATAAAACGGCCGCCAATATTTTATAAAGCGGGTTTTATTGGCCCACAATTTTTAAAGATACCCATCAATTTTGTAGAAACTTGTTTGCGCTGTCAACAAATGGTTCGATATCTCGGTGTGACATGATGTCCCCTATTCTTGTAATAGAGATCTTTGATGTTTGGGGGATTGATTTTATGGGACCTTTCCTATCGTCATTCGAATTTGAGTATATTCTCTTGGCAGTGGATTATGTGTCTAAGTGGGTAGAAGCGATAGCTACCTGAACAAACGATCATAAAGTAGTAATCAAATTTTGTATGAAAACATCTTTAGTCGTTTGGGTTTCCTAGAACCATAATAAGTGATGATGGTACTCATTTTTGTAACTGGTTCTTTGAGTCGGTAGTTAAGAAATACTCTATCACTCATAAAGTTAGCACTCCATACCACCCCTTAAACTAGTGGCCAAGTGGAAGTCTCAAATAGGAAGGTAAAACACATAACAGAGAAAACGGTGAGGCTAGATAAAGATTGGTCACAACGTTTGATTGATGCATTATGGGTGTGTTTGATTGGGCGGACTGGATAAGGGGGAATTAGAATCCATCGGACTTGAATCCTGGGACTGTGAATCCCCCGGACTATTTGGTCGGATTGGATATGTATCCTGTGTTTGTTTTTTCATGGAATTAGATGTCTGGAAAGGACTATTTTTTAGTGAATCCAACGTTTGGTTGGACGGACTGGATAGGATAAATGAACAAAAGACTATTTTGCCCTTTTTCAATTGTTTACTAAGGAATAGCAATATTAAACATGTCTTTAATATTTTAATTATTTTTAATTAAATAAATTTGTTTTTTTTAAATAAATAAAATATCAATAAAATTTGTTTTAAATCATTACTGTATAACAAATCATTATTTTTTTTACATACAAAACGTTACTGTGTTTGTTTTTTTACATACAAAAAATATCATTAATTTAATAATATAAATTAAATTTATTATTTTTACATAAATTTATTTTTTTACACAATTAAATAAATAAATAACCACTAAATTTATTTTTTTTTACACAATAATAAAACACCTGTTACAATTTAAATAATGAAATTAAATAAATTATAAACAAAATTTGAAAATAAAACATCAATAAAATATCTATAAAAAATTATTTTAAAAAATTAAATAAATAAAACATTAATAAAAAGTTAAATAAAATTATTTTATTTTTAATTGAGACATTTAAATTTTATTGAATTTTATTAAATATAATACATAATTAAATAGTAGAGGGTCAAAATTGTCATTTTCGCATCTAATCCCAATAGTGATTAGTCCCCCCAAAACAATCCCACACCCCCCCCCAGGACAGGATAGTCCCCCATATGGGGGACATGGAGGTCCGGCGGACTAAAAAAAATCAAACAACGGATAAGGAGGGAGGCCGGACATGGAGTCCAAATAGTGGATAATCCCCCCCCCCCCCCTTATCCCCCCAATCAAACACACCCTATGGGCCTACCGCAATGCTTATAAGAGACCCATTGGGATGTCACCATATAGGGCGGTGTTTGGCAAAGCTTGCCATCTCTCGGTTGAACTTAAGCACCGAGCATTGTGGGTCATAAAGAAGTATAACTTTTGATATGGACGCGGCTGGGCTTAATTTGAAATTGTAACTCAATGAGTTGGAGGATATTCGGAATGATGCATATGAGAGTTCAAGAATTTTTAAAGCTCGAACTAAGGAATTCCATGACAAGCACATTAATAGCAAAATCCTTTGAAAGCGGCCAAAAAGTGTGACTTTTTAACTCAAAATTGAGACTCTTTCCGGATAAACTTAGATCAAGATGGGATGGTCCCTTTATGGTTGTAGAGGCATTTAGTTATGACGTTGTTGAGGTGCAAGATCCAAAGAATAGCCACACTTTCAAAGTGAATGACCAAAGACTAAAGCCATATATAGAGGGGATTCAGAATGAGGATGTGATTGAGTCCATTGCTTTGATGGATCCTTTTTACTATGATTGAGAGATTGATGTCTTGTTCTCTTTTCTTCCCTTCTATTCTATTATGTTCTATTTTTCTTTATTCTTGTTATGCTTTATTTGCGTCTAGGAGACTTTAAGTCCCTCTAAAGGTGTAATTCTTTAGTGTTAGCCATGCCCGAACAGCATCTGACGGTCTGGTGTAGCCACCTAACTGTGTTTGTAGTGAGTTCTTAGGAGACCAACTTAGACGTAGAAACTAGAGTTCGAATGGCAAAGCTTAGAACGCAAAGGTTTGGAATTTCTGAGACTAGAGTCTGGTTTAAATACCTAGAGGTGTGGAGATTGCTTCAAAACCACCCTCTGCTTGAACTATATATGGAAGCCCCATAGGTCGAGTTAGCTTTCTGCAGCTCGATTCTAGATACTGAATCAACCTAGTCTGTCACACTGTTGGAGAATAGGGAAAGTTACACACACTGTTAGGGAGAAAAGTAGTACCCCGTGGTTTTCGTATGAAGATTATACTTTTGCTGCGCATTTTGATATTTTTGATGTTCTATATTTTATTTATTTATTTATTATTATTATTATTATTATTATTTTATTTCAAATGTGCTTTGAAGGTAGAAATTGTTTAGATTTTTATTTGGATGGTGATTGGGTTTTTATTTAAAATTAAAAAGGGGGGGGGCGACAGACCGCACGTGTGGTCCAAATAGGCGCACGAGCGGAGCTTCCAAAATGGACCGCACAAGCGGCCCAAGCCAATTGGCTACTGCTTTTGAGTCGCAGGAGTGGCCCAATTCCACAGCTGGAGCGGCCCAAAATTAGGCGCTCGAGCGGCCTAAATGGTGCATGAGCGGTCCAGTCCAATAAAATAAAATAAATAAAAAAAGTACAGCGCATGAGCGGTAGGGCATGGGTGCACGAGCGGCCCAGCCCAAAAGCATTCTGCTTTCGAGCCGCAAGAGCGGCCCAATTCTGCCACAAGAGCGTTCGTAATTCAGCGCTCGTGCGGCCCAGATGGGCGCACGAGCGGCCTGTTTCCAAGAAAGCAAAATTTTAATTTAAAAACCTTCAAATTTTGTTTTATTTATTTATTTTATTTACTTATTTCAAATAATATATATATTAATATTAAAAAATTAAAAACAATAAATGTACAATTTTATTTCTTTATTTATTTTTATTTCCTTATTTTATTTACATATAAGAAAAATTTTAAAAAAAACAAAAAAAATTTAAAAAAAAATCGCAATTTTTTTATTTTTTATTTTTATTTATTTATTTATTTATTTATTTATGTTAGTTTATTTTCAATAAAAAAATCAATAAATAATAATAATAATAATAATTTTGTTGACAAAAACCTAGCCTTCCTTTGTTGACCCCCCTCACTTTCCCAACTATTCTCTCTCTCTATCTCTACCTTTCTTCTTCTCTGTTTTTTTTTTTTTTTTTTTTTTCCTTCTTCTTCTCTCTCTCTCTCAAAACCCCAGACATCCACAAACTCCATCCAACCCCACCATATCCAACTTCTTCCTCTTTTTTCCTCACCACCATCTCACCGTCGACGCCCTATTTCTTTTACAACAAAATTTTTATTTTTAGAGACCAAAAAATTTAGTCTCTAAAACTCTTATATGTTGTAGTGTTTGTTTTTCAATCCATTTGATCAAAACTAAGTATGGAGTATAAAAAAAATACAATCACATTTTCATTCGTGGCTTATAATAAAAATAAATGAAAACAAAAGTAATGGAGTCAATAAAGAAATAGATGAGAAGAAAAGTAAGAACTAAAAAAATAATAAAAAGGAAAGCAATGAAGACGATGGAAGATTACTTGTAGGAAAATAATAGGCGGCTGTTCAAGCAATGAAGTTAGGTGGTTGAATAAAAAAAAAATGAAGTTAGGTGGCTGTTTAAGCAATGAAGTCAATTGAATAAAGAAATAGATAAGAAGAAAAACAAGCATTAAAAAAAGAAATGAAAGCAAGCATTAAAAATATAAATAAAAAGAAAAGCAATGAAGTCAATGAAAGGTTATAGGAAAAGTACAGGTGAGAAACGTCTGTGGAGGTTTAAAGAAAAAGATAGAATAAGTAAAAGATAAGGTTTAAGGTTATTTAAAAAGGGTGGGCAAGAGTTTTATTTTTTATTTTTTAAAATCAAAAATTAAAATTAGAATATTGAAACCTTTTAGGAACTTCCTTTTTCTTAAGGAGAATTTTTTTAAAGATTCCCGATTTATAAGATAAAGGGTATGTAATATTTTTATAATAGATAAGGTCCCTCAATATTTTCACAAAGAAAAATTTAATTTAGAGAAATTTTACTTGACTCAGAGAAATTTATCTGGTTTGATCACAGAAATTTTATTGAGGGTCTTTAATTAATAAAGGAGAGGGATATTTTACTCTTTTTTTTTTGTAATATATATATATATATATATATAATAGTGTTTTTATTTAAAAAAATAATAATGTCTAATATCTTGAAAAAGTATAAAAAAGTTTTTTTTTTTTTTTAAAACAAAAAATTGAAAACTAACGAACTAACTTATGAACTACAAATAAGCTTCCCAAAAAGGGAAAACTAATGTTAAAATAAAAAAATTAGTTTGTTTCACTCATTCCTAACTTTTTTGACTATATCTAATAAATTTTTACTGTGGATAAAATTGATTATTGATGAGAAATAAGTTTGTTAAACAAACTAAAAAAAAAAATTAGTTAAATGAATTCCTTTAGGGGTAAATTACCAATATGTCCTAATAGGTAGACTTAATTTCCATCAAGTTCTATTAAAAGTAAGTCATAGTAAAATCATCGCTAAAAATAATTTTGTGATGATTTTTTTACATATATCCCTAAAAACTGACAATTAGTGACTTTTTTGTTATGATTTTTATAAATTGTCACTATAACTTACAATTAGTGACTTTTTTATAACTAATTTTTTAGTTGTCGCTAAAAATTAAGAATTAATGATATTTTTTTGTGATAATTTTTTAAAATTATCTCTTAAAACTTATAATTAGTGATATTTTTGTGACAAAAATTTTAAATTGTCACTGAAAATTTACAATTAGTGACGTTTTTAATAATATTTGATGAAAAATATCAATAATTATCACATGACCTACTGAACAGTAAATTAACTTATTAGGAGCTACAATGTAAATCCCATTTTTTTTAAACCATTAATCTGCCTCTTAAACCACAACCAAATAAAATTTTACACAAATCAATCGGTATGCTTTCCCACCTACAGTCCAAAATTTAAAGCTGGATTAGTCATAAAAGGATTAGAATTCTCTATTCCAAATAATATATATTTATCATTTTATTCCATCATTTGCAATAATTTGATTTTATTTTATTAAGTTAAAAATAATTATTTGTTAGATGGTATAATTATAACTGCATACACCTTTTATAGTAAAAAGTTCACATGCACAGATTGGACTAGTATTAGACCTGGTAAAAAACTTTGTAAAAGATTAAAAAAATTATAAAATGGGAAAAAGAAAAAAAAAAATCTTAAGACTCTATTTAGATCATGTATTTGAGTAGTTATTTGAGAAGAAAAATATTTTATAGTAAACATTTTATTTTAAAATTTATTTTTATTAAATAAAATAAATAATTTAAGGGAAAATTATTTAGAAGTCCTATTAGGGAGACTTATGCTACATATGGTCCTACTAAAAAACTTATGTTCCCATAAGTCCTGTGGGAAGTTTGTTGACATATTTACCCTCAATATTAGTTGTTAATATCATAAATAAGTAATAAAACCATATATAGGAAATTGATATAAACGTAACGTAACGTGACACCTACATAGACGTAACGTGACACCTATATAAACGTAATGTGACATATCTACATAAATGTAATGTAACGTGACACCTATATAAACGTAACGTGACATATCTACATAAACGTAACGTAACGTGACACCTATATAAACGTAACGTGACACCAATATGAACGTAATGTGACACCTACATAAACGTAACGTAACGTGACACTTATATAAACGTAACGTGACATTTACATAAACGTAACGTGAGATCTATGATAACATTCAATTTTTTATATAGAAAATTGATTTTATTTATTTTTTGAATTTTTTTTTTTTTTTTCAGAGATTTTTTCTGCCACGTCAGTTATTGTGCTATGAAAACAACACAATAGAATATTGCATTATTGATGGCTAGTACCGTCCAATCAAGTCATATTTTAGAAGAAATTCAGTGTGAGCTTGTGGTTTCAATGTTCTTGTTTTTTTTTTGTTTTTTGTTTTTTGTTTTTTTTTCCCTTTTTGGTAAATATTTTCTTGTTTTGTTACCATGTATTACATATTTCCATCTTAATTGAATTTGGACATGCACTCAGTTGTGATGACTCTTCAGGTTTGAGGATTCAATTTCAGAGAGATCTTTAAGTTTTGAGCTTTCCACAGAGGATGGACTACGTACAAGAAGAAGCCGATCAATTGTAGGCTCAGTATTGGGGAGTACTCAGAGAGGATTTGAGAAGGTTTCAAAAAGGATTAGAAGCTTTAAAAAACTGTTAGGCAGAAATCAACTCGATGATCTGCCAATAAAACAGTTGGGTCATAAGAAAATTCTCGATCCGCAAGGGCCATTTCTTCAGAAGTGGAACAAATCTTTTGCGTGTGCTTGTATGATTTCTTTGTCCTTGAATCCATTATTCTTTTACATCCCTGTGATTGATAGCAACAAGAAGTGCCTCAGTTTGGACCGCAGATTGGGGATCAATGCTTTTGTCAATTTTTTTTATTTTTTGATTTTTTTTTAGTCATATTACCATAAATCATATTTATATAAAACGTAATATGACACTAATATAAATTAATAATATTTTCACATTCAATTTTAAAAAATAAAAACTTATTGGGCTCGTTTGGTTTGTGTTTGGGAAAAAAATTTCAGAAATTTTTTTCAGAAACAAGTTTCAGAAATTTTCTCTACCAAACAAATTTTCCCAAAAAAATTTCCCAAAACACACAAACCAAACAACTTTTCCAAACAAATCTCTCTCACACACACATCAAATCAATCACTTTTTTCAAAACTCTCTCTCAAAACAATTTTCCAAAACAAATTTCCCAAAAAACCAAACCAAACATGTTTTCGTACTTTTTTTTTCAGAAACATGTTTCTGAAACACAAACCAAACAAGCCCATTAAGTTTGCGAAACGTAACGTGACACGTGACGTTACGTTTATATAAGTGTCACGTTACGTTTATATAGGTGTCACATTACGTTTATATAGGTGTCACGTTACGTTACGTTTATGTAGGTGTCACGTTACGTTCATATTTGTGTCACGTTACGTTACGTATATATAGGTGTCACGTTACGTTACGTTTATGTAAGTGTCACGTCACGTTACGTTTATGTAGGATCTTGTGGAATACATTCTTATGAAAATAGGACTTGAGACTCTATAAGAAATTACACAGGACTTAGCCTAACTTAAAGTTCTGAAAAAGGACTTATAAATAAGTCTCCCATAATTTAAATCATTAAAATTAGCTCAATGCAAGATCCAACCAAAGAGAACCACACCATTCGGGATGATTTGGCTGGCAACTCCTAAATAATTTATCTTTTTATTTTTTTTATCATATCACTTCTTTATTTTTCTATATATCTTTTATAAAAAAAATAAAAAATACACTTATTTAAATCATCAACAACAACTAATTTGACCGAAGATTTGGGTTTGATTTATCATGAAAATATAGGAGAGACTATGCAAATCATTTTTGAAAGAAGGCATGACAAGGACTGCATACAAATCAATAGTCAGAGCTGACAGCTGGATTTAATCCAATTGATATATACAGACAAATTTTCATTACGAAAATTCAATATAATCTGTAATATTATTGAAATCATAAGCCATTATAATTTGGTTTAAAATGAAAAGTTCTGTATAAAAAAATGTAATTCTATAAAGCTTTAGTAGTAGGAACATATATATATATACATATTCAAGGTAAAAGTTTTCAGAAAACCATAAAATTTAGCGTAATGTTGATCACTTATAAAATGAACATATTTTATTTGTTGAATACTTTTCAAATTAATTTTTAAAAAATGATATATAAGTCTATTTTTTAAATCTATTTTCTAGATATATTGAGTTTGAAAAGTGAATCTAATTTTTAAAGTTGAATAGTAAGCCTCCGTTTGGGAAGTGGGCTGGCTCTTTGGCTTTTTGGCTTTTTTGGCTATATGAGCCTGGGCTCAAAAGCTTGGTTTGGGAAGGGCTCTTGGCTTTTTGGCTTTTTTGACTTTTTTTGTGAGAGAAGAGTGTAATGATTATGGGGTTGGATGTGATGTTTTGTCTGTTATGGCTCATGAGCCTATTTTGTCTTTTGTGGCTCATGAGCCCAATGAGCCCTTGCCAAACGGAGGCTTAATGTTTTTAATTTTTTTGAATCAATAGCATTGTTAGAACATCTCAAATAATTCAAAAACTAAATAACAAATTATTGTTATATTTCAGCAATGTTGCGTTAATCATGCAAATGTTATTTTATTTTTTTTATTTTTCTCAAATTGTCAAATTAAGCTGAGCCAAGTTTTGGAGAATATGGGGGTGGTTTGATGAAAAAAGTATATAAAATTTGACCTCAGCTTATCAAGTACTTAAGAAATTATAACTCAGATTGAGTCAACACAATTACATAAATTAGTTAAGCTTGAATTTAAAAAAATAAATAAATAAAAGAGTTAATTACTTAAAAGTTTTATTTACAAATGTTATGATAACTTAAGTCTTATCTAAGATTTTTTGAATCAATAAATCCTATTTAGTAAAATTGAGAATATTATCAGTTTTTTTCTAATTTTTAAAACTAAGAACATTATCAATTTTATATAGTAATGTTCCAGATAATTATTTCACTAACTGATAAAAAAAAAAAAACAGAGCATGAGATATTAAACGGTTTTGCCTTTTTATTTATTGATTTGATTCAACTATCCAATAAAATTAAGAATATTATCATTTTTTTTCAGTTTTAAAACTGAAAACATTATCAATTTTTTCATTTTTAAAGTTTTTTTCTTTTCAATTTTGCATATCAATGTTCCATCATCATACTCCTTTATAGACACAAAATTTTCAGTTTTGCACAAAAAGATAATTCAGTTTCTTTAATTTTTTCAAAAAAAAAGTTGATATTTTAAAGTTTTGAAAATCAAGATAAATGTTAAATCATTATATTCATTTATAGATAATCATAAATGATAAACAATCATTATTTTAAAAGCAATTTCAATTATTGAAAATTTAATGGGATTTAAAGTTTAAAAAATCTTAATTAATGGAGTATAAGTTCATAAATTAAGACTTGTGTGTAAATGCCAAAATAAAAAAAAAAATCAATTAATATCCATACTAAGAGGAAAAGAAAAAGATTATGAGCAAAACATAAAATAATATTTATATTATTAATAAATCTCATTAATTAAATATGTAAACTTATACAAATCATAAATAAAAATAAAAAGAGACAAGGATGGATTGAATTGAAGAGTCAAAATTGTTTTGAAACTCTAATAAGATGGGATTCATCTTGGTGAGATGTTTTGATTTATTATTTTTTTTTTTTTTTAAATTGACAGTTCAATAAAACTCTATTTAGAACTCTATTTTTACAATCATGATACATCTTTCAAAAAAAAAAAAATTAAATCAGCTCTAACGAGCTAAAAATAAAAATAAAAAAAGAAAAAAAAAAGGAAGAAAAAAAAGAAGAAGAAGACAGACACAACCATCACATAATGAAAGACCAACTCATTAAAGCCTCTAAAGCTCCATATTTAGAACTTTCCAGTATTTTTGCTACTTTTAAGCTACCAATCACTGCGGTTGAAGAGTATGCAGGTATATCAACAAGTTGAAAACTTGACAAGTGGTGGTACAGAGAACCCAAAAAAGCTGCCTTATAACTCACGGTGTTTTCACGTAACAGTGGTGGTACAGACCATTAATTTAAGAGTATTAATGTCAATTTTATTGAGCTGGCAATGTAAGAAAAAAATAAAAAATAAAAACTTAACTATTACATTAAGATAGAACTCACGGCAATGTCACCTCATTAGTACAGCCTTAAAACTGCTACTTTAGACCATCTCCAACGGAGAACCAAATCCAACATCAAATTTGAAATTTGATGAAAAACTCACTTTTTGAGGCTCCAACGGTGTCACCAAATCAATATCAAATCGAGAATTCAGCAAATCTTTCACCAAACTGAGTACAGGCGAAGCATTTCACCAAATTTCACCAAATCACTGTTCCTGACCGTTGAGATGAGACGAACCGGTCGACCATCCGGTTGACCAACCGGTTGCCCAACCGGTCACCCCGGAAAAAGTTCAGACCGTTCACTGAAAAGGTTCAAACCAGTCAAAAAAAAAAAAAAAAAAAAAATTTTTGCCTAGGTGGTCGACCACCCGGTCGACCGGCCGGTTGACCACCCGGTCGACCACCAAAGAGTTCAAAAAGTTCAAAAAAAAGGGTTCAAACCGGTAAAAAACAAAAAAAAAAAAATTTTTTTGCCGTTACCGGTCGACCGGCCGGTCAACCAACCGGTTGCCCGGCGCAAATTTGATGAAAAAATTTGATGCTAAACCGTTGGAGCGTGAAGTATCAAATGAAAGAAATTGCTACTTTTTTACTTAAATCTGATGAAACATTTGATTTTCCGTTGGAGATGCTCTTAATAGTTCTAAACATTATTCTTCCACATAATGAAAACCCACGTGGACGGTTCGTAGGCTTTCTTAAGCCGTTCCAACTTAAAACAATTTTTGTAACTACCAAGGAATGCAAGGGGACTTTGTTTGGAGGGTTATAAAATGAATCAGATTATGGCATCGTTAACATTCTTAAATGGATTTTTAATACGTAATTAGCAATGAAAATGTGTGATGATAGCATGTTCATTTGGACGGATATAGTTATGAAATTAGACATCAAACAAAATGCATAATTTAATGTTTGGCTAAGAAAATTGAGATATAATCATGGGATTGGACTAATAATCAGATAAAATGCATAATTTAATGTTTAGCTAAGAAAATTAAGCTCTGACCAAATAGTCCATCCGGACATAATATTGCTTATATGGAAGATTATTAAATCCTAAAAATAGGATGGGATACAAAATGAAATACTAAAGAGAAGTTCAAACCATCATTCCAACCTTGTAGTTTTAGGAATGCTAATCCGTCTAATCTAATTCACCCAAACAAACATGAAACATCATTTCATATCAAATGAGTTTTAGGAAAAATTAATAAGAAGTCTTTTGTTTTCGTTTACATAATAATCATGGAAGTTTCTCTTAACAACTTGGGAACCTAATCAATAATTAACAAAATAAAAGACAACGCCATAATTGTCCACAACATTTACGTTTGTGATTTTTCCATAGTGCCGTCCCTACTAGTTGATTATAGACTGAAAATTGTGATGCAAAATTCTTTGTCAACAAAGGCTTGCTTGTACCATATTAGTTTGATCGATGCAAAATGTTTGTCAATGAAGCTTGCTTCAACCCTCGTGCTAGTGTGATTGTTCACGATTGTGTTACTTTGCTAGATTGTACACAATTATGTTAATTTTTCGCGACTCTCTGCTCTCTGACTCTTTTTCCTTTGCTTGTCCTGATATATATCTTTACCACCGTTACATCCTTGTTTGGCATTTAATTAATATAATTAAAAAAATAAAAAAGTCATTATAAATTATTACATTTTTTTTTTTACTTTTCTGTACATCTTCTTATAAAGAGTTAATAACTAATTAAAATAGTCACTTTCCAAATGAGCCATCTACTATAAAATTTTACAATAAATCAAACTATTTTTCTCATATTTGTTTTTTCCCATGGGTTTTTGTGTGTGTGTGTGTGTGTAATTATTTATTATATTCTCAATGTAAAAAAAGTATAAGAATTCACAATTTTTTGTTGATGATTTTTTTTATTTTCAAAATAAAAAGGTGCATATTCTCACACTATTCATTAGATGATTTTTGTAATTTTAATTTAAAAAAGTGTGAATACTCATACTTTTTTTTATTAAATTATTTAAAGATGGCATAGTGTTCTAGTAACTTTGTTAGACGAAAGTGTGAAATATCACACTCACAATCAAAGTTTTAAAATATGAATATTTATATGTTTTAAAATATGAATATTTACATTTATAATTTTCACACTTCTCATAAATTCACTATATTATTCATTGATACATAAGATAATAAATCAAATATAATAATAAAGAATTATGATCACTACAACATTACTCAGTCATGTATAACAGCCCTCGAAGTTTTTGGCTCACGTTTCTCTTACAGAAGTTTAGGAATTAAAAGAGAAACCTCGTAAATGCCACACAGAGATTAATCTGTATTATCTTAGAGAAGAATTGTATAGAAAACATCATAAAAATAAGATTATTTATTTTCATGGGCATTTTATTTATAAAAAAAAAATCAAGATTCAATAAGAAAAATATTTAAAAGTCACAAAAAAAATATCTCACCATTTGACCCACAATGATCTGTTATGATAGATGTTAATATTTGATTTGTCACACACTCAATTGTGTAGAACTTATCTCCCTTATTATCATTGTGAGTGAGTTCAAAAGTCTAATTTGTGGATTTGTAGCACTTGTCTTTCAATAATATTACAATTTCAAAAAAATTATTCAAAAATAATAATTTCTGACTCAGATTAATTTCATATTTGAACCTCACACTATATTAATTCAATCTCTGCCACACAAGTTTAATATAATTTTTGTTAGACAGTAACATTTCTGAAGAAAGTGAGAAAAAATAAATTCAACAATACTATATCTTCCTAATTTATCATTCTTAAATAACATCTAATGATGTGATAAATCTCACATAATAAAATATTTGATAAATTAAAATTTAACACTTGTATACATAATTTAGAATGAATTTTAACAATAATATATTAAGTGTGTCAAATATTTTTTAAATAAATTTTTTTGCGTTATCGCTGATGTCAACCTCCACTAATCAAATATAATAGTATTTTTCAGTCAATCTTTACTTCTTCGATTAATCTTCTTTGACGTCCATGAATATGCAGTGCCGTTTTGAAAAAGTTGGTAAAAAATTAATTTTTTAGATTTTTTAATTTTTTAGTAGTTTTTTTAGTGTAAAAAAATTGACTTTTTTATAATTTTTTCTTTTGTGATTTTTTTTTTTGTATAAAAAAACTAAAAGATAAAAAAAACTAACTTTTTATCAAATTTCCAAATTGTCCCACACCACTTTCTTCTACTTCATATCCTGAGTTTTAAGTATTAACCAATTACTTGAAATTGAAATTCCATATATAAAAGTCATAAATCATGTTCGTTCGGTGACCTTCTAGATGTGCATGAACCCAGACCAAGTTGTCAAGGTCGGCCTGACATTTTTAGAGACCATGGCGAATTCAAAAAATAAGATCCGATTTTTATACATATTTTAAAAAATATATATTAGTAAAATAATAAGAAAAAAATTATTTTTTTTTGCCTGTAACTATACAAAATTTTCTTTTTATTATCCTTTTATCTTTAAAATTCACTTAAAATATTAAGTGAGAAATCCAATTTTGAAATATTATATTAGTAACTAAATCAATTATAATATTATATTTTTTTAAAGCAATTGCATGTGATTTTTGTAGTTGGCATACAACATAATCATTGATGCTTTTTAATTCTAGGTTAAAATAATTAAAAAGTCAACTTACATTCCCAATGAAAAGTGAGACAAATTTTGAATATTTTTTATTGTTAATATTATTAATTTATTCACACTTTTTCATAACTAGTAGATTGAAAGATGGAGAGGGATATTTCTCCCAAGGCAATTCAATTGTGTTTTTTTTAATCGGTACAACTTCAATTTCAGGATACTAAGGGTTATTTTAGAAAGATGGTTAAAACTTTTAAATCATTTTAGGTCACATTATCTCCCATATTTTTTATACGTTTTTTCAAAAAAAACTAAAAGGAACCAAAAAGCCACCTTTAACTATCTTTTTAAAACAATTCTAATATTTAGTGTTTGATTTATTGAATTGAATTGAATGATTATTCTTTGTTTTCATTATAGAATGACATATTCTTTATCTTAAATGATGATTTTGTTTCAATATTTTTTATTATCTTTCCGTAAGTCAAATGTGATGATAAATGATGGAATATTATTTTATTTCACTTTTTTTTAATTAATCAAACATAATTTAATATAAAAAATTATTTAGAAACCCCATATTTTGAAGACAAAATTCGGAGCGAGATAGTGCAACCTTACCTGCCTTGTCTAACGCCGGCCCTGCAAGTTGCGACTGATGTTTGCAATGACGCAATTAAGACAAGCTCTACGAACACTCCAAAAGCTTTAGTTGCCTGGCAGAAAGATTTTTATTTGATTTGATTTCAGAGATCTCAAATGAAGAACTAGAGTGACAAAGTTGAAGTATTGAATGGAAGAAGGTTGTGCTTGTTAAGAGTTTGTTTGGGATGTCCTAAAAAAGTGTATTTTTTGACTTATTGGTGGGTTTGGGTTGGGTTTGAGTTGGGTTTGATGTGATATGTTAGAGAGGTGATGTGTTTTAAATAAGATGATGTGACTTAAATAAGATAGTGACTTCTTGACTTTTTAGTACATGCCAAACTAGCCCTTAGCCTCGTTTAGCATGAAAATTTTTGAGGCCAAAAAGTTAAAATAGTCATAAAAGAATAAAATAAGTTAAACGGTTAATAAAATAAAATGTTATATTTAAATTATAATTATTTTATTTTTTCTCTCATAAAAGTTTAAAAAAATTAAAAAAACTCATCACAAATGAGATTTTTTAGTCCCAGACTAAATAGGTAAAAAATTAAAAAGTCAACTTATATCTCAAACAAAGCCTTAATAATTCGAAAGGAGAAATTAAAACTATTCTTTTTCTTTTCCTTTTTTTTTAATTTTTTTTTTAGATGGTTACTATTTTTTAATTTATAAGGATTAGGCTTTATCTCGAGTTTAAATTTAAATTTGAGATCACAGATCTCATTTTAATAATTCAAATTGTTTATTTTATAAGTCTTTCGTGTATGTTATTTATAAAAAAATTAAATTAATTCAATAACTATAATATTTTTATTTTATCATATTGATCTATGAAAAAATGAATCGTCTACTTGTCACTTTCACCATGTTTATTTGGCAGATTATGTTGAATAAAATTGTTAGTGAGAGGATAGTTAGTAAAAAAATTATTAATGTGGAGATTATTAATGAGGAGATGGAGTAAAAATGTGTTTGTTTTGATAATAATGTGAGAGATGGTTAGTGATGAAATTATTTTTATATAAAATAATTAAAAAATATTCTATATTTAAAAAAAATTACAAACACACATGGTAAAAATAAAAAAAATAAAAAAATACTTTAACACTGTCGTGGTATTGATTTTTCAATCCCGCCTCCATTCAAGGCATTCTAATCCTACTACTGTGTAGGGATTACCAATCCTTGGGGAGTAGCAATTCAGACCCCGTTTGTTTTGAGTGAAAGGGAGGGGGTTGGGATTGCTAATATCAAGGTATTAGTAATAGCCTTATTTGTTTTGGGAGAAGGCCTTGGGACTATTAGGCCCTTGGTATTACTAATACCCTTGAAGAGGGGATTGGTAAGGAGGAGGTAGAGATGGTATTAGAAAAATAGTGAGGGGATTAGAAATTTTTTTATTTTTTTTATTTTTTATATATTGGAAATTTTTTTTTTAAAATATAATTTTTAATTTTTTATATTTTTTTTATTTGTTTTATTATTTTATATAAAAATAATTTAACAATTCCTCACTATCAATCCCCTCACTACTAATCCCCTCACTAACAATCCTCTCACTATTAATCCCCTCACTATCAATCCCCTCCATTCTATCTCCCAAAACAAACGGGGCCAAGGTCTCATCTGTTTTTAGGGGTGGAATATGAGAGATTTATAGTGGGAGAATTAATAGTGAAAGAATTTAAAATAAGAAGATTAAGTAAAATTATGTTTGTTTTGATGATAATTGTTAGTGTAGGAATTATTAAATTATTTTTACATAAAATAAATATAAAATAATAAAATAATAAAATAAATAAAAAAATAAAAAAAATATTAAATATTAATGTTAAAAAAAATACCCAACATGTAAAAAATTAAAAAAATAAAATTTTTTTAGAAAAAAATAAAACAAATAAAACAATAATTTTTACTTAACAAAAAATACAAAAAATTAAATATTAATGTTCAAAAAAAAAAAATGCCCAACATGTAAAAAATAAAAATAAAAAAATAAATAATTTCTAGTCTGATAGAATATTTTTCTAATACCACATCCACCTCCTCTATTCCAATCCCCCTTTCAAGACCCAACCTAATCCCCTCTTCCATCTCAATCCCTTCTTCAAATCTACAAACAAACACTATTAAATGAGTTTTACTTCTATCCTAATCTAATTCATCTCTTTATACCCAAAACAAGCTGGGCCTACGAGCCAACAAACCAACCAATCCCTTTCGAATAACAATATAAGGGCATGTTTGATTGGGTAGATTAGAGCATAGGATTGAGATTATTAATCCGTGGGTCCAATTATTCTATATTTGTTTTAACATTTTGGTTTAGGATTATTAATCCTATGGATAATTAATCCAACAAATTTGTAGGATTATTAGTAATGGGGTAGGGGTGAAATTATTAATCCAATGGATATTAATTCAATTGAATAATGAATACTATACTAATTTAATAAGATTATTAATATTTCACTATTAATCTTGTGAATCAAACATGAACTAAGAACCAACCAAACAATATATGCGTGGAGTCATCCTAATCCAATCCCACTCATGAATCAGCAAAACAAGGACCTTTAGCAGTTGATAGAACAGTAAACCGGTAGAAGATAGCCCTTTTTATTGGGGTGATTATTTGGTGGAGATCGCTCCACACAATTTATTACTAGTCAAATTATTTTCTAAAAACACATTAAAAAATATTAAAATTTATTTTTTAATCAATAAATATTAAAAGATAAATTATAAATACACCTTTTGAAATTTGATTAAAATGTAAATCGCCCTACATGATTCTGGAAATTACATTTTACCTCTTGAAATTTTTAATTTCATAACAAATCGTCTATTTTATTAATAAATCATCAAGTCAATTAACAATTTTTAATGATATTAAAAATATATTTCAATTAATAATTTAATTAATTTTATTATTGTATAAGAGAACAATTATAAAATTTTTTTTAATTAATTCTGTTAAATAAAATTTTTAACAATGAGATATTTATAATTTTTTAAATCATAAAAAATAATTTATACTTTAAATAAATTTTAAAAAGTATATTTATAATTTACTCAATATTTTAAATTAGGACACAACATGAATTTCTCCGGGACACAACATTAATTTCTCCATTTATTAGTGATGGTGTGTTTAAGACTGCAATTTTTTTTTTTTTTTTTGGGAGCTGTTTAAGAGTACGACTCTGATGCCCTCTTATCTCTTCCATGACCTGCCATTATGTCAGAAGGCGAAATGGCATAGGTGACAGGTCACTGATTGAATCACAATTTCTTATTGAAGCGTTATTTGAGATGTTCTAAATAAGTGTACTTTTTGACCTTTTATGAAATATGGATTGAGTTTGAAATGATGTGATAGAAAGTTGATTTGACTTAAATAGTATAGTGACTTTTTAACTTTTTTAATATATGTCAAATAAGACATTAATTTTGTAAAGTGGATTTATAAAATAAAAAATTGAGAAAATTAAATACTTCAGTATATATTTAAAAATATATATTTAAATTAATGATAAATTTTACAAACACTAAATTGCAAAGTGAATTTTTTTTTTAATATATTTATAATTAATTTTTTGAAAGGCCATTAACATGTAATTTTCTAAGTAATATACATATATTGTGAAGAAAAATACTATATGCCCCAATTTTTTTATCAAATAAATAACCAAATGTCTCATATGGGTGTGAGGTCTATATGTGGATCTCACACCCATTTAGTCATTTATTTAGTAGAAAATTTAGCATCTCTAATATTACTTTATTGTGAATTCATGCTATTAAAATGAAAGAATTTATTTATATATACATATAATTTTTCAAAAAAAAAAAGAAGAAAAAAAGTGACTACTTGAAATGGTCTCTTCTTAAAAATCACACATTGTATAAGGCTTGTCTCATGTAATAATCTTAAAAAAAAACTAATATGAGTATATAATCCATTTGATTGGTGTGAAATTATACTTAAAAAAAAAAAAAAAACTATTTTGCTTAAATTTGGTAGACAAAGGAAATTGGTCTCTTAAGTGGATTCCTTTAAATTTTTTTTTAAAATCACTTATGCAGTTATATGCCCCTAAACACATTAAATAATATTCTAATAATTACATAAGTGTAACTTGTTAGAGGATCCGCATCAGACTCTTTACAATAACTTTGAAGTTATTGTAGAGAGCATCAGCATCAAATTTATTTTCTATCAGTTTTAACAAATTTTTTCTAAATTAACTTTTTGTTAAATTTGCTACACTACCTCAACAACTTTGTTGAGTCACTGTTTATTAGCTATATGATTTTTAATTATATTTTTTGAAGCAAAACTGGGCCAAAATCTTTAAACCGATCGTCCACTCGAATGTCTCGTGAGTACCTGTAACAGAAGAAGAAAAATGGCCAAAATTAGCCTAACCGATCGACCGGTCAATGGCAAATTTTATTTTATTTTATCTTATTTTTTTAAGAATTGTTTGGATGGCATCTCATCAATTTAATAAATAAATAAAAAAAAACAAATACAATAAGAAATTAATATTTAATAAGATTGCGTTAGAATAGAGAGTTTGATGTACTACGTACTAAAAAGGTAACTAGCTAAAATAACAAAAATAAATTTTAAATTATAGTTTGACTCAAAATTTATTGAGATTGATATGGATGCTCTCGGCAGTTCAAAGTTGGGTGGAAACCTCCAATTCTTGCAATGTCGGGTGGAACCCACCTAGTGCTGGCAATTTCAAATTGAACATACATGGGGCCTGCGAAAGACAACCCCAATATGGCGAATGGAGGCGGAATCGTCCGTGAAGAAAGAGGAAATTGGGACAAGGACTTCACTAGAAATATTGGGTTTGCATCGGCTGTTGAAGCAGAGTTTTGGGCTCTTCGCGATGGGTTGTGCTTAGCACTGGAATTGAACCTCAAAGGAATTGAAGTGGAGTCTGATGCCAAAATCATGATGATTATGAGAAGCTACTCCAATCAACACCAAATTAGTAATCTTTTTTATGATTGCAGGTATCTAATGAACCAGCTGGTTGAGCACATTTACAAGGAAACTAACAAATAAGCAGATATATTAGCTAATCAAAGCAATATTACCATGGAGGGATTGCACATTTTTACTGATTTTCCTACTTGTATTGCAACCCAATTGTAAGATGATGCTCGGGGTGTTTCTTACCCTAGAGCATTATTTACTTAATCTATAACATTTCATTTTTATATCCAAAAAAAAAAAAAAAAAGTTGATAATCTATTCCGAAATTGGAATAGGTCCGACTGGGTATATTTTTGTTAGGCTGAATAAAGAATTCGCAAAATTCGCAATCCGGTCTATTCTAGTCCAATCTTATAGATTTGGACTAGATTTTTGAATCTGGTCCGATTCTGGATTGAAAAATTGAGGAACGGTTCCCTGCGGATAGGTTCCGAATTTCACTTTACGGTTCCGGATTAAAACCGATATGGACCGTATGCACCTTAGATTATATTC
Organism: Camellia granthamiana; assembly: GCA_036172215.1. NCBI lineage: Eukaryota > Viridiplantae > Streptophyta > Magnoliopsida > Ericales > Theaceae > Camellia > Camellia granthamiana. The sequence continues at coordinate 131,328,968 of CM069905.1, forward strand.
ATACCATACATTTATGATATATATTATCCTACCTCTTATATATAAAACCCAAACCCTAATTCATAACATTTCATTCTTTTAGTTTTTTTGAGAATTTGTTGATGACTGCTACTATTGTTACTATGGAAGTAGATATTATGTTTATTTAAATTAATATTGGAACAATATGCATGCTTATATTTTGAAAAATTATGAGTAAATTAATGTTGAAATAGAAATATTATATGATTTTTCTTTTTTAATAGATTATGTGAATATGTGGTTCCAAACCAAATCAAACCGTATTTAAATGGTTTAGTTTAGATTGGTTCCACTATTTAAATAAATTAAATTAATTCCAATTTTTATGAAATTATAAATAACAAATTAAATCAATTTGAACATACTCACTCCATTTGTGCTCACATCGCGGGCCTAAATGTTTTAAAGAATTGGATCAGGCTGATGGTCATGAGCTGGATAAAATGCACAAAGAAAGTTCGGGCCCATCTAATGAGTTCGATACCTATAATTTGCTTACAAAGTCAGAAATTATTTTCAGATAAAATTTTGTTTACTGAATTTTTTTTTTATAAATTAGTCAAAAAAAAATTTTATAAATTTTTTAAAGAAATATTAAGATTAGATACATTTAAAAAATAAAAAATTTTAACTAAAATTTTAAAAAAAATTCACTAAAAATAAAAGAAAATCTGAACAAATGCACACAATTTTTTGTTTCAATTTTCATCTATTTTTAGTATTTTTTAAAAATATTTCAGCCAATTTATTTTACATTTTAGATGCATCTCAATTAGGTGTATCTAAAAAGTAAAAAAAAAAAAATTGATTAAAATATTTGAAAAATTACTAAAAATAAACAAAAACGCATTTAAAATAATTTTTAGAAAATCAAACTAAACAGATTTTTGCATCGTCGATTATTTTATTGTCACAATACTTTTTTGGCAAATTACACTAACAGCCCTGTAATTCAGGGCTCATCACTTTAGTCTCTGACTTTTCAAATTATGATATATTTGACCTTGAATTTTGAATCTCGTTTCAAGTAAGGATAATTGAAGATATTGTTGCTCTATTTCAAGAGCAAAGTCGTCAATTTTATAAAATATAAATTAGTTTGACAAAAATAAAAGTCAAAAAATTATTTTAAAATTTTAAAATATTATCTATACTCACCAAAGATAAAATTATAAAAAAATGATAAATCTTTTACATTTTTATTTATTTTTTATTTTTTTACCAAATTAATTTTTAATATGTGTTTGGATGATGATAATGTAATGGATAATTATTTTTGTCGATATATTTGGATGGTTATCATGTAATAGATGGTTGTATTTGTTATTAACAGATATTTTTAGATGGTTATCATTTAATGAATGGTTATTATATATGAAATATTTTTAGTTTTGATTTTTTTATTTATTTAATGGATTGGTTTAATAATGACGTTAAAGTTGTTGTCATGTTTGACTTTTGAAATAATAAAAACTAATTTAACGAAAATAAATATCAAAAAAATTATTTCCACCATCCCAAAAGATAAAATTATATAAAAATGATGTGTTTTTAAATTTTTTTTCACCAATTTAATTTTTAGTTTCTTAGAAAAATTTTCTGAAAAAAAATTTTGAAAACCAAATCAAACAGAACTTTATAACTAAAAAAAGTCAACATTATTCATTAAAAAAAGGCTATTATATTTCAAACAATATATAAGTTAACCAACACAAAATAAATTGTATGACGACTTTGCCCTTCAAATAGAGCAACAATGTCTTTAATTATCCTTATTTGAAATGAGATTCAAAATTCAAGATCAAATGTATCATAATTGAAAGGTCAAAGACCAAAGTGATACAAGTCCAAAACTATAGGAACTGTTAGTGTAATTCGTCCATACTTTTTTAAGGGAAAGTAATACAAGTCCAAAATTATTTATGAACATTAATAATTTAAATTAAATTTTTTTTTTTATATATATTTGGAAGGTAGAAATCTTCTCCACTGGGAAAGCGAGATGAAGTACTCATTCCTTTACTCTGCAAAGAGAAACCAATTTGTCCGTGATCATTCCTGACCAAGGATGGTCAGAAGGACCCTCCGACGATCAAGTTAGAATAATGACCTGTCATATAGTATTTTAAGATGTAAGACTTATTTTTGTTACCCCTTTTGCTTTTCCTTATTCCTCTTTTTATAGTGCTATTATCTTGGGACTCGGCTGTTGGGTTAGCATCTTAATATAAGGGCTCTGCTGCTACCAGACTTTGGTCAGGCATGTGGCTAGGTTGTTTTGATCCTTTACCGTTGGATCACCTTGCTGTGGGCGGCTTAGATCAGTTCAGATTTCTGTGGCCAACTTACCAAACGCTTATCGGATGGTTGTGTTGTTTGGGTAGGTTAGGCCTATGTCCTTATCTCTAGTAATCATTGTCCTTACTGTCGATTAAGGATGGATCTAAAGGCTTCCATGCATTCTGTAGATCTTTTTCTAGAATGTGATTCTACTCAAGCTATGGTCACGTGATATTGTCCCCTTATTTGACGTATCTTTTGATGGCCTGGGCTTTTCCCTTGGGCCATCCTGCTTGGTTGGGCTTGGGTTTTGGGCCTATGCTTTATCCCTCTACAATTGCCCCTCTTCAGCTGTCACTTGCGGAGGATTGTCGAAGATGACTTTGTCGATCAAATTGGGACCCGAGCCGTTACTTTTGACAATGACACACGTCCCCCTTTTGGCTTTTTTTTTTTTTATTGTTTTTTTTTTTTCATATTAATGATGACATCCATCATTCTGTTTTTCCATGCGCCGTTTCGCTCCTGACACATTAATTAAGGGGATGTCCCTTGCACTTCACCATTTCGCTCATCGTCTTCTCAAAAGTCTATACGATTTCCTCTCTACCTACCGTCTGAAGTTTCAGTGTGGTCTTCTTGTAAGTTCTTCCTTTCTTTTCTTCTGTTTCTTGTGATTTTGAATTTCCATTCATTTCTCTTTTTCTGCTTTTGTCCACCATGAATCGCCTAAGACGTTTCTTTGAGTCCAATTAGAGTATTATTGAGTTTAGAACTCTCTATAATATCCTTGATGACGTCGTCGTTCGTGTCCCCACTTCCACTAATAGCATCACTGAGAGATCAGAGGTACGGATCCCTTTCCCTCTAATATATATTATTGAAGGGGAAGTTCGATTTCCCTTACATCCTCTTCTCAGGAAGGTGCTTCACTTTTATGGGGTACCTTCTTCTCAATTTTCCCCTCATTTTTTTAGAATAGTCATAGGCATAATCGCCTTAAATGATAGCTTAGGAATCAACTTAGGGCTCCCTGAGATTAGGTATTGTTATAATTCCGTCCCTACTGCCAAAGAGAGGTCGGAATTTTATTTCCAACCCAGATTAGAGAACCGTCAACTTGTTCATATGCTTCCTGATTCTAGCAAGGGTGTTAACGATATATGTATCATAGTAAATGGGAATTGGGAGTTCCCACCTGGTGTCGATTGAGTCTAACCTATCCCCATGGTCACCGGCCAACCAGGTTAACCTCTATTTTTCTTCTTGTCGGTGATGCCAATTTTACAATATTTTCTAACGCTCTGTTGTTGCCCTTTTGCAGCCCCTGAAGTCTTTTTGCATCCTAGTGACTGGGAGGATCAAGTAAACCTTCTCATTCTTCAACAAGTTTGGTTGTACAAAGGTCCTTTAGAACAACGAGATCAAGGTCGAGTGGCTCACGTGCTACTTTCTTACATCCTTTACTACGGCACTGTGATCTCAACTAATGGTATTGATCTTGGAGCTGACGACAGCTTTGATTTCTACATTCTTCCTGACCTTCGGGAGAATATTAGAGAGGTAGCACCCGAAACAGAACAACCTCATAAAGAATCATCTAGTTCGGAAGCTACTGTTTCGGACATCTTATCGTTGAAGAATTGTTTAGAGATCGCTGCTGTTAGAAAGCAATAGGGGGATGGTGGGTCTGCCTCAGCCTCCCAAGCTATTTCTGATTCCACTACCTTTGATCGGCCCCAATGATCATTGATCGTGGTGGTAGATGATTCTCTTCACTCTCCTATCATGGCCATTACTAAGAACACTCATCCCCAATCTTTGGGCTAGAGATTGATAATCGTCCCGTTGACCAATCACTAGAGGTCTGAAAGAAGATCCAATCAGAGTCTTTGCTGCTGTTGTTGCTGCTGCTTCTTCTCTAACCTCCGCCTCAGAGATGGCAGTCGTCGGATCCTCGATCATCCTCATGCCTGCCTTGAAGGATCGGCAGATAACCAATGCGGATACGACTATGGGCAATGCCGAAGTGGCCTCTACAATTATCTGCAGCTCCATTCTTCTTGTAGATGTAGCTCGATTAGCTGAACAATCAGATATAGCTGTCTTCTCGCAGGCCTTACACTTTTCTTTAGTAGTAAGTGCTTATCATCACCCTATATTGAGGTGTTTATGAATTCCCGCCAACCTTACACTTTTCTTTTTGTTTTACTGGGTTTGTTCTTTGCTTATAAGGCCATGGTGACAAAATAATCAAGGTTGCTGACAAACTGAAGACCTCTAGGGACAAACAAAATGAGAGGGTGAAGAAGCTAGAACTTCGGCTAGCAGCTTCCGAGGTCAAGGTGGCGAAATCTGAGAAAAAACTTCAGAGAATAAACTTTGTGCTAAAGTCTTTGGCGTAGGAGATTATTAGCTTGAAGAAGGAGAATGAGCAACTCTCTACTACCCTTATTGCTTTCAAGGAAGGCCTCGTCGATGTAGTCAAGGCTACCAAGGAATAATGATATAATGAACCAACCGCCATCTACGAAGTGCAATTTGCCAAATTGGAGAACATGTTTTTCAATGATGGCTAGACATCAGCGCTTCAAGCTGCCAATGTCCCAGTAGAGTCCGAGCTAAGGAAGAACATTCTTTACCCTCGCCTAGATGTTATAGAAAAGCCCTTTGGGGAGACTGCTAATGGGGCTGGAACTGAAGATCCTCCCACAACAGTGGGATGAGCTGATAATTTTATCTTTTATCTTTTTTTTTTTTTTTTGGAATAGTTGTAATCAGGTGGTGATTGTAAGGTGTAAACATTTTTTGATGATGTAGGCAGTGAATTAGTTCATAGAGGTAGGAATTAGGCTTAAGAGAGAGAGACAGAGAGAGATCATTAGGACGAAGAGAGACACAAAATCGAAAAAAAGAGAAGACTGATTGTCGATGAAAGGAAACAAATAGCGGCCGAAAAGAATCGCTTTCAAGAGGACCTTGCTCGGGCTGATAGTAGGATAGTAGCGGGAGAATCAGGTCAAATATTGGCTGGAGAGAATTTTGAGATGGCGACCCGGTAACTTGATAAGCTGAGATCAGACCATAAAGCCCTGAAAGTTGCGATGGAAGCAATAAAGAGTCAACAAGACATAGAGTTAGAGACAAATACTGATGCCACATGGAATGAAGCGAAGGCCGCCTATCTTGAACAGATGAACAAGCTTGAGAACTTCTTCTTTAGAGAGGGGTGGAGGATAGCGATGAAGGAGGTTGGAGTGACAGAATCATTTGCTTTGTACTTCCAAGCTCCCCTACTGAACCTTGATGTCCCTATTCCGGCCGAATTGGACAGTTTGTAAGGTCCTTGTTAATTCTACGTCTTCTTGCCTTTTTTATTTTTATTTTTGATTGATCGGCTGCGTGGCTAATATAAAGCTCCAACTTCACTAGTTGTAAAGTTTTTGATAATTAATGAAAAAAAAAACTTCCAAAAACAAATAAAGCAACCTTGTGTTTATTCATTACACTTTGTTGTTCAAGCATTATTACATAATAGTTACAAAGTTAATAGTAATACTTCTTAAAATGTATCACATTCCAAGGCCTTGGGAGTACGTTTCCCGCTGGCCAGTAATTTCATACGCTCCTCCAACCAGAGCAGTGACTTGATATGGTCCGTTCCAATTTGGCCCCACTTTTCTATCAACCGCCTTGTGGTTGCTTGGTAGGACCTTCTTTAAGACCAATTCGCTGATTGTCTACTGCCGATGTTTCACGCGGTTGTTGTAGGCCTGAGCTATTTCTTGTTGGTATTTCGCTAACTGAAATAAGGCCCTCTCACACTTTTCCTCGGTTAGATCAAGCTCCTTCAATATTAGACTTTCGTTCATGTTATTTTCCACTAGGTAAGCTCTTTATGTTGGAAAGTCAATCTCTAATGAAATGACAGGTTTCATTTCGAATGCGAGGGAGAATGGTGTTTCTTTAGTTGCGCATTGAGGAGTAGTTCGGTAAGACCAGAGGACCATCGAGAGTTCTTCGGTCCACTTCCCTTTGGAGGCTTCCAATCGCTTCTTAACCCCATTCAAGATAGTTTTATTTGAAGCTTCTGCTTGCCCTTTGCTCTGAGGGTAAACCGGTATGGAGTAGAAAGTTTGATTCCATATTGGTCACATAATTCCATATATAAGCTACAGTCAAATTGTGCATCGTTGTCAGACATGAGCGCTCTAGGAGTACCGAACATGGTGATTATGTTGCACTACAGAAATCGTCTGATATCCACATCCTTGATATTGGCCAGTGGTTCGACCTCTGTCCATTTCGTGAAATAATTTGTGGTTACAATCAGCCACTTTATATTTCCTGGTGCTTAAGACATAGGTCTGACCAGATCCAACCTCCATTGCGTAAATAGCTAAAGACTCGCGACTGGGTTGAGTTTCTCGTATGGTTGCCGCACGATCAGTGCATATCTTTGGCATGCCGAATATCCTTGTACAAATTGTTGGGCATCTTTCTGCATATAGGGCCACCAATAACCCTAGGTAAGGGCCTGATGTGCCAACAACCTGCCTCCAACATGTGCCCCGCATGATATTTTATGAATTTCTTCCAATATGCTTGCTATCTCGTTTGGGTCAACGCACGTAAGGTAGGGACTAGAATACGACCTCCTAAACAACTATTTTGAGTTATTCATCCAAAAATACATAGCCTGAAGTCGAATCCGATGTGCTTCCTTATTGTCGACATGCAATATCCCTTCAGATAGATAGCGGATGAGAGAGGACATCCAACTTTCACCTCGCTGGATTTTCCACATGTCTCTTACCACAATACTAGTGGAAGTGATGGTACCGACCTTAATCCTTCGATTCTTTGTCTGATCAATTGTTATGGCTAGGCTAGCCAATGCGTCCACATGACTATTTTGATCCCGTCTTATTTGCTGAATCTTGAACGAAGAAAACTGCTATGCCGCTTTCTTGGCTGTAGCCAATGTTTCATCATTCTTTCATCGCGGGCTGCATATTCTCCGTTCATCTATTTGGCGATCAATTATGAATCACATTGAACGCTCATGGAGTCTGCCCCTAGTGATTTCGTGGTTGTGAGCCCGTTAATGAGAGCCTCATATTCACATTAATTATTGGTAACTGAGAGGTCTAACCAAGCAGAAAATTCCATTGCCTCTTTGTTGGGTGTGGTTAGCACGAACCATATTTCTACGTCGTTATTGTTTGAGGCCCCATCACAATGCATGGCCTATGATACTCTAACAGGCGCTCCTCCCCTATTTTGGTTTCTTCTTTTGGAGAGAGTTCTGTCATAAAGTCTACCAGGACTTTCCCTTTGATTTACAATTCATAGTTTGAATTGGATGTCGTATTGCCCGAGCTCGACAGCCCATTTGGAAACTCTTCATGATGAATCCGGTCTATGGATGACCCATTTAAGCGGGTGCTCGGAATAAACAATGATGGGATGGGCCAAGAAATAATGTCGCAATTTCCTTACTATGACAACAAGTGCCAGAATGAGCTTTTCCAGAGGCAAATACTTGGTTTCTGCATCATGCAAAGTTTTGCTTATGCAAAAGACCAGGGATTGCCCATTCGAAGATTCCCTAATGAGTGCTAAGCTCACAGCATGATCAGATACAGCTAGGTACATGTACAACTTCTCTCCTACCTCTGGGCTTGTGAGTATGGCCAGTTTGGCCAAGTATACTTTCAACTCTTGTAATGCATGACTGCACTCCGAGGTCCACTCAAACCAAGATTTCTTCTTTATTAATTGAAAGAACGGTTGACATCGGAGGATTGGTTGATGAACCTGTTGAGTGCCGCTACCATTCCAGTAAGTGTTTGGATTCCTTTTATTGATGTGGGAGGAGTCAAATTGAGCAGTGATTGGATCTATTCGAGGTTAGCTTCTATTTCCCATTAAGTAATAATGTATCCGAGGAACTTCCCAGATCTAACCCCAAAGGCACACTTCGCTGCATTGAGCTTCATCTTGTATTTTCAAAGTATTCCAAATGTTTCCTGGAGATTAGCTAGATGGCTCTTGGCTTCATGTGATTTGATCACCATATCATCAATGTAGACTTTGACGTTTTGGCCGATCCATTTGATGAACATCTTTGTAACCATTCGTTGGTACATAGCCCCCCCATTTTTTAATCCAAACGACATTACCTTATAATAGAATAGCCCTACGGGGGTGATGAAGGATGTCTTCTCCTGATCGCCCATATGCATAGTTATCTGGTAGTAGTCTCGGTATACATCTAGGAAACTCATCCTTTCGTGTCCGGACGTCACATCTACCAGTTGGTCAATTTTAGGTAAGGAAAAACTGTCTTTGGGGCATGCCTTATTCAAATCAGTGAAATTCACACAAACTCTCCACTTTTCATTTTTCTTCTTAACGACAACGGTGTTAGACAGCCACTTCGGATATTGTACTTCATGAATGGCATCAGCTTCGAGCAACTTCTCTCCTTTATAGCTTCCACATGTTGTGGTGCTGATCTTTTGCTCCTCTGTACCACCGACCTCGAGCCTGGATTTATGTTAAGCTTGTGGCACATCACCCTTGGGTTGATTCCTTCCATTTCATATGGGGTCTATCCGAAAACATCCTTCAAGAAAGAACCTTTCCTCATTTGCAGGGTTAATTAGTATTTTCGGAAGCTCTTCCGTGCTTTTATTACTAGGTTGGGCATCGACTTTCTCTTCTTCTAACTCATGTTTTCGGACTTCTTGAATTATTTGTTTTGTGGTAGACACAGCCATACACTGTTTTGCCATTATCTGATCTCCTCTTATTTCCCCTATATTGTCTCATTTTGGGAAACGTACGATCTGGTGGAATATGGATAGAACAAGTCTTATTTTATGGAGCCACATTCTTCCTATTATGGCGTTATATGGGGAAGGCACATTTATCACTTGAAATTCAATTTGTTGAACTATCGCTCCGGCCTTAATTGTTAAAAAGATCTTCCCCATGGGAAAAACTGGGTTGGAATTGAAACCATAAAGTGATGAATCAATTAGGAGTAGGGCTCCAGGTGATAGTGCCAATTTTTTGAAAAGCTTATAGTACTTGATTTCCAAAGAACTTCCTTGATCTATCAATATCCTTTTAATAGTAAATTCTCCAATTTGCAAGGTTACTACCAGAGCATCAATGTAGGGATGATGAACCCATGTCAGATCTTCGTCGGAGAATGAGATCCTTAATTTGGAACAACGCATTCTTTTGGTGGGGACTTCTGATAAAGCCATCACTTCCCTCCGGTGTGTGGACCTCCTTATCTCTTCCCTCATTTAGTTTGTCTACCTTTTTAGGAAGACTGAATATATCATGTTGATAGTTGTCGTCGGCTGCGCGTCACCACCTTTGTCTCTTTTTTTCTCTTTTCAATTAGTGAAGTGATCGATATAAGAGCGTAGATGCCCGCTTTGTGCCAGCTCTTCTAGAAATTGCTTCAATGCTTTGCAATTTTCTATAAGATGTCCATAATCCTTGTGGTAGGAACATCGTAGCCTACGATTTCAAAAGGATGGATCCCCGATCATTTTTGGAGGCCAAGAGTAGTAAGGTTCATTTTGGATTTTTTCCATCAGACGGTATATTGGTTCGGTGAAAGTGGTAACGATTGCTGGGAAAGTCTCTTTCCTTGGTTTTGGTTGTTCAGCGATGGTGTTTGATTCCTTTCTTTGGGTGTCAATGGGCTTCTTCTCGTCCTTTCTTGGAACCCTTGGTGGGAGCCAAGTAGGTTTTGGCTCTTCGGTCCTTCGTAGGTCATCTTCGATCTTGCAATACTGTTTCACTCACCTTATTAAACTACCTAGGTCAGTGGGTGGCTTTTCATTAAGGATTGTTAGAGCTTGCTTGTAAGCCAGAATCCTAACTTGAATAAGGTAACTGCTAACTGTTCGTTGCAGTTATCAATCCCATTATTGTAGCTCAACTTTTTGTGCCCCCTTTCAGAAGATGAATAAGCCCTATAGTATTGGACTCTTCGGTTCTGAATCTGATTCCACAAGTGCAACGTGAAATAGATAAACACTAAAGAGTCCAAATCCAGCAAATTTTTTGGAAAATCGATTTTGAATAAAAAATGGACTGCTTTGCTAGATACAAAGTCGTCACCTAAATATTTTTGAGAAATTTAGGAAACCCATGACTCGTGCCAAAGGCCACGTGTCCGTCATCACCAAGATTGTCTCGGCTCGGGAACTTAGGTACGAGAGGGGAAGGTCATGAATTGAGCACCCCTACTCGCCCGATCAAAGATCGGCCTCTACTAAACATGATATGAATTTTATTTACATTATATGGTCTTGTTTCTATTTATTAGGCTAGCATTACTATGTGATGCGCACATACAAGTATAGACTAATTTGCAAAAATTGGAACACTTGATTTCATGTTTGTTTGGAAAATTGTTTCGAATATGTACCACTTGAAAAAGTAATCGCATAAAAACATTACTCAAATTATTCCAATTCAAGCAATTAGCCTTCATCCACAGGCATTCAAGCAATTTTATTATTTAAGCATTTAACCTCATGGCAAGCATGCTAGACATGGCAACAATCACATTCATGCAATTATGCTAAAGCGAGTAAAGGCCCACCTAGTATTCCAAGCCAAAAAGAGAGAAAGGAGTTAGAACAATGCATGATCCTAACTAATGTAAGATGACTAATGCAACACATGCGATATGTAATCTAAATAGGCTCGGCTACTTAACATGACATGTGAATCAATTTGATAGCATGCGGTCTAAGCACGAATTCAAAGAAGCATTAAACTAATAATACAAGTTAGTATGATGAACCGGGCCTCGGTGCATGCAAAACAAGTAGATGCAAACATGAAGTATGCTAAACAAAACATGATGCCCTAAACTAACCAACATAAGCAGGTAAATAAAATGGAGCAAGACGTGGGGTTGGAAGACATACACATTATTACAACATTGCGCCCTCACACAGGAGGGTCCGAATGAACAAACTAGCTAACTAATTAAAACTAAGCTAATTAATTAACTATTACAAAACGAAATGAATAACTTAGCTACACTACTTAACTAATTATTACAAACTGAATGAAGCTAACTATTCTAGCTAGTTATTACAATAAATTAATCAACTATTCTAGCTAACTAATTATTACAATACAAAATTAAATAACTAGTTTAACTAACTAATTTAATGAATACAACATGAAAAGACTACTAAGCTAGCCATTCTATATATTTCGGCTTGGGAAATGAGGAATGCTTATGCATGCACGGACTTTCCACCCAAAAAAGCCGCTATTTCTGCTGCCAGATGCCTCTGTTGCACAGTAGAACACTTGCACTAATTTCCACCTCAGAACTTGTTCTATTCTGTTTCAAAAGTACACTATTAGATTTTGCACTGGTGGCCGGCAGATGGCCTGCCGTCCACTGATGATGGCCTACCGGCCATTGATGACTGGACTTCCCTGCTATAACAGAGAGCAAACAAAGCAGAGACAAGGTATTCTCAAGGATTTGTTTGCACAATTTACCCCTCCTTGTCATTTGAATAGCTCAAAGGAGTAGTAAGCTTGATTCATAAACTACCAATAGAAGCAATTTCATTGCATGATGGCTTATGAATCAAGTGTGCAAGTTCATTGAATGCAACAAAACAAGACTCTCAAAACCACCTCCCTATCATGAAAGATCAAGGGAAGTAGTTGATAATGAATCTTGAACCGTTTTCATCACTAATGAGTATGAAATGATTCAAGACTCAAGGGTTCAATGTCCGATTGAACCTAAACCAAATTATTATCTTGCATCACTTTTAATAACCAATTTTATTACTCCATTTTAGGTACCTTTCAATTCTTTAGTCAATTAAGTCCAAGGGTGGGCTTTAAGTCCTCAGTGATTAAGAGTGATCACAAATAAGGAAAACATGAAATAAATGCTATCAACTTGACTAGGTTGGTGGCTAAAGCCTAAAACACTAAATCTATGAGAACCATTACACTACAAGCATGCTATACAAAGGATAAATGAAACTAACACATAAAAATAGTCCTAATATACACTAAAATAGTGCTGAAATTGAAGTAAAAATAGCTAAAAGAGTAAGCTAAAATAATGGGAAATTTAAGTTAGTAAACAAGACAAAGGAGGGGTGGCTAACCTCTTCATTTTTGGGACTTCAAAACATAATTTTTAGCCTCTGAAAAACTTTGAAATTCAGTGGTAAAAAGTTGGAAAAAAAGTTAAGGAAGAGATGGGAAACACAAGTGTAAAGGCTTAGAGAACAAGGTTCAAAGAAGGGTGGTTAACCCCTTTACCTTTAATAGCCTTAAACCACAAGCTTCAACCCATAAAAATAGTTGAAAAATAGTTCAAAATCAGCAAGAAAATATAGAAAAGAAGTAGTGCAAAGATGCTCAAAATTATACCTCTTGAAGAGGAATAACACTTTTGTTCACAAACCAACAAGTTGTCACTCTCAAGGCCTGAAATTTAGACTCAATAATCTCAACAAGAAGAGCTCCAATATTGGTTTAGGAAGTCTAGAGAGAGAGTGTATAGGTTGCGAGATAGAGACAGAGAGAGAATTTCAAGAATTTGAGGTTTTGGAATTTTTTGCAACCTTAAACCATCAAGGAAGGTCCCATATATATAGAAAAACAGCCTTCAGATCGAAATTATCATACCTGGAACAGTTGGAGCTTTTGGGGGACAGTTGGCCAAAAATATCTATGTTTTTCACTAGTGGCCGGCAGGCTAGAAGTGTGAATTGCCGGCCACAAATGGTGGCCTACCGGCCACAGAAAACCTATTTCTAGGCCCAACTTCAAATGGGCATATCTCCTTCATTTAGACTTAGTTTTAGGTCATTCTTGAGTCTAAATTGAAGGCCCAAAAGTCTACTTTCCAATGGTGGTAGTCTCATATCTAAATTATAAGTGTGCAAAGAGATATGCCTATTTTAGTAAAAATTGCTCATTTCTATCTTAACCAGATTGATGCTCAACTTCAAACAGCCATATCTCCCTCATTCAGACTCGGCTTTAAGAGATTCTTGAGTCTAAATTGAAACCCCAGAAGTCTACTTTCCAATGGTGGTGGCCTCACAATTAAAGTCTAAGTGCACAAAGAGATAGGTCTGATTTAGTGAAGGCTGCTCAGTTCTCTCTTAACGGTTTAATACCCTCCCTTTCCTCCAATTTTCTTCAACTCCAAACCTATAAAGAAGAGGTTTTTAAAGATTTTTCAAAGAGTTCACCTCTCTTTCATTTATTTCCACTTTGTCCTTGCTCGGTTTACCTAAAGGTGCAACATTTAACGAAATGCGAGCCTTGGAACATCGTAGAAATATTCGAAAAAATATTTTGAAAGAGAGGGTTTTAAAGTCTAAAATAGTTTTGGTCAAAAATGGGTGTAAGGTTGGGATTTAGAAGCTCTTCTTGCTGAAGAAATCGAACGTTTGTACAACATATCTTTCATCATCGAGTGATTAACCTAAGGCATCCAAGTCTTAAGGACAGTCAAAAATGGGGTGTCTATAGTTATATGCCGCCCAACACCTACTAGCATATTCTTGCAGGCTTTCTTTGTTATCCTTTTTTTGTGGTAAGGAATACATCCACTTCTTTTGGTGGTAAGCTATTGGTGATAAAATGTGAGATGAATGTTTGCGGCAATTGCTTCCAGTCACTAATTGATCAGGCTTCCAGTTTATAGTACTAGCAAAGTGTCATCTTGGATAAGATTGAGGAGAACATTTGGCACATGATTGGACCATTATTGCTCCATAATGTCATGGCTTAAGTATAATGCTAAATGTCACTAGTCGGATCTCTTTTGCCATCGTATAGGTTAAACTTTGATGGGATGAACCTCTTCGGTGGGTCGGCATTATCTATCACTCGGGAGAATGGCGAAGCTAGTTCTTTCGTGAAGAGCTTTTTTCGAACGGGCTTAGGATTGCCCCCCTGTTCATCCATCAAGCTAGCTCCTCAAGTCATTCTTCTAGTAATCCTGAGAGTCCTCTTCCAGTGACCTGGCGGTTTCTCTGTGTCTGATCAGGGTGGTTACTAGTTGTTTAACTGGCGGTTCCCTGAGGATTAGTTTTCCTGTGAATTTTGATAGCCTTTATTTGAGTATTAGGTTTACTCTGGACCAAGCATAGTTTTTCTTTGAGGGCTTCGACTTGTGCCACCAACTAATTTATGAGCTGAGCTCGTTGACCTTCATCATCTGGTGGGGAGATTATTTTTTTTGAGCCTTCAGGTGCTACTTTGGAATCATGGTCAAAGTTTAGATTGGTCATATTTTTTATCTGTGCGTTCCCATGATCACTTGGTATCTCTTCCAGAGAAGGATGGATACTCATCTTCTTTATCGTTTCCACAAACGTCACCAATTGTGGAAAGTAAAAATCTTCTTCATAAGAAAAGCATGATGATGATCGTGTCGCATCGCCCGAGGTGTACTCGTGCGCACTAAACAGCTCGGACCCTCAATTTTTTTGATCTAGTCTCACAATGTGAAACATAGGTGAGAGTCCAAATTCGGCAATTTTTATAAAAAAATTCATTTTATTACAAAACCTTTGCCGGATATGTACTACATCACCAGATCTCAGAATCACTACATAATATTTTGAAGAAATTAGGAAACCCGTGACTCGTGCTAAGGCCACTATTTGTTGTAACCGGAGATCTCTCGGTTTGAAACCTTAGGTATAAGAGGGGAACGTCATTAATTAAGCACCCCCCCTCACCCGATCAAAGATTGGCCTCTACTAAATCATGATATAAATTTTATTTACTTTATATGTTCATATTCTGATTTATTTAATAAATCCTAAAATTTACTATGTTAAGCATATAAGTATAGACTATGTCATTTATTTTGGAACAATTTGATTTCCTATATCTTGAAAGTCAAAGAAATTGAGTTTACAAACATGAAAATCAACATCATTCCAAATTAAGTGACACAATCTCCATCCATCGGCATTCATACAATTATATAAAGTAAACAAGTAGCCTCATGATAGGATGCTTAAACATAGTAAAAAAAAATACACAAGCTGGATGCTAAAGCATAAAAACTTACATATTTACCGATGTTCCACGAACAGTTACAAAACAAAGTTAATAAAACATGTATGATCCTAGATTCAAGATTCTAATGCAATACATGCACAAAAATGCAACTAAAAATTCAGCTACTAATATATGGCATGTGAATCATTTCAAGACAAGGGATAGCACATATAATCACATACGAATTAATTAAATCCATAGATGTAAATTTAGCCGAATCAAGAGGCATGAAATTTGAGTGTAAAGCATTAGATATGATGAAAAATAAGGCATGATATTTATTTACATATATAAAAAAAACAAACAAATAAATGAAAAGGGATAGGAAGAAGCGGGACAGGAAATTATTACAACACTAAATATTTGCAATACCGAATAAAAAACGTGAGGTAAGAATTATTACAACAAACGACTATCTAATTTAAACAGAAACTAAATCTAACAAATCAAATATAATATATATATATATATTTGAGAGAAGTGTGTGCGTGGCGATTTTATCCACCACTGCACGAAAAATATATATTATTACACTAGAATGAAAATGAACAATTTGTTTAGATGACTTAGGAGTGACCTTCTAAAGGAGAATGCCACCATAACCAACATCAAAGGCACCAATTTGAATAATTTTGAATGAATTTTCAGTAGGAATACCAAGACAAGGCAAAGTTTTGACATATTTTTTGACTTATTGCACAATAGTAGTATGACTGGGAGATCATGGAGGAGAATTATCCTTCAACCGCTCAAAAAAGGGCTGACAGGTTTTCCTAAGGTCTTGATAGAATTCAGCAATGTAATTAAAAGAGCCTAAAAATCATTGTAACTGAGTTTTGTCTAAAATTTCATTAGGAAACTTAGAAACAAATTCAATAGATCAACTAATTGGAAGAATAGTACTTTGATATATATCATAACCTAAAAATCGGACTTTGGTTTGAAATAACTTAATTTTAGGGGCAGATATGACTAAACCATTATGTTTAATAATCTGGAGGAAAGAGTGAAGATGTTTCCAATGTTCATTTATGGACTTAGAGAAAATAAGAATGTCGTCAATGTAAATGATGGAAAATTGACTAAAGGGATTGAATATTTCATTCATGATGTTTTGAAATTCACTATGTGCATTTTTTAAACCAAAAGACATGACATTCCATTCATAATGACCAAAGGGTGTAGTAAAAACAGTTTTTTACCTATCTTTAGGGTGAATTTGTATTTGCTAAAATCCACTTTTAAGATCAAATTTACTAAAAATGACGGCCTAACGAAGACGTTTAATTAAATATTTTTGATTAAGAATTGGATAGCGTATCCATTCTAAAATTTTGTTTAAAGGTTTACAATTTATGACTAATCGTGGAACACCATGTTCAAGTTCAACATTTTTATTAACATAAAAGGCAGGACAAGACTAAGGTGACTTAATTTTACTAAAGATATTATTTTTAAGTAATTCATTGATTTCTTTTTTACACATTTCGACTAATTCATTATTTATTTGAATGGGACGAGATTTATTAAGAATTTGTCTTTTATAAAAAATTTTAATATAAGAAAGTGTAACTACATGTTTTTTCTTATGCCAGAAAATACTAGGTAAAGTAGAACAGACAGGAGTTTCTAAATGGATTTTGAATTGTTCAATTTTAGAAACAAGAATAGGATTTGTTAATTGAGATTCAACTCTTTTATATTTGACTTCTTTCTTAAGAAACTTAAGTTGTTTGGTTAACCGGTGGATAGATTGGGATATGGAACATTCTTTTAATTAATTTAATTCTTTGATTTCAGGAGGAGATAAGAATTTAAAGGATACTGTTTGACCAAAAGCTTGTGTTGTTATTCCATTATTAGTGGTAGTGAATGGGTATAATAAAAAGATAAATAGTGTTCCTAAAATGACTTTGTCTGTCATATTTCGAACTAAAACAAGTGATGTTTTAAAACAAATATTATTTTGACAAATATGTACTTTAGGTAATTTATGTTTAATATACATTTGACTTCCATTAGCAGAACTTAATTGTTCGCTAGCTTTATGATAATATTTTGTGTGGATTAAACCTTCTTGGATACAATTTAAATCAGCACCGGTATCAATTAGGGCTATGACTTCTATTTCAAAATCATTAATAATAATTTGATTTTCGAATACCATTTTTGAATATTAATTCCATTAATAATATTTAAACAATTACTGCCATCGTGATTATCACTGTTATAATGAGATTTAGTTGATCGATTATCAAAGATGACACGGTTAGGATCGTGATTAGAACTAGATTCATCAGAGGAAGTATCATTACTATTTTGGAAATCATTAAGACTTTTATTGATTTTTAATATTGCAATTTCTTCTTCTACTGATTTGTCTTTAGTTTTTAATTCTTTAATTGTTAATTTAATTTGGTTAATCTCTTTCTGTAAATCTTGTAAGGTTACTTCTTTATGGTAAGCTTTTTTTAATCTTTCTAAAGTAGAAGTTAAACTGATAATTGGTTTATCTTGATGAGGTTTTTTTTTTTATCTTTGTTCATTAGTAAAGATTTTAATTTATTAATATATTTTCTTTTTAAGTCAGGATTGTCTAGTTTACTAATTAATTCAATTAATGAATCTTCTTTTTGCTGGGATTTAGTAAGTACTGTGATTTGTTTACCACAGGTATCATTACATCCTAGTTCAATTGGATCATCATCAGTATTATTGGTGGGAGAATAATAGTCAGAATTATTACTGGATAGATTAGGATCACTTGATGAGGTACTAGATAGATGAGGAGAGTGATTCGGGGTATTAGTTAAGTTGAAGATTTCAAATATTTGACGTTGATTTTCTGCTCATCTTTGACGTTGATTTCAAATATTTGACGTTGATTTTCTACTCATCTTTGATGTTGATTTCAAATATTTGACGTTGATTTTCTGCTCATCTTTGACGTTGATTTTCTTTTGGAAAATTGATTTGGAATCAAAATGCCAAAAATGCACTATTTTGCCAGATCACAGAGTCGCCACCTAAATATTTTTAAAAAATTTAGGAAACCCGACACTCATGCCAAAGGCCACTTATCTGTCATCACCAAAATGTCTCGGCTCGGGAACTTAGGTATGAAAGGGGAAGGTCATAAATTGAGCACCCTACTCACCTGATCAAAGATCGGCCTCTACTAACCGTGATGTGAATCTTATTTTACATTATATGCTCTTGTTCTGATTATTAGGCTAATTTAGTATGTGACGAACACAAGTATAGACTAATTTGCAAAAATTGAAACATTTTGATTCTATGTTTGTTTGAAAATTGTTTTGAGTATGTACCACTTGAAAAAGTGGTCCCATATGTACATTCATCAAATTATCCCAATTTGAACAATTAGCTTTCATCCACAGGCATTCAAACAGATATATCACTTAAGCACTTAGCCTCATAGAAAATATGCTTAATATGGCAACAATCACACACAATGCAACATGCTAAAGCAATAGGTGCTCATCTAGTACTCCAACGCAAGCCAAACAAAGCAAAATAATTAGAAAACATGCATGCACCTAAATAATGCAACATGACTAATGCAACACATGCAATCATGCAAATAACAAGTTCGGCCACTAGCATGGCATTTGATTCAATCCAAGACATGGGATAAAGCATGTATTCAAGCAAAGATTTTAATCTTGACATTGGTTAGAATGATGAGTTGAACTCTTATGTATGCAACACGAATGGATGCAAGTCATGAAAAAAAATGCTAAGGAAACATGATGCTCTATGCTACCATCATAAGAGGAGAAATAAAAGGGAGAAAGAAATGGGGGTTGGAAGACATACACACATTATTACATGTTTTGCCCTCATGCAAGAGGGTTCGAATGGGTGTCCAAGTGTCCGAATTAACTAGCTATTACAAAACTGAATGATTAATGAATAGCTAACTATCTATTACATATCTGAATGAATTCTAACTTAACCAGCTATCTAATATATTACAACAAGAATATTTACAACATTAATTACAACAATGAAATTGCAACAATAATTATTTACAACAATAATAATATAGGCAACAATGAGGCACAGTGATCACATGCATAGCGTCTAGAAATTACTCTGTCTGCCCAGACTTGCTCTGTTTCACCCTTAGCCACTGCCTTCTGTTTCTGCCAGAATTCACTATTTAGCAAACATTAGGGGCCAGCCGGCCCCAAATGAGACCTGGCCCAGTCCAAAAACAACCGGCTGTGCCCTAATTTCATGCCAAAAAATATTTTTGTGCTCTTAAGTAGGAACAGTGCAAACAGAGCCTTTTTAGGCCCTGTTTGTCCCTTCTGCTCTTCTCTATCATGGGTAAGTCAAGAGAAGAACGAATTCGAGTTTGAAACAGACAATGATAGCAAGTTGATTACGTGATGATTTCGGGCACGTTTGGAAAAAAATAAAAAATAAATGCAATGAATGCGACCATCCCTCCCTCCTATCATGAAAATTCAAAAAGGAAGGTAGACACGTATCAAGAGTCATCAAAACATCATGAATTGGTATGTGACGATTCTTGACACGATGGATTCGTCATAACGTCTGGCCGAATCCAACTATTCTAACCCTTTTTCTTTATGTCGGTTTCATTGATTTCAAGCCAACTTTGTTAGTCTTTCCCATTCTTTAGTCCATTTGTCCAAAGTGATAGTTAAGTCCACTAAGTAAGAAGAAACATCAAATGAGAGGCGATTCTTGGCATGAAAGAAAGATTACACCTTGATGATGAACCTCCTTAGAGGTTAAGCCGTTGAGCATAGGTCTCTTTTCCATGCCTTGAATAACCATCAATCTTTTGAGATAACTCTCAAACAAAAGAAAAGAAGAAAAGAGGGAGGGCGAAGAAATTATTACATGAGATTGATTATTAAAGTGAAACTCTTGACATGAAAACCAAGTAAAGTAAAGCTATTAACTCAAATGACTTGGTGTCTAAGGCCTAAACAACCGAAGCCATGAGGACTTACAACACAACAAGCGAAGTATTCAAAGCCTAAATGAATTAAATAAATTAAATCAACCCTAAACAACCCTTAAACATGAAAAAAAAAATAGTAGCTACAAATGTATGAAAGAGCATGAAAAGATAGGTAATAACAAGGAGATACCAAACTAGTAAGGAAGAACAAGGAGAGATGGCTAACCCCTCCACTTTTGAGACTTCAAGCCATGTTTTTTAGCCTTTTTTAAACTCTGAAACTTAGTTTAAAATTCAAATAAAAGCGTGTAAAAACAAGGGTATGAGCTATGGAGTTAGGTGCAAGTAAGGATGTTAATCCTTACTACCTTTGGTAGGTATTCAAACCCAAGTGTCAACAGTTGAAATGGATCCAAAACAGCACAAGAACACAAGAAATAGATAGAGATAGATTGAAATCAAAGCAAAAAACAAAGATGACAAGCTTATACCTCTTGAAGAGAGTAAGCTTTGATTGTTGATCAAACTCAATCCTAGCACACTCTCAAGGTTGAATTATGATTCTTAAGGCTCAACCAAGGCTCCAAGGCTAAGGTTTGAGCGTGTATATGGTGTATATAACTCAAAGATGGCAAGCTTGCTTAAAGATGGCTTGCACAAGAAGGAGGAGCTCTCAAGTGAGTGTATAGGCTCTTTGGAAATTGTTCAACCCTCAAAATAGAGATATGACCTCGTATTTATAGAATTTGAGCAAAATAGGTTGAAAATATCTTCAAAAATAGACAGCCGGCAGGCTCCCGCCTCGAACAGCATTTCTCGTTAACAAGGCACGATTGGCCCCAAATGGCCACGGCCGGCTCCCAATGGGGCACAGCCGGGCCCCAATGTGCTCTCCTGTTCCTCTACTTCAAGCTCAGTGTAGGGTGGCACAATGTACGAAAAGGGACCTCTGAGGTAAGAACCAGGTAAATATGATAGTTTTGGGACTGTTTTCGAGCTTAACCTTGGATTCCTTCCAATCATACACAATGCAACTTTCATCATTGAGTGCACAGGACAAAGCGCCCGAGTCTTGCAGACGGTAAAAAATGGGGTGTCTACAGTTGCCCCTCTTTGACAGAACTCGAAGTCATAAAATGACATGAGTGAATGTCAAAGCCCAAAGACGACCCATTGGACGTGGTTGTAAGACTTGGGCAAGGAAATAAATCAAAATATAATTGGTTGAACCCGAGGGCTGCCTACGTATCCCTTTGCAAGGAATCAAACCTGTGTAGTTTAGGGGCATAACACACAAAGATACTTAAAATGCGATGCATTTTGAAGGTTGGACTTACACGCTACGCGGAGCCCATTACTTTTGTAAAACTCATGCGCATGCAAAACTATGCAATAAGCAATAGCAGAATAACCACACAAATGACCAAACAAATCGTGCCTCACACGGAAAGGAGAAAGGAAACAACAATCCCAAACACGTCTCACATGAGACGAGGATGAAAGATACAAACCAAACCGCATCTCACGCAGAAAGGATGTAAGAAAATGTAAGCCAAACTATGTCTCACGTAGAGAAGAGAAAAGCTCCTAACTGCGTCTCACACAGTGAGGGTGGAGGGTAGTGTGAACAGCAGGAGCACCTGGTGTTTTTAACCGAGTAAATAGCTCCAAGCGTGTCTCACGCAAAAGAAGGGAAGATAGTGTGAACAGCAGGAGCACCTGGTGTTTTTAACCGAGTAAATAGCTCCAAGCGTGTCTCACGCAAAAGAAGGGAAGATGGTGTGAACACCAGGTGCACCTGATATTTTTAACCGAGGGAAAACAACTCCGAGCGTGTCTCACGCGAAAGGAGGAAAGATGGTGTGAACACTAGGGGCACCTGATGTTTTTAACCAAGGAAAAGAACTTCGAGCGTGTCTCACGCGAAAGGAGGAAAAATGGTGTGAACAACAGGAACAACTGTTGTTTTTAACTGAAGGAATCAACCTAACACGTCTCATGCGAGAGGAGGAAAGGTGGTAGTAACGAAGAGTGACGCCCACAAAGATAACCCAAAACAAGGTACAAAACATAAACGTAAATCAAGGTACAAAACATAAACATGACTTTAACGAGACTTCAAATGTGAATTTTCACAAACTAAACAAAGATAGAATCAACACAATCAAAATGATGCTTGAATTATCAATTTGAAAATCAATTTTGCCGATTTGTTTCGAAAATAGGCTTAACATACCCATGAAAGATATAAATTTGAACAATACAAAATGAATAAAGCTCTTCTTCTCTCCTTTTCTATTTTCTCTTTTTCTCTTCTATTTTTTTTCTCTGTTTTTCTTTCCTCTGTTTTTTTTGCTTACCGTTTGTTGTTTTTTTTCTTTTCCTATTTTGTTTTTCTATTTTTTTATTAACCAGATCCGAAGTAAGGCTGCCCAGCACTGAAATAATCAAAACAACACAAGCTGTATTACATTTGGAGTCGGCCGGGCCCAAATGAAGCACGACCGGGCTCCAATAGAGTCAGCTGGGTCATGATAGTGGAAGTGGGACATATTGGTCCTTTCGCGAGCCGCGGTTGTTTTAAACAAACCCAACCCTCATTTCCACACACACACTTACTTGAAACTCCCTCTCCTTTCTCTCTAGATTTCCTTCTCTTGTGTTACCCAACAACCCTTGCAAATTTTTCCCTTGAAACCCTTTTACCCCTCTTCATTTTGAACCGAACAAAATTTATTTTGGTGGAGTTTTGGGTTTTCTCTAGATTTTTCTTAGATTCTCACACATTTACCCACACTTTTCTCTTTTCCCCTTGGATTCCTCACTCTCTCTTTGTTTTCTCTTTCCTAGGGTTTAGACCTTTGGGGGTTTTTTTGGGATTTTTACTTAAACTCACTCAGTCTCTCACTTTTCTTAATTTTTTCCACTTTCTCACTATGGCTAGTGACGAGGTTCCCATCCCCGACCCCATTGTGGGTATTGGTGCCGTCCTAGGTGAGGATATAGAGGCCGAGGATATTCTTAAGTCCGTGCTGTCGCCTCTTGCCTATGATGTGGCCACCTACCAGGCCCACACACACGCTCCGACCCCTGGCGGTATCTTGAGATTCGAGGGTCTTATCCCTGGGATTGACAAGGACATCTTACTGTGGGAGCCCACTGAGCATCTGTCCGCCGACGTCTCCACAGTAAGTCTTTCCTTTGTTTTGCACATATTTTGAATCTCGCAAGCAAATTATCCTTTAATGCCATGCAAAAACTAATGACATTCCCAACCTACAAGTGATAGCCAGGAGGATTGGCGACTATGGATGCATATCCAGCCCCTGACACTGGTATAAGAGGCTTTCTACAGAGGTCCGCACACTAGTCGATGCCGCCGACTTCGGGCCTTTCTGCGTAGGACTGGTACAGATGAGGATAGAGCCATTGCTCTATGGGGCCTTGGTGGAGAGGTGGTGGGACACCATGGACTCGTTCCACTTCTCATCGATTGGGGAGTTGACTTTAACCCCATATGACTTCTTGATGCTCACTGGCCTACGGGTCGGGGTTAGCGGCCCGATCCCATTCGATCCTGATATGACGCAGTGGCGAGCTGCACAACTTCAGCTTCTCAAGGTGATTCCAGATGCTACTGGCCACGGGATGGTTCGGTATAGTTTGCTCCTAGATCACTTCACCGACCTTCAGCCAGTCACCCCGAAGGAGGTTACTCAATATGCCCACAGGTTCTTCATGTATCTCTTCGGTACTACCCTGTTTGCGAATAGGGAGAATACCATGGGGCTGTACATCTTGGGAGCACTGGTGCATCTGCCACGGGTAGCGGAGTATGATTGGGGTGGTGCCAGCCTGGCCACCCTGTATTACTACATGAGCTCCGTATCCCACCGCATGGTAGATTTACTTGGCAGCTACTGGAGGGTTTAAAAGGTACACCTCATACTTACTTTTCAGTTCCGCTTTGCATTCCCTGCTTATACCTGCTTTGCATTTTCTGTTTATATCTGCTCATCTACTTCACTTATCTTTCTCTTTTTGCAGCTAGAGGTTTGCACATATTTCATTTCTTTGGCTCCGGTCCCAGTAAGGCCGATTGAGTTGTCAGTACTCCACTCTCGGTACTATAACTCCCCGATTCGAGCGGCGTCGCCACGTAGACCAAAACTTCCCTTACTTTTGCCACTTCTTTGACACCTTCATGGCAGATAAAGTATCAAAATCTCTAGTATTACTCTTTTACTGTTGTTTCCATACTACTGTTTCCATATTGTTGTTCAACCCGAGATACCTGATTCTTGCCTTGCATTTTCTGTTCACAGGTTGACTGGCACCCTTGGGTGGGCATCCCTCTAGCGTCGAAGGTGACTTACGCTGCTGCATGGGAGGCCTTCACCATGCAAATCCTATTTGAGGGCCTTTTCGACAGGACATACTATTTGGGAAAGCGATTCATTCGCCAGACCCGGGGCCAGGCTGATCTTGACGTCCCATATCTTCCTCCTCTAGGCATGAGGATAGCTGACCTCCAAGATGAGCCCTTGATCGATCACCTCATGTAAGGAGAGGACGGTGACTAATACAATGGGGCCGGCGACTTCACTGCCTTCTTACAGACTCAGGTGATGGCGCCTCTTACCCAGGGTGTGATTCGCGCCATTCCTAAGGTTGCTGCTGTTGCTGCTGCTGCTGCTGAAGGAGTTCCTGCTGTAGCTCCCGTCTCTAGGCTTCTAGTGATTCCTACTGAGGTTGTATATATGTGAGTAGATTGGGTGATTAAGCAGTTCCCCCTTGAGCACATTAAGGAGAGGGATCGCAGGCTGGTGATCGCTTCCGGCGTCGAGCAAGTACACACTTCTCCATATGTCTGCCCACTGTATTTTCTCATTTTCTGCCTACTGTGCACCATTATCTTGTTTCATATTCTCAAATCTTTCCTCTTTTGCAAGTGCTTGCGGGGTATGTGGATGACCTCCTCCGGACAGTTGACAGACTGTTTCTGATGGTGAGGATGAGAAAAACTACTCTAGCCACCTATGGGATCAAGGTACACTTTGCCCCTAGTTTACGATCATTACAATCTCGCTAATAATTCAGTTGGTCTTTTTTGATATCTGTACTCTTTTTCAGCTTGAGCTAGCACCAGTTACTCCTGTAAGACCTCCTCCAGCTATGAGACGGAGACGGGGCCCAGTGAGGGGTAGATGAGGGGCTAATTGAAGGAGAGGCCGAGTGAGACATCACTTACCCTCCGAGGAGTCCTTTGATGAGTACACAACCCTCGAGAAGGAGGAGGAGGAGGTCGACATGTAGCCTAGCACCCCCAGTGATAACAGTGATGCACCTCCTACATAGCCGATGAGGAAAAGAGCTAGGATGGGTTGCTGATTCTCTTTGCTTTTCTTTTGCTTTGTAGTTAAGAACTATGTACCTTCAGATAGACCTATGTATGTTATTTTTGAAGACTTTTCTTTTGTTTTTGGTCTTTGTAAAACAATGATCTGGGTTGGACCCGCCAGTTAATGAAAAGAATATTTCGGACGATTTCTCTCCAGAATATGTGATGAATGGCACAACATTTGCATGGTAACTTCGTACAAGACTTTAAAACTATGAATACTTGCTCTTGCATTCATTCTTGAATTGGATAACAACCTACAACCGGACAAAGTGTAAAATACAACTCGATAACAGGAAAACGAAATGAAAATAACTCAAAAATACTAAAAAACACTTGATACACACAAAACAAGACTCAAAATATAGCCGTAGTACACCAAAGCAAAAGCCAATCTTTTTTGTCACCTGCTCGGCCTGGGCCAACATTTAGACCCGGCTGGGTCCAAATGGGCACAGACGGGCTTCAATGAGGCACAGTCGGGTGTAGCTTGCTTTTCGTGCTCCTTTCGGATACGATTAGCCCTACAGTTCAGACTCCCGTGATTTTGAATCTAATTTCACAAGTGCAATATGAAATAAAGAAACACAAATGAGTCCAAATCTGGCAAATCTTTTTGGAAAATTGACATTTGAATCAAATGCCAAAAATGGATTGCTTTGCCAGATTACAGAGTTGCCGTCTAAATATTTTTAGAAAATTTAGGAAACTTGAGACTCGTGCCTAAGGCCATTTATCTATCATCACGAAAGTGTCTCGGCTTGGGAACTTAGGTACGAGAGGGGAAGGTTATGAATTGGGCACCCCACTTGCCCGATCAAAGATCGGCCTCTACGAATCATGATGTGATTTCTATTTACATTATATACTCTTGTTCCGGTTATTAGGCTATCTTTACTATGTGATGCATGCAAGTATAGACTAATTTACAAAAATTGGAACACTTCAATTTTATGTTTTTTTGAAAATTGTTTCGAATATGCACCACTTGAAAAAGTGATCTCATATGTACATTACTCAAATTATTCCAATTTATATAATTAGCCTTCATCCACGGGCATTCAAACAGGTATATCATTTAATCACTTAGCCTCATGGAATCATGCTTGATATGGCAACACAGACATACAATGCAATATGCTAAAGCAATAAGTGCTCACCTAGTACTCCAAGGTAAGCCAAACAAAGCACAATAATTAGCAAACATGCATGCTCTTAAACAATGCAATATGACTAATGTGACGCACACATTACGTAATTTTTAACAGGCTCGGCCATGAGCATGGTACATGAGCCAATTCAAGATATGCGATAAATCACGTTTTCAAATAATGAATTTGAAATGGACATTGATTATGATGAGCCAAACCCAAATGTATATGAGACAAGTGTATGCAAACATGGGAATGCTAAATAAACATGATGCGGCCATTATAAGTAGGTAAATAAAAGGGAGAAAGAAATAGGGGTTGGAAGACATACACAGTTATTACATATTTGCCCTCGTGCAAGAGGGTTCGAATGAATGTCCAAGTGTCCGAAATAAACTAACTATTACAAACCCGAATGAAGGACTTAAGCTAATGAATACTAAATTAACTAAACTAAATACTTTATTACAAATTCGGATATATGCTAAATAAATAAATAACTAACTATCTAATTTATTACAACAAGGACATTATGATAATAATAATTACAACAATAATTACAACAAGAATATTTACAATAATAATATGAAAACAAGCAACAATAAGAATGCACAATGATCGTACGCACAGTGTTCAGAAACTACTCTGTCTGCCCAGACTGCTCTGCCTCACCCTCAGCCATACCCCTCTATTTTTGCCAAAAAGTCTTTGCTTACGAAACATAGGGAGCCGGCTGGCCCTAAATGAGATCCGACTGGGCCAAAACAGTGCCAGCCGGCACTAAATTCTATGCCAAAAAGTGTTTTGTGCTCTGAGGTGAAAACAGTGCAAATAGAGCCTTTCTAGGCCCTGCTTGTCCCTTCTGCCCCTCTCTGTCATGTAAACCTCAAGAGAAGAACAAATTCGCACTCAAAACCATCAATTAGCACAAGTTGATGGCTTGATGATCTCGAGCATTTTGGACAAAATTGATAAATGTGATGAAAGACCACCCTTCCCTTCTGTCATGAAAACTCAAAGAGAGAAGTAGACACGCTCTAAGTTTTATCAACGAATCATGAATTGATATGTGACAATTCTCGGAACGATGGAATCGGCATAACGTCTGGCCGAATCCAACCAACACTAACATTTATGTCGGTTTAGTTCATGTTAAGCCAATTTCATTAGTCTTTGCCATTCTTTAATCAGTTTGTCCAAGGTGATATTTAAGTCCACTAAATGAAAAGATATGTCAAACGAGAAGTGATCCCTAGCATGAAAGAGAGGTTATGCCTTGACGATGAACCTCCGAAGAGATTAAGCCATTGAGCATAGATCTCTTCTCATGCCTTGAACAACAAGCACTTGTTTGAAATAGCTCTCGAAAAAAAAAAAAAAAAAAGAGAAAAAAAAAGAAGGGAAGGTGCAAAAATGATTATGCGAAGTTGATTATTTAAAATGACGCTCTTCGCATGAAAACTAAGTAAATAAAGCTATCAACTCAAATGACTCGGTGTCTAAGGCCTAAATAACCGAAGCCATGAGGACTTACAATACAACAAGTATGATATTCAAAGCATAAACTATTTAAATGAATTAAACCACCCATAACAACCCCTAAAATGTAAAAAACAATAGCTAAAAGCAAGAACAAGTAAGTAAAAAGAGTAGAGAAAAATTTATGGAACAAAGCCTAAGGAGGGGTGGCTAACCCCTCCACTTTTTGCAATTTTAAATCACATATTTCAGCCCCAAAATAGTCCAAGAACAGTGGCTAAAAGTGTGTTTAAAGAGCACAAAAAGATAGACAAAAGCAAGAGATATAAAGCTAGTACGCAAAATCAAGGAGAGATGGCTAACCCCTCCACCTTTGAGACTTTTAAACCATGTTTTTCAGCCTTTTTAAATTCTGAAAATCAGTGTAAAAACCAAAGAAAATAGTGCAAAAACAAAGGGTATGAGCTATGGGATAAGGTGCAAGAAAGAGTGTTAAGCCTCTCTACCTTTGGTAGCTTTTTAACCAGAAGTTCCAACACAGGGAATGAATCCAAAATAGTAGGAAAACACAAGAAAAAGATAGAAAAAGATTAAAATAAAAGCAAGGAAAAAGGGAGAAGTATATACCTCTTGAAAGAGAGGATGCTTCTTAGTTGAGAAACTTGATTCCAACACCTTCAATTCTATGAAATCTGGTTTGAAATTCTAGGAAAAAGCTTCAAGAACAAGCTCTAATGGTGTATGTATTGTGTATGTATAGCTAAAGAAGGTTTGAGGATGAAGAAAGGTGTTGAAGATGAAAGGGGGCCTTTTTAGCTCTTTAAAGCTTGTGAAAATTTTGCTAACCTTAAAATTTGAATGCAGGGGCTCTATTTATAGAGTTTGATCCAATTTGGTTGAAAATATCTTCAAAAAAGGCCAGCTGTCTGTTTGGCGCCATTGTGAGCCGGCCGGCACTATTTAGAGTCGGCCAGCTCCCAAAACATACAGTCGGATGCAAAAATGAAAGGCCAGGTCTAAAAAGGCATTCTGGACAAATTTTCATAGAAAGCCGGCCGGCACTAAATGAGCCATGGCCGGATCTAAATGGAGTCGGCTGGCTCCAAAAATCTACATTCAGACCCAATTTCAAATGGGCATATCTCTCTCATCTGGACTCGGTTTTAGGTGATTCTTGAGTCTAAATTGAAGCTTTGAAAGTCTACTTGTCAATGGTAGTGGCCTCACATCTAAATTCTGATTATGCAAAGAGATATGCCTAATTTAGTGAAGGCTAGTCATTCTTTCTCAACGGCTTGATGCTCAACTTCTTCCTAAACTAGTTTTCTTCCTTCCCTCCCCTCCTATTTCCTTCAACTCCAAACCTATAAATAAGATGTTTTTAAATATTTTTTAAATAGTTCACCTCTTTTCCATTTATTTCCACTTTGTCCTTACTCGATTTACCGAAAAGTGTAATATTTTAAATGAAATGCGAGCCTTGGAACATCATAGAAACATTTGGAAAAATATTTTGAAAAAGAGGGTTTTAAGGTTTAAAATGGTTTTGGTCAAAATGGGGTGCAAGGTTTGGGATTAGAGCTTGAATCCAAATTTTTTTGCTGAGAATTCAAAAGATTGCACAGTGTAACTTTCATCATCGAGTGTTTGGAATGAAGCGCCCAAGTCTTAAAGGCGGTCAAAAATGGGGTGTCTATAGTTGCTCCTATTTGACAAAGCTCGAATAGTCATGAAATAATGTGAGTGAATGTCAAAGCCCAAAGATGACTCATTTTGACGAGACCGTAAGACTTGGGCAAACAAACAAAATGCAGATGCAATTGGTTGAACCTGAGGGTTGCCTTGTAAGGAACCAAATCGGCTTAGTTTAGGGGCAGGATGTAAAATGATACACAATATAACAAAATAATCAAATGATATACAATGTAAGCAATCTAAGCCACAAGCAATGCTTACTACACAAATATCATAAAGGAATGGAGATGCAAATCAAACTATGTTTTATATAGAAAAGAAGTGTGGGCACGAGCCAAACGACGCCTAACACAGGCTAAGTGCCTACATCCTCAATACTGGCCTCAACGTAGCATGGATGCTTACACATAACATAACCATGTTTTAACGTGAAAAGTGCAAACACCTGCAAAACTATGTTTTTTTCGTAGAAAGAGAAAGAGTACAAGTAATTGGGTGGTATGATATAAGTGAGGAATGATCTGCTAGGGAAAGATAATGATCCTAAATGTTGAATGCAACAAGACAAAGCACAATGCAATAGATGCAATGGTTGAAGTGAATAAGGGGTGCAGATCGAACCACGTCTTACCTAGAAAATGCATGGACATAAACCAAGCCATGTCTAACACAACAAAGGTGCCGACTCTCAATATTGGCCTCAGCGCAGCATGGGTAATTACACATGACAGAACCATATTTCAACAAGGGAAAGATATGAGCATATGCCAAACTAAGCTTAACATGGAAAGGATGTAAGCGATAAAATGATATGATGTAGTGGATGTAATGGACAATGGGATAGATGCACGCGATAGATGTTATATGCATTGCGTAGATGCTGCAATAGAGGAAATAGATAATAAAATGTAGCAAGTGGGAAGTGAAAGTACCTTACAGGGGTAATTGGGAATGACTCACCTTATGCTGCTGGGGATCTTTCTCTTCTTCTTGGTTTTAAGACTTCTTCCTGCATCTTGCGCTTCCAAACCACGGGTATTGCTTTTCTCCTTGGCTATGTTTGCAATTTTCCTTATTCTCCAACAAGAAGACATACTAGGTTGGTTCAGTATCCATAATTGAGGCGTGTACAAGCTACCTCAACCTATGGGGTTGCCATACAGATTTCAAGCTGATGATACACCCCTAGGTATTTGAACCAGGCTTTAGTCTCAGAAATTCTAAACTTTTGCGTTTTAGGCATTGCTATTCGAACTCTAGTTTCCACCATCTTAGTTGGTCTCCTAGGAACTCACTACAAACACAATCAGGTGGCTATACCAGTGTGATAACCTAACCCGTACTATGTTAAATTATCTATGTGATTATGTGTTTAATAAGAATTTGCAAGTTTAAGTATGGGAAATATGTGAATTTGGAAAAAAAATATCTGTTAAAAGTGGGAATATCTGTTGCAATTGAAACTTTGAACTGAAATTGAAGGCCTTAGAGGCGCGATAAACAAAAACCGACTTCATATCTATGATTAGCATGATTTATAGAGCTCACGGTAAAATTTTGAAAAATTACAATTCGTAATGATTAAATAATGTTTTGTGAGTTGGGTCATATATGTATGTTTTTCCTATTGTTCTTCATGGTTACCTGAGAGCCCTAGAGTGTGAGTTACAGAGAGAAGAAGATGAGAAAGCTAAGGATTTGAAGGAAATCAAGGGGTAAACCATAGATTTGAGCTAAGGTATGGGAAATTACTTACAAACTTTGATTCCAACTCATCTTTGTCAAGAAATCAAGAAGAAATTAGGGATTTCTTAACTAATCAAAATGCCAAAATGGACTGCTAATACCCCGAAGAAAATCAATTACAAAATCAACGTCAAAGGCCACTTATCTGTCATCTTTGACGTTGATTTTCTTAACTTCGTTGATTTCCATCGTTGATTTTCTTCAGTAATGTGAAATTGGTTAAGTTTGATTCAACTTCATCAATCGACTCTACCGTTAGCTACCTCACCATATCTTCACTCTCGGGAGGCCTTTGAAGACTCTGCCTCAGCATTGGCAGAGCTTCTGAAAGAGATTACTCCCCGCCGACTATCAAATATAGAGCACTAAGGAGCCCCGAATCGGGCTGCTGAGGTCGCCTACCATTTCAGTTTCTTGTTTTATTTTTTCAAGTTGCTAATCTCTTTTTGAGCATCCTTGCACATACGCTAGAGCAAGAAGAATTGGACATTTAATTGATGTACTTCACTCGTCTAATCTTGCAGCCGGTGGGACAAATTGGAGACCGTGGTCATGGTCTCCACACAGGACTTCAATGTGAAGTGGTTGGCATCAATATCAGACTGCGTTGACATCAGTTTCTCGACTAATAGCACAAGAAAGCTGAGAACAAGGGTAGGGGAACTCTATCGAGACTTAGAGGAGCTAGTAAGTTTGATTGAGGAATCGTTAAGGTCAGAGAAGAGAGTAAGAGGACAATGAGAAGAGGCCATGTCAGAATAGAGTAATGCTGCTAAAGAGAGAATTGGCAGAGTAATGGCAGAGAGAGTTTATAGCTTTCCGCTCTGTTTTTCTCACATGCCTCAGTTTAAGAAGAAGTTAGAAGAGAAGAAAAAGCCATAAGAAGAGGGATTGTCGAGGCAATCTTTGACAAATGAGGCCGGTCCAGCTACTGTTGGTCAGGCGCGCCATGATTGTTGAAATTGCACAGTAGACACGGCGCTCGGCACAGATGAACGAGGGAGAGAGAGAGAGAGAGAGAGAGAGAGAGAGAGAGAGAGAGAGGAGTGTATATATCTATATATTTTTGTATATATTCTGTATGTATATATTTGTGTATCTGTATCCGCATGTCTGTGTATGTATATGTCTGTATGTTTGTATATATATATGTATATGTACGTGATACATATTTTGTATATTGTTTGTATCTGTATATGTATATAAATGTTGAAAACAAAAAAAATCAAAAAAAAAATTTCAATAAAAATAAAAAAAATTCAAAAAGAAAAAGAAAAAATTCAAAAGGAAATTTTGAAAGAAATTTGCAAAAAAAAAAAATCAAAAAGACATTTTCAAAAACAAAAGAAAAAAAACGTTTGGAAAAGGAAAAAAAAATCATTTTATCTGTTGTGCATTCGTCATATCATATCCATCATATTGTGTGTCTCACATTGCCCTTTCATGTTTTTGCATTCATTATCACACTTTGTAGACATCCCATTTTTGACCGCCCACAAGACTTGAGCACTTTGTCCTGTGCACTCGATGATGAAAGTTGCATTGTATATGATTCGAAGGAATCCGAGGTTGAGCTCGGAAACAGTCCCAAAACTATCATATTTACCGGGTTCTTACCTCAAAGGTCCCTTTTTGTACATTGTGCCACCCTACACCGAGCTTGAAGCAGAGGAACAGGGGAGTACATTGGGGCTCGGCCGTGCCCTATTGGGAGCCGGCTGTGCTTTGTTAGTGATAAACACTGTTTTGGGTGGAAGCCCGCCAATTGTTTATTTTTGAAGATATTTTCGACCTATTTTGCTCAAATTCTATAAATATGAGGTCATATCTCTGTTTTGAGGGTTGAACAATTTCCAAAGAGCCTATACACTCACTTGAGAGCTCATTCTTCTTGTGTAAGCCATCTTTGAGTTATATCTATACACCATATACACCCTCAAACCTTAACCTTGTAGCTTTGGTTGAGCCTTGAGAATCATAATTCAACCTTGAGAGTGTGCTAGGATTGAGTTTGATCAACAACCAAAGCTTACTCTCTTCAAGAGGTATAAGCTTGTCATCTTTGTTTTTGCTTTCATTTCAATCTATCTCTATCTATTTCTTGTGTTCTTGTGCTATTTTGGATCCATTTCAAGTGTTGAAACTTGGGTTTGAATAGCTACCAAAGGTAGTAAAGATTAACATTCTTACTTGCACCTAACTCCATAGCTCATATCGCTTTCTTTGACTTTTAAACAGATTTTCAGAGTTTAAAAAAGGCTAAAAAACAAGGTTTGAAGTCTCAAAGTGGAGGGGTTAGCCACCTCTCCTTGTTCTTGTTTACTAGTTTGATATGTCTTTGTTATTACATATCTTTTTGTGCTCTTTCATACACTTGTAGCTACTTTCTTTTCTTTTTTTTTCATGTTTAGGGGCTGTTTAGGGTTGATTTAATTTATTTAATTCGTTTAGGCTTTGAATACTTCGCTTGTTGTGTTGTAAGTCCTCATGATTTCAGTTGTTTAGGTCTTAGACACCAAGTCATTTGAGTTGATAGCTTTACTTTGCTTGGTTTTCATGTCAAGAGTCTCACTCTAATAATTAATCTCGTGTAATAATTTATGCGCCCCCCCTCTTTTCTTCTTTCTTTTGTTTGAGAGTTATCTCAAAAGATTGATGGTTAGTCAAGGCATGGGAAAGAGAACTATGCTCAGTGGCTTAACCTCTACGGAGGTTCATCGTCAAGGTGTAGTCTCTCTTTCATGCCAAGAATCGCCTCTCATTTGATATTTCTTCTCACTTAGTGGACTTAACTATCACTTTGGACAAATGGACTAAATAATGGGAAAGACTAACAAAATTAGCTTAAAATCAATGAAACCGACATAAAGAAAAAAGGTTAGAATAGTTGGATTCGGCCGGATGTCAAGAATCGTCACATACCAATTCATGATGTTTTGATGACTCTTGAATTTATTAATTTTTTGTCCAAACGTGCCCGAAATCATCAAGCAATCAACTTGCTATCATTGGCAGCTTCGGACTAGAATTCATTCTTCTCTTGACTTCCCCATGACAGAGAAGAGCAGAAGGGACAAACAGGGCCTAGAAAGGCTCTGTCTGCACTATTCTCACCTTAGAGCACAAAAATATTTTTTGGCATGAAATTATGGCACAGTCGATTGTTTTTGGACCGAGCCAGGTCTCTTTTGGGGCCAGTTGGCCCCAATGTTTGGTAAACAGTGAATTCTGGCAGAAACAAAAAGCAGTAGCTGAAGGTGAAACAGAGCAAGTCTAGGTAGACAAAGCAGTTTCTAGACACTGTGCATGCGATTATTGTGCCTCATTGTTGCTTGTATTATTATTGTTGTAAATAATTATTGTTCCAATTTCATTGTTGTAATTAGTGTTGTAAATATCCTTGTTGTAATACATTAGATAGCTGGTTAAGTTAGAATTCATTCGGATATGTAATAGATAGTTAGATATTCATTAATCATTCGGTTTTGTAATAGTTAGTTAATTCGGACACTTGGACACTGTAGACACCCCATTTTTGACCGCCCTTAAGACTTGGGCATTACTGATGGTTTGCTCGGTGTTGAAAGATGTGCAGGGCACAGGTCCGGTTTCTTCAGCAAGGAGAGGGGCAAGTCTTTCAAAACACTTTGTTTAGAGGTTTGGAATTGAAGAAAAGAGGAGAAGAGGGAAGAAAACAGGTTGAAGAAGAAGATCGGCAAAGATCTGGGTAGAAGGGAGTCGAGCAGCCCTCGCTAAATCAGGCTTATTCAATTGCATACTTGGATTTGAGCTATGAGGTTACCACCATTGGAAAGAAGACTTCCGGGGCTTCACTTTTCATTCAAGAATCTCCTAGAGCCAAGTCAGGGTGGAGGAGATATGATTGGTTGAAGCTGGGCATCATCCCGGTTGGATAGAGTCTGCGCGACTTCACGGAAAAGGGCATAACTTTTTTCATAGGAGGAATTTTGATGCAAGGTTTGTGCCATTGGAAAGCTAACTTCCGGGGCTTCAATTTGCATACCCACCGGCCATTTTGTGACCTCAGAATCATCTATCGGCACTCTATTTAGCCGACCAGCACTTTATTTTGGCCAACGATCAAATTTTCTGGCCGGTTTGCACCCTTTGCACCCTCCAAGCCGGGTGCATACCAGCTGTGCCAGCTGGGATGCACAGAACCAGCTCCACGTGCATATATATAGCCATTTTGCACCCTTGTGAGCCCTTTGAACCCTCTAAGCTTCTAGAAGGTGACCCTTTAGCCAAAGCTTCTTGGAGAAGCTTGGCCAGCTGTCTTAGCTTCTCCAAGAAGCCTAGACTCTTTTGCACCCCCCCTTGAACCTTTCTCTTTGCTTAGCCCTTAAGATAAGTGCTTTCCTTGCCTTATATAAGCACCACTCCTTCTCCTTTGTCTAGGGTTGGTGGTTTTGGAACAAAAAACCAGAGGATATACATATATTCTGATATAGATACATATATCCCACCTCCCTCTCTATATCTATCCCATCCAAGCCTCCAAATACCCTTGTTCTTGGGCCATTCCTTCACCAACCCATAGCACAACACCACCACTTCCATTTCCAGCCACTTGGAGGCCATTTGCAGAGCTTAGGAGCACCTAAACTTGGATCAAAACCTGCTGGTTTGCTGGTCTTCAAGGGTAAGTCCTTATCTCCCCTTTTGAAGCTTTATTTTGCATAATATCGAAGCCATAGTCGCTTGCATTGTTGGGCTCCGACCTAAACTTAAAATAGTCTTATTTTGAGGTCCTCTTCATGTTTGATTGAGGACCTCTTGCTGTTTGAGGAAAGTGTCTAGCACTTCCTTCAATAGCCCTCTTTATGCCATGTTTCTTGCATAGTGTATTTGGCTTGTGTACAATCTGTTTCAGAGCATGATGTAAACTGTAAGTAGGCTCATTTTGAGCCCTTCTTCAACATTGAAGAAGGGCTCAACCCTGTTTGGGACCCCTATCTTGCACTTGCTTCATAATCTCTTCTATTTACCGTAATCTTGCATGCTTTGTTAGCCTATCTTACTTCTGTTTTTAGGCCATGATCAGAACTGAAAATAGCCATATTTTGACCCCCTGGACATATCTTATCAAGGGTCTTTGGCTGTTTGGTGAATGCTTTGTATACCTCATGTTATAGCCTCTTGTTGGCCTATTTCTTGCATTGCATTTTTAGCATGTTTGCATATTGATTTGGGGGCTGTCATCTACTGTGAGTAGTCATATTTTTGGTCCCTAATCAGTATTGTAGAAGGGACTTTTCCTGTTTGAGCATTGCATCTATCATTTGCCTCATTACCTCCCTTGAGGAGCCATTTTTGCATGCCATGTTAGTCCCACTTGTGCTTACTGTCTTGCCATGCTTTGTACTATGAACATGCTTATTTTGGGGCTGTCTAGCTGCTGTATTCATACTTCATGTTCATATCTTGCATATTTGATATAGCCATAAGCCATTTCATGTACCTAGTTTTGCATTTCGGGAGCGATTCCATGCATTTGGTTCCATTTCGCCATGTTTCGGGGCTGTTTTGCCCCTCATTTTGCTGCTGAAATTTGCATGTTTTGTATGCCATATTCCATGTTATGCCATGTCTCATTAGAGTGCCATTTCGTGCCGTAGGCGCGGTCCTCGGTTTGCGTGCCCGTGTGCATGCATTTCGAGGCATCTCATTTTCATCTAACGGCCTCTTATGTGGGTGTGGCTGAGGCTCTCTCATGTTAGTGTAAGTCCATATTGCATTGCGTATGCCATTTCCTCGGTTTGCGTGCCCGTGTGCACGCATTTTGAGGCATCTCATTTTCATCTCATGGCCACTGATTTTGGCATGCTTGCGAGCTATCCATGTTAGTTTAAGCCCATCGTTGCATTTTGTTGCATACCATGTTTGTTTACATGTTTAGGTTGCGCGCCTAGCATACATTGTTCATTTACATGCCCATGTTGCATTGCATTGGCATGCATGCCTTGCCTCTTGATCAAGTGATAGAGGTTGGGCTTTATGTGTTTGTTTGGTTTGCATGACATTTGATATCAAAGTTGCTAGCTTGGCTTTCGGGTCATCATGCATTGAAATGCGTGATTGATGGCCCGGGGGTCGAGGGCCATGCTCCCTTGAGCCCATTGCATGATAGGGAGTGTGTCCGTGCATACATTTGTCCCAAAATCCCACACCATGTGCTACTGTTTTGCTGCTGCTGTCAAAACTGTCTCCTGCAGGAATTTAGTGCCGACCGGCAGTCTTTAGTGCCGACCGGCAGACTTTCTGTGCCGATAACTTCAAGCGCAGCCGGTGGCCACACCCTTCAGCCGGTGATTTCTCCCTTCAACCGGTGGTGATCTTCAGTGTGTGTAGAAGCTTCCCCAGGACTTTGGCAATTTTCCAGAGAAGCAGGACAGTAAAACAGAGGCAGCAGTGGTGCGGTGTGGGGCTTTCCGGGCAAGTTGGATCGAGCATGCATTGTTCACGCATCCCGAGGTAGGGCTGAGGCCCCCTTTCTTTTATTTACTTGATTTAATTTTTGTAATTAGAATTTTGTAATAATTTATTCATTTATTCTTTGGACTGTATTATTCTTTTGGTCCCTCCGAGTGAGGGCGCATTTGTAATAAGTGTGTGTGGGTGTGTGCATGTCTTCCAACCTCCATTTCTTTCTTCCCTTTTATTTACTTGCTTTGATGGTTAGTATTAGGGCACGTTTATTTTAGCATACCTTATGCTATGCATGCGTGCATCCATGCATTTGTTTACATGCACCGGGCTCGGTACATCATACAAACTGCATTGTATTTTCAATTCCAAATTGAATACGTATTATTTGATTGCATCTCACACGTCATTCTAGGATAGCCGAGCCTGCCTAGATTACATCTTTGCATGTGTTGCATTAGACATTTCAGTATGCTTAGGTCCATGCATGGATTTCTAACGAGCTTCTGTTTTGGCTTGGAGTACTAGGTGAGCTTTTATGCTTTAGCATATCGTATGAGTGTGAATGTTGCCATAATAGCATGATTACCATGAGGCTAGCTACTTATGTGATATAACCGCTTGAATGCCTGTGGATGGAGGTCAAATTACCTAAATTGGGACAATGCATTAAAACTGTGAGTTTTAAAGCCCACTAGATAGTGGCAAAACTGTCTTTTCTAAAGCCCACTTGAGGGTGGCAAAACCTGCATTTTAGCCTACTTGCGAGTAGCAAACCATTTTCAAAATGAACATGCGATGTTTTATTCCAATTTAGGCAATTTGGTCTATACTTGTTTGCTGTGCGCAAAACATAGTAATTCTAGGCTAATAACCAGAATAAGAACATGTAATGTTTTCAAAATCGGATATCACGGTTAGTAGAGGCCGGTTTTCGGACCGGGCGAAAAGGGGTGCTCATAGCTGACCTTCCCCGATCGTACCCAAGCTCCCGAGCCAAGTTCACTTTGGTGATTACAGACACATGGCCTTCGGTACCGAGTTAGGGTTTCCCAAATTTCCCATTTTAAAAAAATATTTAGGTGGCGACTCTGTAATCTGCAAAGCAGTCCATGTTTGGCACTTCTTTTCAAAAATCAGTTTTTCTTCAAAACGATTTGCCAGAGTTGGACTCTTTGGTTCAAGATTAAGAACCGTAACATTTGAGTCCTTTGAACTGTAGTGACCCAATATCGAACCAGAATGGGGGGGAGTCGCACCCTCGCCCGGGATGCGTTCGGGGACGTCTACAGTTTTTGGCGACTTTGCTGGGGATTTTAGAGAGCTTGACTCGAACTCGTGACATCCTGTTTTGATTTCATTTATGTGTCTCTTTGCATTGCATGTGCATTGGTGCGCCTAGGACACCGTGTTGGCCATCTGCTATTCCTGAGCGGTTTGCCGGAGGCTTGTCTTGTCAAGGCATGTCCATAAGGCTGACCGGTTGCGGGCTCTGCCAGTATGGGAACACAAACCCCGGTTTTACCGGGGCACCCTTTTTGACCATTCGACCTAGTGCATATCGAAATCCGTAGTGACCATTCCAAACTAGGACAGGTTGCTCACCCGACATTAGGTTGTTTGAAACCGCTGCGTGCGTAGTGAAACCCTAGCTCCTGACAAAATAGGACAGGGAAACCCTACCCCAACATAGGGGTGTTTTGGCTCTCTTTTACTTGCTATGTGCTTTTAGAGTGTATCTCTACAGGGAATGCATATACCAGTTTGCGAGTCTGGGTATCCGGCCTGAGGGCACCAGTATCAGTGTTTTTGAGAATCAGTTATATCTGCGGGTATCAGATTCAGATTTGGGGCAGTGATTTCAGGGAACAGTGATCAGTAATAGAATACAGTCGTTCAGCTTTGCTCATATCCGTTCCAGTGAAGTTGAGTTGAGATGCTGTCTGTTTTCTCTTTTGCTAGGTAGTCTGGGAACCATAGCTTCAGAAGGCTCCGATATCCTCCGAGGTTCATTGGATTTGTGCTGATAGACTTTGTCAGGTCAGAGACTCAGTTCAAGGGTAATCAGGGCCAGAGAAGGCTAGTCAGGCACAGACCACCAGTACAACAGCTACCAGATCAGTGATCTTTGAGCAGTTGGGTAGAGATTTCCGAACTTACAGCAGGCACAGATATACCGGTTACTTAGTTAGACCAGGACAATATGTCGAGTCTGGAAGAGATGGTGCGCCAACTCTAGGATGGTATGAAAGCCATGCAGCAAGACGCTGTCCGTCAAGCAGAATTCGCCAAGCAACGGGCTGTGGTCATAGCCCAACAGGCAGAGACAATTGCCAGGCTAGAGCAACAAACCGGAGCATCTGCTTCGCATCAAGCTCCTCCACCACCAGGGGTTCAGACACCCGGGGAAACACCCAATGTCCAGGAAGGTACGGACATTCCGGTAGGGCCGGCTCCGCTCCCAATTTTACCCCAGCAATCCAAAACACCTACCAATCTACCGGACTCCCCCTTTGAGTTCAAGACGGACCCCACAGCGTTGAAAGTGAGCAAGCTTGAGAAATTGTTCAAAAAGTCTCAGGGGGCTCGCTCTATTCCTGATATAGAGGATGGTTATACCGACTCAATGGTGACATTACCGGATCGGTTCAAGATGCCACATATTGATCGATTCGATGGTTCTGGAGACCCAACGGTGCACCTCCACCTGTTTTCTGATATTCTGAGACCAATGGGTTTGACCACAGCCCAGAAATTGTCGCTATTCGGCCGAACCCTGTCTGGGATAGCCGCAATCTGGTATGCCAAATTGGAGAACTCTGTGAAACAGAACTGGGAAGAGATGGCTGAGGCCTTCAGTGATCAATACTCCTACAACACACAGATTGAGGTCACCACTCGTGATCTTGAAGTCACCCGCCAAGGGCCAAAGGAGGGTTTCTCAGAGTTCGTGACGAGATGGAGAGCAAAGGCCTCAATGATGACTACAAAACTTTTCGACAAAGATCAGATCAGGATGATTGTTCGGAATCTGCATGGCAAGTTGCTGCAAAAGATGGTCGTTCTACCTCTGTTTACCTTTCCAGCCCTTCATGAAATGCGGGTTCAAATCGAGGATGCCATCAAACAAGGGATCTTTGCAGAAGATAATGAGCCTTTGAAGAGGAATGTTGCTCGCAGTCCCAATGCTACTACTGATGGTAGCACAACTGTGAAATGCTCAGAAGTAGGTACTATCACCACCTCCCTCAATGGCCAAAAACCAACCACCTCAACTCAGCCCCAAACCCGAAAATTCCATCCTCTTTACATGAGTCTCTCTCAAGCTTTGAAAAAGCTGCGAGAAGAAGGGCACCTAGAACTCCTAGAACCCCACCCCCTTCCTGACCCACTCCCAGCCAGACATAACCCTTCCAAGTACTGTGTGTACCATCAGCAGCGCGGTCATGGCACCGACCGTTGCTACCGCCTTCGTCATGAGATCCAAAATCTCATTGACAACCAAACGATAGCTCCACCTTCAGAACCCAATGACCAAATACCTCATCCACATCTCAATCTAATCCACACATTGGCTGTCCCTTACGACCCCAGCATATACATCACCCCAGCCCATCTGCCCAAGCCTGCGGTGTTCATTCCAGAGAGCCTGGACTTATGTATGATGGGTGCATCTGAACGCCAATCATCCCAAACCCATGAACCCACTACTTCTGAGCTGATGAGAATGATCGAAGATCTTCAAAGAACTATGGCAGATCTGGCCTTCGGAGTTTTGGCCCCATCATCGACCACATCACGTACCAGGGAGTTCATGTCTAAAGGCTCCCCAACCTTGGAACAAGCTGCATTGGAAAAAGGCCAAGCCCTTGGCAAAATAGAGGCAGGTGGTAAGAACAAGGTAGGGGCAAGCATTAGTCCCCATGAACACCTTCAGTGGGATGTTGAGGCTTTGAAAGCTGAAGGACTGAACAAAGAGCAAGTCCTTGCGGTTGTTATAGAGGCTGTGGATGACACTTTCGTCACTCAAGTTGAGGGCAGTTTGAATCAAGGGGTGAGCCGGGAAAAGGGCCTTTACACCAGGAATGTTCCTTTCAACTCTAGCCCCGTACTCGGAAGAGACCAGCAAACCCAGTCAGCACCTGTCAATCCCTTTGCTGGTGCATCCAGCAAAAAGCCACAAACCTCAAAATACCCACCTCGAGGCCAGAGGGTGTTCGCACCACTGTACATGTCTCTATCAGCGGCCTTGAGGGTCCTGATTAAAAAGGGGTACCTGAAACCCCTGGAGCTGCGACCACTGCCAGATAAACTTCCTCCCTCCCATGATCCGGCCAAGTACTATGCCTTTCATCAGCAGGTCGGCCATGTCACTGATAAGTGTTTCCGTCTTCGCCACGAAATACAAGATCTGATTGACAATAAGGTCATCGTCGCACCAACTCAGTAAAGTCTATCGGCACTTGATCAATGAACTTGTGGGGGATAATGTGATGTGATCAGGAGATGAACCACCTGCGGGCGGCATTCAGTTTAGTTCAGATGTGGTGGACGGCATGCACTATTTTGAGCAATGTACAAATGCTGTTAATTTTGCTTTCTGACTTAGGTATTGGGTCAGTCTTTTCATTTTGTATTGAGTCAGTCTTCCCATACTGAGTCGGTCAGGGTCTGTCTTGTTGTACCGAGTCAGTCCTGTTTTGTTAGAGTCGGGTGATTTCGGGGGTGTTACCTCAGACATCACTTGCTTGTTTTGTGTTTGTCTTTTTGCTTCCTTTCGAGTCTGTTTCTGCCTTGGAGCCAGTTATGCCAACAGATCTGAATGGAATAGCAGTGATTTTCACACTCTTGTGTTTGCTTCTGCCGTGTGCCAGTTGTGCCAGAAATTCTAAATGAGATGGCAGTATTTGACTAAGAACTCTGTCTTTTCTGTGCCTTGAAATTATTGCATTGACCCAAGTTTTTCAAAACCCTTTTGAACACTGCGGTGAAAACAAAGAGGGAGGAATCCCTCGGGATTTGCAAAACTTTGATCAAATTGAGAGAAAGAGAGGCGTGCTAAGCCCTTAACGAATGAAATCATGCTTGTTAGTGTGAGTACTGAGAAGGACCCTAGCTTTGATCCAGATTGGTCCTACACTGTCTTCAGCGCGAGCGATTTGTCGCTTTCTTAAAAACTTTCAAAAAAATGTTTTGCGCGGTCCTGCGAAGACATGTGTGGAATCACTCTTGAGA
Source organism: Camellia granthamiana (assembly GCA_036172215.1). Classification (NCBI taxonomy): domain Eukaryota; kingdom Viridiplantae; phylum Streptophyta; class Magnoliopsida; order Ericales; family Theaceae; genus Camellia; species Camellia granthamiana. The sequence continues at coordinate 131,372,502 of CM069905.1, forward strand.
TTGTGCAGCTTAGGATCGCTCTCGGCCTCGAGACTCAACCCCTTTGCTTTCAAACCTTGAACTTGGATTCAGAACGTTCAAAGGACAATCATGATGTGAGGCCTGTGTGGCCAGATTTGAAGTAGCCCTTGAACAAGAGGCACCGAAGTCAGATCAAGAGGATCAGATGTTGTCAAAAGAAGCTTGCAAAGCTAGATCAGAAGCACCCCTCGAACTAGGGGCAAAAAAAAATATCCGATGTGCTCGAAGAGCCAAAGGTGGATCCTTCTGCAAATCAATACAACAGCCATTTTCCTGGATACAGAGGACTTCAATCTCAAAACCATTTGGCATGGACTTGTTACACTTTTACCCTTTGAGAGGCTCGCTGGGCCGAAAACCCGGGAAGGCGACCCAGGCAAAAGTTAGAGCAAAGAAAAGAATGAAAAAAGAAAAAATTCAAAGATGCAAAAATGCAAAAAGAAAAGAAAAGAAAAATGCAAAAAAAAAAAAAGAGAAGAAGAAGAAAAAGAATGAAAAGACGAAAGAAAAAGAAAAACAAAGCTCGCAAGGTCGAAAACCTGCAATAGGCGCCTTGGCAAAAGTTAGAGCATAAAAAGGAGAGGTTAAATACCCGAGTGTACCTTAACCCCGAACTACGTAAGGCTTGATTCCCATCTTTGGGATACGTAGGCAACTTCCCTTTGAAGTCCAGCCGTAAAACAATTCAAATTTGATTGCGTCCATGCGATGGTTCTGGTCATCTGTGTCTTCTCTGTATCTGAGGATTCGGTTGTGTTCATCACTCTGAGGACTGACTACAAACACGCTGCGATGCTATCCAAACAAGGGGCAACTTCCCGTTGCCATTCAAAATGCCGCGGTGTCACTTCAAACAAGGGGCAACTTTCCGTTGCCATGCAGCTCCCCTCAAGCAAGGGGCAATTTTCCTTCGAATCTGAGGTTGCGTATCTCGAGAGTGGGTTCTACGCTCGTTGAGCAGTGACCGGTTGCAAAAATAGTTTTTGGAAATTTTTACTGAGGTTGACTGATTCTCTCTAGAAAATTATTCCTTTTTTCCAAAATTGGACCGTTTTCTTGGACCCAAAAAAAGAAAATTTTCAGTGCTCATAACCTAACTTGCATGATTTTCAGATCAAAAATCGAACAAGCATGTTAATCTAACTCTCATGTTGGTCAAAACTGTTTTAGTAGAAGTAAAAACAAAAAAATGGTCAAAATGATGAACTAGGGGCACATTTGAGTCAGGTGTTCTGTCTTTTCCCCATTGTCAACATACTCGCCAAAAAGGGCACTCTACCTGCCAGAAGAGGGCACAACTGAGGTTAACAACAAAAGGGCTGAAAGCTCTCAACATCCTCCAAGCAACGAGGTATCAAGCCAAGTGCGAAGCACGAACTGGACTGGGGCAAGATATTCCACTTCATCATCTGGACAGATCTAACTATGTCCAAACTCCCCGGCAGAGCATCGTTGACCGATGTCAGCCGTAGATTCGCTATACACCCAATTGTAGCGCAGCCCCTCTGTGGGAGAAACTCACTGTTGTGAACAAGAATGAAAATCTAGCAGAATGCTAGGGGCACGAGCCCACAACTTTCTGTTTATCCACCAACCACCCAGGGGAGGGATAAAAATGAGAGATTGAAGAATAGAGAGATGTGCGTTGAGAAAAAAAGTGAGAAAATGGCTTTTTCAGAAAACTAGAGATTGAGTGCCAAGTGATGTGAGAATCACAAGTGAGAAAGGGTGGGAAACAATACCCGGTGAAACAGGCCCCCTGTGCGCAATTTGAGTCTTTCGTTGTGTTTTGTTTGTCTCAAGTCTTGCTTTGAGTCGTTCCGAGCGTGTCTCGATGTGTCTAGGTTGTGTGCCTTTTATTTCCTTGTTGAGTCGTTTTGCTGTGTTCAGTCGTAGGCTCAATACCTGGTCGAAAACTCATCTCTCGATTTCAAAAATGAAATAGTTTTGTGCTCAGAGTGCTGTGCCATTCTCCACATTTGTGCAAAAAGGAATTTGTTCTTTCAAAAACTGCAGGGTTCAACCCAGGTCGTGTGAGAACAGTAGAACCAGGACCTATCTGAAGCTATAATGGTTCCGGACTGCCAAGCAAAAGAAAAGAGGGAAAATTGAAGCATCTGAGTGTGTTTCACCTTCAGCAAATTCCGTGATTGTACTCCGGATATATCTCCTCAGGCCTTGTCACTACTCTGAAGTATGAGTGTATCTCGGCCTCAAGTGTAAGCTTGTTTTAAGTCAGAACGGCAATTAAAGCAGCAGCAGATGTTATCTCTTGCCGATATGAACAGGGTGTACCCTTTTCGAACTGAGTGTGTTGCAAAACCCTCTGAGAGGTAAATCGGAGACACCAGAGTACGTATTTGATGCTCCTCTATTGCATAGAATATGAACTTTCATATACACTGTTGTTGCATGTGTGCCGCACATCGTTATGATTCATGCATAAAATATGATTGCTTTCAAAATTGCATGGAAAATGCCCCCATACTTGCATAGAAGATGCATTTTATCGCACTTTCTTGTGCATCTTATCTCACTCGCACTATCTTGTGCACTTACACTTTGTATCTCACTTGCACTGTCTTGTGCACCTTGTGGTTGTATCTCACTCGCGCTGTTTAGCGTATCGCACTATCTTGTGCATTTCAAATCAATCGCGCTGTTTAGCGTATCGCACTGTTTAGTGCATTTCAAAATCACTCGCGCTGTTTAGCGTATCGCACTGTTTTGTGCATTACATTACATTTTATTCGCGCTATTTTGCGCATCGCACTGTTTTGTGCATCTAAGCCACATCGCACTATCTTGTGCACTCGCGCTGTTTAGCGTATCGCACTGTCTAGTGCATTTCAAATCACTCGCGCTGTTTAGCGTATCGCACTGTCTAGTGCATTTCAAATCACTCGCGCTGTTTAGCGTATCGCACTGTCTAGTGCATTTCAAATCACTCGCGCTGTTTAGCGTATCGCACTGTTTAGTGCATTTCAAAATCACTCGCGCTGTTTAGCGTATCGCACTGTCTAGTGCATTTCAAATCTTTCGCGCTGTTTAGCGTATCGCACTGTTTTGTGCATCACATCATCGCGCTATCTTGCGCACCTCCATCGCACTGTCTTGTGCATTACATCTCATTCGCGCTATTTTGCGCATCGTACTATTTTGTGCACCTTACTTGTATTTTGCATCCATTCAATCGCGCTATTTTGCGTATCGCACCGTCTTGTGCACTCAATCGCACTGTTTTGTGCATCGCATCATCGCGCTATCTTGCGCACCTTACCTGCACTTGTTAGTGCATGACATTTCATTCGTGTTATTTTGCGCATCGCACTGCTTTGTGCATCTATGCCACATCGCACTCTCTTGTGCACCTGTCACCTGTATAGCACTGTTTTGTGCATTCACTCTTGCATTGCACTGTTTTGTGCATCTTGTTAGCACTGTCTTGTGCATTCTAACCTGTTTCGCACTGTTTTGTGCATCTCCTTAGCATTGTTTTGTGCAACGCACTTTGCATCACATTGCCTTGTGCACACTGTGTTTTTGCATAAATCCTGAATTTTCAAACCGGCTTCGCGTAGCGTATAAGTCCAATTATCAAAGTCTTCCTGCATATCATTTGCATCCTGCCCCTGAACTACGCTGGTTTGATTCCTTGCAAAGGGATACGTAGGCAGCCTGCGGGCATAACCATTTATTCATTTGTATTTTGTTTGTTTGTCCAAATCTTCAGCCTTGTCAAAAATCGGTCGTCTCTGGGCTTTGACATTCACTCCCATCATTGTTATGACTTTCGAGTTCTGTCAAAGAGGGGCAACTGTAGACACCCCATTTTTGACCGCCCTTAAGACTTGGGCATTACTGATGGTTTGCTCGGTGTTGAAAGATGTGCAGGGCACAGGTCCAGTTTCTTCAGCAAGGAGAGGGGCAAGTCTTTCAAAACACTTTGTTTAGAGGTTTGGAATTGAAGAAAAGAGGAGAAGAGGGAAGAAAACAGGTTGAAGAAGAAGATCGGCAAAGATCTGGGTAGAAGGGAGTCGAGCAGCCCTCGCTAAATTAGGCTTATTCAATTGCATACTTGGAGTTGAGCTATGAGGCCACCACCATTGGAAAGAAGACTTCCGGGGCTTCATTTTTCATTCAAGAATCTCCTAGAGCCAAGTCAGGGTGGAGGAGATATGATTGGTTGAAGCTGGGCATCATCCCGGTTGGATCGAGTCTGCGCGACTTCACGGAAAAGGGCATAACTTTTTGCATAGGAGGAATTTTGATGCAAAGTTTATGCCATTGGAAAGCTAACTTCTGGGGCTTCAATTTGCATACCCACCGGCCATTTTTTGACCTCAGAATCATCTATCGGCACTCTATTTAGCCGACCGGCAGAAAATAGTGCCGACTGGCACTTTATTTTGGCCGACGATCAAATTTTCTGGCCGGTTTGCACCCTTTGCACCCTCCAAGCCGGGTGCATACCAGCTGTGCCAGCTGGGATGCACAGAACCAGCTCCACGTGCATATATGTAGCCATTTTGCACCCTTGTGAGCCCTTTGAACCCTCTAAGCTTCTAGAAGGTGACCCTTTAGCCAAAGCTTCTTGGAGAAGCTTGGCCAGCTGTCTTAGCTTCTCCAAGAAGCCTAGACTCTTTTGCACCCCCCCTTGAACCTTTCTCTTTGCTTAGCCCTTAAGATAAGTGCTTTCCTTGCCTTATATAAGCACCACTCCTTCTCCTTTGTCTAGGGTTGGTGGTTTTGGAACAAAAAACCAGAGGATATACATATATTCTGATATAGATACATATATCCCACCTCCCTCTCTATATCTATCCCATCTAAGCCTCCAAATACCCTTGTTCTTGGGCCATTCCTTCACCAACCCATAGCACAACACCACCACTTCCATTTCCAGCCACTTGGAGGCCATTTGCAGAGCTTAGGAGCACCTAAACTTGGATCAAAACCTGCTGGTTTGCTGGTCTTCAAGGGTAAGTCCTTATCTCCCCTTTTGAAGCTTTATTTTGCATAATATCGAAGCCATAGTCGCTTGCATTGTTGGGCTCCGACCTAAACTTAAAATAGTCTTATTTTGAGGTCCTCTTCATGTTTGATTGAGGACCTCTTGCTGTTTGAGGAAAGTGTCTAGCACTTCCTTCAATAGCCCTCTTTATGCCATGTTTCTTGCATAGTGTATTTGGCTTGTGTACAATCTGTTTCAGAGCATGATGTAAACTGTAAGTAGGCTCATTTTGAGCCCTTCTTCAATTGAAGAAGGGCTCAACCCTGTTTGGGACCCCTATCTTGCACTTGCTTCATAATCTCTTCTATTTACCGTAATCTTGCATGCTTTGTTAGCCTATCTTACTTCTGTTTTTAGGCCATGATCAGAACTGAAAATAGCCATATTTTGACCCCCTGGACATATCTTATCAAGGGTCTTTGGCTGTTTGGTGAATGCTTTGTATACCTCATGTTATAGCCTCTTGTTGGCCTATTTCTTGCATTGCATTTTTAGCATGTTTTCATATTGATTTGGGGGCTGTCATCTACTGTGAGTAGTCATATTTTTGGTCCCTAATCAGTGTTGTAGAAGGGACTTTTCCTGTTTGAGCATTGCATCTATCACTTGCCTCATTACCTCCCTTGAGGAGCCATTTTTGCATGCCATGTTAGTCCCACTTGTGCTTACTGTCTTGCCATGCTTTGTACTATGAACATGCTTATTTTGGGGCTGTCTAGCTGCTGTATTCATACTTCATGTTCATATCTTGCATATTTGATATAGCCATAAGCCATTTCATGTACCTAGTTTTGCATTTCGGGAGCGATTCCATGCATTTGGTTCCATTTCGCCATGTTTCGGGGCTGTTTTGCCCCTCATTTTGCTGCTGAAATTTGCATGTTTTGTATGCCATATTCCATGTTATGCCATGTCTCATTAGAGTGCCATTTCGTGCCGTAGGCGTGGTCCTCGGTTTGCGTGCCCGTGTGCATGCATTCCGAGGCATCTCATTTTCATCTAACGGCCTCTTATGTGGGTGTGGCTGAGGCTCTCTCATGTTAGTGTAAGTCCATATTGCATTGCGTATGCCATTTCCTCGGTTTGCGTGCCCGTGTGCACGCATTTTGAGGCGTCTCATTTTCATCTCATGGCCACTGATTTTGGCATGCTTGCGAGCTATCCATGTTAGTTTAAGCCCATCGTTGCATTTTGTTGCATACCATGTTTGTTTACATGTTTAGGTTGCGCGCCTAGCATACATTGTTCATTTACATGCCCATGTTGCATTGCATTGGCATGCATGCCTTGCCTCTTGATCAAGTGATAGAGGTTGGGCTTTATGTGTTTGTTTGGTTTGCATGACATTTGATATCAAAGTTGCTAGCTTGGCTTTCGGGTCATCATGCATTGAAATGCGTGATTGATGGCCCGGGGGTCAAGGGCCATGCTCCCTTGAGCCCATTGCATGATAGGGAGTGTGTCCGTGCATACATTTGTCCCAAAATCCCACACCATGTGCTACTGTTTTGCTGCTGCTGTCAAAACTGTCTCCTGCAGGAATTTAGTGCCGACCGGCAGTCTTTAGTGCCGACCGGCAGACTTTCTGTGCCGATAACTTCAAGCGCAGCCGGTGGCCACACCCTTCAGCCGGTGATTTCTCCCTTCAGCCGGTGGTGATCTTCAGTGTGTGTAGAAGCTTCCCCAGGACTTTGGCAATTTTCCAGAGAAGCAGGACAGTAAAACAGAGGCAGCAGTGGTGCGGTGTGGGGCTTTCCGGGCAAGTTGGATCGAGCATGCATTGTTCACGCATCCCGAGGCAGGGCTGAGGCCCCCTTTCTTTTATTTACTTGATTTAATTTTTGTAATTAGAATTTTGTAATAATTTATTCATTTATTCTTTGGACTGTATTATTCTTTTAGTCCCTCCGAGTGAGGGCGCATTTGTAATAAGTGTGTGTGGGTGTGTGCATGTCTTCCAACCTCCATTTCTTTCTTCCCTTTTATTTACTTGCTTTGATGGTTAGTATTAGGGCACGTTTATTTTAGCATACCTTATGCTATGCATGCGTGCATCCATGCATTTGTTTACATGCACCGGGCTCGGTACATCATACAAACTGCATTGTATTTTCAATTCCAAATTGAATACGTGTTATTTGATTGCATCTCACACGTCATTCTAGGATAGCCGAGCCTGCATAGATTACATCTTTGCATATGTTGCATTAGACATTTCAGTATGCTTAGGTCCATGCATGGATTTCTAACGAGCTTCTGTTTTGGCTTGGAGTACTAGGTGAGCTTTTATGCTTTAGCATATCGTATGAGTGTGAATGTTGCCATAATAGCATGATTACCATGAGGCTAGCTGCTTATGTGATATAACTGCTTGAATGCCTGTGGATGGAGGTCAAATTACCTAAATTGGGACAATGCATTAAAACTGTGAGTTTTAAAGCCCACTAGATAGTGGCAAAACTGTCTTTTCTAAAGCCCACTTGAGGGTGGCAAAACCTGCATTTTAGCCTACTTGCGAGTAGCAAACCATTTTCAAAATGAACATGCGATGTTTTATTCCAATTTAGGCAATTTGGTCTATACTTGTTTGCTGTGCGCATAACATAGTAATTCTAGGCTAATAACCGGAATAAGAACATGTAATGTTTTCAAAATCGGATATCACGGTTAGTAGAGGCCGGTCTTCGGACCAGGCGAAAAGGGGTGCTCATAGCTGACCTTCCCCGATCGTACCCAAGCTCCCGAGCCAAGTTCACTTTGGTGATTACGGACACATGGCCTTCGGTACCGAGTCAGGGTTTCCTAAATTTCCCATTTTAAAAAAATATTTAGGTGGTGACTCTGTAATCTGGCAAAGCAGTCCATGTTTGGCACTTCTTTTCAAAAATCAGTTTTTCTTCAAAACGATTTGCCAGAGTTGGACTCTTTGGTTCAAGATTAAGAACCGTAACATTTGAGTCCTTTGAACTGTAGTGACCCAATATCGAACCAGAACGGGGGAGAGTCGCACCCTCGCCCGGGATGCGTTCGGGGACGTCTACAGACACCCATTTGGACCCTCTTGCATGAGGGCAAAACATGTAATAATGTGTGTATGTCTTCCAACCCCCATTTCTTTCTCCCTTTTATTTCTCCGCTTATGATGGTAGCATAGAGCATCATGTTTCCTTAGCATTTTTTTTCATGACTTGCATCCACTCATGTTGCATACATAAGAGTTCGGCTCATCATTCTAACCAACGTCAAGATCAAAATCTTTGCTTGAATACATGCTTTATCCCATGTCTTGGATTGAATCAAATGCCATGCTAGTAGCCAAACTTGTTATTTGCATGATTGTATGTGTTGCATTAGTAATGTTGCATTATTTAGGAGCATGCATGTTTTCTAATTATTTTGCTTTGTTTGGCTTGCCTTGGAGTACTAGATGAGCACCTATTGCTTTAGCATGTTGCATCGTGTGTGATTGTTGCCATGTTAAGCATATCTTCCATGAGGCTAAGTGCTTAAGTGATATATCTATTTGAATGCCTGTGGATAAAGGCTAATTGTTCAAATTCGGATAATTTGATGAATATACATATGGGATCACTTTTTCAAGTGGTACATATTCAAAACAATTTTCAAGCAAACATAGAATCAAAGTATTCCAATTTTTGCAAATTAGTCTATACTTGTGTGCGTCACATAGTAAGTCAGCCTGATAATCAGAACAAGAGCATATAATGTAAAATAAGATTCACATCATGATTCATAGAGGCCGATCTTTGATCGGATGAGTGGGGTGCTCAATTCATGACCTTCCCCTCTCATACCTATGTTCCCGAGCCGAGACACTTTGGTGATGACGGATAAGTAGCCTTTGGTATGAGTCTCAGGTTTCCTAAATTTCCTAAAAATATTTAGGTGGCGACTCTGTAATTTAGCAAAGCAGTCCATTTTTAGCATTTTGATTCAAAATTGAGTTTCCAAAACAATTGCCGAATTTGGACTCATTTGTGTTTATCTATTTCGCATTGTACTTGTGAAATCAGATCCAGAACCACGGGAGTCTGAACTGTAGGGCTAATCGTATTCGAAAGGAGCACGAAAAACAAGCTATAGTTTTTGGCAACTCTGTTGGGAAAATTAGAGAACTTGACTTGGACTTCATGATGTGAAATTTTATCTGCATAGATATGTTCTTTGCATTTGCATTTGCATGGTTACTATAAGCAACTGTGTTTTCCATCTGCTATTCCTGGATGGTTTGCCAGAGGCTTGCCTAAAACGCTCGCCAAAAGGCTGTCCAATTGTGGGCTCTGCTATGTTGGAAACACAACCCTTGGATCTGGACTACCGCTGTACCGCTTGATCTTCCTTTCACTTCTCGGTAATAGGTGTGAGAGGTATATTAGGTAGTCTTGCTGAGGTATCCCCTTTGACCATTTGGCCTAGCTGCATGTAGTAAGCCATAGTGACTATTCCAAATTAGGACAGGATGCTCACCTACGTGCAAGATTGCGTTAAACCGCTTGATTGAAATAGTGAAGCCTTAGTTCATGACAAAAACTAGGACATGATAGGGGTGTTTTAGCTCATTTAACTGGTATGTGCATATCAGTTGCAAGGTTGGTATCTGTTTTGGGGCAGGATTCAGTGTGGAGTACAATCCTATAGCTTTGATCCTGTCTATGTTGATAACATCTTAGTTAAGGTGTTGTGCGATTTATGATTACTGTTCTTTTTCTTTATTTTCTTTTGCTAGGTAGTTAAAAACCATAGCTTCAGAAGGTTCTGATATCCCTTAAGTACATTGGACCCCTGTCGGAAGACTGTGCAAGGTCAGAGACCTTATTCGGGGACAACCTGTGTTTGCCTCGCTGTCACCTGTTATAAGGTGAAGGAGAATCAGACAAAGTTCACCTGTCCAGTTTTTACAACAATCACCTCTCAGTTCACCTACACTTAGCCTGGTTCAAGAACGGTCAGCTACTTCCAGTTTAGCTCGAGAACAGTTACCTATTCCAATGGCACAGTATCCCTTGACAAATATAGAGGACTTAGTACTCCAACTATAACAAATAGTTAAGGCACTACAGCATGATGCGGCCCGTCAGGCCAAGGTTATAACTAGGCTACAACAACAGCAACAGTAGCCAGTTGCGGCCTTTGCGTCCTATGTACCCACTACGGCTATTCCTGTGCCTGGTGCCACTGCTAATACTGCTGCTGCTCAGGATCCCCAAACCGAGGGTATTCTGGTTATTCCAATCCCAGTGGAACCCATCCCAGCATAAGCATCTAAAGCCCTGGTTTATCAAATTGTGGCACCGTTCGAATTCGAGGTTGATCCCACTACGCTCAAAGTCAACAAATTGAAGAAGCAGTTCAAAAAAACGCAAGGGGTCAATTCCATTCCAGACATAGAGGATGGATACACCAAATCTGCGGTTACATTACCAAAGCGATTCAAGATGCCACACATTAGCCACTTTGATAGTTCTGGAGACCTGATGGTTCACTTACGGTTTTTTTCGAATATCTTGCGGCCGATGGGCTTAACTAGACTACAGAAGCTATCACTTTTTGGTCGCACTATGTCAGGCATAGCTGCCATTTGGTATGCCAAGTTGGAAGATTCAGTAAAACAGAACTGGGAGGAGTTAGCTGAGTCCTTCATCACTCAGTACTCTTACAACACGCAAATCGAGGTCACAACTCGTGATCTCGGGACAACGCGTCAAGAGCTAAAGGAAGGCTTCTCTGAATTTGTGGCAAGATAGAGGGCTAAAGCATCCATGATAACTGTTTGACCTTCAGAGAAAGATCAGATCATAATGGTTGTCCGAAACCTGCATGGGAAGTTGTTGTAGAAAATGATTGTTCTCCCCCTATTTACTTTTAAAGAGCTTCATGAAATGGGGGTACAAATTGAAGACACCATGATACAGGGGATTATTACTGATGATAAGGAGTCGGCTAAGAGGTCGTTTGTTTGTAGTTCCAATGTTGCCAACGGTAGCACAACTGCGAGGTCGTCTGACGTAAGTGTTATCACCACAATGAAAACTGCCGACCCATTCGCCAACATAGGCCCACAAACATCATCCAACCCTACCCGACCCCCAAGTAGAATTTTCCACCCACTATACATGACCCTATCCAAAGCCATGTAGGTGCTGATCAACAACGGGCATCTGAAACCCTTAGAACTTTGCCCACTTCCTGACCCTCTTCTATCCAAGCATGACCCTACAAAATACTGAGTGTTCCACCAGCAGCACGGCCATGGAACCGACCAATGCTACTGCTTGTGTCATAAGATTCAAGATCTCATTGATAACAAGGTCATCGTTCCACCCCAAAAACCAAATGTAACCACAAATCCGCTCCTGGCCAATAATCAAGTCCCTCCACCTCGAAACTTAAACCTTATCTATACACTTGCCACCTCTTATGACCCCAGCGTATATATTACCTCTTCTCACCCACGGAAACTGATGCTGTTCATTCATGGGGGCACATATTTGTACATAATGGACACGTCTAACCTACAACCTGAGCTTTCTAGATCAGTGGTGACAACACCTGCAGTAGAGGGGATGTTGACCTCGAAGGGAGGTACTAGCTTGCTATCGGAATGTCCCGAGGACTCATCTGAAAGCAAGTATAACCCAAGTCATTATATTGTTCATACCACTCAACTCAGGCTTGAGGTGGTGCTTCTAGCCTCGACAGACATTAATGTGGTTAGGAAGGATGGTCCGAACTAGGGATTGGATGATCTGGCTGACCTAGAAGAAGATCTGGACAGCCTGTAGTTCTTAGATGAGAATGATCAAAGAGATGTACAGATTGGGTGGTTTAACTTGAACGGATTGACTGATGCTACCGGATGGTTGAGTGATGAGCTAGACAAGGAAGAAAAAACTGGCGGTAAAACAGAAGGAGAGAAATCTGAGATAGCTGTGGTAGCCGGGAAGGTTGACGAGAAAGGAAAACTGTCAGAGGGCACATGTGCGGAGAAACCCACTCAAGTCGTGGGTATTATGGAAACAACAGATACTAGACAGGAAGTTGCGCCGAGACCAGTTGAAAGAGAAAGAATTGAAAACAGCTAGAAAACCGCAATTGTATGTCACCTTGAGAGGGACACTTATATTGTAAAATGATTCAGGTAGAGCTACATAACTATTTGTCGGTGGCTGATGGTGAGTGGTGGGACGACAATGATTCGCATTTGGCCCATATTGATGAAAACTGAGGGGATTGCGTCCCAAATAATACATGGTATGCCGAGGAGATAGACCATCTTACCCGAAGTGGACAGTACTTTAAGTCGCAACACCTAGATGAAGTAAAGCCATCAGGAAAGGTTAAGGAGGTCGAGAAACAGAAGGAAAAGCAACTAGAAGAGGAGCTAGTTCTGAAGTAGCTCCAAAAAATTCAAGCCGATATCTCTATCGGGGGACTTCTCATGGCTTCACGGGTGCACCAACAAGCAGTATTGTTGGCAATGGACAAGGCTAAATTGTCCATCGACACTACGCCTGAGCAACTTATGGGTTTGGTCTTTCCAAGTAGAGCCAAGCCAATGCTCATAACAAGCCATAACAAGCCATTATATATCTTTGTAGAGTGCAGAGAGAAGTGGGTGCCAGTGGTGTTGGTAGATACTGGTTCTGCGATTAATGTTTGTCCTTTCCGAACTGCCTATGCGGTTGGCCTCAAACTGGCAAATTTTATCCCCACAGCCCACGTGATATGGGCGTATGACAATACAAGCAGAGAGGTCATGGGTATAGTGAAAGTGCGAGTCCAGGTCGGCCCGTCTGAGCAAGAGATCGAGTTCCACATACTGGATGTGCCGGCAACCTTTAACTTGTTGTTAGGGAGGCCTTGGCTACATGACATAAAGGTTATCGCCTCCACCCTCTATCAGATGTTGAAGTATCCTCATGAAGGAGGAGTAGCAACATTTTTTGGGAACTCATCCATCCACTCGCCTCCAGAGATGACTATGCCAGTGCTCGAGATCAATCATGGCGATGAGGATGTATTCCTTTCGGGATTTACTCTGGTGGAAGCCTGAGTAATGTATACACTTTTGGTTGCGAACGAAGGCATGTATATTAGTGCCCAGTCCGTTTCCTTCATGAACAAGTTGCAGCATGTTCCAGGAATGGGGCTCGAAAAGAGTGGATGGAAGGGTGTTGCAACATTGGCAGAGGTGCCACACAACTTGCATGTCTTTAGGTTGGGACATGTGCCAACCAGAGAGGATTGGATCAGAAAGGGAGAGGAAATGAAAGGCAGAGCCAAAGCCAGGAGAGCTGGAAAGCATTATGAGCTCGTCCATAAGCCAATCCGGGAGACGTTGAATGGCCGTTTTGTTTGAGAATGAGAGGATTTCCCTTTTTGCGGCTTCCCAAGCCTTAAGGTAAATTCCTCAAAGAAGCGCATCCCTGGATTCAAGATTTTCTTTGATCTACAGTGGCAAGACAATGATGAGGAAAGGGCTGAACCAAGCATCAACACTGGCCAGAGAAAATAGGATGATTCAGGCAATAGTGAGGTTGACATAGAGGCAACACTAGCTGATCTCTTGACAGATCCCGTGACTGACCTAGAGAACTTGGGGGATAACTTTACTGTTTCCATGATCGGGGAGGAACTGGGTGTAGACCTAACCAGTAGTATTCTGGATGCATCGAGGGCACCATTTCTTACTTGGCAACTGGAGAAGGGTTTTCTTTCTAGCTCAGAATCGGATGATGATGAGCCAGAATTTGATTCCACTGAGTCTGTAGGGTTGGGATCAGATTCAAGTCAGTCTAGGGGGTCTGAGTCTGGCATTCCCAGGGGTGGTAACCGGGATGTCAAGGTCCTGTCAAGGTCTTTTTTTTTTCTTTTGCTTTTGAGTCTGTTGCAACAGAAGAGTCGGTACCTATGAATGAGAACATTGCAGATTCTATGTACTACTCTATGCTGCTAATTTATTGTATTGACCAAGATTTTTAGATTAATCGAGAGGAGGAGAGGCGTGCTAAGCCCTGTATTGATGAAATCATTGCCATTAATGTGCGTACCGAGAAGGATCCGCACTTGGACTAGATCGGGTCCACGTTGTCTTCAGAGGAATGCGAGCATTTAATCGCTTTATTAAAAATTTTCAAAGATGTTTTCGAGTGGTCCTATGAAGTCATGCCTAGAATCGACCCTAAGATTGTATAGCACTAGATCCCTCTTGACCTTGAGGCCCGACCAGTTAAACAAAAGCTGCGTTGAATTTGTCCGGATTGGGCATTGAAAGTCAATGAGGAGTTCACCATGCAGATTGATGCATGATTCTTGTTAGTATCCAAATATCCAACCTAGTTGGCCAATATTGTCCCAGTGCTGAAGAAAGACGGCAGAATTTGGGTTTGTGTCGACTTTCGGGACTTGAACAAAGCGAGTCCGAAGGACGACTTTCCACTGCCACACATAGATGAGCTGGTGGATGTTACTGCTGGCCATGCCTTGCTTTCATTTATGGATGGGTTTTTTGGGTACAATCAGATTCTAATGGCACTAAAAGACAGAGAGAAGACTGCTTTCACTACACCATAGGGTACGTACTGCTACTGAGTCATGCCTTTTGGGTTGAAGAATACTGGGGCTACCTATCAAAGGGCTACAACCACCATTTTGCATGATATGATCCACAAAGACGTTGAGGTGTATGTGGACGACATGATTGCCAAGTCCAAAGAGCGAGAAGGCCACTACACCGCACTGAAAAAATTCTTTCAACGGATCAAGGAATACAGATTGAGGTTAAACCCACAAAAATGTACCTTCGGCGTAACGGCAGGAAAAATGTTAGGATTTCTGATCACGCAGAGGGGAATTGAAGTAGATCCTTCCAAAATCAAGGCCATCTTACAAATGCCACCACCAAGGACTGAAAAGGAGGTGCGTAGCTTTCTGGTTAAGGTGCAATTCATAAGATGGTTTATTTCTAAATTAACCTTGACTTGTGAACCACTATTTGGTCTTTTAAGGAAAGAAAAGAAGTTCCGATGGGACAATCGATGTTAGTTTGCCTCCGAGCAGGTCAAACAATACCTCCAGAATCCGCCTGTATTGTCACCGCCAAAGCCGGAAAAGCCTCTGATTCTATATTTGTCGGTGACAGACTCAACCATGGGGTGCATGTTAGCTCAAGAATCTGAAGATAAGGTGGAGAAGGCTATCTATTACTTGAGTAAGAAGATGCTGGACTATGAGACCTGCTACACTCCCTTGGAGAAAGTTTACTTAGCCTTGGTATGAGCTATCAGGAAGTTAAGGCACTACTTGTTAGCTCACTCCGTAATTCTAGTTTAGAGATTAGATCCCATCAAATATCTCTTTGAGAAACCAGCGCTTACGGGTAGGCTAGCTCGTTGGTTGCTTCTTCTCTCTGAATTTGATCTCAGATATGTCACGTGAAAATCTGTTAAAAAGAGAAATCCATCTGAAACCAAATTCCCTAAAATCACCAAACCAAAATCCTCAAAATCCCTACTCACATTCAGCATTGCCGGAGTAAAGGAGGGTGAACGACGTCCTTCGCTGGAGTGACAAGCAGCAGCAACTGTGAAAGACAAGTGACGAGGGTGAACGACGGCCTTCACCGAAGTGACGAGCAGCAGCGAGTTTCGTGCTCTAGATCTCACTCCACTCTCAACTCCCTTGACCTGAATCTCGATATAAAATGCCCAAGTTGGAAGCTCGAAGGGACACCTCTCCACGGACTAAAGGTAAGAAAGAACAAAATTGTTCCAAACATTCTATACTTACATTGCGTTTTTTCCCTCTAATTTCTCTTCCCAAATTCCTAATTTACATGATTAATTTTTGTTAAAATCCAGTAATTTTGTAAATGCATCAATGATTTACATGATTACATCAGTAATTTTTGTTAAAATCCAGTAATTTACATGATTAATTCCTAATCAAGGTTTCTGTTTTTTTTTTTTTTTTTTAAATGTGAATTGTCACAAATTTAAGGTTCCAGTAAATATATTATTTTTTTTGGTTAAAATCCAGCAATTTTTTCGCAGATTTAATTTTTATAAATGTTCATGTGAATTGGGTTTCTGTTTTTTTTTTTTTTTTTTATAAAACTTTGTCCCAATTTAGGGTTTCTTGACCACTTTGTCTGTTGATGTTCTTGATATATCATTTTACTCGTAGTGGAAAAGTGGTTTTCGGGTTAACAGATTTGTGGGTTTTTTTGGGTACCAGTTTTACTATTAACGTAAAAGAAGATAATCATAAATCTGGGTAAGGTCTGTGCAAAAATAATAATAAGATAAAATATGGGTAAGGGTTAGATATGTTGAATCTAATTCTCAAACTTTGTAATTTGTTAAATAAATTGTTATGAGTTACAGATCTGGGATTTATTGGTTTTTATGTTTTGAATTTACTAAATTTTGTTGTTTTCTTCAACATTAGGATGTGGTGAATGAAGTTTTGAGATGCTTTAGGTCTATAGACAGCTCAGATTGTTGGATCAAGATTATGTAAGTCTTTTTTTTCTTGGATCAATTCTGGTTGTATTCTTTTTTTACGTAGCTATAAATTTTGCGGTGAAATTATGAATTTTAATGGCATTTTGGATCAATAACTTTAACTATTTTGATGAATTGGTCTATTCAAATTAAACTGGAAACTATTACTTATTGCTTTGGTTCTCTTTAACTTATATAAATATCTTTATATCTTTATTTATAAAAATACAAAAAGTATTACTTGTTCTTATTGATGTAGGCTTATGAATTTGTCAATTGGGCTTATGAAAATGATATATATATATATTAATTTTGAAAAAATATTTAAAAATGAAATACTATATGGGTTTCAAGAGAGAGATACATAAGTTTACGATTAATCTAGGTCTGTCTATGGTCATTTAATGAAAAAGTTTTACTTTATTTCTTAACATTAATTAGTCTGTTATGAATCTAGACTTATCTGAAAGATAGAAATGCCTGTGATGAGCCTTAGATGTAGATGCAAACCTTATGTCAGATCTAAAGTTTTTGTAGTTTGTTAGATAGATATCAATGGTTTTTCTCATCATATCCAGCTTGTTTTTGTTTTTTCTGTTTTTGTTCCTACAGTATGCTTTGAAACTTAAAAATATATCATAAAAGGCTAATAATACCCAGGCAATTTATGTTTTGAAATGCATGTTTTGAACATGATACATTTCTATTGAATCTATTCTTATTCTAATTCTAATACTCCAGATTTAGGGATCCAGAAATTTCCCCCCTATTTATTTCCTTAGGTTTATCCTTTTTCATGGAGTTGAAAAAGTTGCATTAGAGAGCATGGAAGGAGATCACATTCCCATCTTTTACTAAAATGAGGTTAATCTGAGGTTTACTAAAAGTTGGATCTTTACATGCCTCTGCTTTGTTTGAACCTATTAAGAAAAAGGGTTGTTTCATTTTTAAAGTTCTTTATAGTTTATTAAAATCGGAAAGTAAAACCCTAATAATATTTGAAAATTGGAATCCCTAATAAAATAAGAAACCAAATGTTAATAAAACTCCAAATTAAACTATAATTAAAAAGAAAATAAATAAAATACTAAAGACTTATATTAAGTAAAAACATTGGTTGCTGTTGGATTACATTAAATAAAAACAATAAATAGATGAATGGAAGTTACGTGAACAATCCACAATTATAACATTCGTTACTGTTGGATTACATTACTGAAGACAACTCCTCTCTCTCTCTCTCTCTCTCTCTCTCTCTCTCACGCACACACACACACACAAAAGCGATAACATACAAATGAAATAGTTCACCAACCATTACGGTTCATTGTTGGGATAAAAAACATTTGACACTGTGAATACACTTGTTATATCTTCCAATTCAAACATTTTCAGGAGAAATTAGTGACTTTGGGGCGTCAACACCTCGAATTCTAAGTACTAAGGAGATATTAGTTTGTCTAGACCGAAATCCGACTCTAACTCCCAAACCGGGAATCCGATTCGAATCTAGTCTTGTCCCACAAGTCTCTCAAGCCTAAACGGTCGTGTGTGCCAAGTTTCATCCTAATCCGATGCCGTTTGGTGACTTTGGGGCGTCAACACCTCGAATTCTAAGTTTCTTAAGGAACTAGTTTGTCTAGACTGAAATCTAGCTCTGACTCCCAAACTGGGAACCCGATTCGAGTCTTGTTTTCTCCCACAAGTCTCTCGTATCAAGGCGGTCGTGTGTGCCAAGTTTCGTGCTAATCCAACGCCATTTGGTGACTTTGGAGCGTCAACACCTCAAATTCTAAGTTTGTTAAGAAACTAGTTTACCTAGACCGAAATCTGGCTCTAACTCCCAATTCGGGAACCCGATTTAAGTCCCATGTTCTCCCACAAGTCTCTCATACCAAGGCGGTCGTGTGTGCCAAGTTTCGTGCTAATCCGACGCCATTTGGTGACTTTGGGGCATTAATACCTCAAATTCTAAGTTTGTTAAGAAACTAGTTTGCCTAGACCGAAATCCGGCTCTAACTCCCAAATCAGGAACCCGATTCAAGTTCCATCTTCTCCTATAAGTCTCTCATGCCAAGGCGGTCTTGTGTGTCAAGTTTCGTGCTAATCCGAAGCCGATTGGTGATTTTGGGGCGTCAACATCTTAAATTCTAAGTTTCTTAAGAAACTAGTTTATCTAGAGTGAAATCCGCCTCTAACTCTCAAACTGTGAACCTGATTCGAGACTGATGTTTTAAGACAATTTGTTTGTTTGTTTGTTTTTTTTTTTTTCAAATTAATCATGTTTTGTAGTTATTTGATGTTTAATTTTTGTGGATGTGTGCAGAAGAGATATTTAAGGAAAGAACAGATGATGGATAAGAGTTGGGTTAACTTGCCAAATAGGATGTCGAGGGAATACATTAATGGGATTGATCAATTCCTTGTGTTTGCCTACACCAATAGGACTAAAGGTTCGATGATTAGTTGTCCGTGTAGGAAATGTGAGAATCGATATCATCTTGTACGAAAGGGTGTGCGGGAGCATCTGATTTTGAATGGTTTTTTTTAAAAGTACAAATATTGGATTAATCATGGGGAATCTTACGTATCTATGCATGGTAATCGAGAGAATGAAACATTTGCTAATTTAGACATTGGGGATGATATGGTTGGAATGATACAACGGGCTATAGAAAATCCACATGTCGATACAAGTGTTGAGGGTAATGAACCACACCTTGTACGAGAGGGTGTGCGGGCGCCTGATCCCCATGCATCTAAACCCCAGCTCGGTCCAAATGTAGAGACTGCAAAGTATTTCAAACTTCTTGAAGATGCACAAAGTGAACTGTATCTGGGTTGTCAGAAGTTCATATCTTTGTCATTCATTGTTCGACTTCTACATCTGAAGGTGCTTAATCAGTGGACAGATAAGTCTATTGATATGTTGCTTGAGTTATTGAATGAGGCGTTCCCGGTAGATGTGAAACTCCACGGACTCATATTATAAAGCTCAAAAGGTCACAACAGATTTGGACTTTACGTATGAGACGTGGGATGCATGTCCCAACAGTTGCATGTTGTTTCGAAACGAGGACGCCAATCTTGATAAATGTGTCATATGCAACAATTCTAGATGGAAATCAAATGGTGATAGTGGTTCAAATGGTCCTAACAAAGGTGGAAAACGAATAGCTGCAAAACAGATGAGGTATTTTCCTTTAAAGCCAAGGTTACAGAGGTTGTTTATGTCATCCAAGACGGCCAAATTAATGAGATGGCATGCAGAGGAACGAATTGATGACGGTGTCTTTAGGCATCCTGCTAACTCCCTTGCATGGAAAGATTTTGACCGTCAAAATATTGACTTTAGTAATGATTGTCGCAGTGTAAGGCTTGGCTTAGCATCTGATAGGTTTAACCCATTTAGAACGATGAACATAATTAATAGCACTTGGCCTGTTGTGCTCATTCCATATAACTTGCCGCCATGGATGTTGTAGACACCCCATTTTTTACCGTCCTCAAGACTTGGACGTCATCGTTTAAACACTCGATGATCATCCATGCTCGTGTTCGTTTTGAGTTCCCGAAGGTCTCTGCTGCATGCCTTGCCTTAAGATCTCTCAACTTGTCTGTTTTGTGCTTGGTTGTAGACCAAGGACTTGTGGTTTTGCTTCTGAGGGAAGAGGGTAGCTTGATGGCCATCCCTATAACCCATCGGCCAAGCCTTGTGCTTGTCGGCCTTGTTTCCTTGCCATCGGCCATAAGTTGTAGTCGATCGTCACTCTTTTTGGCCGATTGGCACTCATTTTGGTCGATTGGCCATATTTTCTGGCCGAGACCTTTCTATCTGCTTTTTCAGATATTTTCTTGCCAGCTGTGACAGCTGGTGAGCATAGTTTTCATCCTCCATACACGTGTATGGAGGGATTGAATCAAGACTCAAGCTTGTTCAACAAGCTTGAGAATTGAATTTCTATAAGAAGGGAGACCCCTCTCCCTTTCCAGAGGTTCTGAAAAATTGAGATAGAAGTTATATATCTCTCTATATATTTCCTCTCTCTCTCTCTCTATATATATATATATATATTTACACTTGTTTGTGCTCAAAAGTGTAATTTCTTCACACTTTTGCACTAAAGCACCTACTAGAACACCATCCTTTTGGAACTGAGGTCCCTAGGAGTTAGTTTTGGAGTTTTTGGATTGGCTTAAGCTCAGAAAAGCTGCTGGAGTTATGGTCTTGAAGGTGTTCTTCAAGGGCGAGTCAACTAGCCTTTAAACCCTTGTTTTGGTTTAAGCTTTTGGACCTATTTTCATGTTGATTTAAGATTAACTTTCTACTGTAAAAAGTTCTGATTTTGCATGCTTGTAATGTTTGTTTAAGGTCACTTTTGTGTTGGGGGTAGTCTACCCCCTCTTAGGCTTTGTTTGGTCTTGTTCTTATGCCTTCTTTTTAAGCTATTGGGACCACCTTGTTTTGGCCTTCTCACCACTGAAACTCAGAGGATTTTCAGTGGTGGAAATGATGTTTTGAGGTCCCAAATAGGAGAGGGTCATCCCCTCTCCTTGTGTCTTGTTTGCTTGTATAGATGGCTCATCAAAGTAGCATGTTTGTCTAGCATGTTTTGGTTCCTTTTCGGCAAGTTTTTGGTGTTATTTTAGCATGCCTCAACTCTGTTTTAGGTTGGTTTGATAGCATCTTGCATGCTTCACATACTTGTAGTGCAATCTTGCATGCTAGCCTAACATGCATCATGTGTTTGAACCATTATTCTAGCATATTTTGGCTTAACTCCAAGAAGATTTTGGCCATGTTTTACCATGTTTAAGGTTTGATTTGTGTTGTTTTGGTCATGCATGCATTGCATTGTATAGCCATGGTTCATTCTAGCTTGTTAGCTTTGAGCTCCCAAGTCACTAGCATGCATTGCTTGGGCCATGTGCATGATTTGGTATCATTCAACATGATATTTCAGAGCATATAGCATTGTCATACACTCACATTTGTCACTCTTTCCATGCTTTGAAGAGTTGGTTCTTTATGCCTTAAGAATGAGCCATTGCGTATGCCTTTTTGCCTAAGCTTGTAAGCTGCCATATCAGTGTGTATTTGGGGTTATTTTGACATGTTATAACTCTAATTTTTGTTGTTAAAGTCACCTCATGCTTGGTTTTGGTAGGTGTAGTGTAACCACCCTTATTGGCCTTACATGCATCATGCCTTATGCCCTTCATGTTGGCTTGTTTTGGCTTTGCTCCATGCATGTTTTAGACTCATTTTGGCATGATCTAGGACTGTCTTGGGTTGTGCTTTCCATGTGCTTCATGTTTTGTATAGCTATGGTGTAAGTCCCTTTTGCTAGCTTTAAGCTTTGAGCCTCCTAGCATGCCATACTTGTGTTGCTTGAGTGGTTTGGCACCATTTCATACATGATTTCAGAGCATGTAGTGTTGTCACATGCCCATGCTTCTCACTCTTTAAGTGCTCTTGAGAGTTATCCTCTTATGCCTTAATTCTTGGGCCATTTGGCATGCATTTCATGCCTTCATTTCAACATTTTGGCCACTATTTTGGACCCTCTTAGGTCTGTCCATATGCGGTTTAAGTCCACTAAGTGTTGCATTACATGGTCCTTGCCATTGCATTGTTGTTTGCATATTGTTGCATGACATTATAATTTACATGTTATAGCATGTTGTTGCATGCTTGTTCCATTGTATTGTTGTTGCATGCTAGAGTTGCATTGCATGGTGCTTGCATGCTCATGTTGCATTACATTGTTTGCATGCCATTAGCTTTGTTAAGTTGTGCATGCATTGCATTGTGTTTGGTTTGGGTGTTAAGCCAAATGCGAGGAACGAGAGACGTTTCATACTTGAAGTGTTGAAATGTGCCTCAATTCTTGGTCGCTGACCCTCTTGATCATGCATGATAGAGGTTAAGGCATTTGTGTATTTTTTTTGTGCATTCATGTGACATCGATTTGTGCGACTCAGCCTCTTTGGCCATCATGCATCGAAATGCGTGATTGATGGCTTGAGAGTCGAGCACTACACACCTTTGAGCCTTAGACATGATAAGGGGTGTAGTTACACACACATTTTTTTGCAAATACATTGACATGCCTCTGTTTGTGCTCTGTTGCAGTAGAAATGAGAGTTTGTAGGAAGACATGGCCGATTGGCTATCAATAATTGGCCGATAGCCTTAAAATTGGTCGATGACCATTATCCTTTGGCCGATGGCCACCCCTCTTAGCCGATGACCTCTCAGCATGTCCATGAGGTGGATCAGAAGTGTTTTGGAGATTGGCATAATTTTCAGAAGTCTAAAACAGTGCAAACAGAGGCAACTTGAGGCATGGCAACAGATTTCCAAGCGAGGCGATCGAGCATGCATCTTCGAACTCTTAGAACTAAGCCGAGGCTTTGTAATTTGTAATTAGTTTTACTTGATTAATTAGCTTTTGAATTTGTAATTAAACTAGCTAATTTGTTAATTAGTTAACGTGTTGTAATAATTAGTTTAGTGTTAGCTAGTTATTCAATTTGATTATGTAATAATTAGTCTAATTAGATTAGTTGCTTAGCTTAGTGTGTACTCATTTGGACCCTCCGTCGAGAGGGTGAATTTTGTAATAAGTGTGCGTGTGTGTAATGCATGTCTTCCAACCCCCATTTCTTTCTTCCTTTTACTTATCAGCTTTTGATGGTTAGTTTTAGGGCATATTTCAATTAGCATACTTATGCTTGCATGCGTGCATCATTCATCTGTCTTGTATGCACCGGATTCGGCGCATCATACAAACTGCATTGTATTTTAGTTCCTATTTGAATACATGTATCAATTGTTGCATTCACATACCATCTTAGAATAGCCGAGCCTATCTTAGTTGCATTTTGCATATGTTGCATTAGGCATTATTGACATAGCTAGGATCATGCATTGATTACTAACTAGCTTCTTTTTTTGGCTCAGAGTACACTGTGAGTGTTTACGCTTTAGCATACTGCATGAGATGTGTATGTTGCCATGTATAGCATGCTTACCATGAGGCTATTTGTTTAACTAGTATAACTGCATGAATGCTTGTGGATGAAGGTTGGATTGCTTGAATTGGAACAATTCATCGAAATGCGAGTTTTAAGCCTACTTGAGAGTGGCAAATCATCATGTTTTCTAAGCCCACTTGAGGGTAGCAAAATCCGCGTCTTAGCCTACTTGCGAGTTGCACCTTCAAACCATTTTCAAACAAACAAACATGAGATGTTTTGTTCCAATTTGAGTGATTTAGCCTATACTTGTATGCTGCGCGCATCACATAGTAAGCTAGCTAATAAATCAGAATAAGAACACATGTATTTTCAAAAATAACATATCATGTTAGTAAAGGCCGATCCTTTGATCAGGCGAGTGGGGGTGCTCATTGCATGACCTTCCCCTCTCGTACCCAAGTTCCCGAGCCGAGGCAATTTTGGTGATGACGGACACGTGGCCTTAGGCACGAGTCAGGGTTTCCTAAATTTCGCCCAAATAAAATATTTAGGTTGCGACTCTGAAATCTGGCAAAGCAGTCCATGTTTGGCACTTTTTGATAAAAATTGATTTTCCAAAACGATTTGCCGGATTTGGACTCTTTGGTGATTTATCAGTCTCACATTGCACTTTGTGAGATTAGATTCAGAACCGTGACATGAGTCTGAACTGTAGTAGCTAAGAACAACTATTCGCACCCTCGCGCGCGGAGGAGACGTTCGGGCCGTCTACAAATGTGCATGAAGCAACCATTTCTAATTTTATCTGTGCTTATTGACGGCCCAAAAGGACCTGGTGACAAGATTGATATGTATATGCAACCGTTGATTGAGAAGTTGAAAGAATTATGGAATGATGGTGTCTCCACATTTGATGCATCAACAAATCAAATGTTTCAATTATATACAGCTTTACTGTGGACAATTAGTGATTTTCTTGCATATGCAAACTTGTCAGGATGGAGCACTAAAGGTGAATATGCATGTCCTTGTTGTAATAAGGAAACTACATTGTGTTGGTTGAAGCATAGTAGGAAACAATCATACTTGGGTCATGGCAGATTTTTACCTAGTGGCCATAAATTTCGAAAGGATAAAGTATCATTTGATGGTAGTCAGGAATTCAGACTCAAACCAAAATTGTTGTCTGGAACTAAGATGTTGCTACAATTAGAATGTGACGGTATTTTAACCCAATACAAGAGGGATGACCTTAAGGAGAGGCAGAGGAGACAAGTTGAGAAGGAGAAAACTGGACATCGCACCCATAGCTGGAAGAAAAAGAGTATCTTTTATGAATTACCATATTGGGAGCACAATCTAATAAGACACAACCTCGATGTGATGCATATAGAAAAGAATGTTTGTGACAATGTGTTGTGGACAATATTAGGGGTTGCGGGAAAATCGAAGGATGGTGTTAATGCTTGGCATGATTTACAAGAAATGAATATTAGAAAACCCCTACATATTTGCAGTTAAGAGGGTCGAATAAAGCTTATTTACCACCAGCACAATTCACGATGACCAAGGATGAGAAAGATTTGTTCTTGAAAGTATTGAAGGAAGTTAGAGTTCCTGACGGGTATTCATCTAATATATCGTGTCGCATGCGCTTACATGATAGAAGTATTGGGGGGTTTTAAGAGTCATGATAGTCATATTCTGATGAAACAACTAATTCCATTGGCTATTCGAAGATCGTTACTGAAGAATGTAATTGAACCTTTGATTGAATTGAGCAATTTCTTTAGACAATTGTGTTCCAAAGTGAATCGTGCGACGGATTTGCAATATATTCAAGATCTTATCACCGTAACCCTTTGTCATCTAGAGAAAATATTTCCTCCAACTTTTTTTGATATAATGGAGCACTTGCCTATACATCTAGCTGACGAAGCATTATTGGGTGGAGCGATTCAGTTTCGATGGATGTATCCAATTGAGAGGTATCTTCTTACTTTAAAGCAATACGTGCGTAATAAAGCTCATCCTGAAGGATCAATTGCTAAAGGATATCTTATGGAAGAATGCATGAATTTTTGTGCACAATATCTCAATGATGTGGAAACCAAATCTAGTCGACCCGTGAGGAACTGCAGTGGTAATGATAATCTGGGTCGTGCTGTTGGTGAAAGCACAAGCTTTTATCTTGATAATACTTCTTGGGTACAAGCTCATCGGTATGTCTTATTCAATACAAGCGCGGTTCAACCATTCATAAAGTAAGTTATGTCACTCACTCAATATTTTATTATGTTTCATTGAATTTTGAACCAAAATTTTTTTATTGATAAATTTTCAATCTACACAGCATGCGCCTTGAAGTACTTAAGGTCAAAATGCCTCGTGTTGACGATCATCAATTTCGGCGTGAACATTTTGAAACTTTTCACATTTGGTTCAAGAAACATGTATGTATTTAAATCTACAGATTCTATTTACCTAAGTCGAACTACATTTTAAATTTTACAAATTTTTTTTTAAATAGGTTCAAACTTTGCGAAGGACTAGTGATGTCACATTTTCTGAAGAGATTATTGTATTGGCAAATGGTCCTCATAACCTAGCCAGGAGGTTCAACGGGTATATAATGAATGGGTTTCGGTATTGAGTAAAGGCCATGGATGACCGTCGAGCCACACAAAATTGTGGTGTAGCTTTGAAGGCAGATACCATAAGTTATGCTAGTCGGAAAGACAAGAATCCTCGTGTGGGGTCTGTGTACTATTATGGACAATTGACAGTTATTGTTGAGATTCGATATTCCAATGAGAAAAAGCATGTGTTGTTTAAGTGTGATTGGATTGACAACAATCACGGGAAGATACAAGATGTCTTCAATTTCACGTTGCTCAATTTCAATCATTTGTTGTACCGAGATAATCGAATTACCAATGAACCTTTCATCTTAGCATCCCAAGCAGAGCAAGTTTGGTATGTTGCAGACCCGTTAGAACCAGACTGGCAAGTAGTGGTGAAGATGTCTCAAAGAGGTTTATTTGATATGAATTTGACTGATCCAGAAATCGAGCCACATATGAGCCAACAATTAGAAGAAAACATAATGCTCTGTGATGAAGAAGTTGGTTGGGTGAGGGAAGCCGCAGAAGGAGAAACACTTGATGTGGAAATAGACTGATATTTAATAAACATCAGTAATTGAATTAAGGCCAAGGTTGTAGTTAATCATCAGTTTCTTAATTTACTTTGTCTTTGTAATTATATTAGTTCAATTAATGTCATATTATAGTTGATTGAAAACCATTCTCTATGTTTCTAATGTCAATTAATGTGACGGCAATTGCAGATTATTATGGCAAGAAAGAGGAAGCCTGATCATCCCTTACGCATGATGTCCAATGTGATACGTAAGAGGACATCAGTGGCACCACCATCAGAGGAGGCATCACATTGACCACCATCAGATGGGCCATTAGTGCCACCACTATCTAACCAACCACTGCAGCGACCACTATTAGTGGCACCACCATTAGAGGAGGCATCACAACGAGCACCATCAGAGGGGCCATTAGTGCCACCGCGCATCGATCACCATCAGTGGCACCACAGCAGCTATCATCTACTCAGCCTCCACGCCTACCATCGGTGTGTCCACCATCAGTGGCACCACAGCAGCTATCATCCCAACTAGAGTCATCATCTTATGAGCCATCTGCAAGCATATAAATTTGCTTTGATTTGTATGAAAATTATTTAAATATACATTTATTTATTATCATTATATATAACTTGTTTACTCTCATTGTATTTTCCAGACCCTTCGACTTCTTCATAGCCCACCTCAGGTATAAGAATTCGATTTGTATTGACATTATTTTAATTTGCATTTGTTTATTAGTGATGCATATTGTTTATTCTTATTGTATCTCGCAGGTCATGTTAGTTCTTCATCAACCTCGACCAGACGTGGTAAAGGACGTGCCAAGGGTATTAGGGAGTGGGGTACTGGTACAAAGTTGGACATACAGTTTGATGAAAATTACTGTCCAATAGGGGATAACGTGTATAAGTTAACTACTCAACTTGGCATTATTGTGCGGAATGGTAACATTGTTCCTCTTACTTTTCTTGACTGGAACACTGTGCCTGATGATATTCTTGATGCTATCTGGAAGGATGTGCAGGTAAAAGTATATTTTTGTCCAAAAATTCAAATTCCAAAATTGTGTTATTATTATTTAAACTTTGAAATTGTGTTTTATAGGACAATTTGAATATATGTCCAGAGGAGTATAAGCCAATCTGCATGAAAAACTGCAACAGCATATGGAAGGATCACAAGAATAAGATTAAGACTAAGTATTTCAAGCCTAGAAGTTCTGATCCTAATCTGAAGGATGATGTTCCTTTGCACATTGTGCCAAGCCAGTGGGAAGAACTTATGGAGTATTGGCGTACTTCCGATGCTGAGGTATACAAATAAGTGATATGTATGATATGTAAACATACAAATCATATTTATATACTTACATTTGTTGAACCTATTATAGAAAATTGCAACTAGGAACGCTGAAAATCGGCGAGC
The DNA here is from genome assembly GCA_036172215.1 of Camellia granthamiana. Classification (NCBI taxonomy): domain Eukaryota; kingdom Viridiplantae; phylum Streptophyta; class Magnoliopsida; order Ericales; family Theaceae; genus Camellia; species Camellia granthamiana. The sequence goes on from CM069905.1 coordinate 131,400,634, forward strand.
TCACGGCATAGCTCATACCACAGGGCGTATTACTTTCGCTCAGATACGGCGTGAGGTTTATATTTTATTGTTTTATTTTCATATATAAATAAACATTGTATATTTGCAAATTATTTAGATTCTAATTTTCATATTTCTAAAAAAATTTAGCTGACCAATAAGGTGGAGTCTACTAATAAGATGAATGTTTGACTTATGACACATAGAGCAGATGACCCTGAGGTTATTCAGACCTTGGTAGTTTCCAAACACCTAACATTGTATTTAAAGTTTATTTTTTATTTTTTGTGTGTCAACCATCTTAATTTCACATATACTTGTATGTCTTATTCAATACAGGATGAGTTTAATCGTCAACTCTCCATGCTACCTGAGGATTGTCGGACTTTGGAGGCTAGGAATGCCATTTTCCATGAGTTGATAGGTCATGACGGACATGGATATTGTCACACATACGGGAGAACTGTGCCTTGGAGAGCGGTGTATAAAGATAGTACTGGGCCATCACAGTCAACACCCCAGCCATCGACTATTGTTCAGATCACCCAGTAGGTTCGTGCAGAGCTAAGAGATGAGTTGAGGGAGGAGCTGAGGGAGGAGATGCGAACAGAGTTCTCTACACATTTACAGCAGATGAGAGCTGAGATGATGGCCCTTGTGTCACAGGGGGCGAGTGTAGATCCCAACAGACAGGTTCGATATAAATTAAATTGTTTGATAGTTAAATTTTCACACAACATATATGTACATATATATAATAAAATTCGAATATGATTAACAAATTATGTATTGACTATCATAGGTTCCTGATGCATCGAGTGGCCACCGAGCATTTAGGGAATCTATAGGAGATGAGAATCCATATACACCACCACCAGAAGATCAAGTATAAAATGTGTCTTTGCATTCTAAGCTAAGAATAACCATAAATTAACTGTACACAGCCCAAAAGGATAAAGGCTAGGCACGAGAAACTTGAATTCGAGGTGTTGACGCCCCAAAATCACTAACGACGTCGGTTTAGCATGAAACATGGCACACACAACCGCCTATGCACGATAGACTTGTGGGAGAAGACGAGGCTCGAATCGGGTTCTTGGTTTGGGAGTTAGAGCCGGATTTCACTCTAGGCAAACTAGTTCATTAAGAAACTTGAATTCGAGGTGTTGACGCCCCAAAATCACCAAACGGGGTCGAATTAGCACGAAACTTGGCATACACGACTGTCTAGGTACGAGAGACTTGTGGAAAAAGACGGGACTCCAATCGGGTTCCCGGTTTAAAAGTTAGAGCCGGATTTCACT